>CM037029.1:22984660-24184660 GCA_020875875.1 Dioscorea alata | reverse complement strand
AATGACAAAACAAATTCCTCCAAAGATGCTCTCCCTTCATTGAAGGCCTTAATTGCCTGTGCAAAATGTTGAGTTTTTACAGCTAAAACTTCAGGAGCTAAACAAGATTTGTACAGAAATAGCTTATAGTGAATGACTAAACAAAAGCTTTCAATTATACACAGTACTGACAATGGTGTCCACAAAAACAGGAGCAGAAGGTAAATTTGTCAAGCAACAAGCAGGATCATGGTGTGATATCACAAGGGACTTATTTCTTAAACCAAGCATTTAAAGTGTACTTAGTAGAGCAATCAGTCATTAAAATGTTACATTTAAACACTGGGCTGACTACACAGTGCCATGACATTCTAGTCCAATATACAGCCAATTAAAATTATTTTAAACCATAATTCTCATGCTTTCTAAAATTTCAGCTTCCTTATTTAAACATTCATGATCGATCTATTCCATATTCAAAGTGTTCCATAATAGGCTATCAATATAAATTGGTATTTGCAACACCATGAAGCTGGATTAAAAGACATAATGATGCTTTAAATCACACAAATACCATTGCTATGATAAAATATATTCAAATAATCAGTATGTTTTGGTGGAATCATCAAAGAACACACCAAGAAGACATAACTTTCAATTGACACTGCAAGCGGAAAAAGCATGTACCTCCAACAAATTATCTTGGGCATCCTTCATGCTAGGAAGCAAGCGTGATAATAACTCTTGTTGCCTCCAACCTGTAAGTATGCGGGCTCCATGTATGCACCTCCTGCTTCTTATCTTTCTGCCTTCTGTCCATCTACGATGTGCATCAGACTTGTAAAATTTTCCATAATAGTATGATAATATATCCCCCATGCCTTTGGTCCCCATAAATTTACTTATCTGAGCTAGATTTTTCCCAAATATATAAAGGCCAAGGAGAAAACTGTGGGATTCAGCAGAAATCCAACAGACTGAAGGTGTGACCGGCAGTGCAGTACAACACTTGCCTTTCCCTGGCTGCTGCAAAGGAGCACCCATGTCAATGTGGCCCAGTGTGGTAGCACTCTCTTGTCTCACGCATCTATCTGATTCTTTATTCGATACTGATGCGCCTTCTGGGTTTTCTGATTTAAATGTGGTTCCTTGAGGGAGCGAGACATGACTATTAAATTCCACTGGTAGAAATCCAGCCATTTTATTGGCTTCAGGACAAATTAAGTCCTCTCCATAGCCTGTATAGTCCACTGAAACAGGTATGGCAGCAGAAGTAGCAGTGCCTGGAATTTCCTGCTGTTCATGTTTAATTTGCTCATCTGAACAGTATGACCACATAACTGGAAAGTCAAGTCCCATTCCAATTGAATAATCAGCAGCAATAGCGCTATTAATGTCGACTGGTTTACAACTTAACTGAAGACGTTCTGATTCTGACATCAAAGATGGAATTTCAGCTTGGTATGCATCTCCCAAACGAGGAAGTACTATTGGTTCTTGTTCATAGATATCTTCTTCCCCAGGTGATTCCAGAGAAAGCAAATGATCAGCATTTGACTCTGGGCTACACCCTTGTTCTTGATTCAGTACCTCATCATTGTAGTTCATTTCAATGAGATCCATTTATGAAACAGTTAGTGAGGAGTAGAATGCACGTCTTCCTAAGAGTTAAAGCGTTATTTTGAATGACAGGCCAAATGTCTGGGACACTGTAATCTGACCGGAACTTAGATTATCTGCAAATATTGTTATGAAAAAGCAGATTAATGATAAAGTTGATATGCAACAAGATAACATGATCTAACAAACTAAGAATGGAAACACAGAAACAAGACTAAGCATTAAATAAATCAAGACATGACAATAACCTTAAACTTCTTTTCCAAGGAAAACAATCAAAAGTTAAATAATTCGATGAGTATTAAAACAAACCAGAGTTTTGGCCTTGATGCACTATACTTACTATGTGGAAATCGGCAAATGGATCATGTTTAGCTATTAACAAGTTAACAGTATGTATATTATTATTTTCGGATGGCTGATAACCTTCATCAAAAAACTAATTAAACAAAAACAGTTCTCTGTATATAATCGGATCAGAAGTGAGGTTTAAGACATTAGATTGACGAAGATATACTGTGGTGGATTAGTAAGGATTCAAAACAGTAAAGCAAGTTTCTTGAAATAATTTATTGGAAAGAAAGGAAAGAGGTTCAAACCATGATATTTGTGAGTAGAACTCAGAGTCCACTAAAAGAGAGTATAAACACCCAAGATCAGAACATAAACACCAAACCGAATAATTTCCTTGGGGAAACACTACCTTTCACTTTCCAAGTCATATCTCATGTCTTCAACCCAAAAAAAAACTGTTTTCAAAAGAAAGGATGGTATCATCACTATTTCAACACAAACATGCCCAAAATTCAAGCTTTATAAATCACTGAGAAGCATTACCGTCATCTGATCTAATTATCATTCACCACTAAACCTATCAGACAGTAATCTACAAAAAATCACAGATTAATAGAAAATATCAAGAAAATTCCATGCAACTCAAATCAAACAACACAAACGACACAAACACATGGTCTACATAGCAAAACAAAGCCACAGAAGCAGCACAAGTAACAAACGAATCGAATCTACCAAGAACACCACACCAAACACAGGTAATAATCCGAACAAGCAAGACAGAACCAAACAAAGTGAAAGAAGATGGAGATTTCTCATCGTGCATGGACTGGTACCAATTGCTGTCTATTTTCCACCAAAAAGCTAATCAAATCGCTCCTATTTCATGAACAAGCTACGAAAAATACATGAAAAAGCATCAAATTTAAGAAAAACAAACATCAAAGTCCACCTTTTCTTCATGAGATGCAGCGTCCTTCGCCGGCGGATGAACGCGATTGAAGAAAATGGTGAAACAAAGGAACGAAAACACGAAGAGAAGTCTTGCGAAGAGAGAGAAAGAAAGAGCGAAAGAGAAGAGCAAGAAAACAGACCCTGTAATAAGAATTAAGATAGAAGGGTATTTTCGGAATAATGGCATAAATTTTTTGTAACAAGGACTATGACAGATGATCACGTGCAAACACCAAACACCAAAACGTTTAATAGTCCATCAGAATATTAACACGTGTGCTTTGTATGTAGTGTTGTGTTAAGATGAATGTAGGGGATCAGAGTGTAACAATGGGGCTCGTCGCGGGTTCGATGTTGTCACCTGAATGGACAGAGATATCAACAAAACTACGAGATTGCCCTTTGGTTTTCTATTTTTATTTATAGACAAAATTATTAAGAAAAATTTATATAATTATATATATATATTTGGTAATATAGTTTGGTGATATATATGATGAGATAAGTTATGAGGAGAAACTAAGCAGACTGGGCCATGATAAGAAACCCAACAGTGATGACTTGGTTGACCAATTCGCATGTTGGGTGCACATGGATTACTTAAATACATGCCAACATTAATCAATGTTTTATATTTGGATTGAGAAGAGCAAGGTGCCTTTTTAAATTTTATAAAATTAAATAAATTAACAGACTATGCAAATTCTGGAATTTCACATGCCGAATCAAGCCTATATTTTTCTACCGTATTAATTAAATTATAATTTATCTATTTTTATCTATATATATCATTTATTTATTATACCAAATGTGAAAAATAAGATTTTATTTAGACGATCAATATTAACATCCAATGGTTAAGACACTTTGTTCCAATGCCGTGGCCATGCGTTCAATTGCCATATATTCAAAATAGAGTTGCACATGCCTCGGACAAGGGCTTAACCATTTTTGTTAAGAAAAAAAAATTATATCTAGACTTCTTCCACTCTCCACTAAACAACAAATTAAAGCAGGAATTAACATTCATATCAAGCCACATATTTGAAGACGTTGGGCTGGTTTGCATCACGGTCTAAGTATTCCTTGTCAATCAGAGAATCAATCTGCAGCTTTATCATTCTGAAACTAGGCTGCAAAACCAAACTGAATTGCATGAGTTCCTATATATATATATATATATATATTCAAGTTTGGATACATAGAATGATACAATCAAACAACAACAGAAACAGCTACCTCAAATAAATGGTTCAGTTGTTGAATGCATTCATCCACAAGCTCATTGATGCCTAAAACTTTCCTCCTCTTCATTATTCTTGTAATTGCTGCTGCAATTGCATACTGTTGTTTATTCTTCATTTCTCGTATTACCTCCTTATCTTCGACGCGAGGAAGAGGCACCTGATTATAACAATATAAACATGCCCATTTAATACATTATGCTTGTTAGATACATTATAATATCAATCTAGTAAAGAATTCCTTACCTTGATTTTCCGCATTGTAACTGTGAACTCAGAGTTGAACTTGAAATGGTCGTCATGAGAAACGCTCTCAGAGCTCGGCTCCTTCTTCAGAATTTTATATTTCGAACATGACAAGGAATGCAGCACCCAAACCAAATCATCTTTGTCCAGATTCAGTTGTATCATGATCTCCTCGAAACTCAATCTTTCAGCATCATTGAAGAGCATCAATGCTGAGGCCTGAGAAAAAGTTAAAGTATCAGCATGATACTTTAAGCTGGTAATAAAGGAAGCGTGTTATGAATTTTACCTGATAGGTTGTCAATATAAGCTCAATTGACTTCTTGTCAAAATGGCCGATCAAGTTGCAGGTACTGAGTGTGTGTATCCAAGTTAGCTTCTTCTTGTTGTTCCTTGAGTTGTAAAATTCCTTAAAAAGCTCGGCACCATGAGCCTGTGGAGCAAAAAACTAAGTTTCAGCTTTTGAATTGGTTGAAAATTTAAGAAAATCATTATTACCATTTCTGAAGGAAGATGAAGAGAACTGGACTTTAAACTAGGCCAAACTCCTGCAGTCAAGATGGTGACAACCATATCAATGGAAGGATCAGCATTCTCTCCTTGGTGTGTTTCCAAGAAGTTCTTAAAGTCTCTTTGGGTTTTTCTTGACAGTGATAAATCAGTGATCTGCTCATAAGATCAAGCAAACAGGAAATTAAATAAGAAAAACAAGCCAAGTAAAACAAAGAGACAGATGAGGAGATCAAACCATGCGCTCCATCTTGGAAGTGAGTACAGTGGCATTATGCTTCTTAAGACTCAAGATGAAGTAATTTTCATGTTCTATGTCAGTGTTCTTGTCATACAAGAGCCTAAGCATCAGCTTCTTCCTGTAATTCAAACATAAATTCAATAGCTTAATCATGATACACTTCTACATTTACATGTTTGAAATTGCTAGTTTTTACCTATGCAACTCAGCAAACATATTCTTATCATTGATGTAAGGAACAAGCCCTGCAATCTGAAGTTCAAGAAATGTGCTAAAAGATCAAGATCATGTATAACAATCGAAGACTAAGCTATACAAGTTATTCAAGCTAATAAAAGCCAAGAACCTTATCAAGCTCATACTCGAAAGCGGAATTGCTTTGTTTATCAATACCACCACCTTTCTTGAGAATATCATGGGCATGTTTTGCCAGCATCTCAGCGGTGGTCATGTTACATCCAACCTCCTTCCTTAAAATTTCATATGCATTGCCAAGAGCCTATATAAGACTTGCAGGTAATGTTATATATGTTTCCCAGGACAATAGGCAAAGAGATGAGAACAAGCATATAATGAGACATGGTTAAAGATAGACCTTGTGGAATCTGAAGTCATCATTGAGGTAGTTCTTGATATAGATCACAAATTCACAATAAAGTCGGGGAATGCCTTTCCGTAAAATCCTTCAAATTAAAGGAAGACAATACTTCATATGTATTCAAATTATTCATTTGCTAAAACTAGAGCAATCCTCAATTATATATACCTTTTTTTCATCTGCATCTTTTGCTTTTTTAACAAGTTCCACCCCACTCTTGGTAAAGGTCTACATAAGAAGAAGATCCACAATGATTTACATTATTAGGTAACTATGTAACACTTTTGTTAGCAAGAACAACAACAATACAGTCATCACAGTTTGTTCTAACCCTTATAACTGATGAAATCATCAGACTCATGCCTTCTTTTGTGTGAGAGAAAAGCTTATATATCCTTTTAAGATCCTTGGCCTGAGAAATCATGTATGAACTTCTCATCATCAATTAAATTGGAATAAAAATATAAGCATAAAAGGAAGGATACACACCATTCCACATTTCAGCAATATTTTCAAACCAGAGTCATCCTTTTCAAAGAGGTGCTTATGTTGCACCACTAATAATTCATGCTGTGCTATCTGCAAGATTATTATAATTGAATGGAATAAGATACTATATACATGAACATCAAACACAATAATAAAAAGTGAGTGAGTCGCTAGCATTAAATTATCAACCAACCATCTACACTTTAGATGCTGCAGGATCAGAACACAACTAAGGCACAAATCAGTAGTAAATTTATTTCAGAGAGAGGAACAGAATTTTATTAGGACAAAGAAACTATGATCAATGTGATACCTCCATCAATTTTTGTTGTAAACTCAAAGGCAAACATGAAGTTACAATCTTATCAAGCTTTTCCAAACACTGTTCAGCCTGAAATACATATAAACCACAGTGATTTTATTTTATTTTATTTTTTTGCTTACATGAAATAACAGTAAAATAGCATAATATCAAGTAAGTAACACAAGCACAAACCATGAGCATGTATTCTGAGCAGGAATATTTCTGAACATGATCAGTAGCTAGTCGAGAATAATATGAAGAACAATCTGCAAGCAATGGTTTCTCCAAACCAACCGTGTATTTCTCCATAAGACTTGTTTTTTCTTTTGATAAATTCTTCATACAACTGTTCTGCTCTAATTGATTATCAAGCTCTGCATTTCTGATTACTTCAAAGCTACTCTTTACTAAATCCCAATCCACTTGTTTTCCCTGGCGATCTTGATAAATCTGACAGAACATTTATCAGTATAAAGCCGATATAAGCACCGAGAATTTCACATTTTCAATGTACAAGAGATAGTTTGAGCATGTACCAAACAAAAAACAGCATTACATAATTTCTGTGGCATATCATCAAGTCTCTCCATCTGCAGATCATCAAAATAGGAAATTTTTTAGATTTGCTCAAGCTAAGCAGTGAACAACATTAGCCGAAAAAACAACAACACATTTGTCACTTACTGATTCTTGGAACAATAGCTGAACTCTTTCTGCAATACTAATTTCTGTTGTATCATTTTGCTCCAAATGATAAAATGTATGAGCTATAAATTTCGGCAAAGCCGAAGAAAGTGACAGACTTTCACTATACTTTTCAATTAGTTTTACAGCGTCAACTTCTTCTTTCAGAGAGGGTAATATCTGTTTTCAGAAAAAAAAAAATGCAAATCAAACTCAATAAAAGAAATAAAAACATTAAAAAACAAAATTAAACTTTCTCTCAATCAACATCATTAACTTGAAAAAATAAATAAATAATCACCACTTGATTTATGTAATATGATATGCCCTCTTGATAGGCTTCATGGAGTTGGAAATAGTCTCGAAACGGATGAGACTTGTCGATTTCACGGCATGCATGATACACAGCCCTGATTTGTAAATGAAGAACAACATGATAAAAATAAATAAATAAATAAATAAAATTAAAAGCTTCAACATGAGGAAAAAATAATTATATATATATAAGTACATGTAAAGCTTTGAGAATAGATCTCCAGTGAATGAAACTGCAGGCCTAATATCTTTCAAATGTTGAAGCAATTCCCTGATGACTCTTTTGACTTCTGCATTAGCAGTTTCCATTGCCTTCTGTGATTCCTCCAAAGACCTCATGTTTTTCTTTTTTATTGGACTGTGGCATGAAGATCAGCTTGGAAAAAATTAATATAATTAAAAAAAAATGAATAAACTACTAATATATTGCAAAAACATGAAGTAGAGTAAAAAAAAACACACACACACACAATAGCTGGATGAAGCGGGGCTATGGATAAATCATGTTATCATTAAATACAGAAAGGATAGATACAAAAAAAAAATTAAGATGATTTTTAATCTGGATATTGGAAGGAAGTTAATTACAAACCACTGTTTTTTTTTTTTTTTTTTTTTTTGGAGAAGTGGTAGAAGATGGATGATTTTTTATTTTTTTTAATTTATTTTAAGAATTCAACAAGTGCATGTACAATTATGGGCTTGAAGACATATAGCAATGAAGGTTCACCCGTGTGCCTTCACTAGTTTAGGATGCAAACTCTAAAATCAAAATATTACTTAATTTGTAAACTTATCCTAAAACATGCTAGTCTTCTTCCTAGATTGAGATAAGAAAAGAGTAAAAAACAAGATAATAATATATAATTAAACAAATGTAAAAAAAGAAAAAGAAAATACTCACATGTTCCTCTCCTAGGTTTCTGCAATTCTAGAATTAGAAAAAAAAAAAAAAGTTTGCAAATAGGGCTTCTAGAATCAAATTGAATTTGGAGTTTCTAAAGAGCATTATTTTTATTTTTTTTTTGCCAAGAGGCTTATTTATAGTTCTGTTACATGCCTTATTTTATTCTCTATCCATCCCTAATAGATTTATTTTGTTTTTCTATTTTATTCTATTTGTTTTTCTCCTTCTCTTCTGTTCTACCTTTAGGGCGTTAACCATATCTTTAAAAATAAAATAAAATAAAAGTTTTTTTTACAATAAATTGTTTATTGTGTTTGTTTTTAAAAATAATGGTTTGAAATGTATGCATCATTTTAGCGCTCAAGGATTATCTTTATGATAGAATTAGTTTTTGCGAAATTGAAAAATTTTATCAAAACGGGTATTTGAAATATCTTATTATGTAAAAATTTTTTATCTTAAAAAAAAAATCTCATTTAAGAGTCGAAGACTGTGACACGAAAATAGATGGAAGGAAAAAATGACTAAAAATATAGCACGGCGACTCATGAGAATACTTGAATAATTAATTAAATTAGATAAAAAAGTAAAAAAAAATGTTATATGATACTGAAATTTTTGTATTTTTTGGTTGAATTTGTTACCTATTTTTTTTTTCCTAAAAAGACTTCCATTAAGTAAAAAATCATGAAAATATCCTCCGGTTAATAAGTTTTCGATCTTTGTAAGTCAATTTTTTTTTTAAATTATAAACAGAAAAAAAAAATCAACTATTCAAACAAAAAAAATCTCAACCAATATATATATATATATGAATGAATAAACCAAAAAATCCATTCAAATAAAAAATAAGACAAAGTAGCAGAATATATATATATAAATATATTTCTATTATGCCGTCATTGTTTTATATTTATTTTCTGCTCTTTAATTTTGTTTTAGTGTTCTGGTTTTTAATTTTAATAAATTTGTGATTCATCCATTTTATTAAAAAAAAATATTCAATAATTGTCTAGGTATATTATAAAATTACTGGGTATATACGCAATTTCAAGTTTTAAGGGATATTATGAAAATGCACATATATTTTATATTTGTTAAAGTATCATTTTTCTTTCCCGCGCAACGCTGAGGAAATTGAAAGGTCTTCGATTCTTGAGATTCAAAGGTTAGAGTTTCAGTTTGATCATCAATGTCTTCGCAATTTCCTCGTTTCAATTCGTTTGGGGGAATGGTGATCTTTTCTTTTCGTTATTGTTGTGTTGAATTTGGGAGTTTTGATCGTTTGATTGTGTTTCAGCGTCTCCAAGTGAAGAGGAGAATGGTGATAGATCCGGGGGATGGTTTAGGGTTCGTGCACATCGTCATCGGGAAGATGAAGAACAAGGTTGAAGGTCTCCCTGATGCGCAGTTCAGAGTCTGGGATTAAGTGATGCTCTATAATAAATCTTCTCCCTTTTTTTGTTTTTGATTTATTTCAATCTTTTGTTCCATTTTTTTTTTTTTTTTTGAATTCTTGATTTCAGATTGTTTATGTTCTGGCTTCTTTTGAATCAGAATGATATATAAGCTGTGCCAGTTGCCACATGATCATCGGCAGACGTTGTATGAAATGTTTCAGGAATCTATTGATGATCATATCAATACGTGGGTAAGACTGTTTCCTTTCAATCTATGGGCAAACAAATGTGGATGTATTTGTTGAGTTTTGTGGTAATGTGATATTAAATTAGGTTTTATATCCGGACATTTATAGAATATTTATGTTTCTCCTTGCACTTTGCGAAGTCAAGAATCAATGGTTTGCTTTTGTTCTTTAATCTTCTTGGAGCAAAGTGGAACTTACAGTTAAGAAATGATTTTAGTTTTGTTGAGTTTGTGAGAAAAGATCTGATTTTTTATTGTGTTTTTGGATCAGTTGCTTGATTCATGTGATATTGTTGAGTTTTTAATTAGCAGTTAACATGAAAGTTCATTTGATCATGATTGTAACCTGCTTCACGGCAAATAACAGTTACTAACACCAGTTGTTGGTGGAAAATGGTTTCAGAACATCATATGCTTTAAAGGCCATCTTTTGTGTGAAGTTTTCTTGTATTTTCTCTTAAGTATTACTTTTTATCTGAAGATACTGCCATACATAATAGAGAAGCATGATGAATTTTTGTTGAGAGAACTAGTTGAAAGATGGTCTGAGCATAAGGCTCTGGTCAGTTGCCTTTCAGGCCTTTTCAGTTATCTTGGGTGATGCTTCATTGCTCAGAGGTCACTTCCTCGACTAAATGAAGTTGGGCTTACTTGCTCCTGTGACCTCGTAAGTTAGCATCAACTACCTTGATTTTAATTAATTATTTATTTGTGTTGGAAGTAGTAATTGCAATTTTATTTTATTTTTCAATTTGGTCTGTTCCGGTTTCACATGTTTAGGATTTTAGATCATGTTCACAATTTTGTCTCTGGGCTTGTTGCTACATTGCAATGATTTTTGTTCTTTTAATATAGATATACCGGAGGTTCAGTAACATGGTTAGGGCAACTTAGGGATGCTGTTATTTTTTCTGTTATATCGCTATCCTTTAACAAAATGACTACTGGGATTCTCTGTGGCTAGCTAAGCTTAGTCCTTCCACAGATGAATCAAGAGTGCCATGGTAAACAGATTGATGGAGTTTTGTTGAAGAATGTTTTGGATATATTTGTTGACATCAGGTTATGAAGTATGTCCTGCTATGAACATGGTTTGAAGCAATGATGCTTGAAAATACCACAGCATATTATTTTTGAAAGGCTTCAGATTGGATTGTAAAAGACTCATACCCAGATTACATGTTAAAAGTATGTCCTTCCATCAGTACACTCCATATTTTTATCTGTGAACCTGTGATAGCTATATCTGCAACCATCTTCTTTATCTTCTGCCAGATGGAGGAGCATTTAGAGTGTGAGAAAGATAGAGTTCACAATTACTTGCATTCAAACAGTGAACAATAGTTGTTGGAGGTTTGTTTCTGTTTTTTCTTTAGACTGAGTCTTCCATTGCTTGTTCCCTATTAGAGCTATGTGGAGGATGTTTCAAAAACAATGAAAGGAAATTATTAATTTTGTTTTCGAGTGTATTGGTGCTAATAATATGCAATATAGATTATGAGTGAAGGTGTGACTTAACTGAGGATACTTGTTTTGCTTTAGTGTTACATATGTTAATTGTTATAATTATGCTATTCTGCAGAGTGCGCAACATGAGTTATTGCCCGTACATGCTAACATACCTTTTGAAAAGGAAAATTCTGGATTTTATGCCTTGCTTTGAGATGATAATGTATGGATGTGTTATTTCTAGATGTAGCTCACGACAGAAGAGACTTCAACTCTGTTTTTAATTGGAAGTTTTTTGTTATATTATCACTTTGTCAGGTGGTCGAGTAGTCTTTTTTGTAGAAGGCCTCGCTGCTAGCACCATGTCTCAGATATTCAAAGAGGTGTGCCTCCTATTGTTGATATTTTTCTTGTTATTCCCCTCGGAATGTTGTAACCTTTGAATGGTGTATGAATATGCCCTCTATTTGTCAGCATGTCAAAGCTGAAGGTTTAGTATTGATTAAACAAACAGAGGATGCTGCTTGTGACAAAAAAGTAAGCATACTGTGTCCTCTGCTCCTTGGTTTGTCCTGCAAATAACATTTAGTTATTATTAGAAGTAAAGTGGCGTGCTTGGTCTGAAAATAAATCCATCTTTAGATGATGTCTGCTCGGCCTATGCTAAATCAGATGTGACAGACCATTCCAATTCTGATTCTTTCATTTATATTCAGTCAGATGCCAAACTTGTGGGTGGTAGTTTTCTATTTCCAATGAATCTGCCTATTGGTGCTCCAATTGTAATGAATATTTTTCCATTTTTGTCGTCCCATGCAGGAATGAGACAACAAAATTAAACAAATTGCAGGCGGTGCAGTTACTTGTATATATATCAGGAATAAGGACCGCTTGAGGAATTATACAGGTAAAATGTTCTTTTTCTTTTTCTTTTTCTTTTTTTTTTTAACACGCTGTTTTCGTTACCTTTTCCTGTGAAGGAGCCTTCTCTTCTTGTGCAATGCCTTTTATCTCAGGGTCAATAACACTGCCTCCTTTTCTACTTCATGTCAGGGAAAATTTGCAGTAAGGCATGTGCTTGACTATTCCCATTATAATGAACATGATGATCATATGAGAGACAAGCTAAAGCAAAATATGGTGCGAAATTCACATGATAACTGAAAAAGATGGTGGTATGTTCCTTCAGAGCATGTCATTACTCAGTCAGCACCCACATGATTTCTTCAGGGCTTCTTCATAATTTTTTTGCTCTAGGTAGGTGATGTAAAATGGTCTTCGAAAAATCAACATCTCTTTAACAGACATTTTACTTGTAATCCTCATATAAAGCCTGGAATTGAACTGGAAGTTATTGTTTCAACTGTTGAATCCTGGCCAAATCATGAAAAATTTTACCTAATTCTTAAGAGCTGGCAAAAAATCTGTCTATTTGACTGTTTATGTCCTTATTTAAAAGCATTTTACTTGATTTTTTTATGCCACTTATGGTGATCAATACAATAACTTCGTGTTACTTAAGCAGTTGATTTTCTTGTTCAAATGTATTTTATTAAATGTGTCTCTGCCAGCATATGCAGTTGAATGTTATTTTTCAGAGATTGCCCAGGAAAAGTACCAACTAGAACTGAGTGGCTAACATTTGTGTGATACTGTGCAGGTTAAGTGTGTAGAAGCATTTAAGCGTACTATCAGACAATTATGAAATGTAGAAAAAAATTAGCTGCCTATATTCATTGGATAAATGTATCATCCTTGGCTTGTTTGAACAAAAATATGGAACTACATGCCTCAACCAGTCAAGTTTTCTTCCAGTTCTTGATAGATATCCTTCAGTTGGATGTGCTGTTGTGTTTTTTATTGGAAATTATGATCACAGATTATATGTATTGCAGGCCTTTTTCCTACTCATATTTAATTCCTCTGATAGACCGTGTTTCTCAGATATAAAAACTAAACTGAACCTGACACATGATGATGCAGTTAAGAGTACTCGGGTCTTATTGTTGTGGAGACTACAATATCTTAAAGAGCCAAATACAAAAAATATATCTGATGCTGATTATTTTGAGTTCAACGCACAGTTCAGACAAAAGGAGAAGGATTCAGGAGTGGACTTTGATGCCTTAAACAGAATTAGCAGTGTCATATTTGCTTACACTTCTTTTAATTTTATATACTGAGGTTTCTAGACTTTCTGTTTGCAGGTAGGTGTTCCTTGCCCCGGTATGGGTGAGAAGAATTAAACAAAGAAGGTGATTGGAGATGTATTATTCAAACATCAATTGCTTACATTATGAAGACCGTAAATTTTAGACCACCAATAGCCAGTGATGGAATGTGTTGGGCAGTTCAAACGCAGGTTTAAGGTATTCTAAAGCATTTTCCCTTGACTAGTAGCATCTCTTTCAATATATTCGCAAGGGAAATGTAGGGACTGGTGTTAAACTTGACCAAAATTTTCAACAATACTCTGAGTGAGGGATAGTGACAAACCGGATTTGTGCTGATACCTGCCATGACTATCTTTTTTCCTAGACTGTGCACTGCTTGATTGCACACCCTTCACACACACACACACACGCGCGCGCGCGAATCACGCAAGAAGTGCCCTTTCATTTTCTCCCGTATGAACTTGTTGAAAATCCCTATGAACAGATAGTCTTATGTTAGTTGTACATTTAGAGTGTGACATCTCATCACCAATAATCTCCACAGGCACACACCCCAGCCGTGAAATGGTGGAACCTGTTGAGGTCCCTCACCACAAAATCCCTCTCAACAATATCACTGATCATCTTGAACCTTTCATGGCAATCCCTGCACATCCTTAGGTTCTTCATTATCCTGATAGTCATCCCCTTTGGAACACTAATAAGGCCAAAACCCAGTGCCAGCCTCTCACTGTGAATTCCCAACATGTCCTCCATCCCCAACTCTGTTTCATCAAACTCCATCTCCAAATTCCTGCTAACATTTACATACCCCCTCTCCTCCATCCTCACCTCCAATTCCCTTAACAGCTTCACAACCTCAGCCCTTTGAGCACACTGGGCCACTCCTCCAGCATAGAACACATAAACCATGTCCTTGATCTCAATCCAGCTACAACCAGGGTCCTTTCGGATACCTCTCCGGCTCATCTCTGTCCGAACCTTAACTGCATTGCTCCATTCCCCAGCCGACGCATAGGTGTTTGACATTGCAACATAAGCTCCTGCCACGTCCCGGTTGAACGCCACCAACCTCTGCTCAGCCTCGGCCACAATGTCCAGCCTCTTGCGAGTCCTGCTGGCTGATAACAATGTGCTCCATAGCAGCAATACGTCCTCCCCTTCTGCTTGGAACTCCTTTGACAACTCATAGGCTTCATCCAGCCGGCCAGCACGCCCCAGCATATCAACCGCGCATGTGTAATGCTTCACGTTAGGTGCAATGCCATGATCTTTATGCATGGATTTCAAGTACGTGAGACCAGTTGATACAAGGCCGGAATGGGTGCAAGCATGGAGAACTCCAAGTAGGGTCACACTGTTGGGCCTAATGCCTCGGTCAAGCATTTCATCAAACAGGTTAAGAGATACTTTAGCTTGCCCATACTTCGCCGCTGCCACGATCATTGACGTGTATGGAACCAGAGACGGCTGCTGGATACGATGGAAAACCTTGTCGGAGTAATCAATGCAGCCACATTTTGAGTACATATCGATGAGAGCTCCGGCGATAACTTCATTCCCTTCATGATCATGGCGGACAACCAATGCATGTATTGATCTCCCAGAACTCAGTCTCCCAATGCTCGCACAGGCATTGACCAAACTGGATAGCATGAAATGGCTTGGCCGCATATCTAATCTGAGGAACTCGCCAAAAAGAGCGAGCGCATCGTAGCCACACGCGTTCTGCGCGTATGCCGAAACCATAGAACACCAAGAAATAATGTTCTTATTAGTCATTTTATCAAACACCCGGCGTGCATTCCCAATGTCTGTCGTCTTGCCATACATTCCAATCAGGGAAGTAGCTACAACAAGATCAAGCTGGAGGCCTAGTGCCTCAACACGAGCATGGATTTCCTGGCCACGTCTCAAATCAGCGAGATGCGCGCAGGCATTTATGGCAGTCGCGAAAGTGAAGGAATTAGGCCAAACACTGCGCGCAAACATGTCACGGAAGTGGCTAAGAGCCAGCTCCGGCCGACCACCATTGATATAACCAGCCATCAATGAAGTCCAAGACACCACGTTTCTTTCCGACATTTCGTCGAACACCTTCTGTGCATGGCCGAGGTTCCCGCATCTCAGGTACGCGTTGATCAAGTGGTTGCCCGTCAAGACGTTAAACGCCGCGCGCTTGAGGATCTTGGAATGGTTGGAGATCACGGAACTCAAGTCCTGTGATTCTCGTAGACGCCGAATTAGAATTGGGGTGTAATAACTAAATGTCGAAAATTTTAGGGCCTTTTCTGCAAATAAACAATTTAGCTTTAAACCCCTTCTCATCCTCGAATGAAAAGCAACCACTCTTCTTTTATAGATATAGATATATATATATATTCTTTTGTTGTTTAAATATTAATATATGATGCTGGTATCTTAATAAAATTGTGATTAATCTATTTTATTAAAAAAATAAAAAGTATAAAAATAAAAACCACCATCGCAATAAACAAATAGTTAAAATATTTAACGTATATTACAAGTAGGAAATTGAGGATTTGACTCAATATAAAGTGTGTTATGGTTTGAGATAAAAAAAAAATTGTTTTTTATTGTTTTTATTTTATTTTTTAAGTGAAATATGTTTTATTATTTACAAAAAAAATTAAACAAAAAAAAGAAAATATTGCATTATTTATATAAATGCTTAACTTTTTTTGTAGTGGCTTAAAAATTCATACTTATTTTATGTAAATTAAAATTTGGAACCGAATTAGTACAAGAATTAGGTGTTTTAATATATATATACAAATGGTTAAATAAATATATAAAGAAGGGACTTATATAAATAAATTAAATGCAAGGGTTAGTTTGCAAATATGATATTCCCTAGGTTTTATGGAGATGCTTTCATATCAATCATTTTCCATCTCTCTCACTTCCTATTCTTCCTTTCCTTTCCTTTTTTATTTTATTTTTTATTTTTAATTTTTTCTCTTATTTTATATATCTCTTCCCTTTCTCTCTCTTCGATTCCATCCGAATCCCCAATCCCTTGGTTTCACGCACCTCCGATCCTCTCGCATTCTCGTCAATCCCGTAAGATTCCTGTTATTGCTCTTCGTGCTCGCGATTTTTCTAGGGTTAGGGTTTCCTATCGGAGCCCTGATTTATTTATTTATTTATTACCACTAGATTTTAGGGTTTGGGATATCTGTTTTAGCTTGTTTGCTGTATTGGATTTGATTGGTGTTGGATCATTTGATTTATTTGGTAATTCTTCTTTTTAATATTCGTGGTTGGTGTCAAATTGCAGCGATTGGTGACATGGTGCTGAATTTGTTCTAAATTTGGGCCTTACGTGGCGCAAGGGCTTGTGGATTCAGGGGTCTTTTCTTGCTGCTTGATCTGGTTCAGATCTTGGAAATTGGGTTTTTTTAATCAGAGCGTCGGAGCTGGGGTTTGGCAGAAGAGTGGCAGGTCTTCAGGGTGATTCCATGCTTGTTTTGGCTTCTGACGACGTCTTAGTGGGGAATGTGTGATTGCTGAGGGGTCCTCTGCGCTGTTTGTGGAGGATCCCGTCACTAGGAACTTGAACTAGGGTTAGTGTTCTCTAGGATTAATAGGCCTTTGTGGTGATGGAGAAAGCTCTTTGCTTTCATCTATGTCCGTGAAGTTGCATAGTGAAGGGAAACGTTGGGGAAGGCGGTGGCTTTTCAACCGATAACTTTGGTCGGGTGGATAAATTTGAACAAAATGTTTAGTCCTGGGACTGATATACCTCAAGATGCGAGTGGAGTCGCGCTGATTCCAACTCGGTTTGTGTGGCCTCATGGTGGCAAAAGAGTGTTCCTAACTGGTACCTTTACAAGGTTTGAGTGATACTTTTTTTTCATCCTGTATTATGTGCCAGCATCCTCTACTTGTGTTGATTGATTATTTTTTCTTGATCCTGCTCAAGTTATTGCACTCTGGCTCTGAGCTTAATGTTCACTCACTTTTGGCGGAGTAAATCAATACATTGAATTATGGTCATATTGTATCTTATGTAGATTACCATAGTTTTGTTTGATGTAGTCTGATTGCCTGAGAAAAGATTAACCATATGATATTTATGCTGTGTAGTGCAAGTTTCACTTGAATTTGGTGCTGTCTAAAGGACCATCCCTGAGCTTGTTAGCATGGTCTCAATTAAATGTTTGACCAGATTGCTTGCATAAGTGGAAGAATATTCTTTGTTTGACTCAACGCCACCCTTATATGAATATGAACATGATTTTATTTTTGGTTTTCTTTGAATTCACATTTTAATAACATAATGATTAGGTGTGGAATATTGAACATTACATGTAGTTTAACTTTTACATATGGCTATTTTCCTTTCTGACATGTATGTGTTCAAACATTCTGTAGGTGGTCTGACCATATACAAATGGCCCCTATGGAGGGTTGTCCTTCTGTTTTTCAGACTATTTACAGATTGGCTCCTGGGTTTCATCAGGTCAGTTTGTTCTTTGCCATATTATTTTGTTTATTGTGTTTTTCCGCAAGTCCTTTTTCAGGGATAAAGTGGACGTGTGTTAGGAAAGCTGCTTGTCTTTGATAGCATATTTCTGCGCATTTATGCAATTATATACATTAACCAGTCAAGATCAAGGCTTTGAACTTTATGTGATGTCCCGTAATGGGTAGTTCTATATGCTTGCATTCAATATGTAATCATGTATGTGTGATTTCTGCTGGGGGGAAAAAAGAAAATGTAGCTATTGTAATTATATGTGTTGTGCCATTATTGGTCTTTTACTGTGAGCTTACATGACTTGTAATTTTTTTGCAAGCAGTTCAAGTTCTGCGTCGATGGGGAATGGCGGCATGATGAACGGCAACCTTATGTCAATGGGAACTATGGGATAGTGAACACTGTGCTTTTAACCCAGGACCCTGATCCTATACCTGCAATGTTAAGCCCTGAAACTGGAAACAGAATGAATATGGATGTTGACAATGAAAATGTTCAGCGTGTGGTAGGTCTATGAAATATGTACATAACACAGAAGATGAGAATTTGATTTACTTGTTTCTGGATGTGCATACCTTCTCATTAATAGTCTCTATCTAATTGTGTTGTCATGCTCTACTGTTAATATGGGCAGGAAAAAAGTTCTATTGATCATGAAATACATTATGTGTGCCACTGGCCACTCTGTTTACTGGTACAAAAGTTTGATAGAGACATATAGAAATTCATGTGGTGTATTTATGAGGCTGATGTTTGCATAAAGATTGACATTGCAATTGCGTAGCCTTGTGGAGATTTAGATAACACTTATTAGAAATTTGTTGAATAGTTTGATAATGATATATCTTGTATATCACAACAATTTTTGTTTTTGGCATGGAATTTGTAGGTTAGGTATTGGTGTTTCTAGAAGAAGTCAATTTTAGCACTAAAATCTGACACTGATGCCACTATATTTTCCAAACATTTTGTTTTGTTGTTTGTTGCACTTAAAGATATTGTTATTATTGTTTTTGTTGAAGGCATTCTGAACTGGTTATTTCTGAACTTTAGCACTATTGGCTTTGCTGTTTGAATTTTTTATTCCTGCACCCAACCAAACAGGTCACATTATCTGGTGCACTGCAGGAGTCAGCTTTGAGAAGCGCTGATACTGACCTTGAGATTTCTCGCCACCGTATATCTGGTTTTTTGTCAGCACATACTGCTTATGAATTGCTTCCAGAGTCGGGCAAGGTACATTTCTAGAACCTCGTTGTAAATAGCCTTGGATGCTTTAATGTTGTAATGCCATCAAACTTTTTCTTCCTTTTGCTGGCTAAAGCACAAACTAATTTTCAGGTTGTTGCCCTTGATGTTAATTTGCCTGTGAAGCAAGCATTTCATATTTTATATGAGCAGGTAATCGTTCTAGTCTTTCAATGTTATGAAGTACAAGTCCTTAAAATAAATAAATAAATAAAATAATGTTTTGCATTTGTATTCATTTGAAATTCTTATGTATATTCTGATTTCATGGCAAACTTTTTTTATTTAATGTTGTTACATTGTGCTTTGAACTTTTAATTGTGTAAAAAGGGAGAAATTGTGGATACATATTTCACTTGTAAATGTTGTTTCCTTTTATGTACTTGATTTTTGTTCTGAGATAAAATTGTGTCCAGGGAATTCCTGTGGCTCCGTTGTGGGATTTTTACAGAGGGCAGTTTGTTGGAGTACTAAGTGCCTTGGACTTCATATTGATTTTGAGAGAGGTGTGTATGGAAATGTCAAGTTCTATTTTTAGCTGTTTTATATTATGTTCTTATATTCCCAGAAAGATGAACCAGGTGACATATTTGCTGACAACCTAATACCCTTGATAAATTTAGGTGAACATGACCCCTGTTCCACTTTTATATCCAATTTGCTTGAGAAGATTATAGATTATGTCCTTTCATTATTCTGACCAAACTATTAAAGAAACCAGAATTCTGGGGTTTTTGATTTTCTGTTTTTTGGGCATCAAATCATTCCTGACAGAACTAATGGGATAAATACTGTTGTTGATGCTTTTTTATTTTCAGATAAGCATAAAATTTTGCAATGCAGGTTCATCATGACCATTATGTATACTTTATTTGTTAACTTATGCAGATAAATTGCTTATGAGAAGTGCAGATGTTTAAGTTGGAAGTGATCAATATCCTATTTTGAGACTATCATTTTTATTTAGTAGGTTTTGATACTAATTCATGCTATACTTATCCTTTATTTTTGTTGCTTTGTTATGCTACTATTCACAAAATCGTATTCTATTTGAAGTTGATATGTTCCTGTGGAATGCTGCATATATAATATGAGGAAAAGCTGTACAGAGTACTAAATGGTTTCTCTACTTTTCCCTTTTTATACATTTTTACCTTCGCAATTGTATCATTCATCATAGGTGTGTGCATAACTGCAGCCTTGTGTCTTGCAGCTGGGAAACCATGGCTCAAATCTGACAGAGGAGGAGCTGGAAACACACACTATAGCTGCTTGGAAAGAAGGAAAACAACAACTTTGTAGACAAATGGGTGAGCATGGAGGAACATTTAACAGGCATCTTATTCATGTAAGTACTTCTGTGCCACTTGCTTATGTAGCTGCAAAATTATTCCTTCAGCTCCCAGATCTTCTTTCTGTTCTGCTCAGTCAACCCATAATTTTGAAAAGGATTGAAGTGGTAATTACTTTCTTTGCTCTATCTATCTATCTATCTATCTTTCTTTTTTTTTTCCTCCATCTGTTCTTTGGTTGCACTATTTTGGATGTATAGATAACCAAGGTTTCTGTTTTCATCTTGATAAAAAGATAAGTTGTATTCCATTTCCTAATTATGTATGACTGATGCTCGTCATGCCTTCTGTTTTCTACTTTAGTTCACAAGTTGTCATCACTGTAGCAGTTTAACTAGCAGTGTATGATTTTGGCTTGTATAGGCTGGTCCCTATGATTCATTGAAAGATGTAGCATTGAAGATCTTGGAGAATGGAGTGGCCACAGTTCCAATAATCCACTCAGCATCTTATGATGGGTCATTTCCACAGTTGCTTCATCTTGCATCTCTTTCGGGGATACTGAAATGTAAACTAAATCTTGATCATTTTTCCTGCATTTTTCTGTTTAACCTGTGATTCTAGATCAGCAAATTTTATGACCTTTTTGCGCATTCCATTTGACCAGGATATTTATTTAGAACTTCATTCATGTTTTGCTTTTTCTTTTTTGAATATTCAGGTATTTGCAGGCACTTCAGACATTCTTCTAGTTCTTTACCTATTTTACAACAACCAATTTGCACAATCCCTCTTGGCACATGGGTTCCAAAAATTGGGGAATCAAATGGTCGTCCGCTGGCAATGCTACGGCCACATGCATCACTTAGCTCTGCGCTTGCTCTTTTGGTTCAAGGTGAATGTCTAATTTTTGGAACTTTGAAGATGTGTCATAAGAAAGTCACTTGATTACCTTTTTCTGCCTGCATTTTGCCTCTTGATTCTGTGATGCTTATGGTAATGTTTGATTGGCTGATAAGAGTGTGAGGTTAAGGAAAATTTTTCAAATTTATGATTAAAGGGAAATCTTTATATGAGCTAGTTGAGCTTGGCTTAATTAATACTAATTAAAATTAAATATTTTGGGATGAAAATTTGTTTTTTAAATAATAATAAAAAATATTTCTTAATATTTGTAATGTTTTAAATTCAATTATTAAATATATTTAAATAATTAAATCTTGTAACTAGAGGGTTGTAAGTTATTTAGTTGTAGGGGTAGTTTTTTTTTTATTTTTTTTTGGGGGGGGTGGGCATGGAGGTCTATAATCTTTTGTTTGTGCTTTTCTTTTATTTTTATTTCTTTTGTCACTTTGTTCATCTTTATTAATTGTATGTTCTCATGTTGAATTTATGATTTTTGCTGAAATCGAAGAAATTATGAAAGCTGAGGTTTTTTGTGGTATCTTTGGCGTAGTCATGTTGCATCTGTAGGTTTATTTTGTTATATTCAAAGCTTGTTTCTTGCATTTATCATTGTGTTGATTGTGTTTCAGCTCGAGTGAGTTCATTGCCTATAGTAGACGACAATGATTCTTTGCTCGACACATACTCTAGAAGGTATGCAGTGGTCATTTTATGGCTTTGGGAAGGGTTATTATTTTCTGTCACTTAAGGTACTGGGCTATATATCGTCATTTATATTAATTTAAGAGTACCTGTTCAGTGATATCACAGCATTGGCTAAAGACAGAGCTTATGCACAGATTCGCCTGGATGAAATGAGTATTCATCAGGTACTTTGAATACTATCTTTGTTTAACTTGCCTTGATTGGGCTTCTTTTTGACTTCTTACTGGGAAATAGAAATTTTCAAAGAATGGTTTTGTTTATGTACTATATGTATGTTGATTTGTGCTGGCAAGAACATTCATATGAATTAATAGAGTTGTGGTTTTTCACCATAAGCTGTTGTAGAAAATTTCTTCAAAATTGACATGCTTTTATCAGTCCTTGGAAATTATTAGTAATCAGTAGGGGTTTTTGGAAAAGAATTGCTTGCAATAGCATAAAGGAAAATTCATTTTGTTAGCATTGTATCCCTATAAATCCTTGTGAAGGAGATGCTGAGAAGGGCGAAATTGAGACTGAATTGATAATGTGGGGTAAGAATAAAATATTAAAGGTTTTCTACTGAAGATTTAGTTCCTGGTAAGTGAAAACATCATTGCATGGCTCTGAAATCCCTGTGAAGTGTGTCAGATACTGTTATTGATACTGTCAGCATCATCTATCATAAAAACTCGTGAGTGAGATGCTTAGAAGGGCAAAGTTGAAAGATCTGAATTTATAATCTCTGTGGTAAGAGTGAAATATTAAAGGCTTTCTACAGAAGATCATGTCATAGCAGGTATCTGAAATTTTAGTTAAATGTGAGTGTTGCTTGGTTGTGAAATTAACTGAATACTGAGCAATATGGGTTGTTTGTTCTATCCTATATCACACTTCAAGACCCTAACTGTATTCTCATCTAACCCAGGCATTGCAACTTGGACAAGATGCAAATTCGCATTTTGGATTTTTTAATGGCCAAAGAGTTCAAATGTGTCTCCGTTCTGATTCTCTGCAACTAGTGATGGAGCGGCTGTCTAATCCTGGTAATTTTTTTTTTAATTTTCTGCAGAAGGTGTCTTAAATCATATCATCATCATTGTAATTGAAAACAAAATTGATTTTTTGTTCTGTAATCAGGTGTGCGACGCCTTATAATTGTTGAAGCTGGAAGCAAGCGCGTAGAAGGCATTATCTCACTTAGTGACGTACTCCGGTTCTTGCTTGGTTAAGCTCTCTGCCGCCGCATCATCACGTATTTGTATGGGATTCGGGCGGCTTTGATACCGCCCACCTCTTAAAAAGTCCACCTCAAAAACCTTGCTTGGCTTATGGAATCATTTGTGATATTTCTTAATTTATAGGCCTCAAATGGTTTTAGATCCTGGTCTGTTTTTAAGGTAAATGGCCGCCGGAGGTCTGTAAATGATAGGAATTTTTGTTTCTACCTCCATTTCTCCTAACTTACCATGTCATTGTTACCCTCCCCTGCGCAGCGAAGTCGGTCAGTACCACCTTCTATTACCTTCCATAGAGCATGCATCTTTCACTTATTCTAACAGAGAAAAAAATAGGGAGGTATATTCTCAAGAGATGTAAGACTGTGATTGCTGTACCAATTGTTTTCCGGTTATGTTTTACCCTTTTTTTTGCATCATCATCTCTTCTTAATGTAATCACTGGCAACTGTCAAACAGTTAAAAAATGATTTCCTCGAATGAACGGGCTTGAGCTGAAGAAAGAAAACATGCATTGAGATGTTGCTATTCCATATAAAGCGCAACTTCCTTAATATGTTCTTGATTCACCTCCTATTCAAGAATGGTACTCTATTACTATGTTCCTTTTTTTTTTTAATGTAATTAACTTATTATTTTAATTTTTTTATGTTTATTATGGGCAAATATGATTGTATTTCATATAATGAGTAAGGGTTTTTTGAACCCATACTTGGGGGAGGGTTTTAGGGGTATTTTTTCATTTCCCTCCGTTCATCAACCCACCAAAATGGTGGGTTTGGGAGGGTTAACTATTTTTTTAGACGATTTTACCCTTATAAGATTTCTATAATTACAAACTTTGCCCTTTTTATTAGGTTTGAGCCACTACTATTTATGCTTTCCATCGCTTAGCTGGCGATCTTTCTCAGCCACCAACCTCATCGTTGCCTTTTATTTTCTCAGCCTTTCATTTTGGGCATTGAACTTTTGTTTGCATAGCAGTCAACTTATTTGTATGAAGTTCAGTATATCAACTTATTGGTGTTTGTTAAATAAGATCTCTATTTGTTGCAAATAGTACAGTTTTTCTTTTTTTTTTCATGTATTTAGTTGTGTAGATTTTGAAATAATTAATTTGACCGGTTTGTGTTAATCGGTGTTAAGCAGAACTTAAATGCATTAATTAAATAAATATTGACAACATGCTATATTTTTCTTAGAAGCAAGATAATGGAACAACATCTGGATGGTTGGCTAACATGAACTACAATGAACTAGTTTTAGATGCCATAATAGAACATGATTAATGTAATAAATGTTGGACAAGCAACTGGATAATTTACATTTATTATGCAACATAGCAAGAGTACATGGCATAAAGATGGAAGCAATATAAGAGCATTTTGGTAATAATATGACATAACTTTACTTTCTTTTACTTTCAAACCAAATACAAAATTGTGACAACTTTTACTTTACTTTCCTTCCTCCCAAGCAAAGCAAGTATTCAACCCTTTCTTTCCATTATTTTAGGGTAAATGACCTAAATGGTCATTGAACTATGTGCCAATTCCTATTTTGGTCACTGAACTAAAAAAACTTCTATTCAAGTCACTAAACTTATTAAAGTGTTCCAATCAAGTCACCCAGGCAAGCGGCGTTAACAGAAGTCTAAGCTGGATTGCCACCTCACAGGCAACCTCGCCCCGTCAGCGACACCGGCACAATTTTTACTGTTCATTTTGTGCCTCCCTCTTTGTGCTTCTTTTTTATTTTTTTCATCTTCAATCCCTAATTCCTATTGGCTTACTTCTTAAATACCATGGAGGACATAGTAACCAAATGGAGCACTCGGCAAAATGCTGGTCAGAGTGATGGCCGAAATTCTGACATTATGGAGAGGTGGAGATAGGTCTCCTTTACCCAATTCCCATCCAGTGGGAATTTGTTTGTTGTCATCTGTTCAATGTGAGAGCTTTCATCCTTGTATTAATTTGATGTTTTGTTATTCCTTTGTGCCTTACTTAAGTTCTTCTAGTTAAGTTGATGCTTCTTTGCTTCTTTTTTAACACAAACTCCACCATTTTTTACCACAAAACTCCTCCATTTTTCGCTGGAATAGATGCTTTTTTGCTCACCATTCAATTATTTGAGATTTTAGCTGGAAATAAAAGAAAAGAGATGCAAAAGAAAGGCGTTGGAGAAGAGAGAAGAACAGTTCCTGCCACGTGGCGATGAGGGCGCTTGTGAGGTGGCAATCCAGCTCAAACTTTCGTTAACGTCGTTTGCCTGGGTGACTTGATTGGAAGACTTTAATAAGTTTAATGATTCGAATAGAAGTTTTTTTAGTTCAGTGACCAAAATAGAAATTGGGACATAATTGAGTGACCATTTACCCATGTCCCATCCAAGCAAACTCTAAATACAAAAAGCTATGAATTATTTTAATATATAAAATTCTATTTGTTTTTTTTAAATTGTAGAATAATAAATTTGTTTAACATAACTAGTTATTATCGAACATAGTCATCGTCCTCTTATACTCAACCGTGAGCTCGAGCTTTGAGCTTTGAGCTTTGAGCTATGAGCTTTTCCTCGTCTCTGATGGCGAGGCTTCTTCGCCGCCCTCTCCACCGCTCCCTCACCACGCACCATCCAACGAACACTAGAGGCCATGACCTCCTCATTCTCGACCTCCGCTCACTTCTCCAGAGAAACAGCTTCCGCCCCGCCCTTTCCCTCGCTAAAACCCTAATTCAAACCCACCGTGAGTCCCCCTCCGATCTCCTGCGCGCTCTCTCCGACTCCTCCCCTTCCCTTGCTCCCATCGCTGCCGACCTCCTTGTCACTGCCTGTTCCGACCTCCGCCTCCCAGACGATGCTCTCGGCCTCATCTCCACCCTCCCTCGTTTTCCATCCATCCTCTCCTTGAACCGCCTCCTCGAATCCCTTGTTTCCGCTCGGAGGTACCAAGAAGCCCTCTTTCTCTTTCATCGGATCATTTCTAATGGCACTCGCTCGGATAACTTCACTCACAACAAAGCAATCGAGGCCGCTGCGAAATTCGGGGATCTCGATAAGGGTTTGAAGTTGAAGGAGGAGATGGAGAAGATACATGGGATCAAGCCTGATGCTTTTTGTTACAATGTGTTGATCTCTGGGCTGTGGAATGTGCGCCGCGGTGATGATGCAGGGAAGCTGTTTGATGAAATGCGCGAGAGAAGAGTGGTGCCCACGGTCGTCACTTTCAATGCAATGATCGATGGGCATTGCAAGAAAGGCAATTTGGATGCTGCCAATGAGGTTAAAAAACTAATGCAACTTTTGGGTGTGAAGCCGAATGTTGTTACATATAATTCTCTGCTTTCAGGGCTTTGCCGTGCTCGGAGATTGCAGGAGTGTAAGAAGATTGTAGAGGAGGAGATGGGAATGAATGGTTTGGCTGCGGATGGGTACACTTATAGCATTTTGTTTGATGGCCATTTCAAATGCGGGGATTCGGAGGCGGCATTGGATCTTTTGGAGGTTTTGGTAAGAACAGGTGTGCAAATTAGTAGCTATACTTGTGCCATATTGTTGAATGGCCTTTGCAAAGATGGAATGGTTTCTAAAGCGGAAGAGGTGTTGCAGAGGCTGCTGGACAAGGGGCTGGTTCCGACAAATGTGATTTACAACAGTCTGGTTGATGGGTATTGTCGCATTGGAGATATCACGACGGCATTGCAGGTGATTGATAGAATGGAGTTGCGTGGTTTAGAGGCCGATTACTTCACTTACAATTCGATCCTTAACGGGTTGTGTAAGCTGGAGAGGGTGGATGAGGCAGAAGAGACGATGAAAGTAATGGAGGAGAAGGGAATGGCGCCTACTGTGGAGACCTATAACATTCTCATTGATGCATATGGTCGATTAGGCCAATTCGATAAGTGTTTTGATATCCTTGAGAAGATGCAGGACAACAAGGGAGTCACACCGAACATTATTTCATACGGTTCTTTGCTAAATGGATTGTGCAAGAAAGGCAAGCTTCCCGACGCTGAAGCGCTCTTCCAAGATATGTTAGCGAGAAAAATTCCACTGAATGAGCAGACTTACAACATGCTTATCGATGCAAATGGTAAATCGGGTAATTTTGAGCGTGTCGGGGTGCTCATTGAGGACATGAAGAGTAAAGGGATTTCTCCGACCATCGTGACATATAATTCTCTTATGAAAGGACTCTGTGTTGGCGGGTTCTTCTCCAAAGCTGAGGACTTGTTGCTTCAGTTAAAGGCTGAAGGTCTGAGACCTGATGTTATTACTTATAATACTCTGATTTCAGCTTGTTGCCATTGTTGTGACCTGAAGAAGGCGAGCCAGTTATTTGAAGAAATGAAGAAAGTAGACTTAAAACCAAATTTGCGAACTTACCGAGTGTTGATATATGGGATGGGTATGGAAGGAAGGATGCAGGAGGCGGAAAAGATATATAAATATATGTTACAAAGCAAACTGTCTCCTGACAAGGGTGTGTTCAAGGCATTGTTAGCAGGGTATAAAAAATTTGGAGACACGATCAAGGTAGAAGATCTGGAGAAAGAGATGAAGGAGAGAGGAATTCCATTGGATGAGGAGGCATCCACTGATGTAAATTCCATTGATACATGAGCTTGTTTTTAATGAGATCTCTTGATCGGAATATATATATACATATATATATTTATATTGCCTTTTGACGTCGGGCGAGTGAAGAGAATTATTAACATGAACAATTTGGGATAGTTCAGCATTGATTCATTAATACTTAGGTCAAAAAATTATAGCTTTTGCAGAACAGTTACAGTGAAGTATACTCAAGATCTTTTGTTGAAATGGTTAACATAGCTCTGTGAAGGTTTCAAAAACCTATGGCTTTAATTTGCAGGGCCATTCTCTGCCATCGTGGGGTTACTGAACATGATTCCTCTGGGCCATTATTTGCATGTCTGATCTTCAGATACGATTCTTTGTCAATGGATGTATATGTGGTCTGGGTTTAGATCTGCTAATGGCTTAAGAACTTGTTGTGCTGACAGACTCTGCCAGTTCTTCCAGGAGCTCCTTTTGTTCCAATGCCATGCATGCCTTTAGAACAAAAAATTTCTATGTCAAAAGCTGTCCTGTCTCAATGTAAAATCAAACGACAAGTTTGTCGAAAACTATCTGCTCCTTTTTATTGTGCTATATACAGAATACCATGAAATTGAACAAGTGTATTTGAATATCACGATAATGGGGCTTCAGTGTATACTGTATAGTGTGTGCACTCGCGCACACACTAAAAGTTATATAGAAACAGCGATTAGTAATACTTTCAATATTTATATTTGGATTAATAATAAAATCAGGGCGGGCTCAGGATCCATCCCTATCGGGTCAGGGATAGGTTTTGTGCATAGATCCATTGGGGATGGCACTTCTGATCAAAGCCTGTGTGTTCTTATGCCTAATTCTATGATGTGAGTCTGTGCATGCTTGTTCAGTTTTTGACTTTCTAGTTGTTGTGAGAAGTGAGAACAAACCTGAACAGCTGTTTCAATGACTCCAGAAAGGAAGGAAGTGAGCTCAAAATTCATCTTAAGACGGTGATCAGTCACTCTATTATCCTACAAATCACAACATTATAATGTTAGATGTCAATCATGGAAGACTTATGCTTTAACAAAAACTGATCAAAGGTCATTAACAATGTGTCTTCAATGTGATATAGAGGTGCTTCACCTTATAGTTGTACGTCCTGATTTTTTCAGAACGAGCACCAGTCCCAACCTGCCATTTTTCATGTATAAATCTAAGCCCCAGCTTAACCTTTCCAAGCAATGACACTAGTATTTCCAGCTCAACAATATGCAATATTTTCAATAAAGGAAAAACATGTGACAAACGTGAAATAAAGCAAAAGAAAATATCTCTATATTGAGAATCTCAACCTCACAAGCCATGGAAACAAACAAAGATGGCAAACCTGTGATTTCCTCTGGTTTCTTATTGATTCTTGCTGTTCCCTTACTTTAATCTCATAACTGGGCAACAACAGAAACAACGTGAGTGACAGTACAACAATGTTACATTGAGAAAATAACTCAAAAGGTCTGTAGCTTACAGTTTTGCACGCAGCAACTGAAGTGCACGAATCCTGTTCTGAAGTTGAGTCCTCTCTTCAGTGCAGAAGATGCGTATGCCAGTTGGCTTATGGAAAAGGTCAACAGCTGTCTCAACTTTGTTGACATTCTGCCCTGCACAAATGGAAAATTTAGGATCTTTTCTTTTGTGAAAAAAAGATTGGGTCAAAAGATAAGGATTTGGCGAATCCTGCTAAATATGCAAGGGTAGCAATAGAAACAGAGGCTGATGTAATTTTTTAAAAAGAAATGTTTGTGAAGAAAAAACATTGACTATTTACTCGATAAAACAAAATAAAATAGCTCAAACCTCCAGCGCCTCCAGATCTTGCTGTCGTAAGTTCTATCTCTTTTGGATCAATCACCACCTCAACTTCATCAGCCTGTAAAGTGGCAAAAGGCTTCACAAAATTAGGCAAGAAGCTAGTGGAGAGTTATCAGTGTAACTTTTGCCTCACAAACAGGCAAATGACAAAAGGCAGCTCTGTTGTAGGTACCATTGTTAATCATTGCAGAAGAAGAAGACAAAAGGTATCATATCAGAAAAAAGTAACCAAAGCACCTAGTCGACATTATTGACCAACCTCCGGCATAATTGCAACTGTTGCAGTTGATGTGTGCACTCGGCCCTGCGTTTCAGTTTGGGGCACACGTTGAACGCGGTGAACCCCAGACTCATACTTTAATTTACTGTATACCCGTTTGCCTTTAATTTCCATCACGTATGTCTTGTATCCACCTTTTTCTGCCTGAAATTAGAGCAGATATCAATTTCAAGCATTTCTTGGAAATAGATATCAAGTTGCATGAATTACCTCTGAACTAGAAACTGGAGTATACTTCCAAGAATTAAGTTCACTATACTTTTGATACATGCGAACCTGGAGAAAGAACCAAAGCTATATGTTAACCATCACAATGCCTAGCAATTCGATCAATGAAAAAACCCAAGAACCAGCTCTGAGATCTTATTTCTCTTTCCACAAGTCAAATTGATTATCTATCAACTTGCCAAGAAGCAAAAGAATTAAAAAGAAATGAAATAAACAAGGGCGACGTAGCATAATTGTGAGGAGTATATCGACAGATAACATTGTTTTGCATGCAGATATGAGTTGGAATTGATATTTTATTTATATTCCGTTAAAAGAGGGAGTACACTGAGTGATGTGTGCACATGCATTTTTATGTGCATGTGTGTGTTAGGAGCGGTACAACTTTCATATTCAGCAACATATATGGAGAGGATATTGCTACAACATGTCTAAAATGGTCTAATAGTTATCATCTACCTACAAGATCACCAGCCCATATCCCAGCCTCATCACCACCAGTACCTGCCCTTACTGCAAAAAACATGATATTTATTAGTTGAGGTTTCTTCAAAGGCAATCTTGGAAGGAAAAATAAGTTACTAAACTAGATGTGGAAACGGAGACTATATTGTGAAAGAGAAAACACTAAGATTAAACAACTAAGAATACTTTAATGCTCAACAACAGGACAACTTTCTGTGACTTTCGAACTACAGTCACCATCAAGGTAAACAATGTGAAGATGGATTTTACCTTGCTGCTACCCCGACCTTTGTTTGTTCTTCTCTCTCTGTTTATTTTAATGAAGCCGTGGTTTATTAAGTTTAATTATAAATACGATTTCATAGACAAGATAATCTGTCTTGGGAGATCAATACATGTCATACATGAGTCACCTATTGTGAAATCAAGATACCTATGCTAGATATGCATGCAAACAAGCTTATGCTAAGAAGAAGTTTGCAAGGATTTCGGTCAACTCCAAACAAAGATTTTCCATTGGGATAACATATTTTCATACAATGGAACAGTGACTAAGCAAATAAAATGCAAAAGATTTTTATGTTTGTCTATTGGCCTATTTGATTAAAACTGACTCAAAACAAATAAGGCCTCAGTGCTTGTCTGTATGCATTGTAATCAAATAGATACAAGTGTCTGACATGACGATAGATCCATATGACTTGTGTGCTTGTATCAATTGTTCGCATTGGCAACTAAGCATATGCTAACATCTAATCATTTAGGTTGAGCAAATGCAGATAAAAAAATACCTTCAAGTAATATATTGCGTGAATCCAGAGGATCACTAGGAAGCAATAGTACCTATAATAAAATATGAACAATCCTTAAAGTTTCCAAAGGTGTTAAAATAAGTAAGGACATCAAAAGAAAGAGAAAACTGGTGTCAAACCTTCAGCTTTTCCTCAAACTCTTTCAGCTGTTTCGATAAGGTTTCAATTTCATACGCAATCATCTCTTGCATTTCCGGATCAGTTCCATCTTCTTTTGCTAAAGCTACAGGAGCACACATAGAAGTTACAGAATTTCAGACCAATATGAAATAATTAAAAGTGAAAAGTTGGGGATCTGAACCTTTGGTTTCTTCTAACTGTTTCTCACAGTCCTTGAATCTCCTATAGTTTGACACAACCTAAAATTTGAAATACCAGAAGCATGACATCACTGAAAAAGGATATAAATAGATTTCATATCTTTCAAGACTCAAGAGGATATCTGACAACTATATTTGGTGGAGTAACAGGTACCTCATCAAGCTCTGCCATAGATTGTGCAATCTTTTGGTACTCAGTAGGATTTGAAACAACATCAGGATCAGCCAGCTTGACCTGCCATAAACAATAGACAAATTTTTACTTCAAAACAGGCTCTGTAAATCATATCATCACAAGGACATTAAAAAAAAATGACTGAACTAGTGTAGCTATAGAAGTCTTTAAACATGAGAATATATCATGAAATTTCAAACAATTAAAAGAGGGAAGTCTGCGCATGCATTTTCATTAAGATTTGAAGAATGGGTGTCAACATACTGATAACTCCTTCCAAGTTCTTTCAGCAGAGTCTAACTTTGATATCAGATAAGGTTCCTACAAGACAACAACTCAAAATCCAAAATTAGAGCAAACAATATAATCATAAAAAAGAAAAAAAAAAGAATGACAAAGAGTAAATAAGAAATCCAGCAGAAATGTAACACTATAATTTGAAGTAAATTTCTACATAAATATGACAGAAAACCTAAGTACAATATAAATCCAATGTTACATTTGATGGATTTCCAGCTTTTTATTTGCTGCTCCCAATAAGCAGATTGAGAAAAATCATCAACAATCTCATTCAAACTCTGGGTTGCAGTCCAAAATGAATTCGCACATAGAAAACTAAACCAAATAGTACCATTCAAGACAAAAATATGCTTCTAAATTTACCATTAAACAACACAAATCAGAGGGTGAGGGTTTAAATTACCGCCATGCAGACGATGCTGGATTGCTTCGTCTTTGGAAGAGGCGCCCTAGTCAAGGGCCTGCTCATCGTCCTCTCTCTTCGGTTGAAGAGATTTGCGCGCAGAGCTCCTGGGATTGGAGAGATCACCATGGTTCGAGCGACGAAGCTCGAGAGAAGGCTCTCCATTGCAATTTGAGAGAGGAGAGAGAGGCTCAAGGTTTCAGAGTTCAAGCTGCGAGGATAGAGATGATAAGGCAAGCGGGTCGGATTCGGGTCTCATCTAATGAGCCCGCATCCGAATCCAATAAGGCTTTTAGAAAATTTACAATTTTATTTTATTTGATTTTCTAATTAAAGTTTTGGAAGTTAAACTTTAAATGTTAAAGTTTAAGTGTAATTTATAATAATGTTTTCATAAATTATTACTTAAAATCCACATTTGAGTGGTTCAAAAGATTCAAGTTTGGAGATATTGTGATGGCCGTTAAATGTCGCATTGATTTTATGTGCATATTAAATGTTATATTGAACACCGTTCAAATTTTAAAATTAGATTTATTATCACACCTACAAATAAATGATCTATTTTGATTTTCATCTTCTAAAATTTATTTACATGTACTTTTTCTAGTATTTGTACTCTCTATAATAATGATAGCATCTACATAGTGGGTTGTTCTATATTTTTGAACTTTTGTATTTTTTTAAATTATAATTTTTAGATGATTTATTTAATTTTTTAAAAATATTTCCATTAACATCAACCGCAACACTATGAATTCAATGCAGAATGAGTTATAAATATTATCCGAAAAATTAGCTTCATCAATATAAATGAAACAGATCCCACTATCATTTTGTTTTTGAGATTTAATGAATGAAAATGAATAAATAATTCAATATCATTTTATTCCAATCACTGTCCTTCTGGAATCAGGCAAGTCAATACTTAGTCAAAGCATTCCATCCTTTCCACACTAAGGCAACGTGAAGTCCAAAAAAAAAAACACGAATAAAATAATAATAAAACACTTTATGATTTACTAACAAATCTCAAAGGTTAGATTCATTAATGAAAAATTTTAAATCATTTAATAATTTCAATAAATAAAAAAAATAAAAAAGGAATCATTGAAAGCGCAGACGCACTAAAGGAGAATCCACTTGTCCGTACAGACAGGGCACCGGCTATAGCCGGTGGCACCCTGCCAGCAATATCTCGACAAATGATGATCCCGTACACTTCCCACGTACCCAACCACCGACCGACGAGAGATCACCACCGTTGGTTCCTCGCGATCTCAGCCGTTCATCTCCACCAAAGCCGCATCCCACCACGGGGCTCGCGTAGGGCTTTTCTACACGTGGCAGGTTCTTATTGGTTTTCAAAATAGCGTCACGAGTTTCGTGTCCGTATCCGGCCCACTTGAAATTCCCGAATTGCCCATTACTATACTTAAAATCACGTGCTGACCAAGCTACAGACTGATTTTCCTAGAATGCCCTCTGCGCCATTAAGGTGGTAGTAATACTGCATACTAGCATCTATATATGGACGGTAGCGGATCCTAGGAACCTGCCAACCCGAATCCGAACGGAAATCTGGGAGATTCGGATCGGATCCTGAGCGTATATCAAGCAGTCTAAATTTGGCTGGATGTTATGATCCGATTCCGATATTGGATCTGCATTCCGTTCCAAAAGAGTCCGACCCGTTTGGTCATCACCCGTCGCCGACACTCGTCCACTCAAATCAGCTACTAAGCACCAGTCCTAAAATACCAGAACGGACCAATCATCAGTAAACACGTGTTCAATGAGTGCATGAGATCAAGAATCGGACGGCCAGGAGGGGTTGGATCGGGAACCGACAGGAGTGAATTAGAATGGCATGAACGTAATTTAGAGGGATCGTGAGGGTTGATTAAGTAAGGGTAAAAATGAGGAAAATTACGGTTCAGGAACGGGTATTTATTAATTCCCTCCTAATTTTTCCTATCTTTGGCGGGTATATAAGCCAACAGACGAAAACGGCCGCGAGAGAGAGAGAGAGAGAGAGAGAGAAAGATCAAAGCTTTGAAAACGGGGGGAGCAAGAGCCCCAGAGAAGCAGTGAGAGATAGGGAAAACCCTCGAGCCCCGATCCCCCTAAACCCCTCTCCACGTCCTCTCCTCAACCTCGATCGGACCTCAGGCTAGCTCGGCGAAGCTTCTGCAACAATCTAGAGCCGTTTGGAATCTCCCTTTTCCGGTGAACGTTGCGATCCCCATGGAGCTGTACGGCCGTGGTAGCGGCAGCGGGATCCCCCGCGCTGACCAAGACACCGGGCTCGAAGGTGATTTGATGATGCTTTATTGGGAAATTTCTTGAATTTGTTGAGTTTTTTTTTGGGGCTTTTTTTTTTTTCTTGGGTGGATGTGTGGGTGTGGATTAGGGTTGAGGAGTTTAATGTGATTGGGGTTTGATGAGTGGGTTTGGGGTATTGTGTGCATTGGTCGCAGAGTCGATGTGGCAGCTGGGGCTTGGCGGCCCCGGAGATGCGGCGGTTGTGGTAGCGTACCCGGAGCGGCCTGGGGAACCTGATTGTGCGTACTTCATTCGCACTGGGATGTGTGGGTATGGTGATCGGTGCCGTTACAATCATCCTCGCGAACGTGTCCTGGTAACGACTCTTAAAAAGTTTCTAACTTGGCTAGAAATTACATTTTTTTTTTTTCTTTTGGGTATTATTGAGGGATTCCTGTCATTGTAGATTATCGGAGCTAGTATAAGAATTCATGAGATAGTTCTTTTGTTGAGCTGTTGGATCGATTTACTGCTTTTTATGCCTTTTCACTGGCTCTTTATGTAGTATTGCTTTTTTCTTTCTCTGGAGTTTCTAGTCTGTTAATTTGTTCAGGGGGCTGGGGGACTGAGAGGTGGACTGGTGGATTATCCTGAGCGAGTTGGTGAACCTGTCTGTCAGGTATCACTTCTGGTGTCGGCCTGAGAATGCATTATTATTGAAAACGTTTTTCGGGTTTTGTCTCATTGTGGCGTTTTACCTGAAACAAATAAATGTTGGTTGATACCAGTGAGAAAAACCATTTAGGTGAATATTCATATCGGGATTTTGCAGTTATCTAGAAATATCCCTTGCATCAAATAATCATTAATTTATCATTCTTTGCTGCTGAACAAACATCATTAAAATGTAGACATGGTGAAGTTTGCATCTTTGTTCAGTTCTTCAGTATTAATTTGTGCAACTTTTGCAGTATTTTTTGAGGACTGGGACTTGCAAATTTGGTCCAACTTGCAAGTATCACCACCCAAGACAAGGAAGTGGATCTGCACGACCCGTCTCTCTAAATTATTTTGGATACCCACTCCGGCCGGTTTGATTTCCTTCTATTCTTGTGTTCTTCAGAATGCGCTTTCTTAATTGGCATGTGCATTACATTACAAAAATAAGTTTTCCATTAAAGACTGCTAATTTTGTTGTTGTTAAATGTAGGGTGAGAAGGAATGTTCCTACTATGTGAGAACAGGGCAGTGTAAATTTGGTGCGACATGTAAATTCCATCATCCTCAGCCAGCTGGATTCTCAGTGCCTTCACCTGCATCTAGCTATTATCCCTCTGCACAGTCTCCATCGATTCCTTCAGCCCAGCCATATGCTACCATGACAAATTGGCAAGTTGCAAGGCCGCCTTCAGTCTTACCTGCACCATACATGCAAGGGCCTTATGGCCCTATGCTACTTTCTCCTGGTGTGGTCTCTGTTCCTGGTTGGAGTCCTTATCCGGTTGGTAGAATCCTCTTGATGGGTTTGTCTCTTTCAAATACCTTAAAATAGAAAATTTTGGTTTCTTATTCTATGTTTTGCAAATGAGTCAGGCACCTGCAAGCTCTGTAGTATCACCTGGTGGACAGCAGCCTGTTCAAACAGGATCAGTCTATGGAATATCTGGTCAGCTATCTCCTTCAGCTTCGGCCTACCCCGGATCTTACCCACCATTATCTCCACCAACTGGGCCATCAAGTAGCAGTCAAAAAGAAAATGTATATCCAGCGAGGCCTGGCCAACCTGAGTGTCAGTACTACATGAGGACAGGAGAATGCAAATTTGGTTCCACATGTAAATATCACCATCCTCCAGGTCCGGGTTGGAGCATACCACAGACAAATTGCACTCTAAGCCCTATTGGTTTCCCTCTTCGTCCGGTAAGTTGTTGTTGTTGTTTTTTTCTCTCCTTTTAATTCTATTTTTTATTTAGAACAGTAATACTTATTTTGAAGTCTATGCTTCTTAGATGTAAGAAACTTCCAAATGTGAGAATGTAGGTCTCTCATGCAGGTTCACACACACATGCGTGCACGCACACAAACCCTGTGTATGCATGCGTGTTCACATGTACATGCGCAGCATACTGACCCCTGCGCATGCATGCATGTTCGCGCGCTCACGCGCACACACACAGATATATATATATATATATATATATATATATATATATATAGAGAGAGAGAGAGAGAGAGAGAGAGAGAGAGAGAGAGAGAGAGAGAGGCTCAACAAGGTGAATTAAGGCTAGTAAGTTTCTTTCCTTCACCTTTTGGTTTATTTTATTTCATTTGGTTTCTGAGGTAGCCTTAATTGCTCGAGAGAGAGAGAGAGAGAGAGAGAGAGAGAGAGGCTCAACAAGGTGAATTAAGGCTAGTAAGTTTCTTTCCTTCACCTTTTGGTTTATTTTATTTCATTTGGTTTCTGAGGTAGCCTTAATTGCTCTATTTTGAGGCTGCTATTTAGCTATACTTGTGTGTGGACACTATTCTGCGAATGCTAGATTTGTTTCCATTCTTGGATAAGAGGGGGATTCTCCCTGTTAATCCTGTGTCTTTATGTGATCAAATGTTAGTCTATTACCCCTCACTCTAGGAAATGGTCAAACTAATGCTGCTAAAAGCTGTTGAGTCAATTATTATGAAATTGCCTATAAACTTTAGTGCAAAGTGAACCTATTTGTTGTTTTAATATTCATTATATGTTGTTCCCTTTGTGTGTGCGTGTGTGTGTATTAGGCTTTTGATCCATATTTTTCTAGCTTCTCTCTTGATATGAGGAATCATCTGCTTTTCTTGATATTTCATCTTGTTTTAGTTATCTTATGTTAAGCTTTTCTCTAATGCATACTGTACATCCGGAAAAGTTATATTTCTTGTTAAAGAAAATCATCATTTGTATTATGAAATATGGTATTTTGTGGTCTTATGGTCAATGGCTTTGTTAAGTTTTCGGGGAGCTTCCTTGCTTGAATGCTAGAGTATTGCGGCATGCACTATTGAGATGATCATCTTTTTCCTTGAATTTGCAAGGTCGTGATTGTTTTACTTGAGGCTAGTTTTTTTTATGCCTATAGCTTGCCTTCACATAGTTAATGTCTTATTGTATACTATCTCCTTTTTATTGCTTAAAACCTTTTGTTTAAAAGCATCTAAGATTGATAAATATTAGTGCGAGGTTAATCAGTATCATATATGGCTTCTCATATATGCCCGCACTTCTGTCCATGGTCATTGACTATTTCTTTGCACGTGCAAATCTTCACCACATTACTCTTATAGTCTGCATAGTATGTTAGCATCTATTAGTCTTTCATATTATCTTGTACTTCATTGGTTTTGTGAAATAAGGAAACACTTGTATCATATCAATTTGACTATCTTCAGGTTTGCTGAACTTTTAGTTAGCAAAGGTAGTAAATAGCTCAGTTTCCAGTTTGTTGCTTGCCTTCCTTTTTGTGTCAATATTTACACTTTTGTCTGCGAGATCTGACTAGTTTGGGACTGTTGTTCATGTCCTATGATAAGCAGACAAGATCAAAGCTTTCGCAAGACTGGGTCTATATGATCAAGGAGGATTACAAAATGCAATTAATCGCGAAAAACTAATGAAGCTGACTTTTTCCATGTGATTAGCTTGCTCTTGTGCAGCATTCATTTCATTTAAGTATTCAACGCAATTGAGATTCATCCAATATGAGTAAACACTGTACATTACTTTGCCATGGTCCTACATGATTTTCCCCTTCTTACATGTTAATTCCTTATTCTTCATTCAAGATTTGCACTTAGTGTCTTTAGTGCCTTGATTTTGATTTCTTAGCAATATGAAACCATACTATTTTGCCTTGTCCGCAAGGTGCCATTACTTGTGTATTTTGGGTATTTTATGTAATGGTCACTGTCCTATTCTGTCAGGTAATTCCTTGGTGAGAAGTTGAGATGGGGGAGAACTGTTTTTATTTTTTATTTATTTGTTTTTCGTTGTATATAATTGTATTCAGAAACCCTTTGGAAACAAGATTTTGAGTATCATTGTGGTACTGTTTGAAGAAATTGTACATTTGTTTGCTTTTCTTCAACAGTGAATAATTATTTATTGTGAGCACCTGGCTATTGTCACGCCTGCAAATTTCTGGTTACTTCCACTAATTCTTTCAGTCATGTTTAGTTCAAGTGGTTAGGAGGCGAGTTGTTCATACTGGAAACTATTGTTTCTAATAATTCTCATGGATGATATATTGTAATTTGTTTTCATACTGTTTTTAGAGGTTCACCATTAGTCAATGCTGATGATGTTGAACAACTGTTTGTTTTGAATGTTGTCACTCCTGGAATTATTAATTACTTTTACTAACAGTGCGCCACTTTGTCTTGCTTAGTGAGTGTTGCTTCATTCTCTCTGAATTATTGTAAAAGAGCTGTGTAATGATGTAATGATGTCAGTTCAATTTCAAATGACCAAAATAGCCTAGCAATATTGGATATGTGCTCAAATGAAGAGGCATTCCTATAGTTCTTGCATCAAGTCACCTATGTCATAAATGTTTGTGTTTTCTGGTCATTTACTGCCACTTGATTCCTGGAATTATTTAGAGTATGTTAAACAATCTGTTGGCATATTTTTCTTGCAGCATGCAACTTTCCTATTTTAATACTTACTGCTAGGTTTCGTGATGCCTTTTTTTTAGGAAGGTTATAATTTGAGCTATAATTCTTTTTTATTGACCCATTAATGGAGTTCTCTAGCACTTCCACTAATACTAGCTTTTACTTGGTTGACAGGGGGCGCCGACTTGCACTTTCTACGCTCAACATGGAGTATGCAAGTTTGGGCCGACATGCAAGTTTGATCATCCAATGGGAGGTCTGAGTTACAGTCCCTCTGCATCTTCTCTTGCCGATATACCTGTCGCTCCTTATCCTGTTGGATCTTCTATGGCTACCTTAGCGCCATCCTCATCATCATCAGAGCTAAGGCCTGACTTCATATCCAACAAGGATTCCTTCTCTGCCCGAATGCCATCATCAGAGAACTTGTCTAGTGGTTCCATTGGTTCAATCTTTTCCAAGGGAGGGAGCAGCATGGCCCATGGTGAGAAATCCAGTTCCATCTGAAAACACAAACAATAGTTTTGTGAATTCTTCCCTGGCACATTCTCCACTCTCTTAATCCAAGTGGAGATCCCAATATGTCAGCGACTACTGTCTTTAAGGACTTCATTCTTGGACTTATCTATTCATCCACCGTGTCATCCAAGTCCCACCCGCCTTTTTATTTTTTTTGCCATACTCATGTTTATATAAGTCCTATACCTGCTCAGTTTTCTCTCCTTGAATAAGCTATAGCCAATGTAGAAAAGGTGTAGCAAAACCCCTCAGGACTTCCATTTCATTTGGCCTAATAACTGCACGTGGGAGGCCTTTGTTGATCTTCAAACGCAGGTATTAAACCCCTGCTCTGCCGTGATCTTTCCCAAATGGAAGTTGGATCAATTGGACCATGGTTTTGTCATCCTTCCTCCATTTTTTTTTACCTTTTTGGCTTTTAAAAGTTTCAGCTTGTTTGCCTCTCTAGCTACTCTCTGAGCAGGCATTCCGCTTGTCATCGCCTTTCAAGCTAATCCATGGCTCATCTTGAGAGGCTGGCAGGTTTTTGCTTCTCCAAATTTGCTCAAGTTCATGTTTTTTGCTTCTTTTTTTGTATTTATTTATCCATATGTATTATGAAACAGAAATTTGAAGACCCAAAAGAGGGCATATGATTGGCTTCTCAATCTGAGACAAGGATCATTGTTATGTTATATGATACACCTTGACTATTTAATCTAATCAAATTCCTGGGATAAAAGATCCCCATCAGTGTATCTTGCAATGAGTTTGCATGGGTCACAGTCTGTATAAAATCAGTTAGTGTGCATGAGTGTTATAGGGATCTCTGTATTGATAGGCTTCAGGCATATATATATATATATATATATATATATATGGGTGTGATCCATATTAGAGAGGACCTTTATGGTTGTCTTTGCCTCTAGGTCAACTCAACTCAAGAACACTAGGACTGGGTTGAAGTGCTGACAGTTCCAATTGTTTCACTGGTGATTGAACATGTATATATGGTTCAATGGTTTTTTTTTTTTTTTAATTATTGTTATCAGCTTAAATTTCTAAATTGAATTGAGTACTCTCTCAGGCTTGGTAAAGATCAGCTATTGTGTTGAATCATTTTTGTTATCTAATTTTTTTTAAATATTTTAAAATTTTTGTAGGTTGAATTTAACAAAAATAATAATTCCTCAAATCTATTTTTATGTTTCATGCATAATTATAATAGATATTAAGTCATCTAGTCACTTTTTTAGAACGTTTTAAAAGTATATGAGAGCGAGAGAATTTGCACATTAACAACACCATAAATAGTTGCTGATCGAGTGTACTTGGTCTCTGAACCGGTAGTTAAGTTGATGTACATCTCATTTTTTTACTGTATTATTGTTTTTAAGCACAGTAATCCAAATAAAAATTGATACCATTCATTCATTGAAGATCCCATGGTTGAGATTAATCATCCTTGAATTTAACTCTAGGGATGTAAGGACTAGATGTGGCCTCATTATAATATACAGTTAGGCCCTTGAATTAATTATATGAAATATGAAGGGGTTAAATGAAACATAGCAGCAAGAGTGAATCCATGAACAAAAGGGTTTAAGGCCTTGCAATAGCCCTTCTCTGAAACCCTCTCCGATGACTTCCGCCGTTCTCTCCTTCCTCCTCCGCCGGCACCGCCGCCATGGCTTCTCTTCTCTAAGGATTCTCACCCGCCGCCTATCCACCGCATCTTCCCAACCCCAAGAGCCAGACTCCAAGCCTCATCCTGCCAGCTCCTCCCTCTCCGCCCGCCTCTCCTTTGTCTTCGATCATCTGGACTCCCTTGACCGCGAACGCGAAGCCAAGGACCAGGCCCTCCAACGCCTCCGCTCCTGGCACCAGTCTCACCCTCCCCAACCTTTGGTTTCGACCCCGGATCCCCCATTGGAAGACAAGGAGAAGGAGGAGAGCGTGGCGGATGTGTTTAAGAGAGACGTCGAGCTTGTCCATCCGTGGCCGGAGTGGATTGAGCTCATGGAGAGACTTGCTGGGCAGAAGTACTTTGAGCTCGGGACGAAGCCCAAGGATGAGGAGCAGTTCGCCAAGGATGTGGGTATTGATCTCTCGGGGATAAGGGATGAGACTGGGTATGATTTCTCGAGGGATTGGATCACTGTGCGCAATGCTTGCATGAACTTTGGCCGCGACCGGTTTGACATCTTGAGGTATACTTGCTTTCTTATCATTCTGTGAATCTGTATGCAAAATTGCAACTTTGAGAAGGATGGCTCATGTTGGAGAACTTGACTTTCGGGTTGCAACTGAAATTCAATGCGGTATTGTGGAAGAAAGATTGTGGTAGTTTGAGAGTTTAAATTGATTGGTCTTATTGTTTTTCAGGTCACTGGCGAGGAAGGATATTCAGACTCTGGTTGGCCATGGATGTCCTAGTATGGACCCAAAGTTGTTTTCTCGGCAAAGCTGCTGAGGAAGTATACCCATATTGATGAGGGTGATGTATGTATCATTTATTTCTTCTCCAAAACTTGGTGATTTTTGTGATGAATTGCATGGTTTTGTTGGCAACAATTATATGATCAAGTTCCTCGTGTATGTGGATAGATTAACATATTGATTAGTGTTTGTTCCTTTTTCAACACTCAAAGGATTTCCTTTGAATAAGAATATTCAATGCATTATATACTTGTAGGGTACTAATATGAAAACAATCATAAGTAAGAACACTTGCTCATGGTTTGGTCTCAAGGATGCTCAAGAATTTAGGACTACAATGGACTAAATTGTGATAAGAGCAACTTTCAGACTAATTCTCGTTGCCTAAACTTGAGCCCTGTTATTATCTTATTGCAAAATTTCTCATTTTGCTTCTCTTCTTCTCTACCATCACTTTTTAAACTATCCGTTCTTCTTCTATTGACTTTTTTTATTGTGTAGATGCATATTTGTTTGATGACTTGTAATTCTTATGGCATTTCAACCCATGCCATATGTATCAAGGAATATATGCAATCTGATCATACCTTTCTTGATGCCCTATACAGACTGTATTTCTAGTGACATTACTGTCTATTTTTTTAGGTCTGCAGTTCTTGCAGTTTAAGAAACACATGTGGCAGAGGATACATACTTACACGTAAAGAAGATGAGGCACGGACTCTTGATGTCATACGCATCTTGTTAACATATGGTTTTGATCATGTAAAGGGTACTGTTGAAAATAAGCCTCTTATGAAAATGAAGTCTGTGAAAACTGTAGTGCGTAAATTACTGCATGAGGTTGTCAAGTTGAGCGCAGTTCCAATTGATCCCAATCTTCCACCACCTGTAATAAAAAAGCCTCCTCCAAAAGTAAAGCAACCACCTCCCCCTCCAAAGAAACGGGTGGGCCGTGATGATGTTGAAATGAAGAAAGGAGACTGGCTATGTCCCAAGTATTACAATATCCCTGCATTCTGCTTTTCGATAGAGTTTTCAATTCTAACTCTATCTGGATTGTGCAATATGTTTCTGGGCTGATGCTCTTGATTTTCATCTCAGGTGTGATTTTATGAATTTTGCAAAGAACACTGTTTGCTTGCAGTGTGATGCCAAACGCCCGAAAAGGCAACTTCTCCCAGGGGAATGGGAGTGCCCCAAGTATGGCTCTGAGTGACAGCGCAGCCCAACCTTTTTTTTATAATAAAGCTCATCTTAGTTTTGTTTCACTGGAATCTCAAGCTTCTAATTTTCACTTCTGTTTTTTGTTAGGTGCAACTTCCTGAATTATAGAAGAAATATGGCTTGCTTCCATTGTGAACACAAGCGCCCCCCAGATGAATACACAGAGAACCAAAATCAATCAATGCAATCTGGTCCAAGGACAAGATTGGATCGGGCTACCAGAATGTCGGATGTGTCAAATGCATGGAATTTTGATTTTGATGACAATGAATCAGATGGTGCAGATGTTGCAGCATTTGAGTTTGGAGATTCTTCAAAATCACGTGAAGATTCGTCTCTAGATGGCATGCAGCCAGGGGGAATTGCCAGGGGATTCGATGGTGATATTCGTGAGCCAAGCAGGACGGCCAGATCCCATGATAGGCGAGACACCGAAAGTTCTTCGAGAATGGGGTTTGATGATTTTGATGATGAAGAAGATGATGTGGATAACTATGAGCTAGATGCATCAAGTAACAATTCAACGGGTGAAGTTTCACGCAGGAACTTTTCTGAATTTGAGAAGACCTCTGATTCAGAAGACCTAAGTGATTTGGATAATTATTCCAGCAGGTCCAGTAGAATGAAGAAAAACTACAAGTCTGCATCTGATGATGTAGGTGATTATGTTGAATCAGAAGATGACCTGAGAAATCATCCTCAGTGGAGATCCAGCCACATTGCAGATTCTAGACAGAAGGCTGGAAGCAGACGTGGAATCATCCACGCAAAGATTTGTCTTTTGGTTCAGATGATGATCTCATGTCAGATATTGATGATGATATAGATGATGATTTTCAATCAAAACAGAGAAATGGCCGCCACGGAGATATTGTGGGTAGGAAGGCTACTGGAAGACGAAATAATTCCGATTCTGAAGAAGAGCTGCTTCTTGATTCAGAATCTGAGGATGATGGCAACCGAAGGATGAGAGGAAATAGAGGTTTCTCAGATAGAAGAGGTTCTTCGAGAAGTAGAGAATTTCAATCAAATGATAGAATGCATGGCAAGAGAAATTCTTTTGGCTATGGTAAGCGTGATACATTTTCTAGAGGTTCAGGTAGAGAACAGTGGAATGAGGATAGCCGATTCCATGAAGACAAAGAAAGTTTCAGGCCAAGAGATTCACAAAGGAATGGAAGAGTCGCACCAAGAAATGGCTACGGTGGTCGGAGGGTTGAGGATGGCCAATTCCACAAAGACAGAGAAGGTTTCAGGCCAAGAGATTCAGGAAGGAATGGAAGAGGCGCACCAAGAAATGGCTACGGTGGTCGGAGGGTTGAGGATGGCCAATTCCATGAAGACATGGAAGGTTTCAGGCCAAGAGATTCACGAAGGAATGGAAGAGGCGCACCAAGAAATGGCTACGGTGGTCGGAGGGTTGATGAGGGATTCCAGCGCTTCGATCGCCATGCCAATGGAAGAGGATTTGGTAATCGACAACATGGAAGAAGGAATCAATTTACAGATTATTCCGGTGATTATGATGAAAAGAGAGCGCACAGGCGAGTAATTGAAAGATAACAAAGCATTTCTTCGGCAGGTTATGCTCTGAATGTTACTAACTTCTGGATGTCCCGGGCATGACGAGGAACACAAATTCAGACCAGCAAAACAGACCATAATTCTTCTGATGCAATAACATGTTGTATCAAAATATTTCTTTTATGATTATTTTTTGCTTTTATGCATTTTAACCATGCAAGAAAAATGTGCATCGCTACTTGTAATATAAAGTTTGAGAATCAATTAGTTGTCCTCTCTCTGTTTAATTGATAGTTTTGAGCTGACATACCCAGTGATCAAATTCAAACCTTTCATCGAGTTTTTAGGGATTAAATCCACTACTGGTTGTATCAATATTTTCATATATATATATGTATATATATTCACATGTGGTTAGCAAAAGGTGTTAAAAAGTAATCAAATTAGACATTTTGTATTTATTTAGTTATTTAAAGAATAAAAAATGAATCAACTGATTCACTTGAGGGACCAACTTATAACTCATTTGACACTTTCAGTTGATGTGAATCTTTCAACCATGTATTTCAGAACTCTAACAGACAAAGCCAATTAGGGAAAGAATACACAACTTCAAGGTCATCTAAATTTAAGCAAATAACTGACTTCCAAGGGTAACAATAGCAGTACCATCACCCATAATCGTCGTCAATGTCATCTCTGTCTCAAGAATCCGATGAAGTTCTACTCCGACGACATCCATCGTCGGTCTCCTACTGCCTGTTAAACTCAAGCACTGAAGAGTTAATTTTATTAATGCTGTCATCCCTTCAGTTGTGAGACTTCCAGCTAATCGCCGATCAATGAGATCACCGGAATTAAGATGTTCCTTCACCTAGCATGAATTAAAAGGAATTAAATGCTAGACAATTACTACTCAATAAGAATGCTGAGTTATAAGAATGAATTCTATATTAGACTAGATTACCCATTGGATCAAGCTTGCATTTGTGTCTATAAAGTTCAGTTGAGCAGCAATTTGGCCAGTTACAAGCTCCAGAAGGAACACTCCAAAACTATATACATCACTGGCTCCAGAGAATGCTCTATCTTCTTTGATTCTGCAGAAATAACAATCGAAACTGATGAGATTCTGGAGCTAGGAATTTGAGAGGATGGTCAGGTAGGTGAGTGTACTCTGGATCTCGGAAAATATTTTGGTGGTGAGATCCTTCAGATGTACCAACATCTTCGATGTTTTGGATGAACCGGATTATGCCTGCATCTGCCACCTTTGCGATGAAGTTCTCGTCCACTAACACATTGGATGTTTTGAAGTTTCTATGCACTAATGGTGGTACTATACTGTGCAAATGAGAAAGACCTGAAAATTAACCATGGTTAAATATTTTCTTATGAAGAAAGTTAAATCAGAGTACTCAAAATTCAAGTTTAATCTTTGAATATTTCACCTTTAGCTGCTCCTATTGCTACTGAAAGCCTTTGTTTGAATTCCAATTTTATCTTTGAATCTTTTCCAGTATCTGTCCAAATGTGATTTGTTACTGCATGCATTATCATTAGCACTTGCTAGAACCTTGTCAGTAAAAAAATGAGACTTGTTCTTACCATACAGATGATCAGAGAGGCTCCCGTTCGGCAGATATTCGAAGACTAGCATTTGTAAACCGCCCTCCTGGCAATAACCGATGAGAGAAACAAGATTGCGATGCGATATAACAGACAGGCAATTAACCTGCTCGGCGCACGACAAAATGTCAATTTATTTGCAACATCATTTAGTTGTGTAGCTCTAAGAAATGCATGCTTTAGTAACCTCTCTGGCAAATTCCTGCTGTAAAGTTCCGACACGCCTTTTAATCGCTACAACGGTACCATCGCATAGCAAACCTTTATAAACCAAACCAAAACTCCCATGACCGACGAGATTGCATTCGCTAAACTTCTTTGTAGCTTGTTCTAATTCTTCAAGCGCAAAAATCCTCGGTCTTGCTTCATTGCCATCCCTCAATGGACGAATGCCGATCGAAGGAACTCTACCTCCTGTATTCAGCTCCCCTATCGGAAATTGCAAAACTATTATTATATACTCGGTGGTGGTTCGGAAACAATTTAACATATAGAATTTATTTGTACCTAAAGCTGAAGGAGGATCCGATGAGCCGGTCTCGGAATTCTTGCTCCCTGAGTTTAAGAAATGGTGTTTATAAGACCAAACAAGTGCAGTGGCTGCCACTGTAAATGCAACACCAGCTGCAATGCCTCCAAGGATTACTGCAAATAAGATTGACATCTGAAAAGGATTGAACTTAATCTGAGAATCATAAACATTGAATCTGCAAGAACAAAGCAAACTACATAAAATGCTATCCAAACATGTACATTAAGTTTTGCCAGAAGAAAAAAGTTGAATCTTGAAGATCTAAAAAGTACCTCAAAGTATTTCTGCAATGATCTGTGAAAGTAAGACATTGAATCTGAAATAAGAAAGCAAAGAATGAAACAAAAGTTGAAGATCTACAAACATTCCAGCAACCTCCAGCAATGGCACTGGATCCAGTGAATAAATATATGAAGTATATACAAAGTTAGGCAATCAACAATCCAACTGGCAAGATCTCTAGATCCAGTGAAAACAATAGAAAGAGTAAGAAAAGGTTCTTATGAATACCAGTCAAATGATAATCAAATAAATGCAAAAAACAACAAAGAAGCCAACTTGTCAAGCATCAGACAAGTACTATAAAAAAAAATGGCAAACAAGCACAACCAAATGGAAATTCTCAAACTTTAGGATGAAAAACAACACAAATGTGTGTACCAATTGCAAACACAGCTGAGATCTTCAGTGTCCCACATGACAACTGGCCAAATGAAATCTTAATATCAAGTAGTGTCCTCAGTGTCTGGAATCTGAGTAACAGTGGCCAGAAACAAAGGGGAGTGGGGGATTGGGAGAGTGGGCCTTGGTTTACTTGGTGGTAAAAATGTGGGTGATTTTTCCAGCAGGAAGTGGACAGAAGCCATTATTGAACTTGGGGAAGAGAGACTAGTCATATATCAAAAAAATTAAAGTCAGGATTTTGTAAAAGTTGGTAAACAGAGACCTTTTCCACAGTTCCACTGCCCACATGATCTCTGTTTGTCTTTTTTATCTTTCCTTGAATCCTTAATAATGATGAATTTTCAGAAAATAAAAATAAAAATAATAATATGATTGCCAAGAGAATGAGTTACTGTTGTAACCATTTCATATTCAACCAAAAACATTCCTCTAAACACTATAACTGTTTCTTTTATATATCAGGACTCAATCACTGGTTATTGCAGCAGTGACTATTTAACATGTACTACCATGACTGATTGACATGCATATATATATATATATATCTTTTGAGAGAAAGAGAGAGAGAGAGAGAGAATGGAGAGGTTGAGAGGGATGTGAGCTGGAAAAGGGAACTGTGAAACTGGGCAAGAAAAGTAGTTGCTGAAATGGAACTATGGAATCTGAGTAGCTGAAAAGTGTTTTCATACGCTCTTCAGTTTATTGTTTGACTAGTCAATCACTGACTTTTATTTTTATTTATTTATTTTTTTTAACGAAATATGATAAGTTCATGTCAGTTACATGCATAGGAGCAAAGCAAGCGCAACTAATATCTGTGCTCAATATTTTAGGTTTTGATTTTAAATCTTATCTGAAATAAACACCTATGCAAAAAAAAACTTAATTTCATTAATAATAATAATAATTACACTATATTTATATATATTTATACATATGTTTGGCCCATCAACTATGTCATTAGTTTTTTTTTAAAATAAATTAATTACGTCTATTAGCAAACAATAAAAAGACTATAGTAAGATACATAATAAAATAACTGTTAAATAAAGGTAAAATTAAACAGCATGATAGTAAAATACTTATAAAAATATATTAGCACCTTTATATTAGTGATTTGTTTATATTTTTTTAAAAAAATATTTATGTTATTTAACATATGTATATGACTATTTTCACAATTATTAAATAAATTTAACAAGGTTGTACATATTAACCATATTAAGACACCAGTGAGATATCGGCAAAATGCGGATCCAAATCAGAATCCGATAAGTATAGATCCAAAATCCATTCAATGATTTTATCGGATCCTCGTAAAGATCCGTATCTTATGAACCATATCGGGTTATCGGGTTATCGGGTATGTACCCGACCCGTTTACTGGAATGGCCTTCTTTTTCCTTTTTCTTCCTATTTTTTATTTTTTGGGTGAAAAGAAGAGTGTAGCTTCCTCATCTGCAAGCAAACCCTCTTCGATCGCGAGAGCAAACCCTAGATTTACAGTTGGGATTTTGCAAACGATTCATGCCTTCTGGCCTTTGATCGTAGCTTCAAGTTCTCTTCTTGGCATTTCGATCTCCTGAGAGTGTAGCATAGCTGAGGATGTACGGTGGATCCAGCGATGGAGAGGGTGGTGGCCATGATGGCGCTTCGGCTGCCGCCACCGCGCCGCAGAAGAAGATCCCGCCGGCTTCTTCCATGCCGTGGGTGCGGAATCTTCGTAGATACATTGGTACTGGTGCCGGCCTTGGCTCCGAAGCCCTAATGGGTTGGTGCTTGTTTCTCCTTCTTGGATTTATTCTGCATTTTTTTTTGCTTTTCTTTGTTAGCTTGGTTTCAAATGTGTAATTTTGATTGCCTTGCTAGAATCGTCTGCTATTTTTTTTGCTTTTCTTTGTTAGTTTGGTTTTAAATGTGTAATTTTGATTGCCTTGCTAGAATCGTCTGTAAATTTCTTTGTTTGCTATTTTTTGGTGTCCAAGACAGGAGCTGGGTTCTGCTTATTGTCTTTGGAATTATTACTATGCTTGTTCTGCTTTTGCTGCTTTGAAGTTATGAATTTCTTCAACGATTGAGGCAGTTAACAATGTGGAGAACTGTTATGAACAAATCTGAAATACCAGTACCAGATAGCTTCGTTGGCGTCTTATTTAGGTTAAAATTGGTCCCCTGCTGATATTAAATTTGCAAACTTGCGTACTTTTATTTATGTTGTTTCTACATAGTTATCCTCAATATGTTTAATGTTAATATTTCATAATGGTTCCTATATGATGGCATTGTAAAGTGTAAACAAATTCTGCTGAAGGTCTTACTCTACAAACTAGAACCAATTCTATTGAATTTGACCTGGCTAGCTGGTTATCAGTCTTTAATCTTTATGGAAGAGTTTGTAGCGATGAAAATTTGGCAAGAGTACCAATGCAGGGTTCTGCTTTCCTTTTTATTATTTAACTGTTGTAAATAGTTCTCTGTTCTAACTTTATTTTATGTTTGGAAACAACTCTGTCAATCAATGATAACATCTATAAGATTTGTTACTTTCTTTTATAATCTATGTTCTTATATACCCAGTAAATTTTCTTGTCAAAGACTTTTTCTTTTTACATTGAGATGTTGTTTGTGAAAAAAAATAAAAATCCAGCACTTTCATTGTTTTATGCTTATGGGCATTTTCTTGCAGAGCTAGAGACTAAAAGAATTTTGCTTGAGATTTTTAAAGAACGACAGCAAAAAAATGCTGAAGCAGGGTCCATTCCTAGTTTTTACAAAAAGGCAAGCAACTTACTTCAACACTTGCGTGGTTGAATTTTTAATTATTGTTTTGGTGTGTTTGCTTATTATCATGGTCAATATTCACAGAGTTTGGCATGTGATGACTTCATGACCTTATTTTCTTTAGTTTTTAATATTATTTGATGGTCATATCTTCTCCTCTTGTATGCAGAAACCTGAAGAAGGATCTATCAGTCATAGGGTTCAAAGGTTGGCAAAGTACCGATTTTTGAAGGTCTTGTCATATCCATTTTATATTTTTCAAACCGTGTCATGTTTTTTGAAGAATTTTTAGTGTTGAGTATATTTAGTCGTTTTTAGTCTTACATTATCCCACTTTGGTGTTTTTATACTTCCCTTTCCTGTCACTCATATATATTCTTGTTGAAACTTTTGAGTTCTTTGACTGAAATATATCTTTAACCATGCAGAAGCAGTCAGATCTCCTACTTAATGCAGATGATCTTGATGCCATGTGGGTTTGTCTGAGAGAAAACTGTGTGATTGATGATGCTACTGGTGCTGAGAAGGTATTAACTAAGGGCAATTTGTGTGATGCAATACATTAGTTTGTTGTTCTTCATCAAGGAAAGGTTGCAATTTATTCACACATTTTCCTTCTTGCAGATGAACTATGAAGACTTCTGCCATATTGCATCTGTTTGCACAGAGCAAATTGGCCCAAAATGTAGGCGATTTTTCAGTCCTTCAAATTTTATGAAGTTTGAGAAAGATGAAGCTGGGAGAATAGCTATCCTGCCATTCTATCTTTACGTGATGCGGACAGTGAGTTGGTTTCTTTTAGGATGACATTACTCAGTGTACTTTTATATTATGGAGAGAAGCTGCTTGAATAATTTCAATTTGCTTGTCATATTATAGAAGCTATTCCCTTTATGTGTTTATCCTCTCTTAGTGATAAATGTTCAGTTTTGTGGTTTGCAATATTGTCGGGGTTGACTTTCTGCATGAGCTGAACTTTCATTTTGGGCCATATGCACCATTGACTGTAATTTTTCAATCAAGTGTCAAAATGTTTGTTAATGTAACAAAAGTTCAATTTTAATTGTGTGGAAATTCAAACTTAGACACTGAATTATCTGTATATATGAGGGATCTCTTATGCTTGGTTTTTCTATTTGATAATTCAATTGCTACACTAGAAACGTTGAAGTTTTTTTGTGCTCATCATTTCCGGTCTTTCTTTATGATCTTTCGATGGATGGCTGATCTAGATTAGATTTAGATCAATCATTTGTCTGATGAGGGTTCTACTTTGCTGAATCACCATCCACATTGGAACATTGCTTAATATCTTTTCCCTGTGGGACAATAGTTTATCAAAGCTTGTCCGGAAACTTTTCTATCTTGATAACATTTTCAGTTGTGAGTGTGTAATTTTAATTTTTTATATATCTGCAGAGCTGCATAAATATTACATGCAACAAATCTTGAATGTACTTATAATTTCTGTTTTTGTGTTCATTCAGGTTTCTCTTACTCAGGCTAGGATTGATATGAGTGAGCTTGATGAGGATTCTGATGGTTTCCTTCAGTCCCACGTAAAGTTATTAATTTCTTTTATGTATTAATGTCCATTTCTTAGTGTTTCTTTTTTTTGGGTCGCAATATCAAATTCTATCCTATCAGAACCTTCTGGTTTATGGGAAGGTAGAGCACACTAATTTTTTCTCAATTTGTAATTTTGCGGTTCTTCAGGAAATGGAGGCCTACATCAGGGGGCTTATTCCTAACCTTGCACAACTTCGTGATATGCCCCCAGCGTTTATTCAGATGTACTGCCGAATAGCTGCACACAAGTTCTTTTTCTTCTGTGATCCTCACAGGCGAGGTTTGTGAGAGCAACTATTAAAAATCTTTCTGCAGTTAACTGGCTATAGTGACTATGAAATATACTATGGGATCTCTTTTTTTTTAGTAAGCCTCGTGACAAAACTTCTCCAATAATGACAGGGAAAGCATGCATCAAGAAGGTGCTGCTCAGTAATTGCCTCCAGGAGCTTATGGAACTACATCAGGTGGTCTATTGGCTGAGTGCCTTTGTGCATTCTTACTGCTATTTTTGCTGTTTTATCTGATTGAAAGATGCTCTAATTATTGCCTTGATAATAGTCTCTTTCTTCTGTTTTAGTTTTACTATGCCTTGTATAAGTTGGCGCAATTGATATACATCATTTTGTAGTGATATAGGAAAGCTTGATGTGCAGAGATAACTCCAAGAATGTAAATTTCTCACTGAACAGTTCTTGGTGTTGAGCATTGTATAGCTTTACGATGTTGAATACATGTGTTGAATCTTCAACCTTAAGCACATGGCTGTTGCAACTCTAATAATCTATTAAACTTTCTTTCATTGTAACATCTTTCTAATGTTCAAACTCATGCAGGATTTAATTTAATGGTGTTTTAAATCGTTATTACGCTTATGTAACCAAGCTATTCAAATTTGTCTTCCTACATCACAGCCTCTCTCAATTAACTCTCATAGTTAGAGAAGGCAAGAACCAGATTTGGTCCCCTTAGTTTATGACACTAGAGATCTCTCTCTATTAGGCCTGTGCGGCATTTGTCTTGAGACTGACTCTTTATTATGATACTAATATTTTCAGGAAAGTGAGGAAGAAGCTACTGACACGGAGCAGGCAGAAAATTGGTTCTCTTTGACTTCTGCTCAGCGGATATGTGGTAAACTGTAGAATTGTTGGTGTCTGGTTTCTAGAAAATCACTGTCAGATATATATATATTTAAATTATTTGGTATTTGAATGATAAATCAATGGATATTGTTCTGCAGATATGTTTCTTGCTCTAGATAAAGATATGAATGGGTCATTGAGTAAGCAAGAACTTAAAGAATATGCTGATGGAACCTTAACTGAAATCTTCGTTGAGAGGGGTATGACCTGGCACTTAATAGAAACCCTACATGGTTCATTTCCTAAATTAGATTTTTCATGTTTCTCTTTTTTAAGCATGATCGTGTCATCACTTCAGGTGGTGCCTTACTATTCTTCTTGATATTCCATTGGTTTAGCTGGTAGTTCACATGAAGCACATCCTTCCTTTTGGAGCTAATTTTTTTTTTTTTTTTGGGTTAATTACTTTCTCAGCATTCGATGAACATGTACGTCGTGGTAAGAGTGGTGGGGGTAATGCTCGAGAAATGGACTTCGAAAGTTTTCTTGACTTTGTCTTGGCTTTGGAGAACAAAGACACTCCTGAAGGATTGACATACTTATTCCGGTGCCTTGATCTTCAGGGAAGAGGCTTCCTTACAACAGCTGACATCCACACTCTTTTCAGGTTCTTTTCTAATCACTGGCTGGATAAATGGCTTCGTTCCTTAACATCTAGGTCTTACCTGACTTTCTAATGATTTTGAGGCACTGGTGTATACTATATACCTATATTCTAAAACATGTTGGGCACACAAGATTAGTCATATATTTAAGTATTAACTATTGCAAAATGCATATGAAGCTGAATATATTTGTCTGTCCGTTTTAGGATCGATGTATTATTTGCTACTACTGCATTTAGTTATTTTTAATTTGTGGAAGAAAAGAAGGGTGCCATGCTGAAGCTGAGATGCTCACCCGATACAGTCTTCCCAAATAAAATTTGTAATTTCCTGCTTGCAGTACTGTGAGAAAGTTCTGCAAGTCTCAAATTACAAAACATCATTTTTTTTTAAATTTTATAAAATATTTGTCTGCATTTAAGTTCACAAATATGTATTTTCTCACTTCATGACAATACGGCTTATGCTTTACACAAATACAAGTGATGAATACTTGTTCCCTGAAAAGGAACAATATTGTTTTTAGCTTTTCTCTCTGATATCCATCATGTAATGACAACCCAATTGATGCAATTGTCTCTGTTAACAGAGATGTCCACCAAAAATGGATAGAGGGTGGAAACTATGAGCTATGTATTGAAGATGTTCGTGATGAAATCTGGGATATGGTCAAACCGGCTGACCCGCTCAGTATAACCCTTGCTGATCTTCTTGCCTGCAAGCAAGGTGGCACAGTTGCCAGCATGCTTATCGATGTCCGAGGTTTCTGGGCTCATGACAACAGGGAAAATCTTTTGCAAGAAGAAGAGGAGCCGGAGGAAGAGTGATCACTTCATTAAAATCGTTATATGTTCATCAAAGATGAAGCACCACCCTTTAGAGGAGCTGAGTTATACAAAATGTGTATCTTAAACCAAAAAGGAAAAAGAAAAAAAAAAAAAAAAGAACCTGTAGCTGTTGTTGTGATGAGATTGTTGTTTCTTTCTATGTATCAACCTGATGCTTTTTCTGTCAAAGAAAAAGGTTGTTCTGATTTGATGAAATATCATGTGCTTCACATTTTTATTAATCAGATGATTTGATGGTGTCGTACATTATTCATCCACATTTGACAACTCCTTCTCAACCAAACATTATCAGAATCAGGTGTGTTGATGGATTGGATGAGTTGTGATGAAAATCTCCAGTAGATTGAGGCTTAAGCTAATTTCAAAAGAATGTTGTCAATTTGCAGATGGATTAGTTGCGCGAAGGAGAATCTCTCCTAGTCGTTGACAAAAGGATGGACCTGAATTTTACAGGTTTCTGCTTTTCAAGCCTGTTCTTTGTTAATCTTTTGTTTTTCTATTTTCTGAATCTGTTCTGATATCAGTCTAACTCTGCTGTAGTTCTGTATAATATAAATAAATTATATATATATATATTTTTTTCTTCAGTAGATTATCAATGGTGGAATGTTCTTATTGTTTTCACCCAGGAAAGTATGATAGTGGAAATCATTCACTTCATTCCTGCAATACTTTGCAATGAAACTCCAAAGCTCACATGCATATATGGTCCATATTTACAGCTATTTGCACCTGCATCTCCAGAGAAGAAGAATCAAACTGTCGTTGATATGCAGTAATCTCTGTTAGTAAGTCCTCCCAAACTTCCGCCGATAAACACCACAGGGACCGGCGGAGTGTGACCGAGCATGCTGACCCAGTAGTGTCCTCTCTATCTCCCTTCCATCAGGCTCTTCGTCGAGCTCATAAACTGCAGACCACCTCTGCTCTCTGTGAAGCCAACCTTGTCACCAATTGCATCTTCTTTTGATTATTCTTTACAGAACACTAAAGCTCAGGTTCTATACTTATATGTATAGGCATGCAAAGGTGAACAAATAACACTTTTTCTTTTATTATTATTTTATTTGAATTGATATTCATTATATACTGAAGATTTAACTAAAAAAACCTATGCTTTAGTTGATGGTAGTAAGAGAAGGCAAAGAGGAGAAGAAAGAAGAGATATTTCTGAAGAATCTTTTGAGATAATTCTAGCTAAATTGTTATCATTAGTAGATAATATATACAGTGTTTGAAAGCTCATCCTGTCATCCACATCTGATTCATGGCTATCAAACATGATAGGATTCCATCTTCTAATGCTTAGAAGATCACAATACTAATGGGAGGAGAATGTCAACTATGATCAGATTAGAGTCTAGGAATTCAAAGATGATGAAATGAAATACAAAGATGTCTACAAATTTAACTGGGACAAAGATAAGAAGATTGAAGAAAAGCTACAGAATATGATTCTTGATGCTCTCCCTTTTTGTTTTTCGTTAACATTTTTTTTTTTTTATATTCTTGAGAAGATGGTTTTGTGGCATGAATTCACAGCCACAAACTTCAAAACCATTTGCTCTTTTTCCTGTTGTTTTATATCAACATGTTTATCCAAAATCACAATCCAAACATTCCGTACTCCGAATCGATATGCTTTTTTTCAGTCTTGATGATGATCCATGCATGCTGCTGCAGGCTGGTTCCATACAGATTCCAAACAACAAAAAAAAGAAACCGATAATAATAATAAGCTATACACATTAGAAAGTGCAGGAAAAGCACCGAATCGAATCGAATCGATGAAAGATATATATATGCATTGAGATCAACTAAAACTTTCATGTACAGCTCTTGGTGAAGATCAAAAGCCAAGTTTAAAAAATTAAAAAGTTCAACAATTAATATTTTTCACTGCAATTTTCATTCATGGTCCAATTTCTTATTAATTCTCCACATCTGTCCAAATATATATATATTTCATATATAGCCCACTTGATACTTACCATAGAAACACATCAAACATAGATAAGTTAGAAGCCAAAAGGGACTCCAATCCTTTTTTTTTTTTTTTTTAATTTTATACAGTGGATAAACAAAGAGTATTCATTAAAAGGGATCCATATCTTATCCAAACATGACAGGAAGGATGGTGATGTATATGTGCACCATCACAAACATATTCCCAATTGGCTAAAATCCTCAGCTAAATCTCAGACATGCATACATATATAAAATACAAGCATAATCTAAAGTCACTTTCAAGCCAATAATCAGTGAGAGATATTAAATTAAGCTTCTTTTGAAGGTGTATAAATAAGTGATACCCTTCAAGTCTCATGCTCATCAAGCATTTGCAAAATATTTTAAGTCAGGATGGATAAAGTTAAAAGGTTAGCTTCACAAAGAGCTGTGGTGATATTTAGCAAGAGTTCATGTTGCATGTGCCATGCTGTGAAGACACTCTTCGCCGATCTCGGTGTTAACCCCGCCGTTTATGAGCTCGACGAGGATCTCAGAGACCGAGAAATAGAGAAAGCTCTTGTTAAACTCATGAACAGGAGTCCTCCGGTCCCCGCCGTCTTCATCGGAGGGGAGCTCGTTGGAGATACTAATAAGATCATGGCTCTCCATCTTAGTGGCAAGTTAGTTCCACAGCTCAGAAAAGCTGGTGCTATATGGCTGTAGCCAAGCCATTAATTATAAGTTAAGAAGATACAATATCATATATATATATATATATATATATATATATATGATAACATGTGTTTTCATGCATGCTTTATCTTTATATTAATAAGCTTAGTTTTAGTATATATATATATATATTATCGGCAAATAAGTAGAGAGAGCTTGATGTTTTTGGCTTTTTAATTCCGTTATTAAGTGTATTAGCGATATTTTCATGAAATAAAAGTTTGATCATCATGATCATTATCATCTTCTTGTTCTTGTTCTTGTTCTTGTTATTCTTGTTATTGTTCTGTGATATATATTTGATGTGATAAAAACTGAAAGGAGGAAACAAAAGGAATTGGGTCCTTTATATCCAAATGAATGCATGGTGAGATCCAACGTCAGCAAATTCAAATGGAGAAAATTTCTCAGCCATGCATGTACAAAGCTGTACTTTGGAGCATTTTTGCATCCTCTTTCTCTTCCTCTTTCTCTTTCTCTTTCTCTCTCAATCTATGTATTTCCATTGTCACAATAGCGCATATATTCCCTTCTTATCCAATATTATAAGGAGACACATATCTACTTCTTATCAGGTCCTCACCATTCTCCCTCCACTCTAACCCTGCTTTAATATTTTGGCCCACTGCATTAGTGTGCTTGTCAAGCCTACGTGACTCTTCTCATATATACATACATACATACATATATATATATATGTGTGTGTGTGTGTGTGTGTGTGTGTGTGTGATATATATATATATATATATATGTGAGTACTGTATATGTGTGATGTTCTTCAATTCATTTTGTTTTTATTTTTAAAATGAGGAATTTGAATGGTGTGCATGTATATATTGATAACTGTATAGGTATGTTACATGAGGTTCAGATTCATAGGCTATAAATTAAACTAGGTAGGAGGGAATGAAAAGAAGAATATGATCATGAAGAGAATAAGGTGAGAAAGCTTGAGTGAAAGAGAACTCTTCCTTTGATTCCTTCCTAATTTTCCATTTGTTTCAATCAGACCTCTTCCTTAGTTTTTTCCCTTTTTATTTTTTATTTTTTTTCTTTATAAATTCTTTTTCTTCTGTATGAACTATATAATTAATTTATATCATCTTATATATATATATATATATATATATATAGAGAGAGAGAGAGAGAGAGAGAGAGAGAGAGAGAGTATATACAATATTGCCTTAATAATTCCTCATAGATAGTGATTGAATATAGAGGATAGAAAAGGAGTGCTTGGTGGTGGTTCTCAAATCTTTGTAAGGAATATTTCAAATGTTGAAAGCATTTGTTAGTTATATAAAATGAATGTTTGATAGTTTTCATACATACATACATACATACATACATACATACATTTATATCAATTTTAGTTGATTGTAAAAGCAGTTTATTTGGATTTGTACATATTTAATAACTTGGCATGATTAATAATTGTGTGAAAAACTTAAACAGGAGCATGGGACAATTAATTACCAGTTGATAAAAAAAATTATTTAAGTTTACATGATAAATGAAGAATATAAATGTTCATGAACAAGAAATTTCTATAAATATTGACACATTCACTATATACCACAAATACAAAATAATGGCATCATGCATGGTCGATTAAATTTATAATTAATTTAAGCATTTAAAACTTAAATTGATATTAATATATATATATATATATATATATATATATATATATATATATATATATATATATATATATATATATATATTATAAGGTGACAAACACTGGTTGATCAAAATACAAAATACAAAATACACAAATATACTAAATCTTAATGTCACTTTTAATTGAATTTAACATTTTCATGGCATGAATATGTTTGCTTAATTACTAAATACAAAATACACAAATATATTACATCAATATTCATTAAATGTCAATGGTATGTCATGTTTAATTATCCATGTCACAATTCGCAAATTTTAAATAAATGCTATTAATTATAATATTCATCAGAATTTTTACATATTTTTGTTTTAAAATGACATTTTTTTTCCCAACCATACATAGAAAATTATAATAAATGTGCCATTAAATAAAAAACAAGGTGAATGGTATATGACACAACGGTAATAAAAAAAAAAAAATCTTTATTTATAATATATTTCAAATTTTTAAAATTTCAAAAAAAAAATTTACAAATAGACGACAATGCATAGAAGGAAAGAAAATCGAAATAAAATAAATAATAAAACAAAAAATATAAATAAATATAAATAAATTAGGTAGATTAAGCCGAAGATAAAAGAACCTAGCTTCTAAATCAACATATTCAAACTCAAAAAAATTCATTTTAATCCTCAAAAAAATGAGAAAATAGGGGATTGATCAAGACCGACTTTGACCAAAATCATCAAAATACGAGAACAAATATTGATGGTTGTAAGTAGTGGAGTCTCATACTACACTTGTCCCCACTCATGAATTATCACCCGTGTTTTTGTAAACAAAAAATTTGGTTAAAAAGGGATCAAAAGACTCTTAGTTAAAATAAAAAAAAAATTAAATTATAAACTAAATCCAAAGATGAAATTTTCTTAAATAAAATATTATACTAATAAATCTCTTAAAAATTTTATGAAATATCTTCATCGCCCAATTTATTCCCCCGAATCTCAAAGCAAAGACTTACTATAAAAGAAAAGCCAAGAAAAAGACAAAACAGCGCAACGACCTCAAACATTTGGCGCGCTTGTTTCGCGTGTTTCTGCACACGTGTGCTGGCACGTGTGCGCATTCGAAACCCCCCCTTCGTTTTTATATCACCGACTTGCATTCTCTCTTCTTCTGTTTTCCATTTCATCACTCTCTCTCTTTTGCTCTCTCTTGCTCTCTTGCTCTGTTTTTTTTTGGGATTTGGGTTTGAAATCTAGGATTCATGGAGAAACCCTCGGAATCGGGGGTCACATTCTCGTTTGAGGACCCATCTGATGGCTCCGGTGGTGGTTCGGATGAGGAAAGGCCGGAGGAGGTGGAGGCTGATGACGCGGCGGAGCTTGAGGCTGTGACTAGGAACGCAGACCCTGAAGAGGATGAGGTTGACGATGAGGACTCCCAGTCTAGCGAGGACGATGATGAGGTTGGTTTCTGGAGAGTTTGTGGGGTTTTTATCTTTCTTTTATGTTTATGTTTTTGTTTTAGAGTTATTGAATTTTGGGTTTTGGTTGTGTTACCGATCTTCTTTGATGTGGTTTGATTCATAGGGTTTGGGAGTGTTTCTGTTTCTTGTGTGTGTGTGTGTGTGTTTTTTTTTTTTTGGAGTCGCGCAAAATTTAGTTCATTTTTTTGAGCTTGTGATGGTTTTCGTGCTCATCGGTGCTGGGTTATTCACTTGGTTGGAGAATTCGGTGTGTTTTTTATTTTGCTTAAGTTGAAAACTTTAGGGTTTTTATTTTCTTTCCGGAGTGTTGATCTTTGTTGTTGGAGTGGATCTTGTGGATGGTACACACTTCAAGTAGTTTACAAAACCGCAGGGTTTGGATGTATGCAAATTCGGCAAGAAATTGCTTGAATGATTAGTAGTAATTACATGGAGAGAAGCTAATGCTCCTTACCTTTTATATTAACAGTTATATTCTAAACAACTATGTTATATTTAATTTTTGCTATTAAGCATGTGCCAAGTGTGTCTTTTCAATGGACATGACATGAATTTTTATCTCAAAGATGATCTGCTTATTTAGTCCTATCATCTTGGCAGGCATTGGAGGAATCATCAAACTCAGAAATTGCGAAGAGGGAGAAAGCGAGACTCAAAGAAATGCAGGCGTTGAAAAAGCAAAAAATTCAAGAGATTTTGGTTGCACAGAATTCTGCCATTGACGCTGACATGGTATCCATATTTATTGATGAACTGCAGCTCAAAGAGTTCCAACATATATTTGCATTTCATTTAGCATGCATGCCTTGTGAATGTGGTATAATGGATGTTTTCCTAGAGTTACCTATAGTTCATTTTCCATTTATTTATATGAAAGACAATGCATCTTTTGAGGATTCTTGTATGCTTCAGTCAGGTGTGCATACATGAGCTTGTGGACCTGCTAGGTAAATGTGGGACTAACCTGTAATTGATTTATTTCCAGAACAAGAAGGGGAAGGGCCGATTGAAGTATATCTTACAACAAGCTGAAATTTTTGCTCATTTTGCCAATGGAAGCCAAACTGCATCTGGGAAGAAGCCCAGCGGAAGGTAAATTAATGCATGTGCTGAGTGTATGTCGAACTCATATACAAGAAGGTGTTGGAGATGACTGATAACATGATCTTTTACCTTATATTCATTTTAGTTCTCTTCAGTTTTCAATAGTTCATATGTATTATAGCCTCTCAATATCATCCCTTTTGATTTGGTCATGCGTGATTCTCTTTTTGTAGGAAGGGGTATTTTTGAAGAGTGCTTAACACATGACCTCAACATAATGTGTAACAATATTTGTGCTCTTGTGCTTTTGTTTCTGGCTAGCTGTCATAGTTTTTTAATGAGCTTGGTTTAAGTTAATCCTTAACCTGTCAGATGTTGTTGTGGTACTTTGCTTGTTCCTAACCCATATTTTGAGCAATTTTCCAAAATTATCATTTACTTATTTATCAATAATATTTGTTTTCTTTTATAATAAATTTGTTTCTTTAAGTAGTTATAGTATATTTTTATTCCCGGCTTTCATTTTGTAGGGGCCGCCATGCCTCAAAACTAACTGAGGAGGAGGAAGATGAAGAGTGCCTTAAGGAGGAGGAAGGTGGCTTTTCTGTTGGAGGAACTTGGCTGGTGTCCCAACCAACATGTAGGCTTTCTGTTCTATGTTGCTTTTTCTTGTTTGTTTATTGGTTCTCACATATACATCTTTCCTTCATGCACATTGTGAACATGTTGTTCTTGATGCAACAATTTGCATTTCCATGATTTTCCATGTAAATCTTTATTCTGTGAATTCTTGTTGATTGTTCATGCCTTTTGTGTCTCTTGTTAGTCTAAGTTCACTATAGTTACTTTATACAATCTGAGATCTCAATCTTCTCTTTTGGATAGTGCTTCTTATTGCTGCTGTATGTGCTAGAAAACAAATTTAATGCGTCTCTGGTTCATGTATGCTTATTTACTATTTAAGTCAGGTATCGTTCTAATGGTCCATATCACTGTAGAACTTTTACAAATTTCTCATTTTAGATGTTTGCTGTTGCAGGCATACAGGGAAAATTGAGGGATTATCAGTTAGCTGGATTAAACTGGCTGATACGTTTGTATGAAAATGGCATCAATGGGATTCTTGCTGATGAGATGGTAAGCTTTGTGCTTCCATACATCTCTTATCTTTTTCACTTTCATTTTGGTTGGCAAAATGCTGTTTATGTGTCAAGTTGCTTTTTTTAATATTTTTTTTGTGCTGATTTATAATCCAATTGTTTGATGTGTTCATTCTCTCTCTGTTTTAATGGCTATTTTCTTGCACAGGGTCTTGGTAAAACACTTCAAACGATCTCTTTACTAGGCTATTTGCATGAATTCAGAGGAATTTCTGGTCCCCACATGGTTGTTGCGCCAAAATCTACTATTGGCAACTGGATGAGGGAAATTCGGCGCTTCTGTCCTGTGTTACGTGCTGTAAAGTTTCTAGGAAATCCTGATGAAAGGGTCAGAAGAGACTAATTTTTCTGTGGTATCTCAAAGCTTTCTTGAGTGTTAAGTCTATTATTATGCTTATCCTCCTTTTTTTTTCCGGTGCAGAACCATATAAGGGAAAATTTGTTAGTGGCTGGGAAATTTGATGTGTGTGTGACTAGCTTTGAAATGGCTATTAAAGAGAGAACCACCTTAAGGCGCTTTAGTTGGCGCTATGTTATTATTGACGAGGCCCATCGAATAAAAAATGAAAATTCTCTCCTCTCAAAAACAATGAGACTCTACCGAGCAAACTATCGTCTTCTTATTACTGGCACACCTCTCCAGGTAGGCTCTTTATGACTCTATCACTCAACTAGAGTTTTTTGTTTTTTTTTGGTCAGTATGACTTAACAATTCCTCTTCTGCAGAATAATCTCCATGAGCTGTGGTCACTTCTGAACTTTTTACTCCCGGAAATTTTTAGTTCAGCTGAAAGTTTTGATGAATGGTTCCAAATATCAGGTGAAAATGATCAGCAAGAGGTTGTCCAACAGCTTCATAAGGTGATCTTGAGAACTTTGTATACAAAGAAAATTTCTGGACCGATTATTAATCATGCCTCTTAATATACCTTTAAGGTTCTTCGGCCATTTCTTCTTCGAAGGCTGAAATATGATGTTGAAAAAGGCTTACCACCAAAGAAGGAAACAATTCTTAAAGTAGGGATGTCCCAGTTGCAGAAACAGTATTATCGGGCTCTGCTTCAGAAAGATTTGGAGGTGATTAATGCTGGTGGTGAACGCAAACGTCTTCTCAACATAGCCATGCAGTTACGTAAATGCTGTAATCATCCATATTTGTTCGAAGGTGCAGAACCTGGCCCTCCTTACACCAGTGGAGAACATTTAATTACAACTGCAGGTAAGTCTGAATTTATGTTCCCTTTTTTACATTGGTTTTTCTTGTATCCATATGCTGATTGCAATGTTCTTTTGCAGGTAAAATGGTACTTCTTGATAAACTTCTCCCCAAGCTAAAAGAGCGGGACTCCAGAGTTCTAATATTTTCACAGGTCTATACGATATCTTTTAGCATAGTTTCTTCTTCAAGTATTAATTAGATAACCCATGGCTGCCTGAGCCCAAAAATTGTTAGCATGAGACATGGAGACATTTTACCTACAAGCATAAAAGTATGGAGTGATGTTCCATGTTGATCCAGCTCTAAATTGCACTCGCCTCCCCTATTAAAGGGGACTTTATAGTTAAATCTACCCAAAATCTGTCATTCCAATAAATCCTGTTTCCTCTGCTACACTCATTCTCTGGCTGCTATTATGCTTTCAAAGTTTAGTTCATTATCTGCACATAATATCACCAAACAAGTAGCCAATGTTGTATATAGGGGCCCTTCCATTATGCCGTACAAAAGGAATGGTTTTTTCATTGGTCATATTGCTCTTAATTAAAGAGATTTCCATGGGCTCCAACTCTTTTCACATCAATCAAATAAAATTTATGGATACCTTTTCTGTTTGTGTATATAAGTTCTGGACAAACAGAATCCTTTCAGGTTCTTCGTCCAAGTATCTCATTTTATTGGCTACTATTTATTGCTTACTTGAATTCCTTCTGGCAAATAAGATGATTAGCCTGCTTGACTTATTGGACCACTAAAATAGTCTTATGAATTGGGTTCCAATTAGCATTCCATGTGCCTCTTCTTTTTTCCCTCCCTTTGCTACAACCAATATCTGGAATTCTTTTCTGTATTTCAGATGACAAGACTGTTGGATATCTTGGAAGACTACTTGATGTTTCGAGGATACCTGTATTGCCGCATTGACGGGAACACAGATGGGGAAGATCGGGATGCCTCCATTGAGGCCTTCAATCAGCCAGGAAGTGATAAGTTTATTTTCTTACTTTCCACCAGAGCTGGTGGGCTAGGGATAAATCTTGCTTCTGCAGACGTTGTCATTCTCTATGACAGTGATTGGTACCGTTTCTCTGAGCTTTGAAGTTTAGAATTGCTATTTTTCCATCATTTTTGAACCGCATCTTTTTGCTTATATTGTAGGAACCCACAAGTTGATCTGCAAGCACAGGATCGTGCGCACAGGATTGGCCAAAAGAAAGAAGTTCAAGTCTTCCGATTTTGCACTGAGGTTTAGCTTTGTGTTATTGTTATCATTACAGCTTGGACATAGAGAAACTCAATTATTCTTGAAAACTTGCAGTACACAATCGAGGAAAAAGTGATTGAGAGTGCCTATAAGAAGCTTGCGCTAGATGCACTGGTGATCCAACAAGGTCGATTATCAGAGCATAAAAGTAAACATCTTATCTCCGGAGGCATCTCTACTTTTATAATAGCTATTTTTTTCCGAAATATAAATTCTCTCCGTTTCGCTCCTGGTGCAGCTGTTAATAAGGATGAATTGTTACAAATGGTGAAATTTGGTGCTGAAATGGTTTTTAGTTCTAAGGACAGTACAATAACAGATGAGGACATTGACCGAATCATAGCTAAAGGAGAAGAAGCTACTGCAGAACTTGACGCAAAAATGATGAAATTTACTGAAGATGCCATTAAATTTAAAATGGATGACAGTATGTAGATCATGCATTCTTCCCATCTACTCAATTTTCAATGAATTTATTTTACTTTATTTTATTTTATTTTTTCTGTTCAGCTGGTGAATTTTACGACTTTGACGATGAGAAGGTATTCTTATAACCTTAGCCTTTAATCTTTTGAGTGCCAATGCAAGTGATCCATTTCTAACATAATCATAATCTTGCTTTCTGAAGGATGAAAGCAGTTTCGATTTTAAAAAAGTTGTTTGTGAGAACTGGGTTGAACCACCCAAAAGGGAAAGGAGACGCAAGTAAGATCTTGACATTTTATTTAGATGTGCTTTATGCAATTCTCCTCTATGGTTTGTTTATTTTATTTTTTAATTTATGCCTTCTTCATATAGTCATTTGGAGACTGATTACTACAGCGAAACTGTGAAACAAGTAGGCCCATCAAAAACAAAGGAACGCAAAATGCCTCGCATGCCTCACATGTGAGATGCTTGCCTCTTTTTATTATATAATCCTACAAATTATGAAGAGGAAATATTTAAATTTTCCGATAACTATTATCTTTTATCTCACAGTTCATCAAACAACTTGTTTTTTTCTTTTGCTTTTTCAGGCATGATTTCCAGTTTTTTAACGCTCAAAGACTCAATGAGTTATTTGAAAAGGAAGTAAGCTGTAATCTGGTATGCTGACCTGAAAATCTGTGTTTCTCTCTTATCTACTTTAGTTTTTCTTTCTTTCCCAATCTAGAAACTGAATTGGTTGGTTATTTCCCCTTGAAGAAAAAAAAAATGTGTGTGTATATATATATATTCTATTCTATCCATACATATGGAATTCTTACCATGCTTGCACTTATTTTCTGATTTGGTGACTTGGTTTTAGGCAAACATGCAAGTCTTTTGTCTAATCTGAAATCATGAGAATACATGTAAGACACTTAATTGAACCTCTAAGTCTCTATCCATCATCAAGACTTAGAATCAAGTGTCAGAATCTCAGACTTGTACACTCCTAAGGAAGTTCATTGCTAAAAATGCCAAAAAGTTTTGTTCTCTTTAATCCTTGAAAAAAGTATTAAATCCTTTTGAAAAAATGCACTAGAAGGCCAAATGATGTTACCCAGTAGATTTGAAATTATTTCCATTGAATCATCAGGATCATACTGTTATGCATTGAGACTCATTTCTAGGAAAATGTATTCCTTAATTCTTATTTAGTTGTTACAGCACATTTGCAATCCTCTGTGGGCATGTAAATCATAACACTGTTAGTTGTTGTAGTTCTTCTAAGATCTATCGTCTACAAATCTTCTTTTCTCAGGGAACCTATCAACGTAAGGATGCATCTGATGGTGATGAATCTGGAGGTACTTTACTTTCTTAGTTGTCTATAGGGTTTAATCACTTATGCTGATAATAATAGTAATAATTGATTTGGTCATTCAGATTTGGTGCATTCATTGACTGTGGAGGAACAGAAAGAAAAGGAACAGTTGTTGCAGGAGGTGATAATGGATTAATTTTTAGGAGTGATACCAAGTGTTTAGTAGTAGTGCTTTGTAATCTTAACCAACAATTTTCAGGGTTTTCCAACTTGGACAAGGAGAGACTTTAATGCATTTGTTCGAGCATGTGAACAATATGGCCGGAATGACATAAAAAATATCTGTTCTGAAATGGAGGGTAGAACAGAACAGGAGATCGAAAGATATGCTAAAGTTTTTAAAGAAAGATACAAGGAACTGAATGGTGTGTCATGAATATGGTTTTCTAGTAAAGTTACTAAATGTTAGATATATCCTTTGCTTCAGTGCTTGATTTATATGACTGTTCTCTTAATGACTATGAAACTATATTTGGCTACTGATTTATTTCCATGTTTTGTTATCTTTTGTTGATTGGCTATGTGTAGATTATGATCGGATAATTAAAACAATTGAAAAAGGAGAGGCGAGAATAGCTAGAAGGGATGAGATAATGCAAGCAATTGGGCGAAAGATGGCTCGTTACCAGGATCCATGGTCAGAATTAAAGATTCAGTATGGCCAAAACAAAGGGAAGCTGTACAGTGAAGAATGTGACCGTTTTATGGTGGGTCATTTTAAATCTTATTTAGTTCTCAATTATTTATTTTTCTGAAATAATTATTATTACTTATAGTCTAATATTTGTCTTCTTTCCAGTTATGTATGATTTCTGAACTTGGTTATGGTAACTGGGATGAACTAAAATATGCTTTACGTGAATCTCCCTTATTTCGGTTTGACTGGTATGCAAAATCCCGTACACCTCAAGAGCTGTCTAAGCGCTGTGATACACTTATTCGTTTGATTGAGAAAGAAAATCAAGAAGATGATGAACAGGATAGAGGAGCCAGGAGTGATAAGAGCAATGTCAAAGTTGAGTACCTTTCTTAATATCTTTGCCTGTATTGTATTTGCTTGTTAAAGATGTTGTCTAATTTATTTAGAATCATGTATGGTCTAACATTTGGTTATATATATTAGATTTATTTCTGGATGAAGATATTTATATATCCACCAATGTCGGATGCTCACACCAACTTACCAGTTATTGTAGGTTGTAGAGCTAGGATTTAAGCTCGAGCTAAGGAATTGCAGATGAAATTAAGTATATTAATGGGAAAAAAACAATGAAATGCTAGATCTAATTAAGTAGGTTGTTATTATATATCTGCTGGTTGCATTTAATGATTTTGTAATGCTGGATCTAATTAAGTAGGTTGTTATCATATATCTGCTGGTTGCATTTAATCAATGATATTGTATTTACTTCTGCTTGAAAATATTTGTATATGCACCTGCACCTGTTTTATATGCACACGCTCATGAACAAGTTCTTGTGGGTTTTACTGCTAGTTTTTTTAACTTTACATTATGAATTACTATCTAAGGTATTAAAAAAAATCAAATGAAAAGCACAGAAATGTTTCATTAGAATAATTAGGTTGATTTATAATTCGCTTGGTGCATTGTTTCATTTAATGATAGACATAGATGTCATATTAGGGGCAGTATTATAAACAGATCTATTTTAGTGAAAGTAGCATGATGAATGGGTGATAGGTGTCTCTTTCAATCTTCAAATTGTTCGCATTAAATTGATATTTGCCTCAAATCTGTAGGCTTTGAACAAATGATCACAGCTAGCTGATCTGTATGCATGTTTCTACTGCTAGTATTTCTTACTGTACCATATTTTCATTTAGATTGTGGTGACAAGAGACCATACTGAGGCTCTTAATTTGATGAAACAACAAGAAAGTGAGACAATATTTATAGCAGTTATTTCAAGCAATTTCTTTTTCAGGGCATGAGATTCGTGGTTTGGGCCGTCTGGCACAGAATGCCAACTTAAACTAATTATGTTAGTCAAAATATTTAATTAAAAAAATAGAATTTATCTTGCGGAACTAGAACTTAATGAGTTAATTATATGATATCAGTGAGCCCTAAAAGAATAATATCTTGGCTTGTGGAACTAAAGAAATATGACTGTTAATGCTTATGTGCAAGATTAGATTGCATGCATTAATGTGATTTAAAAGTGAGTACCCCATAGACTGCTTTGCTTGTGGCTTATTGTTGCAACAATGATGCATTTAATTAAAATCCACATCTAGAATAGATTGCGTGCATTAATGTGATTTAAAAATGAATATTCCATAGACTTCTTTTCTTGTGGCTTATTGTTGCAACAATAATGCATTTAATTAAAATCCACATCTATTTTAGGTTTCAAAGTGAGCCCTAATGTTTTGAATTAAATAGCTTACTATGATGAGTTGATTAGTGTACAGAAAACATTAACTTAATGACCACAACTTAATTAAATATTTGTGAAATGTATTTCTTTGGGAAACATAATTTGTTTCAATTTAGCAATTATCATATGTCCATTGAAGAACTCATAAGTGTTGGTAGAACACTTGCTTTCCAAGTGGGATTTCATAGTTAATGTGTTATGTGCAACCAATTTATTTTTTTATTTAAAAATAAAATGGTTTTCCCTCAATCTTTTTTTTCACAATGTGACTATGACGTTAAGTTTGTGATAATCACTGGAATCTATAAGCTAAAACAATACGTTTTGAATTTTTCAAAAAGGAATTTTTGACATTATGATTTTTGGCTTCATGACGGTCCATCCCTAACTACTATTAAATGATATAATTTACATAGGTTGATAGCACTTAAAAATGATAGGTATCCCATTTGTGAGCCATGAGAGAAATATTAAGCCTTCTCAATACTTCAGACCTGTTTGTGAACCAGGTTACAGTAATTATCTCCAATCTCCATTCGTGGTGTGGACAAGCTTTCCATGGCAAACAATTTGCATTTCTTTTATTTGATATGTGCCAACCCATGCTTCTTTGCAGTGATTTATTACTCGTCAAACCTCTTGCTTCTTGTTTATGTCCACCTCTTCTAATTTTAAGCATCATGTTGTTCATAGACTTGTCTACAATTGTTTACTTTTTTCTGGCAGAAACTTATAATAATTCATCTATTGCTCTATTTAATCCCCTTTTAGACAAGATATATATATATATACACATATAGATAATAACTTGCCCAACGGGGTTGTCATGTTCAAACCTGGCGGCAGTTGTTTTTTACAACAGCATCATGTCATGTTCATTTTTCACGCTGACGTTACCTTGTCAGAACTCTTATTTGTCGTTTGCGCCTGTGTCTTCTCATTGGATACATTTAACTTTACTAACTATCATATCATCGGCGACATTAACTATGTTTTTGGTATTTTGTTTATGCTGCTTTTAGCTTGTCGGAACTCTTATTTGTCGTTTACGCCTCTGCCTTTCTGATATGAAGTATCATCTTGTTGTAAATACTAACTATATTTGTAATTGGTATTTTGTTTATGCCTATATTATTTTGTCCGAACACTTATTTGTCGTTTACACGTGTCTTTCTGATATTAAGTATCATCTTGTTGGAAACAATAACTATATTTAATTTTGGTGAATAAGTCTTTGTTGCACTTCACAATACATGGTTTACTGCCACTAGCAAAAACTTCTAATGCTTCATATGCCATTCTATCTGAATCCATTTTAGGCAAGATATAGGTGGATGACAGTGTTGTTTTAGGCAAAAGTTTGGCATTATACAATGCTGTAGTTGGATTGATTGTTAAAAATTAGTTTCTCCTAATTCTCTGTATGAAATGAACTGAACATCCTCTACTTTGACTGCTGATCACATCCTTTACTATTGGCTTTCAGGATTCAATGCCAAAAAGATCAAAGTCAAAGGCATCTTCTGCGGAAGCCTCTGCAACAGCTTCTTTCAGGAGGCGAAAGCAACCAACCATGGATGGTTCCCAAGGCTCAGTAAGTTTTAGTTTACTTGAATATTTGCATTTTCTGGCAAACTGACCTTGCAGCATTATCCAATTAAATTATATGGAGTTTCACCTCCACTAAATACAATGGCCTCTTGCCACCTCCCAGTCATTCCATACCTTTGGAAGACTGAGTTGCTGGTCTTTATGACTGGCATCAGAAGAATCAATTGTTTGATCAATATTCATCAAGGGTTATGCTACATTGTACATAATCATCAAACATTTGATTCTCATTGAAATATACTTTAGTTTTTGTTTATGGTTGGCCATTGTCTATGTGCTTCAGATTGAAATTGATTTTGCCATGATTAAGTACAGTTGCATCTTTTCCTCTGTAAAGGTTAATGTTCAACTGATGGTAGAGACTGTGTTAGATCAAAGGACAAACTCTTTGTTTTCTATTGCTCTTGTCTTTTCTTTTTTTCGCTTTGTTTTTCTCTCCTTTGTATGCTGTTTTTCCAGGTCTTTAGTTTCTAATAAATAGCTGCGGTTGTGGCTCTTTTCTTAAAACAAAATGAAAGGACAAACTCTTTGTTAAATGAGATACATGTAAACAGATGATGTGTAGGATGGGTTACCTTACTATTCAGTTCTGCCTCTTATTAGATTACTGTCTTAAGATCTTCTCCTTAATGTGTCTGAATATGTCCTTTCTCAGTCAATTGAACTTGTTCTAGAAATAAGTTCGTTCTGTATTTGGCATTTATAATTGTTAATCATGCTCCAGCCTGCAGCAAATTTTGCTAGAGTATCAGCTCAGCATAGCTTGTGACAAACTTATATCATGATGCCTTTTCTTCTAAAGAGAACATGTTTAGGACAATCAATAGAGTGAACCAATTAGTTTTTCCTTTGTAAGTTCTCTATTCTATCATTCTACAGATGGGAATTGTTTTAAGGATTACAGCCAGATATTTACATTTCAACCAAGATTGCTCTTAAATACTGCTCAATTATTTTGCTTCAACTTCTAAATTTGCATACTCATTAAACTGCGTTAGGTTCATTATATAGGTATCAGTTTATATTATACCGCACTACTCGTGTTATTAATTCGCAAACTTAGCCCTTTTGTTTTTATTAACACTTTTAGCTATTCTCTGTCTTTTTTAATATGAAAATTTTAAATAATTCATTGTCTTATTTCAGGGCCGTCAGAAGAGATGATTGAATGATGTTGTACCACCCTTCCATTGTTCAATGCCATGCCTTTCATAAATTAAAAAATAAAAAACCAAAAGGTAAGTTGTCCTAGCAAGGGCACTTGATTCTGCATTTTTGTGTTCAGACAGCAGCTATTTATATTAGAACTAGATTTTCTTGTTCCTTATCCTGGCATTATAGTGATAATTTGCAGTCTCTTCATCTTGGCACATGTTTTTAAGGAGCATATTTTTGTGGGTGAACTTCATGGAACCATCTATATTTAAGTGTTTCCATTTGAAACCATATTTCCTGTGGCCTATATTAACTATCCTTTTAGCAAGATGCTCTTTCTTCTAAAAAGAAAATGTTTATAATGACCAATTGAATGAATGATTAATTTTTTGCTTTAGAAGTTCTATATTCTCATTCCATAGTTGGGTATAATGCGAAGGATTACAACTAGACAATGGCATTTCAGCCAAGATTGCGCAAAATATTAACAAATCCAAGTGTCTTTGCATTACTCAGTGATTTTGAGTGCTGCTCCATTATTTTGGTCAACTTCTAAATTTGCATCTCATTATATAGATATTATAGTTGATTTCTTTCACTATTCTTGTTATTAATTTGCAACTATGGTCATTTTGTTTTTGTTCAGAATTTTAGATGTTGTAATTTTTTTTTGGGATATGCAATTTTTAATAAATTTGATGCGTGTTATTTCAGGGACTTAAGAGATGATCGAATGAAGTTGTACAGCCTTCCATTGTTCAATACCATGCTTTTCGTTGAAAAACAAAAAAACAAAAAACAAAAAACCAAAAAAAAAAAGAAATAGAAGGGACTAATCAAATATAAGTTGTCCTAGCAAGGGCACTTGATTCTGCATTTTTGTGTTCATTTTTATATATGTGAAGTTGAGAGCAACTGATTTATATTAGAACTAGACTTTGCAGCGATGTAATTTGCAATCAGTCCATCGTACTATTTGTTTTATGGGGAGTATGTTGTTGTTGGTTTACTTCATGGGACCATCTTTATTTAAGTATTTCCATTTGACCTGTGTTCTGTATTAGCCTTGAAGCAGTGTTAGGTGGATGGATTGCTTGCCCTTTCACAGGAGATTGATCAATGATCACAGTTATAGAAATTGTCTTAAACAAAAAAAAAAAATCTCACTAGATATTGTTAATGAGTGACAAGCCACAACGGTAGTCTAGTGGCATTGTCATAAGGTAGTGATGAGCAAGGTCAAAATTATGTGTTGTGTTGTAAGTATTATAACATTACTGTTTATCACTATTTCGATTTTAGGTACTGTGTATGATATTGTTTAAATAGGTCCTATAAATACTGTTTAAATAGGACTAATGGGTTTTCTATAGAAGGTGTTGTATTTTTCTCCTTAAAGATTACATAGTAGGAGATTTATTGATTTGATTTAGTTCTTAAAAATTTTTTGAGTGTGCATGTGACAGGACTTTTATTACCATATGTAACATCTGATTATGTTAATAAATTCTTAGATCGGTAACTAGCTAGTTATTTTTGACAATCCTTAATGGGTTGTGTGTCATTTTTGTAATATATATATATATATATATATATATATATATATATATATATTAAGACAAGTTATTTATGGACGCTCATTATCAGCCGTTGGATCAAGATCCAACAGATGACAGTGATAAACAGTAGTTACTACAGTAATATAAACAGTAATCACTGTTTTGAAACAGTCATTACTGTTTATTAATGTCGGCCGTTCGATCACGATCCAACGGCTGATAGATGGACGTCTATAGAAGATGTATTGTGTATATATATATATATATATATATATTGTTAATGCGCGAGAAATGCTTCACAATTAAATAAGAGCATGATGGTTATCACTGAAGAACTTCAGGTAACCTTTGAACTCAAGATGCTCTCTTTGTTTAAACTTTAATAAACATTGTTACAGGGGGTGCACTAAATGACCTCTAAATACTACCATTACAATCTTTACTGATGCCTCGTGGTGCTCTAGATCTTCCCATACTAGCTTGGGGTTCATTATCATTGCTAACTTAAGTTCAATTTTAGTAGCAAGTTCAATGGGAGCTACGTATGATACTTCAATTATTGTTGAATTTGTTGTTGTCAATCTAACCCTTCAAACATGCAAGGATCATAATTGGAAGACAGACTGAGTCCTTTGTGATTGTCCGGGGATCCAAATTTGCTGATGAATTTGCCTAGCACAAAACCATTGAATTTATCAATTTGAAGCATAATAGAAGTAATTTCCCCGTCTTGCACATCGAGCACTTCTCTTGGGAGGACAAGGACATTTGAATCAAAACCGTGAAACTGGCAAAACCATAATCGTCATAAAACCGAAACCTAAACCTTTATACAAGGTTCGGTTCCGACTCCAGAATTTGAAAACTGTGAAACCGCCGGTTCCAGATTAAGTCAAAATATCAAATTATATATATATATATATATATATATATATATATATATATATATTATAAAAATAATGTTATGATAAATAATTTGATTAGGTTTGACTAGTAATAACACACATTAGCATCTCTTTTTTTTTATTTAGAACCAATTGATTAGATCTAATTGGTCTCTATTTTATTTTGAATTATTAATACTTTATTTTAATAAAATATTGTATTAAATTAATTCTTGTATTTTTGTGTTCATTTTAATTTGAAATATTTGATTATTTAGTTTAACAAAAAAAACCGAACTGTACGAATCCTTAAACCGGAACCGTTAAACTAAACTACCAGAAGCTGAACCAGAATTAAACAGAAATCAAACCGCCAAAAACCTTAGGTGATTCGGTTCTAGTTTCAAGTTTCTTTAATCCAGAATCGACGGTTCATAAAGTGTGGCCATGTCCAGCAAAAAAAAAAACACATGAACAAGCAGACACCACTGTTGTTTATTTGGATTTTTTTTTTACAAAATTCAGGCAAAAGAAGAAGAAGAATAGTTGGATGAGATATTTCTGAGGCAGAGGATGGTCTCGTCTGCCCTAATCTCCTCAACATCGTTAAGCTTGCGTCCCAAACCCCTCGTTCCCTATCTCCGCTCGCCTCACGCTTCTCGCCTTCTATGGAACAACCAACCTCGTCGTTGCCGCGTCTTCCTGGCACTCTCAGCCCAGCCCTCCTCCACTTCGCCTCTCGGTCAGTAGCCTTTTCTTCTACGTTTCACTCAATGCCTTCTTGTTTCAACGCCCATTTTGTTTCGATGTTACTGATTGAAAAACTCAGGATCTATGTAGCGGAATGGTGTGAGAATTTGCTTCTTTTTCTTCCAAAAAAAAAAAAAATCTAGAATAAAGATTTTGTTTTGTGTGTTGGAATTGTTTGGCACAAATCAAGGGTTCCGTTATTGCTGTTTTTCTTGAGTGTTTTTATTAGCAAGTTTTCAGGTTCCTATACGCCTTGCTTATTGCATGAATTTTTTTTTTTTTTTTTTTTTTTTTTGAAAAGGTGGACCACTTCTATTAAAAAGAACTTATTGCATGAATCAACATAGAATTTAATGAATGCGGTGATTTTCCTTTTTTTTAAAAAAATTAAGATGATTGTAATATTTGCTAGTCGGAAGCTGTTTCGGTTGGGCAATGTCCAGTGAATCTTCTTGATGTCAATTATTGTTTAATCTGGTATGTTAGTGTTTTCCTTTTAGGTTTTCATATGTATATATCTTTCAAACATACTACAAATCAGCTTTTTGTGGAGAATTGCACTAGAAATGACTGATTTTACTTCAATTCATGCAGAGAGTACTGTTGGCACAGGACAAGAAATAACATCAGTTGATGTTGTTGGGCAAAATGATCTATTGATAGTAGGTCCAGGTGTACTTGGTCGCATGGTTGCTGAACAATGGCAGCAGGTATTCTTCAAATAAATTCAAACAGCATTGTGTCATACATTTGTTATTACAATTGTATCAATGTATATATCTTGTTCTTTTCTTTTCTTATTTTTTGAGGATTTTCAAGAAGAATAGTGCTATTTTTTATTATTCAATTGATTTAGTTTGATATGAATGACGTTTTGGGGAGGTGTTCCTTTGCAAACTTCTTTTGTCTTCTCTTTCTCTGAACCCCAATATGGAAGACAATGTTAGAGCATCAGAACTTTGTAATTGTGCTGAATGCCCTAGGTTGAACATTTCATTCCTATACCTTGAAATAATATTCGGTAATTGACAAGGCAGTCTCATAAACAAGATCAATAAACACCATGCACGTGATTTGTGTTCTATGATGATTGGTAACTGCTGTTATTTTGTTTCCATTTTTTTAAGTGAATAATGTAGTATGAAACATGCCTTAATGTTTCAAATTTTAGGCTATAATGGTCTCTTAAACTTTGATAGGAGCCATGTAGAAATCCTGTTGAGATATATAACCAAATTTCATTAGATTTGGATATCAAATTTCTAGAGTATAATACAAACCAATTAACATTTTCTAAGACTTTGAATAAGTGGGAAACTTTTCCAGAGATTAATGATGCTTCTCATGTGAATATGCTAACAGGAACATCCAGGTTGCCGAATGTATGGGCAGACCATGACTGCAGACCATCATGATGAATTGATGAAAGCTGGCATTAACCCTTCACTTAGAGGCTCAAAGTTCACCCATAAATTGCCTAACATCATTTTCTGTGCTCCGCCGTCTCTTACACCGGATTACCCTGGTGATGTGAGGTAACTATTATGAGTAGCATTCAGAAATCAAAATTTCCATTTCACCATCTAAGAATCAATCGAATCTAATGCCAAAACAAGGTACAATTATGTTTGAAATTAATTTTGATATGCAAGAACAATTTAGTGGATGTTGGCACATAAATTAATTGAGTGGTTAATATGACTTTTTTGGCTGTAGACAAGATTGTGATCCTTCGTCAATATTGTCAATCAGTTCAAGTGATGTATTTTGTTTTTCTTGTAAATACATTCCAGCCTGAAAACTTGAACAGTGATGTATTCTGTTATTAGCTGTTATGTATCTTTTATGTGCAGAAAATATTTGAATTAAATGCTTTGATCATATTTGAAATATGCATTTTGTGATCCTGTAAATATCAAGCTCATTGGTGGTTTGTTGGATTATCATAATGTGCAGATTAGCAGCATCAAATTGGAGTGGCGAAGGTTGTTTCTTATTCACATCAAGCACTGCGCTTTATGATTGCAGTGATAATGGAATATGCAATGAGGTGTTAAACTTAATATAAACACATAGCTTCCTGTTAGCATTTTTGTTTTGCAAATGTCTCTTGATTGGATTGTTCTTTCTTATACCAATTCAATCACATGCTTTTTATATATTGCATATCATGAAGGATTTACTGCGACCAGAGCAGAATTCATGCCTGTGCTTATTAACATCCAATTTGATGTACCTTTTCCATTTCTGTTCCTTATCTTGCATATGGCCATTTTCTTTTTTGTCATTATGTTACATATGTTGTGAATTATTGGACTTCTGATTATGTGATTCACAGAATACTCCAATAGTGCCTCTTGGTAGAAATCCTCGGACAGATATCCTTCTCAAGGCAGAAGATGTAGTTCTGGAGGTTGGAGGTTGTGTTCTAAGACTTGCGGGGCTCTATATATCCTTTCCTTTAGTGAGGTTGTTAAAGCATATTGTAGTGACTTGTGGCTCAAATTGTAGGATATAGGAGAAAAGCTATCAACAAATGTAATTGGTGTTGGCTAGTATTTTCTTGACTTTTTGTACAAATCAGATAGAGGTGCCCATGTTTTCTGTCTGAATAAAGGAACTGTTGAAAGTCGTCCAGATCATATAATCAATCTCATTCATTATGAGGTTTGAACTCCTTTTATTTATTTATTTATTTATTTAATCAGAATACGTAAGGCAAACTAGTTTTATTCTTGTGGTAACAGTGAATGCATTCAACCTTCTTTATTTATTCCATCTCTATGATAACTTTGGACTGTTATAGTACATTGTGGCTTTTGTATGATTTCTCTATTTGTTAGGATCTATGCTTCTGTTCTTTAGTGGGTTATTGTTCAAAGTGTAGAATAAATGATAAAAGCTGTCATCAAATGAAATTGGTGTTGGTTACTATTTTTCTTGACTATTTGTACAAATCAGATAGAGGTGCTCATGCTTTCTGGCTGAATAAAGGAACTGTTGAAAATCGTCCTGATCATATAATCAATCTCATTCATTATGAGGTCTGAACTCTTTTTATTTATTTTTATTAGAATGAGAATGCCTAAAAGGCAAACTAATTTTATTCTTGCGGTAACAGTGATACATTCTTCCTTCTTTGTTCATTCCATCTGTGTGATAACTTTGGAGTGTTAATGTAAATGTGGCTTTTTATGATTGCTCATTTTGTGAGGATTTATGTTTATGTTATCCATGCTATACAAGCAAGAAAGTATGGCAACTAACTGGGCCATGTTGCATTTTTTATTTATACATCTAGTTTATTCTGATGATATTGCAATATATAGTAAAACAGTTTCTGATGCAATAAAATTTTCTTTTACAGCATTGTCTTTGCAATCTTCTTTAAAATTCCATGAAAACTTTTTTAGATTGTGCCAACTCAATCAGCTTTGATAGCCTAATAGTGGAGATGTCACACATGGAAGTTCATATTTCTTCTTCTAGGGAGTATCATGGATGATAATCTGATACTTTTGTTTATGAACTAATTATTTACTCTGGACTATAATCAGGTAGATAAACTGTCAGTTCTGGCAACTTAACATTTTTTATTTGTAGATTAACCATCACTGTGCATTCAAAGTGGTAAAGTTTTATATGTATTATTGATCAATTCTCTACATGTTGGGAAGAGCCTCTTTGTGCTTTGATTTGTGCTTGTGGTAGTCATTCATTTCAATACCTCGCCTTTTTTCATTGGCTCATTCACTATGATATAAATTAATGTAAGATTTCCTGTCAGTGAATAATCCAATGCATGTGCTTTTGTCTGACAGCAATGTATGTGAGTGGCAAGGATGAACCGAGAATGATACATTATTGATGTTATTGCTTTTCTAAGTTTTCACACTATCATTTGAGCTCCTGTTTTTGAATCTGTGTGATAGGATGCCGCATTGCTTGCAGTTGCAATAATGAAGAAAAAACTCCGGAGTCAAGTTTTTCTGGGCTGTGATAATCACCCTTTATCCAGGTTTATTTTCTTTAATCGTTCAAACCATTGGCATGTTCTACATTCAACTGATCATTATCTGAGAACCATAATGTAGTACAAATCATATTTTGCCAAGTTGTAGCAGTGCTTGTACTGCCATCAGATGGCCAAGTTAATTCACATCTTCTGTTTTTTTTTTTTTTTTTTTTTTTTTTTCTTGGCAAACACTCTTGCAGGCAAGATCTAATGGATGCTGTGAATCGAAGCGGCAAGTTTAGCAAGAAGTTCATGGGTTTTACAGGCAAACTCTTTGATTTTTCTCATTAAATTGCCATGAAAAAAGAAGCAGGAGTTTCATATCCTCTGATTTACAGGTTCTGATGGTCCACTGGGAAAGAGGATGTATAACTCAAAGACCCGTGCTGAAATCGGTTGGGAGCCTAAGTACCCTAGCTTTCGTCAGTTCCTTGGATTAACAGACTGAGTGTGCCCTTTGTTTTCATCAAGATTGTGAAATTTAATCCTTTGATGCAAAGTTGAAATTGGAATTGTGAAGTTTATAAGCATGCATATGTAAGTTTTTCCAATCAGAGCAAAGAAAGTGGCTTTTGTTGTTCCCACATTGTTTATTTCTGTGAATTCATTAATTTAAAGATAAACAGAAGTATTTACAGCTAAAGGCAAATACCTCAGCTGCTTGAAAACCTGATAAGTGACAGCCAAATCTCCCAAAAGTACTGCAGCAGTTGAGTTAGAATATATAGACTTAAATATACAAGCGTTCTATCATGATAATTAATTTCAAAATTATATATATAAATATATAAATTTGGAATTTTCATCCTCTCAGCTTAATTGTTAGGGTTGAATCATACCTAACATATTTAAATCAAACCTAGATAACATATTTGGTTTACTGTCAACAATCTTCCCTACAAAGTCATCTATGAGCTCCCATGACATTCTAATTCATTTATGAACTCCCATGACCTTGCACAAAAATAATCATTCAATATCTAAAAATAAATAAATAAATACAGATTCTTAATACTAAACCAAAACTACCTACACAATCAATTACTTTTGGCATGCACGCCTGAACCAAAAACCTATTAATATATAGGAAACTCATTCCCACTACTTCCCAAATACATACGAATTTGTATCAAATTGTAACTAAGAATATCGCTGTTCATCTCTGATGTAAAAACAGTTGTTTAAATTTAAACCAAAACAGATTCTTAAACTCATAGAAAAACCGTACAAAAACATACAATCACATGCAATCGTAGCACTTGAAGGGGTCATTTCACTAAGTTACCAACCACTACGCAACAATTGAACTTTCTCTTAAACGAGGTCTGACATAAAAACAACGGTTAACTTACAGGAACAAATAAATCCATTGTGAACCATGCTCACTGGTCCTCGTACCATTTAGCTCAACCAAAATTGCAGTAGACAGACGAGCCTCTCAAACAGACAAAAGGAGAAACCTACATTTTTGTGAAAGTTACACCTTACTCTCCTCCTTTCTTCTCTTTTTTCTTCTTTTCCTTCTTCTTGCTTTTTGTTTCTGTTTCTTGTTCTTCAACATTGACACTAGGCTCTTCTGTCTCTGCATTCTTCCTCTTCTTTTTCTTCTTCTCTTTTGTACTTGGCTCCTCATCATTCTCTGGCACAGTGGTTTCATCATTATTCACAAACTCAGCGCTTGAACCTTCAATCTTCTTCTTTTTCTTCTTCTTCTCTGGCTCTGCTGCTTCAACAGTGGCATCATTATCATTGGTTTCCTCTATTTTGCTCTTCTTTTTCTTTTTCTTCTCCTTTTTGCCATCCTCTTCAACAGAAGCATCTGTTGTTTCTTTAGCAGACTCTGTCTCTACTTCCTCATGCTTTCTCTTTCTCGAGAGAGCACCATCCTGCTCAGGAGTTGTGGCTGGCCCCAGTAATAGATCAGCTGAGGTGTTGTAAGTCTGTGAAGCCAAAAGTAAAAAATTAGACCATAACATAATCCATGCTTCTGCTTTAGAGTAGTCCCTAGTTCTCAGGATCGAAACAATATGTGGGCAGAATTATAGTCTGATTATATTAATACCTTGGCAGGCGTGATTAAAGCCCCTGCACCCTTCTTTCGGTCTTTATCATAAACTTCAATCTTGGGTTTGCCTTTTGCTGACCCAGCAGATCGACCAAGCTCCCTGCCCTCAAGAACCCTTAGCCGGGCTTCAAGCTATATACGGTAGTATCATGAAACAGAAATTAGTTATATTAGGCTTAAGATTAATAGAAAAAACACTGATCACACACATATCATGGCAGAATCTTTAGGTTTTTTATTACCTTAGCACGATTTTCCAATCCCATAGAGCTATCTGTGTTTTCTCCAAGGGCATCATATCGAATGGCCAACGCAGTCTTTGCAGCAAGAGAGCGTGAAATCTTCCCCTTGAGTTTTGGAGCTGCTTGACCTATCAAGGATGCATGGAAGATGAGTCCATACTTTGGTGTTGCATGCTTCGTCTTCAGCGCTCTAAAAAGGGCCTGAAAAATCAATCAGTGAGAATACATCAAGCAAGCATATGAGCAAAGAAACCAAACAGAATACATGGAGTAAACATATCATATATGTTGACCGCATCATCCTCAGGAGTACAACTGATGACATACATGAAAGAAATGATACATCCAAGACCTAAAGCATCAATAATAGCAATGCAAGCATGATGTCATATCAAGAGTTCTATATAAATCCAAAGTACATTAGGCATGCAATAAGACTAATGTACCTTCTCTGCTCCAAGAATCTGAACTGTGCTACCAGGCTGCTTTGCAAGATTCAACAAGCTTCCACCATGAGCAATTAGTCGTGCTCCAACAAGCTCACCAACAAGGGCGGTTAAGTTTGGTGCGATGGTATTCATTCTGCTTCTTAGATAGTCATAAAGCTGAGCCCTATACTCTGAAAGAGCCAATACTTGGTCACAGAGACACCTGATATTTGCCAAGTCCAAATCACTTATTTCAGTTCCCATGGATATCACTGCCGCCTCCTTGAGCTCAGCTTCAATCTCTTCTGCTAATACCTGTGGCATTCAAAGTTATTAAGGAAGATTCATTTTTACTACTTTATGATAAACATACCAAGAGATAATAATACCTCTGAGAAATCAAGATCAGCAGCATTAACACGATCTCCCATCAGCTTCACTGTTTTTGCATATTGGATGTTATCCTGAACTATTTTGGCAAGTTCTGGAAAATGCCACCCATACCATTCACGAACTCTCATTGCATACGTGTTAAGCTCTTTGTCAAGATCATCTAACAAGCCAATGGCCTGAATAATCATTGTATCCACCTAGAACAGTTCAAGCAGCTGCAACTTAGTTTGATGCTTAAAGACCATTGGTTAAACAAAATATGACATTAACCACACAAAGATGATTGAAACTTCGAAAAATCCATTCTCCTCTAAATAGATCATTTTTTTCTCTACCATGAAAATCAAATACTAGATGAAAAACAATCACATGGTCAAATCACCTGTGAGGCTGTTATGGGGTTACAAGAATCCTTTCAGACTTGACTTAATTAATATTAATAAAAATTAAATGTCCTAAATTAAAATTTCACTTCTAATAAAAATAAAGTTTTCATTAATATTAATATTTTAAAAAATATATATTAAATATATCTACTTAAATAATTACATCCTTAAAAATAGGTCTAAAAGATGGCTTGAGTTGTTTGGTTGGGGGTATATTGATTATCCCCCAACCAAACATGGTGTATATGATTTACGAGTGCATATGCGAAAGCAGAAAATCCATTGAATCAACCAATACAGAATGTACAACAAGAATATATTAAATGAGAACACTCAAAAACTCTGATAGGAAAAGAATCAACAAGAGGTGAAAGTCATTGGAAACAGAAAATTTACGTGCACAAGTTATATATTACCTTATCAGGGCTAAACTTCAGCTTGTACCTAGACAAACTGTGTGACAAGCCCAAGCTCATTGGAGCCAAATCTTGAGTTGCCAGGCCTGATATAAGCTCTGTCAACTGGTTTCTCAGTCCCCTCATCAGCTCCATAACCGCATTGTTGTGCAGACAATCAATTTTCTGAGATCATAACCAAAACACAACATTATTTAGTAAGAGATACATATCAAAGGCAAACACAAGAAGTACAGATAAGGAATACCAGTTTCTCTTTTATAGCATTTCCAAGTTTTGAGTCAGCCACAGCTAAAGTTTCACCATCACAATGTGTACGTAAAAATTTACGAAGACCCTTGCTGGGCTTGCTATCGATCAACAATGTCGCAGCAGATAAAGCTTCTGTTGTATTTTCAAATTTATTGAAAGCTTTAAGCTTCACAACCTGGTGAGCATTCAACATCAAGTGTGTAATGCTTAGGTAGAGTGAAACAAATGAAGAAAAAAAAATTTCTTAAATTTGTGGTTACTATATAATAAAATAATCAACAAGAAACACAAAGAACTGCAAATCACAAGAATCCTACAAGCACTTGTAGTTAACCAAGCATGCACATCTAGTGCAATCATCATGGATGCTATTTAGAAATTCCATCCAGTCAATCCAAATATCTATCGGGCAATAAATAAATAAATAAAAGATTCATAAAACATGCTTCACAAACCAATTTTAACCATTACAAATTATCACCCAGCTCACAAGACCTTGAAATCATAAATTTTTTCATCAAATAATCTAAAATTTATTTTAATGCAAGGTTTAAAATATACCCGAGTTATGGTCAAGAAGTATAGTTCAATCAAATACAGACAGGATGCACGCTTTCCCAACACACAGACATTTTCTTTAAAGAGAACAGTAGATACACACGAGATGATTTGCAAACAAAAGTGTAAAAAAAAAAAAAAATTAGTAGCGACCTGTCTAGCTGATTCAGAGGTAGCGAAGTCCTTCCACAAGTCCTGCACAAGAATGAAAACTCAAATAAAGAAGCAAACACAAAGATAGATCACTAGAAAACCAGAAGATCAAGAACAGCACGAACCAATCCCAACAAAACAAAAAATTAGTAATCTCATCACCTCAACATTCGATAGCTTCCCCTCATCCAACACTTTGAACAGGGCGAACCCCGCCGGCGTCTCGAACAACACCAACATCTCTCACCAAGCTCTCAAACCCTAAAAAGCCAAAAAGACCAAAACAGAAACACTAAATCACTTAAAGAACGATATTATCAGCGTCAAAAGAAGCAAACAAACAATCAAAGAGAGGGTTTCGAGATCTATAACAAAAAATCAAATAAAAAGGCAGAAATCTAGAAAAATAATTCACCAAAAAGGATCTTTTCGCATGCAGATCAAATCAGAGTCGTAATACTCCAACCCTAGATGAAGATTAAAGCATTCAAAATGAAGAAAGGAACGAGATTTGGACCTCCTCCTTCTCCTCCGAGAGCGCGGCGGCGTAGATACGAGTGCGCGCTCGTTCTTTGGTCTCGTGTGTTCCCAGGGTTTTGAAGGGGTTTTTTAGGGGTTAATATAACGGAGCCGGAGTACGGTGATGAAGCCTAGAGATTCGGATTATTGGTGAATCACAACCGTTGATTAGATCTTTACTTCTAAACCCTCGGGAAAGTTTGAAATTTATCATTGTATAAGAATCAAATTAATTTTTTTTTTAAGTAAATTATATTTATTATTATTATTATCGTTTAAAATAAACCCAACGAATCAACACACGCACACAGAAAAGAGATTTTGAATAAATGAGAAATTGAGAGAATTTCTTTCATTTTATTATTCAATCCGGAGCATAGATCTCAGTTTCAGCACACATACAATAAACAACCTGCTGAGAGCTTATTAGGAAACAAGATATGAAACAAATGGTTACAGAAGAAGGAGAACAACAACAAAATTGTTCATAGTTTGAGCTTACTAAACTCTGAGTTCACTACTGAAGTGCTCCCATTGGTCTGATTGCTCACTTGGCTTGATTCTGATGTTTGAGCTGGCGGAGCTGACCGAAGTGGCATCACTGATCGGACTCGCACTGCAGGGGCAGCGAAGTTTGGGTTTACTAATCTGGGTCTTGCTGAACACCCAGGAACAGCAGTTTTTATGGTCACAGGAGGAGCCAATGTCGCCGACCGAGGTCTTGGAAATCCAGTCTTCGAACCAGGAGAGCATAGAGGAAATCCATTCTGAGGTGTCACAGGGAAGTGTGACAAATGGAGGTGGAGATCTCATGGTAAGTCCTGGAGAATTCATCAATTGAGGACGGTGAACTCCTGAAATATAATACATGGGATCCGACAGAATAGCATCCTGCTGAAGAACTTGTGTGGTGTTGGGACCGGTCTGCCTTTGCCAGGCAGATGTCCCCGTTATTCTCTCGGATTCATTTTTTGATTTTCTTAAGCTTGATTGCTGACTCTCTTGGATCTTCTTGCATTCGCCTGAATCTTTGACTGATGATAAATGAGAAGTGAAACTTGATGACCCTTCTGCATCACTTAGCCCAACAGTGTTGTCATCCTCAAGCAGCTCCTGGACCTTTGAAGTGCCACAAGCATCTTCTGGATGAAAGACTGAGGCATCTGATTGATGGTTTACTTGGTTGCCATTGGAGTTGCCTCCAGAACCTGAAAGATGGACCCATTCCTTTCGATTTTCTTGGTCTTCGACCCTTGAAATTTCTTGTAAGTTCGCTTGGGACTGATTTCTTGCTGAGACTGACAGTGGATATTCTGAGAAGTAGAACGGCATACCAAGAGATGGTTTGGAGAAGCAAGGTGCAGGATTGATGAGGTCTTGCTCAATTCTCAGAAAGTATTGTCCCTGACTTGGTTGGAAGGTGGACAGGAAGAATGGAAGAAGTCTGGGATCAGAGATATCCGGGGTTGGTATTGTCAACAAGGATGCTTGCTCTTGCTGCCACATTTGGTACATCATCACTTCAGGGGAAAGGTTCGGGTATGCCACACCATCATAATGTTTGGCATGGAAAGATGCATTGAATATTGACCTTGTGTCTCTTCGAACAGAAGCAGGTTTTTGCCGCAGATGCTGCCGGTCACTTTGATAAGATGATTTGTTTTCTTCAGCCTGACACAAGCTAGCAAGTGCACGAGCAATGACAACCTGTTCTTGTTCTTCATTGCCTTCATTCTCTGACATGGAAGAAGAAGATGAAGAGCCTAAATTTGGCACTGCAACAGAACCATGAACCAGATAATTATCACTTCGTCTAATACAACATAGCAAGACAAATCATAATCCTCTAACTATTTGTACTAATTCACAAGTTTAACAGAAAATCATGCTTGTAAAACATAATGCGATAAACATACAAGTTCAGATAGATGCTTTGGCATGAGTAAAAGTAAATCCAGTAAAGCATAGGCCTGCTCATTTTATTGTACTGTTCAAAGCAGATCAAACAGCAAACATAATTTTTTTTTTCCCTTCAAAAAACTTTATATTTCACTTGATTGATTTTGGGTGCAAGTAGATAAACTATAAAGCTATCTTCATCTTAGTGCCAAACTTTGATGCATGGCAGCCCTTAGTGCAGTGATAATTATCTAAGAGAAAAAGGAGTTTCTCTGCATGAAAACCAAGTATCCAAATAAAGGAAACAAACTAAAAACTCCTCACATACAGTTATTTCTCTAACATTAGTTAAAAGAATAATATATATATATATATATATATATATATATTGTCATACTCTAAAGAATTTGTTCGGGGGCTAACTGTTTTGTTTCGCAGGTAACACCACTATACAGTCTCACAATTAAATTGGGATATACTTACACTTCTTCAGTGCAGACCATGCAGCCATGGCAGCATTTTTTTGAGCTTGCTTTTTCGTCTTAGCAGGATCTCCATCAAAACTCATTCCTGCCAGCTCAACTGTGCATGAGAAGACTGGAGTATGACCTGGTCCAGACCTAATAGTGGTGTACACAGGTAACTTCAGCCCAGCTCTGTGAGCTGTTTCTTGGAGTAAATTCTTGTACACTCCAGTCTCATCCTGAGGCATTCAGCCAAAACACAGAGTATACATGCAAACAAACAGAAGAATCAGTAAATTTAAGCACAAACCTGAAAGCATTTCTATATTGAAACAACTGATGGGTACCATGGTGACGTTTAGGGCTTTAAACAATTACTGGCAATGTAGAGAATAAAATTTTCAATTACAAGACCAATTCACAAGCCACACATCACTAAACGTGTAATGACAAAAGAAGAAAGAAAAACAGACACATCAAATACCAAAATTCTGTTCATTTGATGAACTTAAAATTAAGAGGATACCAAAGTCAAACCCAACAAAAACAAGATAGTTAAACAATTAAGATAAGCATAGAAATCTCAGTAGTGGTTATGCTCAGAATCAGAGTGTCCAATTCAACTCTGCATATGAACAGTGAAACCAAGTGGACCAAAATGATCTGTGAGTTTACAGTTGTCTGAATCCATCATCAGAAACTCTTAAATGAGCTTTGGATCTCGTGACACAGTCTGATCCATATAGAACATTTTGAATTGGAGAATTTGATCTTTCAGTGCACCTCAACTAAATCAAAGTATAGAATCCTATTAAGCACAAAATATTTAAGAGATCATGCATACCAAAACCCTCGAAGCTAATGATTTTGAAGGCCCCCTCTTTGACAATGTGCATAGAGCAACCTCGGCAGCTGCATGCTCAGCTTGCCTCAATGTGGTACAGAAGGTTGGGCTCTCAAAAGTCTCACCATTAAAATTAACGGTTGCCTTGAACCGGGGGGCATGATCTGGCCCCTCTCTGATACATGCATAAGATGGCAAGTTGAAACAGCTTCTCTGAGCAAGCTCTTGCAGCTGGTTCTTATACATCCCTGCACCTACCTCATATATGAGACTCTACAGAGGGAAGCAACCATTCAATCCACACTGCAAGCAAACCAACTCAAAAAGATCAAAGACTGAAAAATCACATCAAATGAAAGAATAATAAAACACTAAAGTAAGTGCTGAAGATATAAACAGCATAGAGATATCAATAAAGAAATGAAATTAAAAACTATGTTCAACACTACGCAGGAGATAAAACAAACAAATCTATGAAAATAAACACCTAAGCATTCAAAAGAAACCAAAATTCATACATTTCCAACAACAAGAATATCAGTAATTGCAGTGATTCATCTACTCAAAAAAATGCAAAGATATTCACACAAGCAACCATTTCAGTCCCAAAAAGCCATATTGAAGGAAAAAATGGAAACTTCTCGCACCGTACAAGTAACAGAGAAATTCAAATATCAAATCAATGAACAAACAAAACTGATCAGAAGATCACAGAAATGAACTCCTTGAACAAAGTTGAAAACAGAAAATTCGCATCACCAATCCATCTGGACCAATCTAATTCTACAAACTAATATGCCAAAATGGGAAAACAACAACCTCCAATCAATACATTCTCTCACACAGAACCCAAAAATAAAAAAATAAAAAAATAAAATGAAACAGATGTATACAACAACATCAGCAACCCAATCACGCATGATCTACAATACCACAATCAAATCTTTGCTCCAAAACAAGCACAAAAATAGATTTTTAAAAAAATATATGCTTTTGAGAAGTGAACTAACCTCCGCTGAATTCGCCACCATGCGAAGGATCAATGGATCTACGCCAAAACGCAATAAACCTAGAAAAACCCCAAAAAGAGATCAAAATGGGGAATGAGCGTGAGCAAAGTGCTTCTCTTGTCTCTCTCTTTTATTTATTTATTTATTTTCTAAAAATCTCACCCTTTTTTTTATATCATATTTCTTGGGCCTTGATAATAAAGAGTTTAAACTTATCCAACTTGCCCTAATTTCTTGGGCCTTTAATTTTTTCTCTTTCCTTTTTTTATAATTTCCATGAAAATTATAAAAAAAAAAAACTGTTGTCTATTATTATGAAACATCAAATTAATATAAAAATCCGTATATTTTTCTTTTAATTGAATATCATATCTATTAATTAGTTGAGGGTTTTAAGCTAATTTATTTTTTAATGGATTTGATGTGGAGATGTTACCTAATCTAATTTGTCTCTAATATAATTGAATTCTGGATTTTAGAAAGATTGATGGAATTCAATGCATTGTTGATGTTTGTGACAAGATAGCATAGCTAGAATTTATTGCAAGGTGTTTTTTTTAAGGGAAAAAAATATATATTTTTATTGTTTTATGGTTTTATTAGTTAAAAATTAGGATCCTAAATTATTACCAACAAAATTAATACTAGGCAAAATGATTTTGATATTTATTATTTCAAAAATCTCAATCATTGATTAATGTCTTTACATGAAGATTTATTTTTTATTTTTTATTTGTATTCCCCTATTATTAATTTGCTAGTCACTTTTTTAAAAGTGAAATTAAGTTTTATTCTTTTCGATGTATTTTTTGTATCTTTTAATTAGTTTTGAATTGTGTGTTAACTGTGTCAGTTTAAGATGATAGCAAGGTTTTAATTAATAGCTCTTATTTGGTCTTATTGATAATTAAGTAAGTAATTAATTAATTAACTATTGAGACTAATTTTTTTTTGTTTTTTTAATGTGGATACCTGCATTAGAAAAGAAGAACAGAACAATAGAGACAATCCCTAGAAGTGGAAGACTGACAAAACAACGACAAAAGCCTGAACAACAAAAATAGACCACAACACAACAAGAAAACAAAAACCAGGGGGCTACCCCGGGAACAAAAAAAAATACAACTACAAGCAACCAACAGGGCCCGCTCCCACCACCTCCTCTGATCACTCATCATCTCAACCCAAGTGGTGTCTAAAGAAATCCAAACTGCGTTTAGTTGCAACAACTAGGGTTTCTAGTCGCGATTTCTTCACATCTGGGGATGTATCAATCCACGACAAAATCATGTGAATGATTTTAACAATCACAGCAGGATAGTCAGAAAAAAGAGTTATGAAAAATGCGTGCATTGCTTTCCAACCAAATGATCCAGGTTATAGCTCTACTAATGAGGTCACCAATCTTTTTCTGAAAAGAGGAGAGATGAGATCTCCACTACCCCCACAAGGCATGCAGGGACTGCGGTGGGTCAGGGAGCTTGAAAACTTGTGTGAAGAAAGTCCAAATCCGCAATGCCATGCGACAGCTGATAAGTAAATGTTCAGCTATTTCATTCTCACCATGGCAGAGAACACAAGTGGTAGTAGGCATCTTATTGCACCTTCTACAAGCCAATTTGTCCATGGTCAGAATGCTATGATCCCATGCTAACCAATTGAAAAGAATCACTTTTTAGGGCAAATGTTTTTCCATATTGTGTTGGTAGTCCCACACAAGGTACCACCATGTCAGAGAAACCCATAAAAAGATTTAATAGAGAAGGTACCATTAGCCGTTAAATGCCATTTTTTAGAATCATTGGGCCCAAGATGAAGACTACCACTATTGCATTAGGGAACCAGTCAGAAACCATCAACCCTTCCAGTTCTCTTAGGGTACAGAAAGGTTGATGAGAATCTCTAAATCGTTCAAGCTAAAGGTGCATGGTGGCACAACCATTGATCCACCTATTGAACTAAAAGAGAGTGGCAGTGCCATCAAAGACTCACGGAGTTAAGCATGCCCTAAAAGTAGAAACGCACTTAAAAAAATCCATTCCATAAGAAAGATTTTCTTCAAGGAAGGCAGAAATAAAGGTTCCACGTGGGGGAGTTCTGATAGTAGTTGAAAGGGATAACTTTGTCATCGCACCAAGAAATACCATAAGGGATCTTCCACCATTTTCCTAGAAGTGCCAAGTTAAAATCTTCCAAATCTAAGATTCCCCAGCTTTGTACTCACGGGGTCTACATAGGCGCTTCCAACTCACAAGGCTAGCTTTTGGATGATCTAAGTCAAGGCTTGACCACAGGAAATCCCTCCTGATTCTGTCAATAGCTTTGACTACCCAGGTAGGGAGCTTGAAGATAGACATCCAGTAAGACGATATTGATGAGAGGACAGAGTTAACCAGAGTTAGTCTACCGCCTAAGAAAAAGAATTTAGACTTCTACGTTGTTAATTTAGATCTAATTTTTTTCTATCAAGGAAATCCAATCCTGTCTCCTAGGTCTCCTCCCGAATAATGGCACTCCCAGATAAATCACAGGGAGAATGCCTTTTGAGCAATTGAGGGTTTATGCAGAATAATCTTCCAGAGGTTGACCCCTAGAAGTCGAGAAGATGCAAGTCTTATGAAAAGAAAAAGAAACAAACATCTATTGAATAGTTTTTTTTTTTTTTTTTTTGAAAAAGGATTTGTTTGAATGATAAACCAATTTTTAGGAAAAATAACCAAACCGATATTATTAAGGATAGTTCATGATTTAATTCTTCTAACTTTCAATGGTATTAAGGGCCTAAGGATCATGGAGCTCATCCTTTATTTATTCAAAGCTATTTCTGGATTGGCTATAAACTTGCTTAAAACTTGTCTCTTTTCCTTTCTAAGTTTGGACAACTCTCGGACTCTCCTCTCAATGCCACCTTGAACTACTTTGTAAGTTTCTTTCCTTTAACCTACTCTAGCGTTCCAATATCGGGCAACAATCTCGGTGTTAAGATTGGGAACATCTTATCACCGTCAAATATCTAGGTTAACCACTTAGCAATCAAAATTCCTATCCTTCATAGGTAGAGTTATCTTAATCAACTCAGTCCAAATTTCTATTTCAACTTATTGAATGTCAATTTTCAAACTTCTTAGTTGAGTCCTCATATCCATTAATCAAATACACATAGATTTTTTTTTTTTGGTCTGGCTAGACCTCAACAAGCTTAGTTGTCACCCTATCAGTTGGAAGAGCATCTATAATGTCACGCCCCGAACCTGCCTCAATGGACCCGGGATGCCAACAAACGGTCGTACACCTACAAGATCGAAACTAAGTAGATATACAAAGCCTCAAAACTTGATCTAAAATAGAACAAAGAAACAGACTAAGTGGTTTGCAAAACAATACAAACTTATTCAAATACCTACAATAAACAGGACATATTACAAGCTAATTAATCGGTGATCGCCCAACGATCCTCGCTAAGCTATCCGCCACACAAATCTACTCATTATCTGAAAAGAGATATCAACAACATTTATGAGTTTGACAGTCCAATAAGCACCCACTAAAAATATAGGAATCATTTACAAAAATCATAATTTATCAAAATCAAAAATCAAAAATCAAATTTATTTCAAATAAACATAGATGTCAAAAACCAAGCATATAGGCCCCCCAAACAACTATTACCAAAACAAAATAACAGAATTTATCATATATTTACCCTCGGTAACCGAAGCCAGAATTATCAGAGGTCATACTTTCACCCTCGGTGACCCGAGCCAAAATATCAGAGGACGTTATTATTCACCGACGGAAAGCGGTGGGAAATTATAGTTTCTATATCAGAGTACATGTCGACACGGTCAGTGTTTAACCCTCAGTGACAGAGTTAGTGCATAGTTAATTGGGGACTAGTTTCTATATCAAAATATTTCATTTTTCACAAAACAATAACTATCAAAATTCATATTGGGCAAAATACAAGTAATATGCTAGGTAAAATTTTTAGCAATCGCGTGATCCCATTTTATCATATTAAAATAAACGAATCCAAACATGAACATATAATTTTAAAAAATTAATAATAATTAATCATAAATTAACTAAAAAATATATGAAATTCAGAATTTAAATAATACATATTCAGATAAACTATCTAAAACTTTAGAAATTAAATAATCCGAGTTTAAATAAATATTTAAACCTTTCAGATAATTCTAATACAAAATAAAATATCATTAACTCAAAATTTTAAATAATTTAAAGTAATTTCAAAAATAATAATAATAATAAATAAATAATTCAAAATATAAATTAAAATAATCAGCATTTTTCTCAAAAATTCCAAAAGTTCATAAAACTAGAATTTTCAAGTATATACATATAATATGATTTATATGTGGGATACTTACTTGATTAACGCCTAAAAACTCCAAATCCCAAATCGAACAAGTTTCCTCATAAAACCCTCAAACACTCAAAATCAAGCACCCACGAAAGTGAGTTCCTCATTTTTGTTGCCGGAACCATGTTGTGACGAGGGAGTAGATCTCAATTTTTTTTTAAATGGCGAGACTAAATCAGAAGTAGGCAAAGTGGTGGTTAGGTTTCAAAAAACTTAAAACCTAAAAACAATGGCTAAGATTAAATATAACATCAACAACTAAGATTAAAAAGGGGTGGGGCTCACATATAAACCTAGCTCGGAACCAAGGGGATAGGGAATTCTCAGCTATGAAGAGTTTAATAATGTTTTACTCAGGGAATAGTGGTGGAAGATATCATCTATGGTACAGTTCCAAAGTCATTCAATTCAATTACTGCAAGTCAGACCTCACCTAGAATTTGTTCCATTAGTTCCCCACGCACATATTATTCTTTTGGAATGGAATCATTCACTGTCTCCCAACTTTCCTTACTTGTATTAATAATGTTCTCAAGGATTGTGCCTCCACATCCTCTTCTGAATGGACCGTTGAGTTCATGGGTATGCACCAATGAACTTGGGCCATCTAGAATTTGTTCCATTAGATCCCCACGCACATATTATTCTTTTGGAACAGAATCATTCACTGTCTCCCAACTTTCCTTGCTTGTGTTAATAATGTTCTCAAGGACTGTGCCTCCACATCCTCTTCTGAATGGACCGTTGAGTTCATGGGTATGCACCAATGAACTTGGGCCATCAGGAGTTTAAGATTTCATGGGATCCAATGTTCATGATCCAAGATATCATTCTCAAGTTATTGTCCTCTTTTTTATGTTTAAACCCCAATATTTTGTCTGACCTTATTAGTAGGATTGTTGTGGAGAACAGTGCAGCTCTAATAGTCCATTCCCAATTAAATCCTTCTCTAACTTTCTAATTGATGGGGCGTAATGTTGCTTAATGAGTACCTTGCACTCCAATAGTGCAATAAACTATTGACTGGCACGTGTCTGTTGTTATGTTGATATGGAAACAATAGATCATCTACTTCTCTGCCCATTTATTAAGAAAGTATGAGATCACTTTGGGCTTACCCTTTAGTCTTCTTGTGTGAACTTCTATGGGTGATCTGTGAGAGTCTTGGAGATCTCATATCCAACCTTAATCCAAAGAAACTTGGGATCGAGTCATTGTCTAAAATTTTTAGTTGGAGTGAAATGATCAAATTTTCAATGATAAATTGCACTTGCCACAAGCTTTATCTGTAAAATAATTCTTATATTTTTTTTTCTTAAGTGGTTGAAACTCCAAATTCCAAAAGGCAAAAGTTGAAGGACTAGAGTATTTCTATAAGTCTGGAATTCTTGGGGTTTCTTGCAAGTGTTCCTGATGTCTCATCTTCCCATGCAACTGCTAACTAATTGTTCCTCAGTTCCATGCACAATGTTCTTCTAAGAATATTCACCATCCTCAACGTACAGAGCACAGAGTGAGTCTTTTCATACTTTGCTTATTTTTGTAGTCATTCTTTCCATTTCTAGTGGAGTGTGGTTCATTTTTTTTTTTTTTTTTTTTGTGATGTACTCACTCCGTTCTTTTTTATTTGTCACATTTACCTAATTCACACCGATTAAGAAAATTTGGTTAAAATTAATTGATCACCTATATTTTATAAAAATTTTCATTACTTTCCACCCTATTTAAAACCCCACTAGTTGAGTATATAAGTTAATACTTAGCTGATTATGGTTTATTGAAAATTGTACAAGTATACTAAATTAAAAAGTAAATTTGGAAAAAAATATTTAATATTGTATAAAATTTCTAATATGATAAATAAAAAAAATAGAAAAAAACTCCAAAACGTGACAAATTGGACATGGAGTGCTTCTTTATCTATTGTATTGTATTTGGTTTTATTTTTCATGATGTTGAGGTTTATTTAAAAAAAACAACAACAACAATATGTATGTATGTATGTGTGTGTGAGTCTCACAGTAATTTAAAACCCCTCCACTGTGTAATTCATCCATTACTGTACATCATTTCAATTCGTATTTACAATTTATCATCTTTATAAAATTCAATATATTTATTTTTTGTTTAAATCTTCTTTAAATAGTACCGTGATTTTTTATAAAAAGAAATAAATTAAAAACTTTAATTTATAGCAATCAATTCATTCACCGCCATATGTTAATTAGGACCTACGGCTATATATATAGGTTCCACAATATACAAGTGGAACGTAGAAAATAAATTGTTATAAATAAGACTATACTAAGATTTTCATATATATATATATATATATATATCCTCCTTAGTTATTATTTCATCAGTGCTCTTAAATAATTATATCCAATCTAAATCTCACGAGATACACAAAGGGAATATACATATAAATATAGATATAACTATACAAACATACATATCTCCAAGGCATGACAAAATTTATCAATGCATATATGCACTCTAATGACTATATCTTTGTAGATTTTTTTTTTTTGGCGCGTGTATATATAATATATCTTTATAGATTCCTAGTGCATGCACCACTCTCTATTTTGTATGTATATAAATATATATATTTATATTTCAACCATATGTCTCAAAGAAATACAACACAAAGAAAGATTGAAGATGATGATGGAGATTGAGTCTACGCCTCACTCTGCACCATTGGCACAAGAACATGATGAAGTTTCCATTTTCACCAAATGTAAACGCCCTGTAGTTATCCAGGTAACAGTTTTACCTTTGAGTTAATCTGTTCATATTATTCTTAATTCATGTTATATATATATATGTAATGCATGCATGAATGCAGTTTGAGGACTTGGTATACAAGATCAAGAACAAAGACAAGGAAACTAAGAAAACAAGCAAGAACAATGGTTGGAGAACCATACTAAAGGAAATCTCCGGCGAGGTCCTCCCCGGAGAAATGCTAGCAATGATGGGCCCTTCTGGCAGTGGCAAGACAACTCTCCTCACAACTCTGGCCGGCCGGCGATCCTCCTCTTCCATCATCATGACTGGCTCCATCACCTACAACAACACCCCCTTCTCCAGCTCCCTCAACCGTCTCACCGGCTTTGTCACCCAAGATGACATCCTCTACCCCCATCTCACCGTCTTTGAAACTCTCCTCTACACTGCACTCCTTCGTCTCCCCAAATCAATCAACAAACAGCAAAAAGTAAGTCATGTCGAGGCGATAATCACTCAACTCGGCCTCGTCAATTGCCGTGATAACATCATCGGCGATCACTATCTCCGGGGCATCTCCGGTGGTGAAAGGAAGCGTGTGAGTATAGGCCAAGAAGTCCTTATTGATCCTAGTCTTCTGTTTCTTGACGAGCCAACATCTGGTCTAGACTCGACGACGGCGCAAAGGATTGTGTCAGTCGTCGGAGAACTGGCCAACCAGGGAAAGACAGTGGTGATGACGATACACCAGCCGTCGAGTTCTTTGTTCTATATGTTTCACAAGGTGTTGTTATTGTGTGAAGGGCATCCTCTTTATTTTGGCAAGCAATCCGAAGTTATGAACTATTTCTCTAGCATTGGTTACTCACCTTCAGTTGCTATGAATCCTGCTGACTTCCTTCTTGATATAGCTAATGGTATCAAATAATAAACTTTGTGTGTTTTCTAAACATTATTAGTGTTGTTAAAGGTTTTGTGTTTTGAAGTAATGTTAGGAATATATAAATTTAATTTAATTTGCAGGAATAGTTATGGGGCAGCTGCATGGGAATGAGGTGGAGGTGAAAGAAGAGTTGGTGAATGCTTATAATGAAAATTTGAGAGAGAAGATTAAGGAGGAGATTAGAGGGAAAGGTGAGGAGAAAAGATTAGAAGAGAAGAAGGGAATATTGAAGTCTAATCAAAAGTGGAACACTAGTTGGTGGGATCAGTTCACTGTGTTGATTAGAAGAGATTTGAAAGAAAGAAGACATGAAGCTTTCTCTTCTTTCACTGTTTTCCAAGTATTGATTCTTTCCTTCATTTCTGGAGCTCTCTGGTGGAAATCCAAGTCTCTTCAAGACCAGGTCCTTAATTATCAAACCATTAATTATTTCTATTATTCAAGTATTTCTTTCTTTAAATTTGAGAATTAGAAAATAATAATTAAAATGCAGACAGGGTTGTTGTTCTTTGTGACTGGATTCTGGGGATCATTCCCTTTGTTCCAAGCAATATTCAAATTCCCACAAGAGAGACTGATGCTGATGAAGGAGAGAAGATCAGGAATGTACAGGCTCTCATCATACTTCATGGCCAGAATAATTGTGGACTTGCCAATGGAGCTCATCCTCCCAACTGTTTCAACTGCCATTGTTTACTGGATGTGTGGCCTTAAACCAATGCCTACCAACTTCTTCATCTATCTTTCAATCGTATTCCTTTGCGCTCTTGTCACTCAGGGCGTCGGCTTAGCGATCGGCGCAGCTGTTATGGACTATAAGGTGGCGACAATGCTCGCATCGGTGATCATGCTCACATTCTTGCTGGCCGGAGGTTTCTTTGTGCAACATGTGCCCATATTCATTGCATGGATAAAATACATCTCTTATATATATTATACGTTCAAGTTGCTTCTTGGTTCACAGTATAAAGAAAATGATACTTATAAGTGTGGGAACAAGATGATGAGTTGCAGAGTTGATGAGATTCCTATAATTAAGGTTGTAGGATTGGATCATCAGGGTTTGGCTCTTGGAGTTATGTTGTTCATGTTCATGTTTTACAGGGTGATTGCTTATGTTGCTTTGATGAGAGTTGCAGTTGCAAAGTAAACAGGGTTTTGTTAGTTGTAATTAGTTTATTTTGTCCTTAATTAGCTTTAATTTGTGAATCATGTTCAAGAAAAAACTAAGATGAACTTTTATTAACATTGTATATATCTGTGAGAGACCGGCCCACCTCAGTAAGACCCGGAACAGAACTCATCACAAGTCAGGTATTGTTTTGCTTAGCCGCATAATAATTCGCACTCCCTCGGAGTCAAACCCGCGACCTAAGCCTTTTGTCTCACTTAAAGTGAGTGCCTCTCACCAATTGAACCTGTGACCTAAGCCTTTTGTTTCACTGAGGTAGGCCGATCTCTCACAATATCTTTCATGTCTTGATTAATTTTATGTATTTATGAGCAGCAAAGAGAGAGAGACTGATTACTGTGACGAACTTCTCTCTATTTTAAAAAATTATAGTAATTATAATATTCAATGTGTATGTAATTTGATGGCATTCTTGTGGGGCACCGTTTGTGGTCATTCATCTAAAAAATAAATATATAATTTTATGGTTACAATACATCATCACTCTTTGGTCCATTGACTATCTTAAAAATATTTAGCTTGGTCTTGGAACTGATTTTTAATTATAATACTTAAGAAAAGTTTAAAAATAAATAAATACATAGATTTACTACTTACAATGACTTAAAGATTTGCTATTTACAATGGCTTAAATCAGATTTTATTTTTATTTCAAAGATTAAATGAATATATGATATAATCTAAATATTAATTGCATATCTGATTCTTTAAATTATTTGTTAATTTTGCCTTAAAAAAAATAGCAAATAATGCAGCAGTGAATCTACTCATTTAGAACAAACCAAATAAAAAAAATATTCTTTAAAGTTTAACATGGACTTAAGTTTTGTGCCTATAGTTAGTGTAGTGTCCAATAAGCTTTTGACATATATAACAAAAGTATTTTTAAATATAACAATTTTTTCGTAACATCATTATGTTTTTTTATAAAATTACTCATCATTAAAACAATTATTAAAAATCCAACAGTAAACTACACGAAGTACATATATTACACTTTATCTAAGTTTTTTCAACCGAGACCACAAAAGCAATATAACCTCAAAAGAAAGATCAAATGACCCTTTTAAATTTTTATCCGTATTTAAAATTAAAAGAATTTTTTTAATTTTTAAGATCTCCAAACACAAATTAAATTTAAAACAATTATAATTCAATTATTTTTAAAAGTTTAAAATTTTTACAGTTGTTGAGTTTACGAGTGCACTCCACATCTATATTCTATATCCATTCCTGGCTTACACTTTGTTAACAAAAACAAAAAAAAATAAAATTTTTATTTATAAATAATAAAAATAAAAATAAAAATAAATAAATAAAGCCCCGTCTCCTGACTCTCCTCCGTGTCCATCAGCTCGCGCTTTCACCTCCGTCTCCTTTGCTTCCGCCGCTGCTGTCAGCTCTCTTGCTCTCTCGCCATTGATGGAGCTCTACGAGCAATGGAAATCCATCCTGAAGATCCAGAAGTTCAGGAGGATGGTTTCTTATGCCGGCTTCTACTGCTTCGTCACCCTCATCAGCTACGCTTACACCAGTAACACGTACTCCTCTCTCTCTCTCTCTTGGACTCTCTTGGGCAATCTATGATCACCCTTTCACTCCATTCCTTTTTGTTTATGGAATTCCAGAACGAGGGTTGGCATGTCTAGAGCCGATCAGTACTACGCAGCTTATCCGGCGGGCATCGAGCTTCTCACTGATACAGCCAAGGTTTAGCACTTTGAATTGCTTTAATTCTATGGGAAAACATCCCGTTTTCGTTGGATTAATCTCTCTCAGACAAAAAAATTGATTTTTATTTCCTATATACTGTTGATTTCATCTGTTAATTGTGGTTTGTGCAATGTATATTAATAAAGTTTTAGGGGCATTCGTTGATTTTGTTATTATACAGTTTTGTTGTGGAGGTGGTAATTCTATCTCTGCATCTTTGGTATCATTTGATTCAGTTATTTTTTTTTTTATTGCTTTATAGGTGTTGATGTTGGATGACATGCACTTGAATGGTAATAGCACAATGAAATGCGAATGGTTTTGACTTAAGATTCACTCTTTCTAGTTGGGTGATTCAGTTGGAGCGCATCTGATCTTATGGCTTAATTCCTGCATGTGTTTGTTTCTTTTCAATTTGAAACATGTGTTCTTGACGGAAAATTTGAAGCGGTTGCCATTGTGGTGTTTTTTTCTTTTTTGTGAAATATTAATGAGGTACTCAACTGCTTTGTGCTAAATTTCTAGTAGTGTCGTACCTTTACAGCTGCTTCTGTGTAGCAGTCAGATTTGTTTTTCAATGAAGAAAAAGTGAAAATATATTGTGTCATATTTGAAGTTTGTTTAGTTGTTGGCATGCTTGAAAGTTGAGTGTGGATGTAGAATGTAGATGAATTGAACTCTAGCGTTGTTTTGTGTTATCATACAAAATGTAAGCATTTGCTTGATAAAACTGGATTTCTCTTGCATACTTTCATGGAGTTTGATGTAAAATATTTTGTTTATTGGCAGCTGTACAAGGCTGCTCTTGGTAACTGCTTCGAACAAGAAGAATGGGGACCAATAGAGTTTTCCATTATGGCAAAGCATTTTGAACGCCAGGGAAAATCACCATATGCTTATCATGCTGTGAGTTGAATTTTAACTATCATTCAACAATCAGTTAATTCTTGGTCTTATTGTTTGTTCACCCTAAACTGTTATCCGTACAATTCCAATGAATGACAAACAGTATAAGCACATGATTGTTTCTCTGTACACTAATTCATTCATCGCAGACCACAATGAGCTAAGTGCATATGCTGTTTTTATCACCCTAAAGAGTTCTATTTTGCTATTTGGACATAATTACCTCTCATCAACGTTTGAGTGGGTGAGAAAGAAGTCGTGATAGAATGGGTTTTCCAATGAAAGAAGATGGGCTTCTCATCCTGCATTTTAGATTATTTGTGAATCAGCGTCGTTATGCCCCTTCTATGCATACATATTCTTACATTTTGTGATGCATGTCACACTCATATGCATCTTTATATGTATTGTAATATGGTGGCACACCTGATAACTTATTTTTGGTATAAAGAGTATCATTAAGCCATACAAGGAGCAAATGGGCAAGTTGCTAATTGTGTTCCCTATCTTAGTCTTGCTCCTTCTTTTTGCCTCTTAGCCGTTTAACCACACTTCATATGAAGCAAATTGCTCCTACCAATAAATCTTATTTGAATTTGTTGCTACATCTTGTCTACTAAATGGTGTGAGAATTTTAAAAATCATTGTTTATCTTCCAGCTCATCAACGAAATATTTATGCATAAGTAAGAGCATTGGCATTACTTGTGTAATTAGTTAAAATTCACAAATCATTAATGACCCGGAGCACGTGTCACGCCCAACCAATGAAAAGAAAACTCTTTGTACCTGCATTTTGGCAGGTAAACTCAGGGTATAACTTCCCATTATTACGCAATAAACACTAGGAAATCCTTTCCTTAATTTTGGAGGTGGTCAAGGTTAAATTTTCTGCAAAACTTGCCATTGTTTGTAATATCCTTCAAAGTAGATCCTGCGTAGCTATCATTGAGCATTAGATGGATGAATACTATCGTCTATTTGCCCTTCTTTTGGAGTACAGCAACAAATTAAATCAGTAAGTTTTTAAGAAATCCCATTCAGAAGTCTCCAGTTATCATTCTTGTAACAATCTATCAAACATAATTGTGACATTTTTTTTTCTCTCTTTCCAGCAATATATGGCTCATCTCCTATTTTATGGGCAACTTGATGGAAGGGGCTAGTAGATGGAATGATTCAAAGCTCAATTTATTCTCCCAGAAGATAAAAACCATCCTTTGGACCGGCTTTATTCAGATCATGTTCCTGGCAAATCATGGAGCAGAACAACATAGCAGAGGTAGAAAATTAGCTCTTTTTTGCAACATTCTATCAATAGAACTATTCTTTCAAAAATCAATATTATTCTTCCCAAATCTTGTGTATTTAGTCTTTCTGCTTTTATGAAGAGCTATAAAAATTTGTTACCATATATTAATGGCTTCCTGATTCCCTTAAAAGTGATTTTTTTTAAAAAAAAAAAAATTGCACATACCTTCGAATCCTATCTTCGTTTCACATTGACATATTTTGAAGCACAAACTTATTCGGCCGCTATTTTATTTTCATCATTTTGGCATCCTTTTCCTAGTTATTATACTAACTATCCCCAATCTCTGTTACCTAAGGAACAAATCATACTATACTTAGTTTCCTAACCAAACTAGAAATAAACCATACTATACTTAGTCCTCTAATCAAACTAGGTATCCTAAACCTACCCAAATTCACACTCCAATCAAAATTAAAGATCCATGCACGCCTATATATGTACACACACATATATATACATAATATAAACACAAACATTGCTATGTTAATGTTCAGTAGCAAGCAGCAAGCAGCAAGCAAGCACCATGTCTTCCAAGCCTCCAACTGAAGTTGAAGATGATCATCTTGTTCTCCAGCCTCAAGCTCCAGTTGAACTCCATCAAGATTGTCTTTTGGAGATCCTCTCATGGCTCCCTGCCAAGAGTATATGTCAACTTAGATGTTTGAACAAAAGTACTTGTGACCTCTACTTTGATCATCTCCTCCAAAAACTCCAGACACTTCATGCAAGAACTGATTCCGGGATCTTTGTTCACACCAGTTCGTCCTTCTCTTCCTTTAAAGAGTTCTTTCTCAGCAGCTCTTCTGGTGTCCCTCCCGAGTCCATAGAGTTTATGCTCAAGAAAAGCAGAAAAATTGTTGCATCTTCCAATGGACTTATAGTGTTCCAAACTAACTGTTCCAGTACAACATCTGCGGGTGATCTTTGTGTGTTCAATCCAGTGTTGCAGACTATTGCTCCAATTTCTTCTCCTCCGGACGTCTCATTGGATGACAAGCCAAGGATCAGTGTAACTTGTACAAGCACTGGTGATGGCCTGGAATTCAACATTATATTGGTGACGATGAAGCCTGGCGAGCACCCTTATGAATGGAGAACTATCTTGGAATGCCACTGCTATTCATCAAAAAACATGTCATGGGAGTACCTCAAAGCCATTGATGATTTGGGACGTAGAGGTATCAATTTTGAGAATCCAGTTTTCGTGAGTGGATCCATCTTCTGGGCCTCAGACACAGGGAGTTATATGAGGAACACGGATCCCTACATTCTTGTGTTTGATGTTGAAAAAAGGACGTCGGAGTTTATGTCCTTACCTGAAGAAGCTCAGAAAATTGGCATTGATAATTATAGGATACAAGTTGCGCCGTGGGCAGACAAATCTCTGTGCCTAATTCAATATATAAAATCAAGAGCAGTGGTAATATGGGTGATGGAGTCTCCTGTTTCAAGTGGTTCATGGATGAAAGTTCATGAGGTGGACTTGGTGAGTTTAGGCCTGGGTGATGTGCATCAAACTCTAGACAGCTTTACAATGATCAACAGTGAGCTACTTGTGTTCACTAGTGAAGACTGTTTGTATACCTACAGTTTAGAAGACAAGCAGATGAAGAAACTAGGAGAACATAACCAAGGTTTATACCCCCAACTTAGGCCCTATGCCAATACTTTCCATCCATGTGGCAAGTTTGAAAACATGTAGTCTGAAGAATTTGGTTTGCTTTATATTAGTCATAAAAAAAGTGTGTTTGTGTCAGCATTTGATTTTGCAGAAATCTTGATTATTCATGACCAATGCAATCAGTTCTATTTTAAATTTTCAATGTTGTTTCATTTACTTAAATGATTGTCGTTTGAGATATTAAGCCATTGGCTGTATTAAATATTTCATAATTCTAGAATTCATTCTTGTGTGTATATAGTTAATTAGTTCTTTAATTTGTGAAACCAATTTGGTTTGTCAAAAATGAAATAGTTCAGCTCAAATCATTAAGCCATGCCAACTAGAAAAATTCTTTTCCAAAGTTTAACTTTGATTTAAATTTTTGATATGGATTCCAACCTTACTAATTTTTTAATGTTTAAACTTTAAGTCGATACTAACCAGATAAATCAGAGAAGCTTTCATCACAGAAATTTTAGTTGAAAAATAAAAAAGTTTTCACAGGCTGGTAAGAAAAAGAACTTACCAGAGGAACAAAATACATGAATTGAACTAGAGGATCATAAAAGAGAAGACCAAAAATAATATACACCAAGAAAAAAAAAACCCCAAAAACGAATGGGAGGAGATGGGTTTTTTTGTTTTTTGTTTTTTGGCTTTTACCTTTTCAAACATAGATGTTTATTATTCAGTACTTTAGCCTGTTAGTGTGAAATTTTAACACTATTATATAACTTTGAAAAATACTTACCCAATACTAGAGATGAGCAAAAAAAAAAATCAGAATATGATCATCCGATCCGGTATCTAATTTTCTAACTCAAATTTTTTGGGTATCGGCCCGAAAAAAAGGGTCGAATATCCAATCCGAATTTTGTAGATGAAAACTAGGTCGGATGCCAGGTCGAGAGAAATTAAAAATAAGGTATCTAAATCCGATCATGCTTTCATTTTTTAGTATATTCTTATATATAGATATATAATAATTTTAAATTTTATATGGTCTAAAAAGTTTTAAAAAAAATCCAAATACCTCATTAAGAGCTATATATATTAATAAATTTTAATTTTATTAGGATTAAAAGTAAAAAAAAATATCCAAATTCCTAATCTAATAACTTGAGTTATATATATATATATATATATATATAATTTTACAGGAGTTTAAAGTAAAAGGAAAAAATTCCAAATCTCTGCCTCCCAGTCCCCACAGTCATCACCCTGACTTTTCTCTCTAGCCTCAATCCAAATCTCTTTATTTTTGTTATGACTTTGTTGTGTGGAGAATAATATAAGAGTTTAATGTTCTTTATAAGATAAATTTTTCATATTTGTTCCATGGAGTAGATAAAACTTAAATTCGGATCCAGTTTAAATCAAACCCAATTTTTGGTAGTCGGTATAAACCGTCATACCTGGTTTAAACCGGTCAGATACGAGTCGAGCTTTTGTCGATCCAATTTTAAAAACCAAATCATGTACCCCGTTTGCTTAACCCTACAGAATACCTCTCATTCTCCTCTCTAGAGTTGGCATAGCTTTTGAGAGGGGTGGGGGTTATCTCTATGAGGCTAATAAGCTAATCAAGCCACTGTAAATTAATTGGTGCAATTCTATACCCATTTGTCCTTTGCTTTATTGCTTGTATGCTTTGTCAAAAAAAAAAAAAAAAAAAAAAAAAAAAAAAAAAAACCCTACCATATTGAGAGTATGATAACTCATTTCCTTTCTAGTAAGGGTAAGAGTTCAACCTCCTATCACAACAATATTTAAGGGTTATAAGTTATTTATTTATAAATAAAAAAATAAAAAAAAATCCAACCTTTAAAAATAATTGAATTATAATTATTTTAAATTTAATTAGTGTTTGGGGTTCTTAAAAATTGAAAATATTGTTTATTTCAAATATGGGTGAAAATTTTCAAGGGTCACTAGGTCTTTCTATAAAAATAGATGCAATATTCTGTAATTGTAAACAAAAATGTTTAAATAAATAGCGCTATTCTGTAGCTCCTTTCTCCTTTAAAAAAAAACATAAAATTCTTTAGCTTAGTCTTGGAAATTGGATTCCTTTTTTTTTTATTTCATAGATTAAATGAACATTTGATATAATTTAAGTATTAATTGCAAATCTGATTCTGTAAATTATTAGGTAACTTTGTCTCTGAATATTGCGAATAAAGTGACAGTAAGTCTGAACATTTAAATCAGAGCAAATAAATAAAAAAAATATTCTTTAAAGATTAAGGTGAGATTGGATATATTCTAATTGCCAGAGAATTGTATAATTAAATAATAAGAAGAAAATTCATTTATATCCAAAACACAAGAATATTTGAATCCAACTGTATATATCACTTTTTTTTTTAACGAAAAGTTATCAGCCCATCGAATATGTGCACACAGACCAAGAACTGATTATGCAACCCCATTACCATCACTATCATTACCATCACTACCTATAACAAGAGTTAAATTTGAGATCTCTTAAATATCTCATGTTCATTTTTTATAATGAGGCCAATGTCACTGGACTATGAGCTCTTTGATATAATTAATTTTTTTCAGACAGGGTATGCACAAGTCTCAGCGGAGCAAGTATGGCTGAGGGCCCGTGCACATATGACCGCTAAAACCACCCACACACAGCTACTACTCATACTCTGAAAAATATACCCTTACCCATTATTCGAACTCTCACCATTTGTGAAAGATTCTAATGGGAACTTGACTATGAATATACCATTTGGTTGTTGGTAATATTAACATTAATATTGATTACAGTAATTGATAACGATACCAAGACAGAATCTGTTATACATGCATCAGAAGAATTTCCCTCCATACTTCTTAGCAGCATCTCTGTGATCAATGGTGCTGTTCACATACTCAGTTTTCTTCACATAAAATGTCGGATATGAAGCTGAGTTCCGTGGGTTCTGCTGCGCCTTGACGGTTGTCGGAGTCCATGCCGATTCCTGAACATAATTCACTGCTGTTCCTATGTCATTGGTTGCACTTGTGAGAGGTTGATTAGCAGGCAACTTCCAACCAGCTTGACTTGGCCTCTCCCACCCACCTTCAGTGATCAGAGTAGGCCCTGGTGGAACTTCCATTAATGACTCACATCTTCCATACTGGTTATTATGGTCCTTGTGCCTGGCTTTGAGCTTTTGCAGTATGTTTCCGGGGGTGCTCAGCCTTCGGACTTCACTGATGGACGACTCTTGAACTTTGAATCCTCCATTGTTGTGGCAGGGAAGGCATTCAAGAATTGTAGGCTTGCTAACATGATGAACATGGTGTTCTTCAGTACTTCCAATTTCATTGTAGCCATTTCCCCATGATTGGAACTTGAACCTGCTATTTGCCATGAGTTTGGTGGCTTGATTTTGCTTGCTAATCACTTTGAAGATCTGCCTCTTCTTATAGATGATACAGAACAGTGTGTTCATGGTGCTTCCACTGATGAAAAGAGAAACGGAATCGGATACTGCACTATGAAAAAGATAATGGAGCATCTCATTGTTTCAGTAAAGGATTGGCTGTGTCAGTGTTAGAGAATATATACCATATCTCATTTCCAAAAGAATCAATTGGATATGATACTGAAGTTTTAAAGAATACATAAGAATTGTGATGATTTTTTACACCTGTAGCAAACTACATTTCTGTAATTGAATGTACAATGCTTCCTTTTGAATTGATCTTGTGAAGAAGAGTGTGTTTTGTGTTTTCACTGTGTGGTTTAGAAATCGAATGTCGGGGCTTGTTTCTTGAATCCCCAAGAACCTTCGTACATAATCCTCGGTACAATATTTCTGTAGGGATCCTCCTCTCTTTTTCTTCTTAAATAAGACATTGTCCTCTCAACTTCAGATTTGATCTGCAAATACAATGCATTTGCCTTGTCTCTGTTACTAAGAACATCCTTCATCCCCCGTGTCTCAGTTGGTCGACCGAACAGGTAATAAAACCGGCCAGGTACTTTTGGCAAGAGTCCAGGAATGTATAAATCTTGCTGAGCTAATTCCCCTCCAACATCACTCCTGTAACCAGAAATTTTGCATTAAATATGGTACTAACTAAGTGAATTAACTATGTCCCTAACAGGGAGAATACCTTAATCTGATAGCATCTTTGTTAATATCCTCAACCCATTTTTTGGTGAAGGGGTTGCTCATCAGATCATCATAGTCAATAAATAACTGCCAACATGATGCCAATAAGTGATTTGTTTAGTTATATTTGATGAAAATAAGCAAGAAGGAGAAAAAACAGAATGGAAGTTTATACTGTTACCTCTGCTACATCATCTTCCCCGACAACACCAAATGGTACGATTGTGGCTTCAAAACGAGCAGCCATTCTCACAAACTCTGGCTGGTCAGGCCAGAACAGCTTATATTCTTCACCCTGCAGACATTTAAGCACACACCTCAATAAACAACATCCACGTTAGTTATTCTTTAGCTTCTACTTCATACTACTCTACATTTTGAGGTTCAGTTATTTAATCAGTGATGGATAAGATTGCTAGCAACCTTCCGATGAAGGGCTTCACGAGCACCGCCAGGATAGAGAAGAACAAAAGCTTTCCTTGATAACAAACGATAGATATTAGCCGGAGAAACAGGCAATGCACCAAAGACATTCATGTAATCAAAGCGTGAGAACTCTGGCCGTGGATTCTGTTGCATGTTATAGAACAAAGCCGGATGTGCCATGCCACGGAGAACAATTTTTCTCTCCCTCAAGAATTCTTCATAAAGTTGGCCAAGTTCAAGACCCATCAGCATGTGATAACCCACAAATAGGACTGGACCTTCTCCAGGAACCCCATCAAGGCCCCTCACAATTTTTCCATCTTTGAGAGTTGAAAGAGTCACCGGACTTGTTGCAACACGAAACAATCTGTGATATTCAATTCAAATTGTAACAGATGGAAATAAATTCAAACTTAAATTTTCCTAATGCAGTAAGGTGCACCTGTCCCCCTGTTCAAAGATTTTCTTAAATTCATGCATTGTCGGGGGAAGATAATCATCAACAAAGTCACAGCGCTTGGAACGACGGTATGTGTAGGTACCTTTGATAATAGTCAGCAGATTAATCCCATCTTCCTGTAAAATTGTTATCAAATATGAGTTAATTGGGTCCAACAAGATGTCGCCTGATAATCAAAATAGTTTCAGTTCATAATGAACTGCAGCCTCAGAAGAAATCTAACATTATACTGTAATTGACTTGTTCATTATCACTCTTAAGGAACCACTGATGCAATGAAATTGTAAATTACAACTAGGAAAGAGGCTACCAACCAGTAATAGGGTGTGACCATTGTCCTTGAAGTAACGAATTCTACATTTCTTCAATGAAGAACACAACCTCTCCGCTTCATCTCCGCTCGGCAGTAAGTTGTCCTTCCCACTACATTTTATATAATTAAATTTTCAACCAGAGAACTCAAAGTAACCAATGACAATGGAAAGATATTCTAACCTTGCAAGAAGTAAGACATCAGCCTCTACAGCATGAAGGCGAGAATTAACATAAGCAGCAGCTGACTTAAGAAGCTTGAGTTTCCATAAAAAAGTTTCCCTTGGTATGATATCAGCCAAATCCTGTCAACACACAACCATCAAGATTTTTAGCAGTTTGTAAAAGAAAAGGCTGAAAGTCATATGGAAAAAGTGGTCCAACAGCTTATCAAGTATCATACTGAAAGATAAGGGAGCAAAGAAGTAAGACTATTTGACAATTCATTGAGTAATTCTGGAGGTGCAAGGTCATCTGGAACACTAGTCATTGCCATCTTCAGAGGATCTCCTGTTGCAAGTGTAAACATGTTCATCTTAACTTTCTATGGCATGAAGAACAATGAGCAAAAAAATGTTGGCATTAGAACAAGATCAGTATTTCCACACTGTCTAAAAATATACCCATGACAAAGCTAAGAAGATAAGGGACAGTAATATGAAGATTGCTCGGTAAGCCCTCCAAGACAGGAATCAAAGGTTGCACCTGAGATTTGCCAAATGATGTTGCTACAATACAAATGATAGTGAATAAGTGTTAGACTGAATACAAGCAATCAACAGAAGAACCATAAGAATTTTGCTGACCTGGATTGACTAAGATAAGTATGAGGTCGATTGTAGGATTGCGAGCTGCAACAGCAAGTGCTAAGCACCCTCCAAGCGAATCTCCAAGAAGATAAATTGGTTTATTTGGAGACATAGCCTGCTCAAATCTAACCGTGTGTTCAACAAAGCTCACCAGTCCTTGAAGCATGAAGATTGAAAAGAAACCATAAAAATGACGAACAAATAAAAATCCTTGAGTTGAAAGTTGAAACACTTCAAAGTAGGTACAAAGCAGAGATTTAACCTTCAAATGGCGTGCGATCATTAATTGGAACGTGCATGCATCTAACTTCAAAAGCCCTAGATAGTTAAAAGTAATGGATATTAAGAACCAAAAGCTAATCAGAAACCAAAATGTGTATCAATAAGCATTAAATGTGCAGGAACAATAAAAAGTGCATTCTTCATACAAGTGTTTCAAGCTATTTGTCTTACTTTCCAAGAGACTTGTGATGTAAAATGAGTCCCACTCCAGTGCCATCAGCCCCTATAAGTTCAAACTGTTAACTATAAACAGAAAAAGACCAAACATTTGATACATATCTATGAAGCAATATAAAGAAAGAACAGATGTTAATCATAATTACAAACTCGACTATCGTTAAACATATGTTTTAAATTTCTAGTTCTGATTAATAACTAGAACAAAGTGAAATATCAACTAGAGCTGAAGTGAACAATTGAGAGTATGCAAATCTGCCATTCTAACACCAAAATTTCAATCATGTATTGCTTAATATGGGACAACAATGAAGTTTAAAGACTAATCAACATCATATAATGAAATGTTACAAAGAATGAAAAACAGAAATAATTTACCTGGCAAGAACAACAGCAAAGGAGCATTTTTTATCGGCTTTCCACACTCAACAGGGCAGAACCACCGAGGTGGCCCTCCATCAGGCTTAATGATCTGCTTCGCAGCACTGAAATAGTCCTCCACACTCATAGTTCCAAATCCATCTTCATAAAGCACACCCAAGTCTCCTACATCTGTCTCTACTGATCCCTTCTTCTCAATATGAGAGTTCCCAATCTTTTCCCTTGCTGAAGCTAACTCAACCTCTCCAACACCACTAGCATTCTTCACAGAACTCCCACTAATTGCTGAAATGCTATGATTTCTTCTAACTCCAACTATAGAAATCGGGCGCCAAGATGGAATGAATGAATGAAAAGATGAACACAATGCCATGACCAAAGCCCTTGTTTCACCAATCCAACCTTTCAGAATTTAAAAAACAACATATATAACAGAGACAAAATCATCAGAAACAAAAGAAAACATCAACAGTAACAGAAGATTAATGAAAAAGAAGAACCGAACCTTTTCCGAGAAAAAGGTGGCAACTTTAGCAAACAAAATGAGCTCTATTTTGACAGATTTGGCAATCAGCAGACAAAAGGAAGAAATTAAGAAGTGGAAAAAGAGATAAAAGAGGCAAAGATGAAGAAGCACGTCTCCTTGGCTTCCAAAAGAGAACAAACATGAAAGGGATTCACGATGACTGGAAGCTAAAGAAGAGGATTCCTCTGCCATCACTGCAGAAATGAGTGGTGGAAAGCAATGAAGATAATGGAAGCAAGGTCGTTGCAGCTTCCAAACCATGGATTTTCTCCTCCACTTCCTGTCGTCTTGTTTTGTGGTAGGGGCCGCCATGCACCAACTATAATTAAATATTAAGTTTTTATAGGTCCTTCTCTGAAAAATGGAACTCACTTTTTTCCGTATTTTTCAGATTCAATCATAAAATATGTTGAATTTTCTTTAAACAACATATTAATTGCGATATTTTTATTTTTTTAAAAAATATTTCTAGTTTTCAAACGCCTTTGGTCATGTGTTCTAATCCTTATTAAAAAAAAAAAAAAAAAAAAATTCCGAATGAGTAAATTATTTAGTGGATCACTAAACTTTAGCTCATTTTCACTTTGATCACCGAACTTCAATTTGTATTTATTTGATCACTCAATTTTAATTTGATTTTACTTGGTAGTAAATCAAAAGATTCCAGCTCTCAAATGAATGACGTGATTTTTTTTCGATGACATGAACGCCTCCAATAGATTTTATAATGTGCGATGGGGAGGACTGACTCGGATTTTCAGACAACCATCTAATCAATTAGGAGTTGAAATCCTTCATTTATTGTCCGGTGAAATCAAATTAAAGTTGAGTGAACAAATTGATATAAATTGAAGTTCGGTGCTCAAAGTGAAATTGAGCCAAAGTTTAGTGACTTAGTACAAAATTTACCGAAATAAAGAGACAAATAAATTAATATATTACTTTTTGTTATATAAGCTAATAAATAATTTATCTATTTTATAAAAATTATATATTATATATTATTAATTAAACGATGATAGGGTCAAGTCATTTGGGAATGAAAATTGGTATTTCTTTTAATTAAAAAATAATAGGCAATTTTTAAAAATAATATTTTATTAAATTAAATAATTATTAAAATGATACTTATTAAAAAAACATTTATTAATATAACATTTTAGCCCTTGTTTGGTTGGAGGAGTGGGGAGTGGGGAAGGGTTAGAAGGGGGTAAGGAGGAGTTGGTGTTGTTTGGTTGGGAGAGTGAGGGGTGCCCCTCTCACCCCTCATAACCCACTCCCCCAAATTGGGGGGGGTAATCAATGACCAAGTGGTCTATTGGTAGTCGGGTCCCCAATAGAATCCTTCACAAGTGGTGAGAATTCGAATCTTGAGTGAAGGCACATTTCTGGGAGTGTGAGTAGTGATTGTGTGCGGGTGGTCTTTGCGCCCATGTGTGCGCGGGCCCCGCTCCCACTTGTTCCGCCGAGGCTTGTGCACTCCCCTGTCTTAGCGGCTACGTCGCTCATCTTGGCAAAAAAAAAAATTTGAGGGGGGTGAAAAAATGTGAGTGTTTATGGTTTTTTTTAATTTTTTTTTAAATAATACAAAAAAGTCAAGATTACCCTTTATAAATTTTTATAATCCTCATTACATGTATAGAGGATTTGCACTTAAATTGTTTATATTCACATTTTAACCAATATTCATCAATTATAATAAATATATGGCTCCTCATAAATTTTTTTTCAAATAAATATTTTTCCCTAATTATTATATTATGTATAAATATGTTTTATAATGCTTATCATATATTATTATTATTAGTATTATTAGTATTATTATTATTCTACAATTGATTATATATATATATATATATATATATATATATATATATATATATATATATATATATATATATATATATATATACTTATATATTGTAAAGGGCAAAATAGTCAAATACACATTACACTCTTTCTCTCTCCTCCCCACTCCTCTTTTTCAACCAAACAAAAAATAAATAAATTACTCCTCCACACTTCTCTATAAAGTATAAACCAAACACAATATTTTCTCAACCCCTCCCCTCACCCCCTCCCTCCTCCTCCCCCTTTGAACTAAACATAGGTTTACTCTCTAATAACTGGGGATCTTAAAGTTCCATGTTTCTTTCTATTCTTTTATAATATTATTTTTATTTTTAAATCTTTATTTTTAACTTCTCTTAAAAAATTATAACACTTATTTTTTTCATAATTATATGTTTTTATTTTTCTAACTGTGATTATTTTATAATTCATATGTATTTTTTTAACTTTTATTGTGATTTTATTATTATTTATTTTAAAAGTAATTAGTAGATAAGGGATGTGGGAGAATAAAACATAAAAATAATAACGATATTATAGAAAACTACTTGATCTAATGAATTAGCAAACAAGCAAAGAGAAATATTAAAAAAGAAAAAATAGACCTCAAATGTGTTAATATTGAGAAAATAAAATAACTAATAAGATGGAGAAGTATCAATGACTTTTGGTCTATTGGTATCTCGTCTCATGGACTATGGGTGACAGGAGATCAAATCCCCAGAAGCAAAGTGGGGACAAATGAAATATTTAAGAAAACTTGAGTTTCACATGATGAATGTTCATGGCATAATGGTCATGCGGAGCGATGCGGTTTGTCCACTTTTATAAAAATAAAAAAATAATGCTATATCCAAACAAAATAACATTATTTTATTTATTTATTTGTCTTAATAAATATCATTCAAAAAGTGGTCTTTTAACACATTTGTAATTTAATACCATCATCCTGTTTTTAGAAAAATGATGTAATTTAATAACATCATTTTTAAAACCTCCCCTAATCACATCAATATATAATAACAACATTAAATTATTCCAGCCAAATCCAAAATCCAAAATCCAATAGATAATTAAACAGATACATATATATATAATTAACCTTTCAAAATAAACAATCCATTGATACAAACATATATGATATTAATTAATTAATTAATGAGTGGCGCATGCATGGTCCGGCGATGAAGGGAGTAAGTAGAGATGGTGAGGAGGATGAGGAGAATGATGGTTGAAGCAAGAGAGATGGCAACAGAGCTTGCAACAAATGAACAAAACTTGGTGTAAATGTTGCAAACTTTGGTCCAACCAACGTGATTGTTCCCTTTCAATCCGATATACGCCACCGCCGCCACCGCTCCGGTCGCCGACGCCACCACCCCTAACATCAACTGCACGTACATGTGCATCCATGCATGCATGCATGCATGGAAATTAATTAATTACCACGTAAGTTTTTTTTTTCACATTGGTGTTTATTTAATTAGTTTTGATGATTATGTGAGAGAAATACAATTATTTTTCTTATAAACTATGTTATATTACAAATTAGGTTTTTCGAATAGGTCTCTAGTTTATAATTTTATAGTTTAGGGCTGAGATTTAGGGTTTTGATGTTAGAGATAAATTAAATTTAAGAAATAAATAAAAAAAGATAATAATATGGATGTTGATATTTACGTTCATTATCATCAGCCCACATCATTTGAAAAATCTATTGAAAAATATTATTATTTAATTTATTTTTTTTTGTGTTTTAAACTTTTTTTTTAGTAGCATAAGTTATTTATCTAATATTCAAATATCGAGCCTGCACTTCTGGCTTACCGGCTTGCTTGACTAACTGACTATCTGACTACTAGGACTATTCTGTTTGGCTATCGGACTACTAAACACCGGGATTCTCTGAACTACCACCTGACACCAGTATTCTTAGCTTACTGTCTGATTGGTGCTGACTGCCTTGTCTCAGATAATTCTAGAAAACTTTCAATTTTTTTTTAAATAAATCTTTCACTTTCATAAAGTCCCAAATTTTTTACTTGCTTAAAATATTCCGATTTTATAATTAGTTATTTTTTAAAAATAAATAAATAAATATGGTCAATTCACCCTGATTTATGAGAAGGACTTCTCTAAATAAAATGCTTTCTTACAAATCAAGCAGTTATCATATATGAATTTTTAAAAAAAAACTTAAATATGAGTTGTAAAAAATTTTTATTTTAATTTTTTTACAAAATAGATAAAGTATCTCAGGAGATGCACATTTATTGAGTTAATAGCTCAAAATATATGTGCTCTCATCTGACATAAACAAATACATACATATTAATCCAGTGTCAATAGATCGAGATGTTACTAACGCCAATGTAATTATCAATTTTTGTTTGAGATCCGTTGAATATTCATATATAGTTTCCTCATAGTTAAAGGAAATCAATAGGATCCATCCACTAGAGCTTAGAATTTTAGAGACAAGTGAAGAGGATCCATTGAACTGAAAAAGAAGTCAAGGGACCCACTGCTCTAAAATAATTCATGTCTATTTTGGATCATCTATCAACTCACCAATCAATCCCAATTTTGGGACCAATGATGGACAAAGAGATTTTGGCAATATACACCCATTTAAGTGAAAGAGAAATGGTTTAATGCTCTTTATAGTCCTTCTACGTTTTTCAAATTTATTATATGGGTCCTTATATTTTAAAATGTAATATTTTAGTCCTATTACTACTTAAATTGAGCCATGTTAGTTCTTCTAAATCCTAAATTCTAACCCTAATAGAGACTAACATGACTCAATTTAATCAAATAGTGGGACTAAATGGTTACAGTTTAAAGTATAAAGACCTAAAAGACATTTTTAAGAAAGTAGAGGGACTATTCAGAGAATTACACCAAGAGTACCTAATATATATATTAAATTATTTCCCATTTGTTTATATATGAACTTAATGGTTTATACTTTATAGCTGGGTTTTCTTATAAGCTTGGAATAATATTGTTAGTCATACAACTTTCCAAAAGTACCATTGTCAGGTTCAAATCATATGTACCATTTTGGCATAGACAATATATATATATATATATATATATATATATATATATATATAATAATCAAAATTTGAAATAAAAAAAAATTGAAAGAACATTAATTAAAAAATAAATTACCCCATCAAACGTGGCGAGATGGAATAAGAATTTGTTGGCCGGAGATGGTCTGAAGACACCATAGGCTGAAACTGCACCGGTGATTATGCTATACAAACATGCAGTTGAAATTGCCGCCACAAAATATCTACAATATATATATATATATATATATATATCATAAAATTTAAATTAAAAAAAAAAAAGATTGGTACAAAATAAAAGGAAAATTTTTAAACAGTAAGTTGAAGAGAAACACTTACATGAGTGCAGGAGAGTAGACAAACTTAGCATCAAGAACAACAACAAAACTAGTGAAAGGTGTACTGAAGTACTTGGTCTGTTTACTAATAACCATGAGAATTACTGAAACTAGAGTGGTTGCAAAGAGTGCAAGCCTGAGAAATAAATCAAGCCTGAATAAATTGAAGGGAAGTGGTGGTGGTGGTGGTGGCTTGGTCACCGGAGGAGCTTCAGGTGCATCTTTTGTAGCCTCTGTGGACGCCATGAGAGTTGTTAACAAAGAGAAAGAAAGAAAGAAAGAAACAACTCACTCACTCTTTAGTTCATAGACATGTCTAGCAGTGCATTCCAGTGCTTATATACATGAATTTATTACAGTATAACAGTGCCGTGGAGTCACAAGTCATTTACCCTGAGTAGGATGAGATAGTTACGTTATTTTTATTTATTTTATTTTTTTTTGGTGTTTTAACGTCAGCAATATTTAATAGATACATCATCACCATATAATAATATAATTATCTTTGCATCATAAAATGTCCAACAAGTAAATGAAGTAATCAAAAACCTGGCAACAGCTAGTTTTCTGTCCGGGCTTTCCGGACTACATAAAAAGGGGCAGTTCAAATGTATGTGTCTCTATATAAATATGTCTTTCGTGCCTGTAAAGTAATGTTGAATAATAATACTCATCAAAGTGACAAGCAATGTCATTTCTAAATCAGTCTGAAATGCTTCAAAATTAGAAGCCAAATAAGACTCATGAGTAGGCATGCTTCAAAATTAGAAGCCAAATAAGACTCATGAGTAGGCATTTTTTTTTTTTTTTGGTACACCAGAAATCCAATCCAGTATGAACAGAGCACAGTACACCAAAATCGGTATCCAACTCAGAGTCATTGGATAAAAAAAGAAACATATATATATGCATCAAGTTATGTATTTATTATGAGGAACATGCCTCTGAAGGTTCCAAGTGTGAAGGCATAATTCACACCTAACATTTGATTTCGGCATTGTCACTAAGTTTATCTAGGCCTCCCGAGCAACTCTCACCTCAACTAGGTTTGCCGGGATGCTTCTCCGGGACTTCAATAAATAGAAAGTTTAAGTTGTAGAAGTGAATCATAAATATGCAAAGCACCGTCATCGGGAGCTTCCAAGCTGAACGCATCACAATTGGTATAGACTCTGAACTTCTTTATTTGCGCATACAGTTCCCGCGTTGAAAAATCAATATACTTGGAACTGTACAGCTCAGCAATGACTGGCTCTTTGTTGATCCTCACTCATTCATTGCTTTGCATGAACTAATATGCAATGTATAAAATACAGTGAAATTAGAGGGCCAGATAGAAAGCTTATGATAAGAAAGAAAAGATGACCCATAACTCATTTGATAACTCACAGGATGAGTTATGGTGATTTACGGAGAGCATAAGGTGTTCTAACCTTGTCATGGAGTTTGCACAATCATCTGGTTTGAACCACTCTGTAATTGAGGACCAAATCTTCAGGCTTCTTCCATATATAAGCTCTCACAGTTGCCAAACTCATCTCCGGTGACAGAACCTGTTAAAATTTGACTACGTAAGGCACCACCAATACCAAACAGGGCAAAAAATCAGGTGAAACAATGGAAAAAATTATGGAAGCATTGCAACAATTGTACAGATCCTTATCCACATCTGCTAATCTAGATTTAGTAGATTTAGCATACCCTATGCAACCTAGTTGAAGTATATCATATGCATACTGATCCAGGGGAATGCAGCAGATTCATCTTAACATGTGCTACTTCATAGTATGCTCAACAAGAATAGTGAAAAAAAAGAATTGAAAAGCCAGATAAGCCAGATTTAGTCAATCTGCACCAAACCACCTCAGCTCAGCTAAGGTCAAACAGCTCATGTTTGGACTTTGGTAACACATACTACCAAGTTTGAAGCTAGTTTCCAATCAAAATTAAGGGAGCAAGCCCATCAGCATTTTGACCCAAAATCCAGGTTGGCCTTGACCTAAGCAAGCTAGTAGATCTACACTCTCACATTGCTTGTAAAGAATTGAAGATAAAATCAGCATTTATAATGCATCCTCAATTTTCATTCAAGATAGCTTCTTCAAACTTGCCTGGTTATTGCATAAAATCTCTATGGATGGCTTTCGCTTTTGCCAGGACTTTAATCCCGAATGGAAAGAGCCATCATCAATAGAAGAAAATGGCATTGGTCCACCACCCAGTCCTAGTCCAAATGTTCCATCTGTACTCCCGCTATCTAATGGTTTGTCAGGAACCAATTTATCCATGACATAGTTAACCACCTGTAACAAGGACATCAAAACTCATCAAAATCTACAAAAATAAAAACAAAAAGCACTTGCTTAACCCAATTAAAAGATCAAATGAAACGGTAAATCAACTACATCAGATGACAGTTCACTGCAACCAAGCAAACAAAATGAAGAATTTTACGGCACAAAACCAATATATCACATTCAACAAAGTCAGATGTGAATGCCTCAGTATCTTAGTGTAGTCTACATATTATTGGAACATTATAGTTCATGTCACCAGCAACAACTGCCGGTTCATCTATCAGTTGAAACTCCAATTGAGTGCATATTTGCCAGCACAGGGTTAAGCTCTGTGGCTGAACCTGTTCTTCCTCTTTTAGACTCTATCGCTGGTAATTTCTGATATAAATCTGAAAACTTCTAATACTTATGCTGCAAGTGCTACCAATGAAGTAGTTGTGTGTTCTTCTGCTTCTAAACTTTAGATGTTCTATTCACACTTTGTCCGGGTCATAGCAAGTGATCTTAAACATAATGATTTTTTATGTTTAACATCGAATAACTCAAAAGAACTGTCCATGCATGGCATTCTACTCCCAAATGGATAATACAATAGAAGTTTGAACATATATGACATATTCCATGTGATTAATCTAAAAATTACATGAATATAGAAACATCTCATTCAAGGCCTGTAAGGATCCTCTTCTAAATTAATGCTTTTTAAAGTTTTCAAGAAGTCATTATGATGTAAACGCTTCAATTTAGCAGAATAAGCAATTTGGTGTTTGGACATTAAACAGCAAATGTACCTACTGGGTTGAAAAATCCGCAACGGGCAATTAGGTAAAAGGAAATTCATGTCCAAGTGATTATTTTAATTTCCTAGTAGCTTCTGGGTGCTTTATGACAAAAACTGTTTTTTTTTTAATATAAAAAACGGACAAACCCCAACTTCATCGGAAAATCAGCTGATGGTTAAAACACTGTTTTTCTTCCTTGCTTCGGTTATACAACAAGTACTTCTAGGCTGGAAAAAGACGAATACAAATGAGACCTCACTTAAGGCTCCAACCAAAAAAAAAGAAAAAAAAAAAAGACAGAAAAGTCACAGAGCTAATCCTTCAATTCCATTTAACCATTTCATGTGAAACAGATTATTGAAACTCATACAAATATTAATAACTTGAACCATGCATCAGACCTATTCTTATTATACTTGTAAAGACAGAAAACATGCACAAAAGAGCCATGCTTACTTTGTGTATCCGCAATATACGAGGTGCACTGAGTTTTCCTTGTGTAAGTACTTGAGCATTTGAACCTTCGCAAGGATGCAAGTAAAAGCTACACCTAAAGGGTGAGACACAAAACAGGTATAAACAGGATTATGACATAAACATAGCTAATAATAAACAGCTTAAAAAAACAAACAATAAAGCTCCGATCACAATCAATTAATACTCTCTATATGATCTTACAAACATTAACAGCATCAAGTTTTTTCCAATATCTTGAACGTCTATAGCTTATATCAATTCCCACCTGCTACCTCTCCCTACCAGTGTTAGATGCCCATCTTTCTCTTTAGTTTCTCAAGAAAGATAAAAGACCCAGGCTTCCGGAACAAAGCCACATTACAAAGAGGTTCAGACAGGAGAAAACCGGGTGAAGAACTTTGCACATGAAAAATACATAGGCCATTATCATCAATGGAGCTTAATAATCCGAAGAAATTTTCCTAGGCACTCAAATGAGAATTTTGAGTCCCTGCCAACACAAACACAAACACAAACACACACAAAACAAAAAAAAAAATAATAATAATAATAGTAAAGTAATAATAATAATAATAATACTCGCAAGAATTATAGATTCCAACTGGCAGAAAACATCACTTTACTTTCTTTATGAGATGAACGCATTAAAGAAAAAAAAATTATATTCAATTGGAATGTTTCAGCTTTAAAGAGATCCACTATAAGAAAATTATTTATAAAATTTAAAAAATAATTATAAAAAAAATCAACCATCAAGAGGATATATTTGACCAAAATATTGCTGACACATTAGCCAAAAGAAAAAAGTTGAAGGAATAATTTAAAAATAATGACTTAGGCAACATATGTTCCTTGTTTAAATTCAAAAAAACTGTGAGGAAAATCAGTAAATGCTAATAATTGACGTTGTCAAAAATCTTAATATCAAACTAGCACTAACCTAAATGCAAAATCTTGTGGGTAAATGGTACTGACAGCTATACAAATGTCAAGTAAAGACCTAACTGAGAAGTAGCAAGCATAGGAATGCTTTGAGTTCAGAAATTACTTAGTGTTTTCTCTAGGGGGCATTCGACCATTTAAAACACAATCTAGACACCACCATGGGATATCTTTCTCATCTTCAGTCCCTTCTAAATCTGTAATCTTTTTCCTCCAAGGACCTCCTTGTGAGCCTTCTGTAATGATGGAGGGAGGTGATACTGTCGAAAACTCAAATGCAGGAAGCACCAAACTGTGGTTTTCACCTACTTCATCAACATCTAATCTAGTGTGAGAAAGATTTCTAACAGAGGCATCCTTCCCTGATGGAAGGTCACCATTAGCTGAAGCATGTGACCCAGGCCTTTGCCTTCTTTTAGCCAGCCAATGTGCCAACAAACCACGAAGAGTCTCCTGAGCTAAGTTGATCTGCAACATATGAGAAGAATAGTTATAGCAACAGTAACAATTGATGGAAAGTTCTAAGAATTCCTGACATGTTTCCAATATTTGTGCAATATTATGAACCATGCATGAGTAATGATTGATGGTCTTTTTCTTAAAAAATGGCTAAACAGAAATAAGAAAAATAGAAATTGCACACCAAGAGATCCCGACTATGAAGATAGCAAGTCCCTTAGAATTATCAAGGACAAAAATAGTAACATGCTTGGTCAAAATTTACCATATTTGAAATCCACATAGAAATATTTTCTAGAGTAGGCAGTGTTAAAGGCATCATAAGGCAGCATATATGATGAGCTTTTGAAGATGAAGATTTAATACACAGGTTATAAAGAAATTTATTACATGAGTTTATTAATAAATTTACTAACATGTAACCAACATAGCACATTATGATAAACCAGAAATCAAACATGAATCATTTTAAATTACACTACCACAGAGTAAATGTTTATTCAGTATAACATGACCCCTGTTAAGCAAAAACAAAGATCTGCTGAAATGCGAAAAAGCACATGATCCTTGATAGACCAACTATGGTAAATGAGTATAACGTGCAGTAAAGAATCATGACGGCATACTTTTGGCTAACTTTTAGAAGGCATAATGTGGAAGCAAGAGTCTCATGTACTTGAATCAAAAAGTCCTACTACAAATAGTCAGTCCCTCATTTAATTCAAAAATTCAATCATGTATTATAGATGTTCTAATAGTTCCATAACCACTAACAGAACACTACATTAGTAAACACAATGATATGAACATAGGAAGATCAATATCAATTAGAGGATTCAAGCCACATGTTCAATTTGTAGGAAGCCATCTGTGAGTCATAAAAGCATAAAGTATTACAAACCATAATGACAACAACTTGAGTTACATCTACAAAACAATCAGTGACCAAAAGGTCAAAAAACAGTACATATTGTTATACTTCATACAAGAGCAAGAAATTCAATCCTTTTTTCCATGAACTCTATTAAAAGTTATGATTGAATGTTCCATAAAGATTTCAGGATATTACCTTCTGATCCTCAGATGCCCCTGAAACATGCAAGTCTACAGCATACATTTCAGCAGAAAAGCATTGAGGTGTATCCAAGTGGACAGACAAGTTCCCAAGCCGAGTATCCATTGTAAACCATGCAGGAATGCTCACCTGGACACACATAAATAATTCATTTATTCATCAAAACAAGAGAACTTTATCCACAAGTCATGATATCATACCGTCTCAAAAAGTTCTTCTTTCTTCTCTTCAAAAGACACCTGAAAAGCAAGATACAAGTTAGAGTCAAGAAATCAAAACATACAAAATAAAAGCTCTTATTAAAAGTGAGATCAACTCTGCCTTTAAAGTTCAAATATCTGGAAGCATATAATTCTTTTTGTAAAAATAGCAAAAAAGAAGAAACCTTAAAGAATCAAATTTAACTAAATAACTACACAACCTGACCATAGTCCTGAACAACAACTCCTTTAGTAATCTCCCACAGTTTCACCGAACCAGCTGTGTCCTGTTAAAAATTTTACAGAATATAACAATGCAAATTTGCTATGTGCACTGTTAATGAAGCTTTTACAATCAGCATACTAACCTTTGTCAGGACCTGTCTTCTGTTATTCAGAATCTCATGTTGTACTATTCCAGGAATTCCGGGAATAGTAAGTGATGGTTCTCTGTACACTGGAACCTGGGGAAAGCAAATCATTTGCTCTTTCAAATTCAAAGTATCACTAGATCATAAAAGAATATGACAACATCACAAGGTTACAAATATACACTCACAAAGTCATTGACATAGAGAACTCAAATAGGAGAATGTATATATTGATGGAACACATTATTCATAAAAATGAGAGAAGCAAAATTTCTTGCGAGCTAATGGTTTGCGAAAAAAATGTGGCCCACTAATCATTATAGGAATACAATTAAATATAATCATTAAGGATTCTACCTATGTTAAATAAAAGTAAAATTTTCAGCCAAGTATAATTCCAGCCAAACATGCATGTGAAAGGGCATATCAATAAAAATTCGTGTGCTTAACAATGTGGCCTGGATAAATTTGGAATATGGTAAAAACCCTAAAAAAATTAACACACAACTTACAGGAGTAGACCCTTCCAAGCACGCCCTTGCTCTTGTGAAGGATAAATTTCCCGCTAAGAATGAACCACCTTTTTGGAAAGCTTTTTGAGGATTACGTCCTTCAGCAGGCCACCTGTGCACAGAAGAATCTGTTGTTGCAACCCATATGCTATCATCTTGCAAGGCCATTTGCAAAATTGGGTGTTCTTTTGTGCAAAGTAAGAGGCTCTCTCTGGTTGACAAGTCAGTCAGGTACAACTAAAAGCACCCAAAAACATGAAGAAAACAAACTGGTGAGACAGGATTCAAATCATAAGGCCTTGAACGGGATTTAATTCTTCATTCTTGAAAGTACGACTAACCGAAAGATCCCTTCCTCCACTGTAAACATGGCTGAATGTAGGAGTGCTGGCAAGTGCCCAAACAGAGTCCGTGTGCACTGCATAAGAATGCACACAGCGCTGCTGACCAAGATCCCATAAACTACAAAAAATAAAAGGAAAAAAATTATAGGTTCTACATCAGTTGAAGTTCCAAAGGAATCTCATAATCAATGCTAAAATGCTTAACAGAATGAAATTAAAATGATGAAAAGAATAAGGGTAAAACACGCACCATTAGCTAACTATAATAAGAACTAAAAAGTTTGGGTTCAAATGATATGATAAGTAACACAGAGAGACGTTATTTTCGGAAAGAATATTCTCCTTCTAGGTTTCTCAAGGGCATCTTTCACAGGTCTGCAAGATATTCTACAATTCTTACATAATTCAGCAACTACAAATCAAATAAAACATAAGAAACAGAATAAGAATCAAGACCCAGCACGCTGTACATGCGATTTGTCAAACTTCAGATATGATTATCCTTCAAAAGACCACATATAGACTCTCCTCTTCTGATTGCAATTCACACCACTAAGCAAATAAAAGAGCATGAGTCCCACTTTACACAATAGAAGTATGTTTCATATAATATTTACCTCCTAAACCTCAGGAATTAAAGTTACTGTTTATTAAGGAAAAGCAAGACAAATGTGAAAGCAGGCGTCAAAAACATCTTCACACATTATGGACAGAAAAAGAGTCAGCGAGGGAGAAAAGGAGACTCACCGAATCATTGAATCAGATGAACCAGACAAGCAATACCTGAAAATATAAATTAATCCATTACAATTGGTAAATCAGGTATAAAAGCAACTCAATGGCACTACAAGGAAAAGCAACAATCAGTAATTTCGCAATCTGATTGACTCCAGAAAATCATGGATCAACCATTCTGTTCAAAAGTCCCCCATAAACGAATAGCAACTTCCAAATACATATTTAAACAAAGCATGCAATCAAGGCAATCCAAGAACATATTTTAAGAATAACAAGTGATTGAAAAATAGAAGAAAAACCAGCATGGTTATGCAAATAAAAATGTTATAGTGGTATAGGCAATCTCAACAAACAAAAGACAAATGTCATGGACATCAAATAATTAAGCTTATAGTTCGAAATAGTTACAGACTAGAGAAGGCAATAATGGAATAGCCCTTAGGCAACCCCAAGATAGTTGTGAATTTGTGTTCTAGGCAGGGAATTTCTGACAAGTGCTATGGTTATGAAAATTATAACTTCAGGCTAGCAATGCTAGTAATACAAACAAAGATAACAGTGAAACAATATGCATCTATAAAGAAAACACTTGTTCACAATAAAAACAGCCATTGTTATCCATGTATACAAGGTTGGCACCTTGATGTATCAGTGCTCAAAGACATTCAGTTTAACAATACTTTTCCAAAACACCATGAGGCCCCCACTTAGCATGTCTAGGAGAAAATCCAGGAAAAATTCCTAAGTGAGAGTATAAATGCAATCCAAAACATTCCACTTTTTTTTTTTTTTTTTTTTTTTTTGAGAAACCAAATAATACCTCGAATTTGTAATGGAAGATCATAATAATGACAGGAAAAAAGGTTCATTAATTTCCATGAGATTTATTTACACAATATTTACTGCTTCCAACTACATTTCCATCAACAAATTTGCAACCATGACAATGGTGACAGTCAACAATATGTAAATCAATATAAGATATGGTAGAAAGGCTACATACATATATATGCACCTAGATGTCTAGAACAACCACATAAACAACAAACCGCATGAGCAATTTTGAATTCACTATAAAACACTTTTCGGTGAGGAATGAATTGATGGCATGGAAAGTAAAGGCTGTATACCTCATCTATGTTCTCCCTGGCCAATATAATTTGGTGATGTTTGAAAGTGTAAAACCATCATATGCTTAAGAATGATGTAAGAGACTCCATCAAGTAAACAAGAATCTAAATTTAGTACATCTCTTCTGACCCTATATACAAATTCTAGTGTTTCAGATCCAGAAGTCCATGACCAAGCAAGACATATAGTAATCCTTTTTTGGTACACCAGGAAAACATTATTAAAATCCAAAGATGGCAAAAAGGAAGAGGGGGGACAATGAAGTCAGATTGGCAATATTTGTTTTCAGAAGCACATAGAAAATGGCATATCACAACCTGCCAGTAGAATCCAGAAGCAAAGCCCTGATGTTATCAGTGTGACCTCTTAACTTCATATTCTTTGAGCCAGTTCTTGGATCCCAAACTCGGATGACCTACAAAGAGAATTTGAGAAAATGAGCCAAAATCTGTAGTCCAACAACAGAAATCTGGAAATTGAAACAATCAAGTGGCACATGGTTTGCTAAAAAGCTATAAAGAGGTAATCACAACATACCTTCTCTGTTCCACCAGACACAAGTAATGATCCATTATCACTCATAGCCAGAGCATACACTGACTCCTTATGGCCTTTTGCAGCAATTGGACTATATCCATGTGATATAGCACTTTGCGCAGAGACGATGTTGTTTGAATTAATTGACCGAAGGCTTGTTATAGGCATCCCAGAGTTACCTGAACTAATAATACCATTCAAACTTTCATCTTCCACTTGGTCAGCTGATTTAGCAATTGGAGAAAATGCAGCTTCAATGTCCCATATGAAGACTTCTCCACCAAGGCCCCCAGAGGCAATGATATTGCTCTAAAATGCATGATACTACAAAAGGATCAGAGATCTACAGCTCTAAAATGTGTGATGTCAAAGTTCAGTTATATGTACATCATGAGAGGTTTAAAGGTTTCAACAATTACATTTTTTTCTGCTGCAGCAAGACAGATAACATAGTCCGAATGTTGGCGAAGTGTTCTTGTACAAGTGCCACCAGACAAGCAATTCCATGTCTGCACCAAGTATAAAATCTTATAGAGTAAATCACTCGTAAGTGCTAATCTATGTACCAGAAAGACTTCAGTTTAAGCTTCAAACCTTAAGAGTTGTGTCAGAAGAACATGACACAAGAGTGTTACCAGCAAGAACCACATCATTCACCTGCACAAAAGGTACATAAATAAATAATCATTTGCATTCACAAAAATCTTTATTAGTTTTGCCCATAATCATAATTAGAAATTCACCGGCAAATCACCGGTACCAACAAAGCACAACTTTCAGTGGAAGCAAAATCTTGAAGAGTGAGTTGCAAAAAAATTGCACAGCATAAGGAGAATCAAAGGCAATAGCCAACACGCAGAGTAGCAGTACCCAAAGAAAACAGACAACCAAAATGCCAGTACCCAACTTCTATTTACAAACGAGCCACAAGTTTCACTGGGAGTAAAATCTCAAAAAGTACAGTGAGTTGCTAAAAGCTCATAAGCCAGAAACAATAACCAATGACTAATATGCAATAAACAGGGTAACAGCACCCCCCCCCCCCCCCCCCCCCCCCACACAAAAAAAAGGACAGTTAAAACACTGTTGCCCAGCTTGAAACTGTTTTACTTTATCAGAGTGACAAATTGTAAAGAAGATATAGTCTGTTAATGTACCAGAACTAATTAATCTTTTAAGACAAAGCTGCAGAAAATAATTTTACCTCAATATGCTCGTAAAGTCAGTGGATCGTGGTACTCTCTATTATCAACATTATCACAAAAAATAAAACAGAATAAACTAGAACTTGCACATCAACTATCGCCAATCAATACAAATGGCACAGTGCTAAATTGCAATTGCTTCTAGGAGAGTTGCCTGTATTAAATCCTTAAAGTTCATCTCATCTCATGCATATAACAGTCATTTCAAACTTCAACCATTCCTCAGCAGAATAGAGCTAGTGGATTTGACCATAAGGATTATGGACTATTGTGTGATGTATACAGATTCTCACTGTTTAATTTCATAATTTCAAGTCAAATGACTCAAATCACCTTTGCAGAGTGCAAAAAGTTTATGGTGCCCAACCTCCTAAAAAGGTGAGCAATGAGTGAAGGCTATACCATCAGTTTACAAAAGCTTTACTTGGACTTATGAAAAGATATGATGAGCATAGAACTATCCTGAAAGCAGAAGCAATTAGAGTGTTGGCATTTGAGATGTACAAAACTTTAATAAGATCTACCATGAAATAGCTGAGGCACAATTACTGTCCACATAAACATGCTAAAATGTAGACCATTTTTGTTAGAGAACATCAAGAAAACTTATCATAAATTATTCACAACAGCAACTAAAAGCAGAAAACTGGAAGTTTACCCAGTCAATATGAGACTCAAAAGTTCCAGAACAACTAGCTTCATCCTCACCCAAAGACCACCTTTTCAATGTCCCATCTCTGCTTCCAGTGAAAAGATAATCACAGCTATCAGGTGGAGACTTTAAGACAGCTAGACAATTAACACCTGCACAATGCTGCAAGCAAAGGAGATTCTTGAAGCAAGATAAATAACCACCACCTAGAATTAAACCCAAAACTTTTAAAAATAAAATAAAATAATAAATATGAATATCGTGCAAACAATAATAAATTGAAAGGAAATAAACCTTGGTATTGTCTGAATCATTCAGAACATATGTTATGCGTTTCTCTTTCCGCGGACGAGTTGAATTCGAAGTGTTGCCAGCACTGCCTACACGATGCATCGCAAGAGCACCTGTGACAACAATAGGAATTGTAATTAAAAGAAGTTGTCATTCAAACCCTCAATAACAATCCTAAAATTCAGATATGATCAATCCTATCATTAGAGACGGAAAAAAGAACAAGTGAGCAGAAGTACCAAACGAATATAACTCAGTCGAATTAATAAATTGAAATTCATTAATAAAATAAGCCTCGCCGCTGATCATCCAAGCCTAATTCACCGCTAAAAAGGTGCACTTTTTTCTCACTTTGTGAACTCATCCAACGCCAAGAATTAGCATATTGTTTGGAAAATCTTCCCGTAGAAGGATTCATCAAATCAATGTCAAACAAAGTATATCCTCCTTAGGGTAAAAAGTCTAATCCACTAAAAAGGCATTCTTTCGATGCTATTACACCATATCAATAACAAATCAATAAGAGAGAGAGGAGGAAGCATAAAGATCACTTTGAAACAAACAAAAATCTCGTTAAACAAAAGACAATAAACCCTAAATTTCCGAGAAAAAACACAAGGAATCTCCGTTTTCAACAAACAAATTCCCCGATTCCATTTCCAACCAGATGCACTCGATCCACTCCGATCTCCATAAACACCCATCAAAATAACCAACAAAAGAACAAACAACACGATAAAAACACAAAAATCATCCCGATTCCAGGGCATAAAAAAAACTAGGGTTTGGATCAAGAAAAACAGCGGGAAAACGATTACCAGAAGATGGAGGTGAAGAACTCGATTAGGCTTTCCAGATTGAAACTTCCTTTCAGAGCGAGAGAAGATCGAAATCGCGGAACGCAAAGGGAACAACGAGGAGAACGAAGACTCGAAGCACGCTCTATAGTTTCGCTGCGCAATGAAATAAAAGAAAGAGATGAAAAAAAGATATCCCTTTGAGAGGCTGTTTTTTTGACTGGGTTTGTTACTTAATATATATATATATATATATATATATATATATATATATATGAATATTTATTTTATTCATTTATTATAATTATTTTTTTACTTCATGTATATATATATATTTTTTTACTTTTTTTATTTTTTATTTTTTTAATTAGTAAGCACAAATCATCTCGTCTAAAAACAAACAAGATTATAACCCGGAATCACCAGTTCAGGGCCACAATTGTTTGAACTAATAAAACTAGCATAGCACTCTTACAAAACACAAAACTTGAGACAAAATGAGAACAATACAAAAATAAACCTAACTGTCAGAAGATGAAACTCATTTACACCCACCTTATTATACAAAACCCTGTCATTCTCGTTATCAAACTGAAGTACTTCAAAAACACAATTTCCTTTATTTGTTTATACACATCCTCCTCACTGATTATTTTTTTATTTTTTATTTTTATTTTTTGCAAAAGATAAGTGAGTTTCTAGCTTTCCAAATAACATAATTGTAGCAATTGTTCTTCTCATCTTAGTTAATAAAGTTTTACCCATAGCCTTTCTTTGGAACCAATTGATCTCCTTTCTCCAATTAAGGTACTTCCGCTTCACATTAAGAGCTTGTAAAACCCTCATCCATACAAAGTTTAAAACTGACAATCAATGGGATATTTCCTCGCTCCTTTAGTGCATAAGCCGCAAATAGAAGAGTTAATTACACCCCACTTTAGCAACTCATCCCCGGTCATTAACTAATTATGCAAGGCAAGCCAAATTTAAAAGAATGCCTATGAATAGAACCAGCTGGCCATACCAATTTAGCCCAGGGAACTTTTTGATCATCCTGCAACAAATACTTGAAGGTGATGGTCACGCTAAATGTTCTTTTGTCATCATGCTTCCATAAAATACAATCCATCTTCCCTTTATCAATACAAAAGTTAATAGCAATGTAATTCCATACTTTGCATAAATTCTCATTAAGAGGTAAAGGAAAATTCCATCTACCATGCTTCTATAGATCACTTACAAAAGCAGCCTTGTGCACAACAAAATTCTTAATTGATATTTCAGGAAATTTATCAGATCAAAAACTAATTATTGCGTCATGGATCAAACCAAAATGAAAACCTCTTGCCATTACCCAATTTGTAACTAAAACAATTCTTAACCAAGGGCCTCAAGTTTAGGAGTTGTCTCAATTCTTAATTGATATTTTTTAATACTTTCTTAATATAAATATATAATCAATGTTTAATGATCACAAGGACGTGGACTGTTTTAGGTCGGTGAGTGAATCTTGGTCTAGTGATTTTGGGCCCTCAGAGCTTGGATTGTACTTGATGGATGCGACGCAAAAATTATTTATTTATTTATTTATTTATAACTGTTTTTAATGGATTTATATCATGTTAAATTGTTAATACAGGCCATCACAATATTTTTATTAAAAAACTGTGAATTTATTAAAAAATTGATAGCTATATTTTACTAAAAAAAATTCTAATTTAATAGTTAATTTATTATAATAAATAATATTTTTCAATAGTGTATTCTTCTTGTAATTCACCGATCAAAACAAAAGTTTTAAAGTTTTAAAATAGATAAATATTTATTTTTTTCCCTTGCAATGTTATTATCTCCTAATCTCACTATCCCTTACATATTAGATGTATCTCATTTACATATATCTTTATATCAACTTAAGTTATGCATTAACTATTTTGTAGATCTAGGAATAAATCCCATAACTCTGATTTTTTAGGCTATTTGTTTTTGTGAATTATAATCGCTCTTCGTTTTTTTTGTTATCTCTATTATTATTATTATTATTATTTGTTCGCTTCTTTCTTGTTTTCGAGTGCCCTTTGTTTCCCTTCCACTATGTACCATTTTGTTTTTCTAATAAATATGACTTAATTATTTCTTAAAACATAAACGAAGCAACTTTGGTGTATAGCAAAACTTTTATAAAATAATACTCTTTGAACTTTTATAAAAAATTTTAAAATTTATTTCTGTTTTTAGAGAATTTTCATTTTTAAATAAAAAACAAGTTTTGCAGTAAATTATTTATTTAATAATTATAAATCAGTGTTTTTAGAGAACTTTCATAAACGAGGTTTTTGAACAATGGAGCCAAAAACAGTGTTTTATAATCATTATTAAAATTTTAAAAGAACTTTATATGCAGTAAATCATTTATTTAATAATTATAAATCATTTTCCATTTTTATTTTTTTGAATAAAAAACATGATCTTATTAGCCTTTTTTATTTAATAATCATTATAAAATCATTTTAATGAGATTTATTTTCAAAATTTCTTTCCTTTCCAGACAATTTTTCATAATTATTATTAAATCTCAAAAGGAATTTTAAATGCAATAAATAATTTATTTAATAATGGTAATTTTTTAAAAAATTTATTTCCTTTTTTTGAGAGCAAACTTGGCCACCAAGCACCAAAAGAACACTTATATAAACCCTTGAAAGCCTTCTTTTGATTCTCCGATCTCATCAAAACCCTTGCATTTCCGATCTCCGATCAAATCCCTAGCTTCATCCAATGCTCGCTCACTGATATAATCCGCCGGAACCCTAGCATTTGGTTATTTAACGAGTTGCTATGGAGGATAGCAGCGGCAGCAGCGTCGCCAACAACGTTGCCCGTGCCATCGTCGCCGCCTTCGATTGGAGCTCCCCAGCTGACGCCCGGAATGCCGCCGTTGCTTACTTGGATTCCGTAAGCAATCATTGCGCTTTTTGAAAAGAAGTCTTATCTATTGCCATCCGTTTGTTTCTCGTTTTCTGGTTATGCGGTGGTTTGAAGATTGATTACGGGTTTGAGACTTCTTGTTTTATTCTTTGATGGGAAGAATAGAATGACACTGTTGTCTAGGTTTGGTATTTTGTTATCAAAGCAATGAACTTTTAAGCAAGTTTTCTTGACAAGAATGGATGGAGATTGCAGAAGATGCAGGAGAAAGTGTGAAGTGTTATGTAGGAAAACATTGTTAGATGTTAGGTTTTGTTTTCTTCTGTACATCCAATCACAGTTGTAAGTCCTCGTATTGGAGCAAAATTTTGTTTTGAGAAGCTGGAAAACTTGCTTAAGGAGTGTGGCGGAGCCTTGTAGGTAGTGTTTACTTGCTTACCTGCTGAATGTGTAGTATATAGTCATCAGGTGCTAACAATTTTGAAGTAATAGAGAAATATGACAGCCTTACATGATTTTAGCAGGGTGGTTGCATTGTGGGCTAATTTTATTTCCATTTATATGGGATGCAATTTTACTGATATTCAATATAAGTTGGACTTATCTTGGATAATATGGAGGGATGTTTTAACTATTGACTAATATGCTCATTTATTTTGGAAGCACGGTTGATGTTCAGTAGGCTGCTATTAGGCCGCAGTCTTTTCAGTAGGCTGCTATTAGGCGGCAGTCTTCTAAATAACGCAGATTTGGAGTACTTGCAAGAAATAGATCAAATAGCGCTAGGACATGAAGTCCTTTAAATTGTTGTATGTCTGTTAAGCTGAAGGGTGCTTTTTTGTTTCATAATTTTTATTTTTACAATTATCAGGGTGAAGTCTATTTTATAACTATCAGCTCACAAAATTGCTTTCTGGAAAGAAATTGAGAGACATTGAGCATTTTTAACAATAAATCATGCATATTAGCTGATTTTGAATCCTGGACTTCAGTATTATTTTCTCATGTTTTGCAGTTTAAAAGCGGAGATATTCGTGTTCTGGCAAGCACATCATTTCATTTAGTCAGGAAGGAATGGTCGTCCGAGATACGGCTGCATGGTTTCAAAATGCTCCAGGTTTATATTCATAAATTATCATCTTTTTTTTTTCTCATGTACAAGGTGCCTTATGGATAAGTTGTTGGTCTTATAAGATTTTTTGATGGTGAAAAACTATCATATATTTGACCATGTTTTGATTCCAACAAATGGGTCTTAGCATATTTTAGCATTTTACTTCATTTTATTTTGTTTTTCAAACTTACATCTGGAGGGCACAATTTAATCAGGGCATCCTGATAATAATGATTTTGCATGATCACAGCATTTGGTTCGGTTCAGGTGGGATGAACTTGTCATTAAAGAACGTACTGAATTTGCTAATGCAACAGTTAACATGATTTTAGAGATGGCAAGCCCTGGTGAGGAATGGGTACTGAAGAGCCAAACTGCTGCTCTTGTTGCTGAGGTAGAGCTTTTGATTGTGGATCATTTTACCTGAGGCAATTGGTTTTGATGTTAATAGATTTTCTTCCCTCTCATGGCAGGTGGTTAGGAGGGAAGGGGTAAATTTATGGCTTGAACTTCTACCGTCTTTGGTTTCTCTATCAAACAAAGGTCCAATTGAGGTAATTCTCTTAACTTTTTCATATTTGATTATTATTTCTGAATTTTTTGATAAGTCCTTAACTTGAATCATTCAAACCCAGGCTGAGCTGGTTGCAATGATGCTGAGATGGCTTCCAGAAGATATTACAGTTCACAATGAAGATTTAGAAGGTTCAAGATGATTCTTCATGTGTTTTACATTAATATGTTCCTATTTTAATATGCTGTTTATGGTCTTGCTTTCTTTCCTTATGGATACTTTCTAAGCTCATGCAACAGGTGATCGACGGAGAGTGTTATTGCGTGGTCTTACGGAATCTCTAACAGACATTTTGCCTTTGTTGTACTCTGTAAGTGGCTTTTCCTTGTTGATGTGACTGGTGTTGATGGTTTCGATGTAGTTATGCTTATTTATTATTATTATTATTATTTCTTTATGCATAAGAATTATTGAGGTGAGCTGATTAAATCCATGATCAAATTACAGCTACTTGAAAAGCACTTTGGAGCTGCATTGACTGAATCTGGAATGGAACATTTTGACATTGCAAAACAGCATGCTGCTACGGTGATAGCTGCTCTAAATGCTATCCATGCATATGCTGAATGGGCTCCTGTGCCCGATCTTGCGAAATGTGGCATTATTCATGGGTATGCTATTATGGCTCATGGTATATATGTTATGATGTTATGTCTGATATTTTTATTCATGACTTAACCAAGCACTTATCCAACAGATGTGGGTTTTTACTGTCTTCTCTTGATTTTCGCCTCCATGCTTGTGAATTCTTTAAGCTTGTTGCACAAAGGTGAGTGATTTTAACTTTTAAGCATTCATGGACGTAACTCTATGACCTTTGTAACTTGTAATCAATCCATTAATTCACGTTTGCAGGAAAAGACCAACTGATGCTGCAACGCCAGATTTTGATTCTGCAATGAAAAACATCTTTCAAATCTTGATCAATATATCAAGGGAATTTTTAAGCAGATTTGGCTCCAGCAGTTCTGTCATTGATGAAAATGACTTTGAGTTTATGGAATGCTTATGTGAGACTATGGTGGCTTTGGGTTCTTCTCACTTGCAATCAATTACTACAGATGGATCTATGATTGGTTTGTTTCTTCAGCAGGTAATCATCTTTCTGGTATCATACATTTGCTTTTATCCATAATTCCAGCATTAGGATGTGATTATTTTTGAACTTGGTCATCGCTTGGATGGGTGTATCTGAGTATAGTGATATGAATGAACACAAGAATGTGAGAGTTTTTTGGTTTGAGTGAAATGGGAATGTGGATTTATATTTTTTTTGTGTTTGGCAAGGAAAGTACAGGGAGGGATAGCATCAAAGAATGAGGAAATAATGTGTCGAGTTTCATCCTTCATTAGGGGATGGGGGCCATCGGCCTCATCCATTGTCATCCTACCCTGCAAATTTCTTATTAGCGATTGCCAGATGTGTATCCACCTACATCCCCTTTCATCCTTCTATCCAAACACATCCTTATTGGATTCATTTAACATCACCACGTCACTTTTTGGTTCTAGAAAAAATGTCTATTGCAGAGCATGTCACTTTCCTAGTTCCTTTCTTGATTCCAACATGCATTAATTATTTAAATTTGTACTGAACTTTTAATTAGTTAATTGAGTATTCTGACTTATAAAACCCATCAATGTTCAAGACCTATGGATTTGCTTTTCTAATTACACCTGTTCTCTCTTTTTTTTTACTATCATGTGACCTGGTTGACCTCCGTTTTAGAAGGACAGGGTGTTAGCATAGTCTGGATGGTTTCTGATAAAATTCTAGGATGAATTGTATTTGATCTCTGAGATCATGTAGAAAATATGTGAAGTTAAAGTACCCTTTGGCAGTGAGCATAATGTCTGCTTTGAAAACAGATTCTAGGAACAAAGAGGGACTTATTGGTTTTTTTTAATATATTGATTCCAGTTTGTGGTTGTCTGACTGAATGAGGTGATCAAAGATTTTGGTTCATATGAAAAGCAGACAGCTATAGATGAGCTTCTCCATCAAGTACAGTGGTTTGCACAAGAATATCAGGCTGATTATTTTCAATAGATTGCTTTCTGAAGTCAGTATCTTTCAGTGATTATTAGTTGGCCACCTTGATTCCTCTATTGTTCTACGTACTTTTATCACTACAATTGTCTTGAAGTACCGTGTCTTTAAATAGTATTTCATTTTATCTTAATACCTGCTAATTCTCCTTGTCCTTTCAGATGCTGGGATATTTTCAACATTTTAAGTTTGCACTCCACTTCCAATCTTTGCTTTTTTGGCTGGTAAGTTCTTCGACTGGAATGTTCTTAGCTTTACTATTGTTGTTGTGGTGCTAATGTGATGAAAATAGCAAGTTTCTTTGATGATGGCTTGATTTCAAACAGGTTCTAATGAGAGAATCAGCACCCAAGGCAAAGGCTGCTGCACAGAATGCTGGGAACAATTCCCCTGTTAGCAGTCAAGAATTTGGTTTTGCACAACTTGAAAACGAGAAAAAAGGGGTCTCATCTTATATTGATGATGGCTCTTATTCTGCTATTTTGGACGTATCTTTCCAGCGGATGCTTAAGAAAAATGTCACATCTGGAACTGTTGCGTCAGATGAAACACTTGAGCTGTGGAATGATGAGTTTGATGGGAAGAGTGACTTCAGTCAATATCGTTCTAGACTGGTACTGCTTGTTTTTTATTTTATTACCAGTAGGTGATATTAGTTCTGTCTTGTATTGTGCACGATATAAATACGCATGCTTTTCCCTTTGTGCTTCATTATTTATTTGTTAATATATGACTATCTAATCGTTCACTAGTTTTATCTATTGGACTCATGCCAGTAATTCATGAATTAGTTCTTTGTTGACTTGAGCTGAATGTTTACTTTAATGTAGCATTAGAATTGAGGCTCAGATATATTCATGACTGAATGCTCATGTTATTTGTGTCATTCACAATTCTCTACATTCAATTATTTTTTTGATGTGGAAATTTTTTTTAATAATTATCTCTGTCAATACAGTTTTTATAGGAAGGGTAAGTAATGCTGAATCCCTGCAAGCATTTGAAATTTCTACCATGAATCAAAATGAAACTCAATAATTTATCTTAACGAATTGGTTTTGTTGACCAAAGTCAGAAATTCTATCTGTTTCGTCAATGGAGGACTCAGGGCGATTTTCATTGACCACATGTCACCTTCCTGATTTCCTGCTAAGATTGATCTTCATGAAATAACAATTTATGTTATATTGATTATCAAAAGGTGAAGGCTTTATTGAAATCAATAGTCTTGGAGTGCTAAATTTCAAGAGCTCGTAACAGTTTTGTGAATCCTGAATAAAGGCCAATATAGTTAACAAATATAAGTTAATCTCTGTATTTCACTATTATCAGGACCTTATTGTTCTGCTTATCTTTGCTTCTTCATGAGAACTATTATTTTTGTGGTGACAAATTCATTTTCGAGTGCAGCTGGATCTTATAAGACTTGTTGCTTCTCAAAAACCTGTAGTTGCTGTCACAAGGGTCTCTCAGAGAATCAATACAGTTGTAGTGAGTCGTGTCCATTCGCCAGTGCCAACCCAGGTTTGATTCATTTTGTTTATGGGTTTTAGTATTTTCACGTGTCACCTTCTCCACAATAGGAGCGTTTTTCCTTGGCTATCAGCCTAATGCCATTGTTTTGTTTATTTGTTTATATTCAGGATGTAGCTCTAATGGAAAGCATGCAGCTAGGTCTTGAAACGGTGGTTAGTGCAATTTTTGACAGTTCAGCTGTATTTGTTACATGCTCATCTGAAACTAAATTCCAATTGCAAAGAATTCTAGAAGGTTGATTAATTAATTCTGCTCTACTTTTGCTCTTTGTCAATGCTTTATCCGTAAGTCAGATAAAAATCTGTTTGTTATTTCTATTGTAGGTTTGCTTCAGCAACTCCTTTCTGTGAAGTGGACTGAACCGGCACTTGCTGTTGTACTTGCTCGCTATCTGGATTCATTTGGCTCATATTTGAAACACTTCCCAGATGTGGTTGTTGGTGTAGTAAATAAACTATTTGAACTTTTGACATCATTACCATTCCAGGTAGTATCTCCTAGCTTTTAACATTGATTTTGTTGAGGATTTCGATAGTTTGAATTGCCATTGAATTGCTCTGCGCTTTAACTTTCTACATTAAATTAATTTCTCAACAGGATCCTTCAAATACTGCGCGTTTTGCTAGATTGCAAATTTGTTCATCATTCATTAGGATTGCTAAATCTGCTGAAGAAAGCCTTGTACCTCAAATGAAGGTTTTATTATCACCACTTTTTTGGATATTGTTATATAATATACTCCCTCCGTTCCTTTTTACTTGTCATATCTCTTCTCTTTTTTAGTTGTCACATTAGAAATTTTGTGCAGCATTAAATAATTTTTTCCAAATTTACCTTTTATTTAATGTACTTGTACAATTTTCAATAAATTACAATTAACTAAGTATTAAATTATAGACTCTACTAGTGGAGTTTTAAATAGGGGTAGTTTTGGAAAGTAATGGAAATTTTTATAAAATATAGGTGACCAACTAATTTTAACCAACTTTTCTTAATTGGTGTGAATTAGGTAGATGTGACAAGTAAAAAAGAACGGAGGGAGTAGTTACTTCCTTTGCTCCTATGTCCTCTTCTTTTCATTCATATTGTTTTGACTTGTCTTCTGTGGTATGCTTGTAAAGAAGAATTGTGGTATGCTTGTAAAGAAGAATTAAAATAATGAAGGGACAAGAGCATGTTATTCTAGTAGTTCTGGTGCCACTTAAAGCTGTTAGTAAAAACTTAATAAAATCCTTGGCATTGTGGAATAAGTATGTGCTCAGCAGATGTTTATTTCCTTGTTTAATTGCTCCAAGTCTTCAAATTTTAATCCTGCCGTAATAAAATCTGCTTACAGTTAACAAGACACAAGTGTCATGAAAGTTATCTGGCATCACTACACAGAACTTGACTTATGCAAAGCATTCTAGTTTACAGCTACAATTAACTTCATTTTCTAACAAGTCAGTGTAACACTCCTTTGCTGTTTGCTATGGTTGATTGATACTGCAGGGTATTGCTGACTCAATGGCCTATCTCGAAGGAGAGGGTCGTCTGCTGCGAAGTGAGCATAATATTCTAGGTGAAGCAGTTCTTATCATGGCCTCTTTTGCTGGGTAATTAATCATTATTAGATTCTTAGTTTTGAATGACTTGATTTTTAATTGTGTTCAAACCTAATTTCATATGAATGTAGGAGTCAGCAACAACAAGAAGTACTAGCTTGGTTGCTAGAACCTATAAGCAAACAATGGATGCTGTTAGATTGGCAAAATGCTTACTTGTCCAATCCATTGGGTCTGATGCAATTATGTACCAACACCCAATTTATGTGGTCAATTTTCCATACTGTAACCTTTTTTGAGAAGGCACTCAAACGGAGTGGAGTTAAGAAGTCCAGCTTGCATCTGCAAAATAGCCCAACAAACAATAATTCAACTCATTCTCATCCTTTGTCTTCCCATTTAACATGGATGCTGCCTCCTCTCTTTAGGGTGAGTTTAGACTATAGATAGTGGTAAATGTATCAAAGTGCACAGTCTTGTGATTGCAGTTCCAGGTTAGTTACATCATCTGTTACCATCTCTAGATTTAAGTAATAAAATGCAGTATGCCTTTGTTCATCTGCAGTTACTTCGATCTATACATTCTCTCTGGTCTCAGCCAATAGACCAAGCTTTGTCAGGCGAAATAAGAGCTGCAAAGGGCATGAGCCATGTGGAACAAGCAAGTCTTCTGGGAGAAGGCAATTTTAAACAGCTGAAAGATCAACCAGGATTTGTTGATGGGATTGAATCAACCAATGAAGTCGAGACAAAAGAAAATAACATACGAAACTGGTTAAAGGGTATCCGGGACAGTGGGTAAGCATATCTGAGACTTATTGTCCATAATCAATATAGGAATAGTAGTTCATATCTCCAATTTTCTTTCTGATTATTTTGACTTATATTGATGCTTTTGCTCAATGAATTGGCTTACTTCATCCATTAGGCAATATATTTGGTTGATGGTGTATGATGAGAATCAGGAAATAATGAAAACATGGGCTACATCATTTGTCATCAGTTAGTACATTTTCATGCTGATTGCAGAGTCAAACTAACTGAATGAATTTTGCTGTATGCAAAATCAATATCTAAAATAGTAAGCTAGAACCTAACACTGACATGATTAGTTCCCTTAATAATTGTAGTTGGCCATTTTTCAGTTTACCCTCCACAATATAATTAGTATGCATTGAGGAAGAAGATACATAAAGGAGACATTGATTATGCATGCATACACTTAGGGTCTGTTCATTTGGATTGAAGTGAGGGGAAGTGGGGAGAAGTGGTCTGATTTACTTGCACTTCCAGTGTTCATTTGGCTTGAAGTGGATTTTGAACTAAACCCGCTTCAACACTTTTTTCTATAAAAACTCACTTCCCCTCACTTCCAAAGCTTTTTTAAATTCATAGAACTCCACCCAACATCTAAATTCTCCGGTTTTATTGTCACTTTCTGACAAATGAACACCAGAAGTACTGGAAGTGATATCACTTTTCCCACTTCAGGGAAGTGCCACTTCCCCCCATTTCCTCACTTCCCTCACTTTCCAACAAGTGAACAGGCCTTGCGACAAGCAAATATAACCTCCCTATTGGAGGCTACTCTGTAAAAAAAAAGGGTAGCAAAATGAGAGGGTGGTGTGTAAAAGGTGAAGATGAATATTGTAATCGGGTGATTGTAAGCAATAGATGTTGGAGAAGGACCTTAAGAGATATTCTAGATGCAAATGTTGTGTGGCACCATCTGTCAAAAGATGCTCCAGTGGTGCATTCCATGTGGTGGCACTCCATTACCAAGTGTCTATTCTGTAAAAGGATCCTTTACGAAAAGTGCAATCTTTAATGAAGGATGACAGTACATGTATCCATGTACAGATGTTACGGTGATGTCTAAGCGGAAAGTTCCCTTCACATAACAAAAATAGGATATGGAACCTATAAGTGATGAGCCACATGGATAGTGATCTGATTTGGTGGGGGTGTTAGGGAAGACTTTTCTCTGGAAAATGCTGGTGGCTGTAATAGCCATTTCCTTAGCGAACCTTTTTGACGGTACTCCTGGTGTCAAATGGTAAATGCTAGCAATAGGGCAGAGTTGCTTGCTAAAATGGCTTGCACAGTGTTTCATTGTTTCTTTTACTACTAATGATTGTCTAATCTTGTGAGTTGAAAAATATCATCTGAATGTGACCTTAAATATGGGATTTGATCAATGATTGACTCTAACAATACAAACATAAAAAGACCCCAACTTAGGAGCTTCCTATATAGAAGGCTTAGAAGATATTCTAAATGCCTTTTATCAGTATGAATGTTACTTTGTCACCTCTAATTTCCTTATTCCTTTTTACCCTCACATCTTCTTATGAGTTATAACTATTTATATGATGATCATATTATGGTTTCTTTGGCATGATGCAGGTATAATGTGATAGGCCTGGCAACAACCATTGGTGATGCATTTTTCCGATGCATTGATAGCCCTTTTGTCACATTGGCTCTTATGGAAAATATCCAGTCCATGGAGTTTAGACATATTCGCCAACTTATTCACTCAGTTCTCATTCCTCTGGTCAAGTCCTGCCCTGTGGATTTATGGAGCTCATGGCTAGAAAACCTCTTGCAGCCTTTGTTTCTCCATTGCCATCAAGTTCTCACTTGCTCTTGGTCTGGTCTTATACATGAGAGCAGAGCCAAGATCCCTGATAGTTTTGGTAATCTCACCGGTCTTGAGCTGAAGGTGGAGGTGATGGAAGAAAAGTTGCTTCGTGATTTGACTAGGGAAGTATGCTTTCTTCTCTCAGTTTTAGCTTCACCTGGTCTCAATAGTGCCCTTCCCTCTCTGGAACAACTTGGAAATGCCAATCGGATGGAAGCGTCTCTTGGTGACTTGGATTCGTTTGCCTCAAACTCTATGATTGGGTAATGTTAGCGATTTCAATTGTCTAGAATTTTCTCTGAACTATAAAATTTTTGTGTAGGAATTGGAAGTCTCAGCATTTTTTATGAATAAATTGTAACACTATGGAGCTGTATCTTCACTAATTTAGCACATTGATTCTCTTCCAGCTTTGTCATGAAGCATAAAAGTCTTGCAGTTCCTGCATTAAGGATATGCATTGAAGCATTTGCTTGGACAGATGGGGAAGCCATGGCTAAAGTCACTTCCTTTTGTGGAGCTCTAATTCTTCTTGCTGTTTCATCAAATGATGTGGAACTCAGGGAGTTTGTTGCTAAAGATTTGTTCTGTGCAATCATTCAAGGTCTGGCTCTGGAGTCAAATGCTATTATTAGTACAGATCTTGTTGGTCTTTGCCGTGAAATATTCATCTATCTGTCAGACCGGGATGCTGCTCCAAGACAGGTCGGTTAAAACGCTTTACTCTTTGACTTGAGCTTATAACTTATGTAGTTAGTATCAATCTACATCCACAAGAGGACCATCAGTACTAAGTGGTTCCAGATTTTGTTTTATCCACAGGTTCTATTGTCTCTTCCGTGCATTTCTCGTGATGATTTGGTTGCTTTTGAGGATGCCCTAACAAAAACATCAAGCCCTAAGGAACAGAAACAGCATATGAGAAGCTTGCTTATGTTGGCAACTGGGAACAAATTGAAAGCTCTCGCTGCTCAAAAACCCACAAACACTATAACCAATGTAACAGGTCAGCATCATGCTTTGCTATTCTATTCCATTATTATGAGTCTCTAGTATGTTCATTCATTCAATGATAGTTTGGGCCATTATTCCTAGTACAGATATCTAATCAGCGGTCTACCTCCAAAGTAAAAAAGCAGCATCAAAGTACTATAAGAATTTCACTAAACCATATGTTTGGATTGATCATTGATTAGAAGATAGTGCCTTTGATACAAATTTCGTTCTTCTCATCATTTTCCTTTCCCTTGACACTATAAGTTTGACACTGAAAACAATATGTTTTAGTTTGATTAATGTGCTAATTGCCATATACATATATATATATCTAATGCACTTGCCTGTTGTTCCTCAGCGAGAAGTCGAACTTCAGCCAGAACTCCTGCTCAAGGCATCCAAGACGATGGTGTGATCGGATTGGCTGCGATAACTTAAACAATATGGTTCGATCACAATGCGTGTACATAGACATGAATACAAACTCAAGAGAACCTAGAACTTTGCTGCAGGTCCATTTGAACCAGACTCAGCAATCATCGGCAATCATCGTTACCAAAGCTTAGCATTCATGCAACTTATAATTCCACATAGAAACTTCAAACTTGGATAATTAGCACCCTTTGAGAGTTCTTGCATTATCTATAATGTTATGTTTATAACTTTATATTGAAAAAGATACAAAGTGAATGCATACAAGCTTACAAAGCTGAAAACTTTGTTGCAGGTCATCACCATGGCAATCCAAAGCACTTGATTTCGAGTTATCTCATCTATGTGTAAATATATAAATAAACAGTGACTGAGTCTGGTTCCTGGTCCCAGTTCCAGTCTCCAATTAATGAACATCATGGAAGTGGGCCCATTTACAAACCGGTCAAAAGATAAGCAAACGTGTCCCTCATCATGCCCCTATTCTTTGCTTCTATTTCTCTGGCTCCATTTTTTATTTTTTTTCTTTATATCCCTGAGCCTCCTCAAAGTAATAAATAAAACTGATTTATTATTATCCTAGAATAAGTAAAATGATTTAATTTTTACTTTAATTTATAATGCATGTATATATAAATATATATATATATCTATTTGAAAAAAAAAGAGGAAAAAGTTTATATTATTATATATATTGAAGATGAGTGTGAAGCTTTTATAAAGGAGAAGGAAAAAAAAAAGGGAACCTGAGTTGGTGACGTCAGGAAGACTGTCCGGGAATCCCGACCGTCAAATAATTCGGTCAATCGGATCGGACAGTGGAATGTAACATCATAACTTCGTACGCACCACGTGGCATGTTTTGACTCGTCCGCTTTCGTTACATTATGACGGCAAACCCAAGGCTTACCGGGCGGTGACGTGACCTTTAGAGATCGGTAGATGCAGCCCGAGGTTCGCCGTTCGCCGTTGGATAACAGCGCCCGATTGATTGATCGGACGGCTCCGCGCTTGTCCCATCGATCGCGGTGCGTTGTCGGTGTCTCATTCCCCGGTCCGTCCGTCCCGCCCTGGATTTTGTGTGCCGTGTGACTTCTTATCACACACACGCTCACACTCCCAATTCAAACTTCAAACCCTAAAACCCACACATACACATATATATATATGTATGAAAAATAGTAGATTAATGACTATTATGGCACATTTCAAATGGATATTAAAAATAAATAAATAACTTAATTGAAACTTATTGATAGGAGGAAGAAGAAGAGATGATATTATATAATTGTTTTTTAAAAATTATTATTTTTTAAAAATATAGATGTGAATATAACTACTTAATTTTCATTAACATATAGAAGCAACTAATAATTTTACTAAAAAAAAATAGGATCCTTAATATTCAGTTAATTTTAAAAATTTATGTTTTTTTTTAATTGAGTTTTCCGTCCTTTCCTGTTGTCGTGTATGGTTGTGGTGCTCTTAATTTGTGGCCATATTCCACCTTTTTTTTTTTTTTTCTTTTCTTGCATATTTTAAATTTATAATTTTCTTTTAATTATTATAGAAATCAAATCAACTGTTTTTAGAAATAAATTCAAATTAATAAACTTCAAACCAAATCCAATGACCACACGATTAGACCTCCACCGTCCCACTCCAAAATTAATGCTCAAAATTTTTTCCTAATTTATATAACCCAAAATGATTTTCATAAATGTGTTGTCTTCTCATTAAAAATATCCTTGATTTTTTTGTACTAATTAAGTTATTTATTTATTTATTCATAAAAAAAAAGATTGTGAAAATGAAGGGCACTCATCTGCACCAAACTACATCCATGTATTCATTGGTTGGGACCATAGTTTACAAAAATAAAAAGGAGTGGACTATTTAGCAGTGAATTAGACCTCCAAAATAATAATAATAATAATAATAATAATAATAATAATAATAATAATAATAATAATAAAACTCCACATTTGAAGGTTGTTTTCGGATAATGACTAGTCTCACTACTAATTGTCTTTGCTTCACTTCAAATAATGATACTCTTTTGTTATGTAGCTTCCTCTTTCAACCTCCATTTAAATTAATGCTGTTAATCATCCACAAACTAAAGTTTTCTTGCTTATAATTTTGTGACGTCACATGTTTTTCTTCTTTACTTCCAAATTATTCCTTTAATTCATCATCAAGTAATCCTTAACTTATATATATATATATAATCAAAGTAATATTTAAATAAATAAATATCATTTTTATAAAAAATTTTAAAATAGAATTTTATTTAAGGAGTTAAAAAAGAATTAAGTGTACCATACTTGCTAGATATCTTTGGATAGTTTTTTAAAATTATTTTATGGTGTAATTATAAGTGATTGCTTTTAAAAAAATTTTGTCTCAAATTATTTATCAATATAACTAATTTTAATATTAAATATTAAATTTATTTTTTTTTAATTTATTTAAATATATCATAGTCTACAACTACATTTCATATTTCTTTTATAAAACTATTAAGATGAATGTTTAGAAATAGATCGGAAAAAGTTTTTATATTTGTTTTGTATTATTTATTTATTTATTTTTCTCAAATTTAAAATCTAATGATCACATTTTTACTTATCAGTCTTTTTTTTCTTCATCTATATTACTATTTTAATTTTTTATTTTATTATTAAATAAAAAAATATTCCATTGGTATACAAGAATAAATCAGAATTAATTACAAACACACCATTAAAGAAATTAAAAGTATAGTGTTTTTTTATTATTTTTATTATAACAAAAAAAAAAACCCTGAAAAGAGAAAATATACTGGCCCATCTTTCCGTTTCCCCTTCCCGTTTCCCGTTTCCGAGTTAGGATCCGGATAAGGACGACGAGCCGACCATTCCAATGGTCCAGATTTCTTCTATTATCCACGTGGCAATTGATCCATCACTCACCTCGAGATCTAAATCCCACCTTCTTCCTCTCATTCCCTCCCCTCTCTTCCTCTATCTCTCTCGCAGTCTCACAAATCTTAGCTTTTCTGGTTCTCCTCCGCCGCAGCGCAGCCGAAGGCTACGCGGTGCGGTGGCCGGAGCGATGCCCGTTGGGTGGTGGCCATCCCTCCCGGATGAAGTATGGGAGCATGTCTTCTCGTTCGTGGAGTCGGATAGCGATCGGAACTCGATCTCATTGGTGTGTCGTGGTTGGCACCGCCTCGAACGGCTCACCCGCCGCCGGCTCTTTGTGGGAAACTGCTATTCCGTGGCCCCATCTGTTGCGGCGAGGCGGTTTCCGGCGCTGAGAGCCGTGGCGGTGAAGGGAAAGCCTCATTTTGCTGATTTTAACCTTGTGCCGGCTGGATGGGGCGCTGGAGCTGGCGCGTGGGTGGCGGCGTTGGCTGCGGCGTGTCCGCAGCTTGAGGAGATCAGGTTCAAGCGGATGGTTGTCTCGGATGAGTGCTTGAATGTGATCTCGAGATCGTTCAAGAATTTTAGGGCTTTGCTTCTGGCTTCGTGCGAGGGTTTCGGCGGCGATGGTCTCTCCGCCATTGCTGCTAATTGCCGGTTTGGATCTCGTTCTCTGATTTCCCTCCTTGTGGTTTTGGTTCTTAATTCTGAAATTTTGTCATCCTTTTTTTATGATTAAAAATGTTATTTTGTTCGGGAAAAAGAAATTCACTGCAGGAAAGTTCGCTTTTTTGGCTATTAAAAAAGTATTAGTTTTTTTCCTGGTGTTTATTATTGGTGTTAATGATGGCTAATGAGTTTTTTACAAAGAGAAAATGACGGCTTTGCAAGATTTTTGTGTGTGTAGGTTTTGGTTGTGTTGATGTTGAAACATTATATTTCTTATCGGAGAGTGATGGATTCTTTTTTTTATTTTTGGTGATCGCTGAAATTGTAGATCTTTTAAGGAGTTCCTGTGAATCAGTCGAATACTCTCTTTAGTTAAATGAATTTTCATTTGAAGACTGAAGATAATAAAACATGTCTCCCAAAGCTCAAAACTTGAAATTAAAGGTTGATTTTGTGAGGTATTTCAGATATTTAGCATGATGTTACTTTTTTTTATAAAGAATTGAGGAACTTAATTATATATGATCTCAATAAAAGAAGCAAGATTTCAGATAAACATGATTTTGTGAGCTCCTGTGATGAAATATTATTGTTGTTGTTGGTTTTGGCTGTTGGTCTTTGATTAGGTGGAGATTTCAGTGGATTTTTTGAAGTTGAGTAATTCCTGATCTTGCTCAAATGAAATATCACTCTAGTTAGTTGTGGAAGTATGGTTGGTTGGTTTCTGAGTAGATATTGATTTCGGCGGTGTTACGGGTAGTAGATAGTAGCAATAGCTTCTTCTTTTCTTAAACTAAACTTTACAATTATTACCCCCGGTTAGGGGTTCTTTGCGCACTGAGTGCCTCCTGCAAGAGGACTGGCTTGGGCAAGGTTTCAGCTAAAAATGATAACTTGATAACTTCGCACTGGTCTTTTGCGAGAATGATATGTGTTTAATTAGTATATACATCGTTTTGGAGTTATTTCCATTCTGGTTCTCAAAGTAATTAGCTGATCTTTCTGTGCAGACATTTGAGAGTGCTGGATTTGCAGGAGAATGAAGTGGATGACAGGTGTGGAAATTGGATGAGCCACTTTCCAGAGTCTTTTACCTCTCTTGTGTCTCTTAATTTTGCATGTCTGGAAGGGGAGGTGAAACTCTCTGTTCTCGAACGCTTAGTAAGCAGATGTACTAACCTTAAGACCCTAAGGCTAAACCAAACTGTGCCTTTGGAAAGGCTTGCTAGCATCCTTCACAGGGCCCCTCAACTCCTTGACCTTGGCACTGGCAAGTTCTCTTCAGACTATCGGCCAGAGCTCTACACCAAGGTTGAATCAGCTTTTGCTGGGTGTAAGCAGCTGAAGAGCTTATCTGGTGTCTGGGATTCTAGTCCTTACTTCCTCCCTGCTGTCTATCCGGTGTGTGATAGCCTTACATCATTGAATTTGAGCTATGCCACCGTTCAAAGCCCTGACCTGATTGAGCTTATAAGCCACTGCAGGAATATACAACGACTTTGGGTATGTTATTATGCTTACCTACTTTCATTTTATTTTTTTTTGAGATATGCTATGCAATAGATTTTTTTTTCTCGCATTGCTGATCTTTATTGGGAAATATTTTATCCAATGCTCATCAGAACAAGACCTGTATTGTTAGGTAATGGACTACATTGAGGACGCAGGTCTAAATGCTGTTGCAGCATCTTGCAAGCACCTTCAAGAACTGCGTGTTTTTCCATCAGATCCATTTGGCTTGGCAGCACCAGTTACTCTAACAGAGCATGGCCTTGTCGCCGTCTCTGCCGGTTGCCCGATGCTACATTCTGTTCTGTACTTCTGCAGACAGATGACAAATTCTGCACTAATCGAGGTTGCTCGGAATCGCCCCAACCTCACACGCTTCCGCCTATGCATCATTGAGCCTCGAACACCTGATTATGTCACCCTGCAGCCCCTTGATGCAGGATTCAGTGCCATAGTTGAATCTTGCAAAGACCTTCGGCGTCTCTCAGTCTCAGGCCTCCTTACTGACCAGGTCTTCAAATCCATCGGTGAGAAAGCCCATCGTCTGGAGATGCTTTCAGTGGCATTTGCTGGGGACAGTGATGCTGCTCTCCACTATATTCTATCTGGGTGCAGTAGTCTGCGGAAGCTGGAGATCAGGGACTGCCCTTTCGGCGACAAACCTTTGTTAGTAAATGCGGCAAAGTTGGACACAATGCGATCCCTTTGGATGTCATCTTGCTCTGTGAGCTTAGGAGCCTGCAAGATACTAGCGAAGAAGATGCCGAATCTTAATGTGGAGGTGATCAATGAGCGAACGGGGACGTGCGAGGCGTTGCCCAACAGCGGCTCAGTCGACAAGATTTACATTTACCGGACAGTGGCTGGCCCCAGATCGGATATGCCACCATTTGTTCAGATAGTCTAGGATGCCATTGCCACCGGCTTTGTTAAGGTACCGCTTGCATAATATTTTAGTTGGACTCTCTTATCATTGTCTTCAATGATTATGCATGCAGATGAATTGCTGATGCTATCTTGATTAGTTTATTAATAGATATGCAGCATGGTGTTTGAGAGCTGAATGAATGCATTGTTGTGGTCCTTAAGCACGAGAGAGAGAGAGAGAGAGAGAGAGAGAGAGAGAGCAGTGTTAATAAATGAAATTGATGGGATGTGATCTTATATATGGACTTTCAGTGAGGACTCTGGAGCACAGATTGATACTTTGTTTGTACATTGAGGATCCTTTTTTTTTATTATTTTTTGCTGTACTTAGGCTGAATTTACATCTTTTGTACTTCATGCTTTTGAAAACATTAAATGTTCTGAATTGAACCTCTGTTTAAGGCTCTTTAAAGCTTCTCTGGTTTGTTACAATCTAGCTATTGCTATCTGTATGCCATCATGTTTGTTTTGTGGTGGTTATCCAGATGTGATGCATTGAATGAAGGTGCAGATCACCATATATAATTAAAAAAAAAGGTATTTATTTTTATAATATTAAATTCACATGATATGGGCAGAAGGTGGTATGTCATGTGTGAACATCCAATTGAGTTTTAAAGTTTGTTGAGCAAAGACCATAACCTCATATAATAATCCAATAATGTGCCTTATATCCTTATTTATTGTCCAGTCTTTTTATTAGCCTGTTTTTTTTTAATGATTGTGCAAGTTTCCAATAACCAGAATATATTATTCTCATTGCATCAAAAAAGAAAAACAAATGAGGTTGTGTATGTGCATTCTTTTGCAAGTTGGAAGGTACGTAAGCTCCAATAATTCACAAAATAAGTGACCCAGAAACATGCAGAATAATCACACAGTAGGTATTGTAAGTTGACCATTAATTTGGGTTCACGCTGCCAAACTGGTCCCTAATCAATAAAAATGTATAATTGGCACTCACATGCCAATTTCCATTAAAATTTAAACCATCTGCATCTACTTCACATTGATCACAAACTTAAGCCATTTTTTAAATTTCATAATCACATCATACCCGAGCTAACTGATAGATACCTCTGAAGAATTGAGTGTGCAGAAGGCAATATAATGTTATGACAGTGGTTTAACGCCCAACCCATGTGGATTGTTGCCTAATTCTCAGGTTTATCACATTATATTTAAGTACATGTTTAGGCAATGATGAGTAGAGATGAATCAGATAATCGTGAGGCCGGGATCGGAGTTTGAGCACACTTACAAGAACAATATCTACAAACATCAATGGAAGTTCATAAGCGCTTCAGTTCCTCAATGTCCTGAATCTTGATGTTTCCAAGACTTGCTCTGGTGGCCTCGCACTCGATGCTTCAGGAATTCGGCTGCTACAACTGCAACATCAGCAGAATCAATTGAATGAGAATGAAAGGGATGACTATCCTTATGAACTATTATGATCATGATCAAATGCATGAGGGATCTTGGAGAGAAATGTAATAGTTTTCATCTGCAAGTGTTTTTTTTTATATAAACAAATGATTCAAAACATTTTATTCAATCTATTAGCATCAATCAGGGATCCTAAGAAAGAAGTGATGTACATTTACACTGGACTACGACCCTATGCATACATCAAGCACATCTTCAGATGAAACAATATGAAAAGGGCACTCACCTTGGCATTTATTCACAAGCTATTTTTGTGTCAAAGCTACTGAGGCATATAGCAAAGGCCTGAAAAGCTGATAAGGGATACCGATAATCCATAGTGAACAAATCCTTTCCAACCTTTCCAAACTGAAGAAGCACTTTATCATGATCGGGACCAGCCGGCCCACCTTCTGCTGAAGCAACCAACTGGAAATTCTTCACGGAAGCAACCGTTACCCGTCCCTTGAAATTCAAACACCAGCATTGGAGTTGTTCATGCCACCTTGGAGCTTTGTTCTTTAAAACTAGCGTTCCTTCTTTTGGGACTGATAATGGTCCAGATGGGAAACTCTCTGAGCGAATTGACTTGCTTTTGAAGAATGGGATTGATGGAAAGGAATCAAGATTGCTAAGAGGGAATTCGGTTGGTGTGGGAGCTTCCCCTCCTGGTTCAATTGCAGAGGAAGGAATTGAGTCCATGACACAATGCATTCTCCTGGGTCCCCTGTTAATTTTAAAAATATGTGTCTAAATACAAGATATATAACAAAGATGGGCAAAAAAAAGAACTAAATGATAACATCCATGTGGTTATGTGACTTGCCTGGAACCCAAAACATTTAACTCGTAAGCAATGTGGGCAATGGGATAGTTCCCAGCAGGCACCCTTGGAGAGACTTGTTTGGAACCGACAAAACGTGTTGAACGACTTTTCCAAGCCACAGTTCCAGCATGAGGTGGCTGACCATCATACACTGTAAATTTGGTTCCCAAAAAATTCGACCTGTCAAAAAAAGAGCCCTGATGAGTGAGGCCGAAGAAAAAAATTCAAAGATAACAACACTTCACCTTTCAAAGCTGTTATTCTAAAATAGTAATATCATTTAAATTTGATCTGGTTTATAAACCAGATCCTTTTGTTTACGACTCATACACCATATAATAGAAAAGAAAGTGCCAGGAGGAGACCATCATGCTATCCATACCTTACGAGTGTAATAAGATGACATAAAATTAAACGCTAAAAACTGCCCAGAAGCTTTACATGGGAAAATGATATCATATGGTAAGTGAGCCTAACACCAAATGTAGATGGGTCTCAAATTTAACCTTTTCCAATCTATTGACTTAAAAGCTCGGCCAAGCATATGCCACCAATAAAAAAATCAGTTCATAAACATAACCTTTTGAACAGTCATTGACATGTTATAACTTCAGAGGTTGGTGAAATACATGATGACTGTAATTACAAATTTCATAACCAATGTTTAAGAAGCAAAAGAAGACTACTTGACCTTACCTCAGTTTTCCAATATATGTTCCACTGCCTTTTGACATGTCATCCGCATCCAAAGAGATAATATAGTCAGTGCATGTAGGGCGTCGAAACCTCCGAGCAGCAAGAAGGAATTTACCTTCATCCGTCAAAGCTGCAGGAAATATTTATCAGAAACAGAACACACACAAACATATCGAGACAATATAAAAAAAACAATGAAATAGAGAATAAGATGACCAACCCGTAGTCAGACCAAGGAAAAGATGATATGTCTGATTTGTTCGATTCCTTTTGATAAAACACTGGATAAGCAAGTCCCTTGGACCAGGCTGCATGTGAAACAAGCGTTAGAAACTAGTTTTAAAAATGAAAAAGTCAAGCTTGGAGAAATTGAAAAGGCATGAAAAGCTCAAATATAAGGTACTATTTCAGCATGAAAAAAAGCTGACTAATATATCAATATAGAGTTACCGAAATTAAATTATAAGTACTAATGATGCATTGACTATGTGCCTGCGCCTAGAATATCCTTTGGTCTTCATCAATTTGCTTTGCTTACAATTAGCCATTAAGGTTGTGTTTGGTTAAAGAGTAAGTGTGTTTGAGAGAATCCCTTTTGAAAATTGATTTGGAGAGACAAACTTCTATATAAGCTAACTGCACCATGTGTTAATTAATAATACTCAAAATTAAATATTTTAAAATTAAATATTTTAAAATTAAAATTTTGTTTTTTAAATTAGTAAACTTGTTTTACTAACATTGATATATTTTCAAAAATTAATAAATGTATTTAGTAAATGTGGTGAGGTAAATCAAGGGTGTTTTGTTGGGGTGAGTAGCTCACCAACTAAACATTCCCAGAACATAAGAGAAATTTCTCTACTGATCAGAAGGTAAAAACTATGTTGCGGCACGGGACATTATGTTTATATCTCAAATCTCTAAGGTGGACAATTTGATCATACAAACATTACTATAAGGAAACTAACACATAAAAGCAAATATGCCCACGATCATGACAAAACTAATACGTCATATTTACTGAGAGATGGCCCATCGAGGAAAATAACCGCCTAAAATCAGGATAATCAGGTGCCTTTTTATTTTACAGTTACTATCAACCTTAAATAAGCGCACATGTTTTGAACTTTTATTAGGACAAAAATTTCATACTAGAAAGTGATGGTGAGTGCAGCATGAGTTCCACATAAATCTAATACTTCAGCAATTGACGTCCTATTCTAGTATAGCATAGTCTCTACAATTTCAGCAGTCAGACACTGAAACTGCATGATCATTATTAAGCATACCCTAATAAATAGCAAAATTTAAACTCCTTACTCAACTAGCACGAAAAATAACATGAGCAACAAGGCAAATCACAAATTATAATCAGAAAATGCTTAAAAGGCAAACCTGCTTCACTGAGATGGGAAATGTCACCTTCCCAGAAACCTCTAGTGTCTTAACAATCTCCTTCATGATCTCCCTCCAGCTCCTACAAACACCTGCACAGGCCACCACATGCTTTCGCGGGGGCCATGAGTGCTCTGAAGCCTCAATCCTCACCAACACCTCTCGCAGCAGCTCCAGAGGCATATTCGCCCAGCAGCTTTGCTTCAGCGATGCACCCAACGCTGGCATCCCCTGCCCATCGCCAACCAATCGATGCGATCTCGATCGCACTCCATATCCCAACCTCACATCAAACCCCTTCCTTGACATGCTCCCAATCTCTCCCTTCATGTCATGAATTATACTCTTGAAAGACATGGAAACAAAACCAAAATCCCACACCTTCAACGACGATCCAATAATCTCAAGCAAACCAGATCTCAACTCCCTCCGAATATAGTTCACAATTCAAGCCAAACCATTGAGATCCTTCATATATGAAGGTAAAAGCCAAGTCTGAAGACCCAAAATCCAACCTTTAAACCAAAAACAATCAATTTCCTTCAATTTCTATGCTTCTAAACCAAAAAACTATAACTCCGAGACCAATGGAACATAAATTTCCCAGAAAAAAAAGCCAATATGTACCGGTCTGATAGTATAAAGTAGTACCTGAGGGGAAAGAATCGAGGAACTGGCGTTCCAATTTCGGGAGAAAGGATCAATACTTATAGAAATTCCAGCCTCCTTTGTGAGCCGAAAGGGGAGAATGAAAGAAAGAGAAAGGGAATGAGATTTAGTGCTGCTGCTTTGTCTCAATCTTATCTCCAAACAATTCATTTCAGACAACAATACACTTCCTAATACCACGCGAAGAAGTTACTCCATCAGGTCACCGTACCACGTGGCGAATCAGTAATGCTGGGTAATCTCCAAAATCCAATGAAAAACAACCACGTAGGATGATAGCAGGAGACAACAAACGTATTAAATTTCGCGATTATGATTATTATTATCAGATGTTCTATTGCCAGCTGAAACCGTCCGTGGCTTCCACGGAGCTCGTATAAAATCCAAATCGGAACTCATAAAGATGACAATATTTTAGCTCTATAGGCGGGGGCTTGGCTCATTAGGTGTTGTGCTTGTGAACCTTGTCAAAGTGATGCCTTCTTGATTTCCACTTTTATTATTATTATTATTATTATTATTATTATCTTTTTTAATTTTAATTGTGAGATTAAGTGAGAGTTGGGCCCACTAATAGTGCTTTAATTCTTGCCCTTCAATTTTCTTTGAAATCAACGTGACGGAACTGCCATATTGCGGTCTGCAAGCATAAACATTCAAACTGACACCTAACCTTAAAGAATTAGCATAAAATATAGGCTTGTGTCTTTACCTTGGTGTCTACGCCTAACACCATCACATTTGGCGTTCAATACATATTGATCAAACTTTGCTCCTGATTTTAAACAAAGGTTTACCAGCTATTGACTTAAAAGGAATATAAATGAAACAGGATCCTTATATAAAAGGCCGAGAGCTAACAAGATAGTTAACTGCAATTAAACAAAATCCTTATATATATCTCACCAGAAATACATCAGAACCTCAAATTATTTTGCCAGCAGTGGTGAGCCCCAATGGCATTTTGTGGGATTCACCGTAGGGGAACATCCTGAGCCTGTGAGCCAGTTGGAGTGGGTCTCCTGCACAAGAGTCGTAGGCAAAATTAGATTTAAGCTGGTTATATTATTACTGGTGGACCCCGAATATTCAATACATTAAAAACACTAAACAGAGTTGATGGTCTGCCACTACCATTATTGACAAAAAAAAAAAAAAATACATATTCGATTATGTGCAACATAATCTAATCATATCTGCTGAGTTTGATGGGGATCTCTTTTAAGAAAAAGTTGCCCATGGGAAGTTGTTGTTTTCTTGGAGGAGCTCATAAAATGACAGCGCTAATCATCACAAAGAAGACCCTTGAGCCCGAGGGATGTGTAACGCTGTTTCTTAGAGTAGGGAGATTCCACTGATGGTTAAGGACAATTTTGAGAAGCATTACAAAATCTGTTTTGTTGTCAGTTATATCTAATCATTCTGCACTTCTTGAACTTTTGCTGTAGGATTGCTGATCTAAAATTCAAAGCTGAACCTCTAGTGCATACCCTAAACGTTTGAATTGCATTTATACTCCACCCAAAATCATATAATTGGGAATGTCAAGCAAATAATAACTAACGACCAAAACAACTATAAATGTTAAGTATGAAAAAAACATAAATGACTTAAGCAATCTATAAAATAAGAATTAGGGAAAATCAAACTATGGATAAATACATGACGTAGCTTCATTGAATACTTGAACGATATATGCACATCATCTACTCAAGTTGCATGACATCAAGTTAGAAAGCATGTGCTTTTGCTAGTTAGTTGGGCAGCTATCCTTTCTTATGCTGGACCCAGGAATTATGGCATTGTCCATGCAATGGATGGAGCACACTAGACATCCCATTGAGTTGGAAAAAAGAGATACCATTGGAATCACAAACCACAGCATTATCTTATTTAAATAGATCAAACAACCTACCAACTAAGATTCTTGAAGAAGCTAGAATTTGATATTACAAAGTGGTCATCATGATGCTTGGCATCTTAGAAGGCGACAACTGCCTAGTACTGAGATCTAGAGCGAGAATCTCCCACTTGCAGATTGGAAGATGATCTACTTCTCAACGCGTCAAACAGTAAACAACAGAAGTCTTGATGTTATTATTGATGAATGTGGGTGCAGATAAGCAAAGGGTTAGCTGGTGAGCATTGCCAAGGGAAACCACTTTCCTCATAAGCATGAAGAGAGGGTAAAAATTCCTGATGCCACACTAACAAAGCTATGAAGATACATTGTAATGTCAAAGAATTGTTATATAGATTGGAACAATTCTAGCATGGGCATCAGTAGATGACTCTACCAAGTGAACTGACATCTTATATAAATTAGATTTGCAACTGCAAATCACAAGCAACTACAATATCTCAACTTTAATAGAAATAATTTCCATCCTAATGGGACAGTGATATCATCATTAATCAATATATTCAGTTGAGCATTTCTGGTGACACTGATCACAATGCAGAGCTATACTGCCACTTCTTGTGACTAATATGATACAGGAAAACTGCTGTTTGTTTTTTGTAATGTTCATGCAGTTGCTCCATAAATTCAATAATTCACCCAACAAGGTGATAATTAAGTGTGAATATTTCTGTTTCTCAATGGGAATTTAGAGCCTGACGACATTTCCTGCCAAATTTTCCTCTACTCTGCCAAAGAATAAAATGCTGGCAATAATCAAGATGGGCAAGCACATAATCTCATTTAAACCATAACTATTCAAAACAGGCTTACCTTGGTCTGAGAGAAGGGCTGAGATACAAGTTAATTTCAGCTGAAAATTGGCAATTTCCTTTGGAACAAAAACTACCATGAGAGAGAGATTTCTTGATGTAATTGCAGGACAACCATTTAAGGCAAAAAGAAAGACAATTTTTTTCTACCTGACCGACCAGCATATGAATATAGAGGATAAATGGCAGCTGGTTCTCATAAATTTCAGAGCGTCTGCAAGTGACAAGGTCTTGAAATATTATAGTTACAAATGCTCTGAATATCTCATGGTTGAGCTCATTCTTGTGGTCCTTGGGCATAACTAGAAACATGGTCATTTACCAAAAGATTATAAATGAGTGGCAAGGGTTTTGTTCATTTCTGTTTTTCCTAGGAAACAATAAACTAAATTCTGTTCAATATTGAAGCACCTTCCAATCATTATATATATATATATAAGAAATATTCTAGCTAAACAGCTCTATATTCTTCTCAATTAATAACGCAAATGACATCATCATGAGAAAAATCCTGCTAGAGGATGTGTTTCATCATATTATGAGAATCAATTACCCAGATTATCTGCGACTTTCTTACGAACTAAACCACAGGGGTAAAGGAACAAACTAGATGGAGGACACAAACTCATTTTGATTGGCTCTTATGAATAAAACCTTGTAGACCAAATAATAACTGACCAATGCACCATTATGCAATTGTCAATCTCATACTAGAATCTCCTCTTATTGTGAAAATAAAAGAGGGAAAATCCATCCTATGTCAAGGTCGAAGGAACATTTAGCAAATCTCAGAATTAGCACCATTCAAAAAATCTCCAGGTCATTAAGACCTTTGTATTTAAAACAAATTGAAAATAACAAGAGCACTCTACTGAAAAGGGACTGCAGAAAAACTGGTTTTTAAGATATGCATGAATGACCTGCAGATGAACATATAGCACGCAGATATACCAAGGAACATATATCTGTCTGGAACAACTGGAGATCATTAAAGGAACATAATGTCCTCAGTTGCGGTGCAAGCATGGTATAGGAGAATTCTTAGGTACAACAACAGAAGAAGATCATTAAAGGAAAACTATACCTTGTTTGAGTAGCATTTGCCCTGTTTTGCTTTTCTCTCACCTCAATTCCATCTGCATAAAATCTAAATCTTTCCAAAAGACAAAGTCAATTTCTTTTTTCATGCTCAGGCTTATGATCCTTCTAATTTCAATCACGATCCAAGAATGATACTGATAACAGCATTTGCAATTAGAAACACCTTTTGATTCCACAAAGCCTGCATGTACCCAAAAACCATAATGAAACACCAAATCACCCTAAAATCACAACTGAATACCAAAAGAAACAGCATAATTCAATCAATATACAAAGGAAAAAAAGGGAATCAGAGGGAACGCCACTGTCAACATTGTTCATCGTGAAAAATATCTTTCAATTAAGCAGAGGCTGCATTGTATTCAAAACTCACGATAAAATACCACCATAAAATAACAAATAAAAACAAGACTCAATAGAAAACGCCCACCGATTCACAAGGATACACAAATGAATACAAGACCAATCACTGATCGGCATTCAGATCATCGCTCGCAATAACAAAACATCTTTTAAATCAAAAGATCCCTGATTCTACCCAAAATCCATGACCAAGCATCAGATCACCGTAAAATCTAAACTAATAAATGTAAAATTTTCAGCCAATTCACAAGGGAAGGAGAAAGAAACGGAAGGGCACTCACCAATCGCGGTGCGTGATGGGATGTCGCGAGAATGATTTCAAAAACCCTAGCTTGCCCTCTCAGAGGCCATTTCGCTATATTTATAGCGAAATCGATACAGTTTGGCGGGAGACGAAGCCTTGCGTCGAGATGCGTGCTCCAACTCACATGGGATATCAACCGTTGGATGTTCACCGTTGGATATCCCTTTTGTGAAAATATCCAATAATAATAATAATAATAAATTTCCTCTGAATGACAACAATAATATAACTTTGCTTTGACACACACACACACACAAAAAAAAAAAAGGTTTATATTTTGTTTAATGAGATACCAATAAAAGTATAAGTTCAATTAATTAACCTTACATCAAAGAGGAAGGAAGGCATCAGTGCATAAAAAAACAATGAAGTTTTTTTTTTTTATATGTCTCAATTATTTATTTTTGACGCATTATATTTTTATTAGTTTCACTAAATCTTTATATTAATGAGAGTGTTCAAATAAAATAAATTAGTTGTCTATTTAATCTTTTAAACATTCTAAATTATGCTATAAACCTTTTTACTAAAGTCATTGTCATTAATCATGGTTACTTGCTATCCTACGAGTCATTAATTAAAAAATAAAGCATCATTGATTTTAAGTTTAAATTATAGTTTAAGTGCAAATAATTGTCACCCCACCTATGGCACAATGGAATAAATTTAATTATATGCATCAAAAGATATGACATGGAAGTGTAGTAAATTGCATTATTATTTGCCTTCACTCAATGTTACCCAACGAAAACCGTGGGATGTTAGCTTGAGCTTTCTTCTAGAATATTTGGCTGGAATGAAACAATCGCATTTTTAACCTATACTACTCACTGCTCATTCAGTTTTCTTTAAGACTGCTAACAGGCTTCTCTCTTGACTTTCTGTAGATTCCGAGTCTCGTTAGCAGAAGAACACTGAAGCTTCTCGGAGGATCAAGCGAACTCTCAGTTTTTTGAGTACTTGACTGTTTTTTGTTTATAACTTTTCTCAACTCCGGTGAGGATTTTTATCCTTTTTTCCTCTTGTGTGGTTGCTCTTTTTCTTCAGCATTTTTTTTGCTTGTACTGTTCTGCTTTTCTTTAATAAAGTATGGTTTATCTACTTTATTAATTTTCTTTTTCATTATTATGTATTAACAAAATATACACAAATTACACTAGTAAATTAATATATCTAATAAATTCAATTCACCAATACCCCATACAAGAACAAGATCCACCATGAAAATGGTGAAACCTGTTCCTATCTCTAACAATGATCTCCCTCTCCTCCAATTCAGACACCAACTCCATCACTCTATGATAATCACTGCAAATTCTCAAGTTCTTCACAATTCTAATAGGAAACAACTTCCACTTCTTAGAACTAATAAGAGCAAAACACAATGCAAGCTTCTCACTGTGCCCATACAAAGCCTCTTCCTTTTCCTCTTCATCCAAGTTCCTCAGCAATGCGCCAGTGTCTGGCTTGTATCCCTTTAACTTGAGCTTCTCCATCAGTGCATCAATGGCTGCATATATCTCATCAGACCTTGGATGTAGCTTATCTCCAGCAGTGAACTCATGGAGCACTCCATCTATCTCCACAGTGCTACAACCTGGCACTTTTTTCACATTGTGTTCTCTCATTTGAGCTCTCACCTTCTCAACATCCTCCCATTTTCCTTGTGATGCATATGCATTAGAGAGTAATACATAGTTACCATCATGTCTTGAGTCTAATTGTAGAAGTTGTCCTGCTGCCTCTTCAGCAAGCTCTACATTGTGCTGGTACCTGCATGCAGCCAGCAATGCTGCCCAGACTACAGAGTCTGGTTTTATTGGCATTGTCTTAATGAACTTGTAAGCTTCCTCCAATTGCCCTGCACGACCGAGAAGATCAACGACACATCCATAATGTTCTAGTCGCGGTACAATGTCATACTGCCTTTGCATTGATTCGAATAGCTTTAATCCCTCCTCGACCAGTCCGGCATGACTGCATGCATTCAGCAAGCCAATGTATGTAATGTCATTGGGCATAATGCCATTCTTTTCCATTGAAGAGAAGAGATTTAGTGCCTCATTTCCTTTTCCATGGATTGCCAATGCATTGATCATTGCATTCCATGATGTCAAGTGCTTCTCTTGCATTTCTAAGAACATGCGGCGGGAACAGTTCAAGTCTCCACATTTTGCATACATGTCAATGAGGGCTGTTGTTAAGAAGATGTCGGACTGTATTTTGTTCTCCTGGATGAAAGTGTGGATTTGTTCTCCTTGAGAAAGAACACCTGTTTGGGAACAGGCGTCGATCAAACTCACCATTGTCATGCCATCAGGGCCTCACACCTTGCATCGACTGAAACAATTCAATCGCTTCGGCTGGTCTCTGATTCTGAGAATACCCAGCAATCATAGCATTCCATGCAATCAAATCCTTGTCATGAATTCCATCAAACACTCTCCGCGCATCATCAATCCTGCCAATCTTAGCATATAAACTCAGTAAAGCAGTTGAAACTTGAGTTGAAGTCATTGATTTTGCCAAACATATGATCTTCCCGACTAGAACAATGTCCGGTGATTGAACACTGGCACATGCTGACAAGACCGACAAAATAGTAGTGCAGTCTGGTTTCATCCCGGCCTCAAGCATCCGAGAGAACACCAGCAACGCCTCATCATGCTTACCATTCTGCGAATACCCAGAGATCAACGCGTTCCATGACACCAAACTCCTCTCAGGCATTTGGTCGAACAGCTCTCGGGCAGTCTCCATTTCTCCGGCCTTCGCTTGTGCGCTCACCAACGTATTCCAAGAAACGACATCTCGTTGCGGCATTTCATCGAACACCTTCCTCGCTAACCGCAACTCCCCGGCATTCACCAACCCTGCCATCATTATATTCCAAGAGATCGAATCCTTCTTCTCCATTGCTCCAAAAACCCTGATGCCATCCTCACTCTTCCCGCATTTGAAGTACATATCCATGAGCGAGTTCAGCACGAATACATCGCTGCATACCTCGGCGCTCTTTGCCACGCTCGCGTGCACTTGCCTCGCGAGCTCCACATTGGAAATCCCAACGCAAGCTTTGGAAACATAAGGAAAAGTGCGTGCATTGGGAGAAAACCTTCGAGCGAGCACTTTGCTGGCATAAAACGAGATCGCGAGTTCATGCATGGAGGATTGGACGAAGAGCCTGAGGATGGCGTTGCAGAGGACGATGTCAGGGTCGGGGATGCAGTCGAAGATACGAGCGGCGTAGGTTGCGGAGGAGGTGGAGGAGGGGGCGGAGGAGATGAGCTTGGTGATGAGGATGGTGTCGTGGTGGAGGCCTCGGCGGAAGAGATGAGCATGGATTTGCTTGAGCTGGTGGAGAGGGAGGGTTTTCTGGTCTTTGAGGATGGCCAGTGGAGAAGGAGGAGGAGGAGGAGGAGATGGCGAAGGCTTGGAAGTGAGTGGGAACGCCATTGGAGAACAGTCCTCAGCTTCATTGGAGCTCTGCGAGAGAGAAACAGAGAGAGAGAGAGATGGGAAAATTAAATTTTAGTTAAAATTGAATTAATTGGTTTATTTTAAATTAAATAGTTAATTAAGATATATAAAATATTGTTTTTTTTAATTTAAAAACAAGGTATTAATATATTTTCGGGGAAGGGGAAAATATAATTAAATTTCTCGAGATTTTTAAGCATCAGGAAAATTCACATGATTAGTAAAAATTAAAATTGCACACATTATTATAAAATCTCTTGGAATTTAAAGACAGTTTAGATTAATAAGATTTTATTTTTATTTTGATTAAAGTGAATAAACCATAAACTTATTGAAATAGAAAAACAACAAGTACAACAAAAACTTACAATAACAAACCAAAAAATTAAAGAGAAGAATTCATCACTATAGATAATAAACTTTTAATAGGAAATGGAAAAAAAAGTGACTAACATATCCGAGAAGAAAGAGTTCACTAAGAGATAACAAAATTCTAGCAAAAAACGTGGGCTAAATCAAATAAAAACTAGTTGGAATTTTTTTCTGACCTCGCATTCAGAAAAACGAGCGAGCGCTTCAACTTTTGAGTTGATTCCACTAGAAATTAGAACAGGTCCTTAGCTGCAGAAATCCAATCCAGCAACATGTGAATAGATTTTTGTTTAGATAAGTCGGTAAATAAATAAATTATAATTATATCTATAATATATTTATTATATATTTTCAAAAAGAAGGAATAAGATAATTGGGCCAAGTAGTAAGGCCTATACTGCGGGCCAATGATGGCCCTGTGAAGGAAAAGCCCAGTTAAAGCAAGAGCTCACAAAACCGTTGCTCCTCTGGCTGGTTCGCGAGGGAAGCACTGAAGATCAGCGCGAGCCGCGAGCATATCCAAATCCCCAAATCCTATTTCATTATCTCCTGTTTTCGATTCACCGCGCTTCATTCTTTATAGGGATTTCTCGATCAGCAGCGAGGAGGAGAGGTTTCAGCTCTTGTTCCTGCCAAACCTTGGAATTTTGTTGATAGAGGAACCCTAGAAACGAAGGTATAGATTCAATTTTGGAGCAAGGGTTTTTTTCTATTTTAATTATTGCTTTATTTTTTTTCTTAGGTTTCTCGTAGATTTTCCTAATTATCGTTTTGGATTAGGTTAGCAATGTCTTCGGCGAAGAAGAACTACAAGGAGAAGATGATGCGACGCAAGTATGATGCTTCCCTTGGTTCTCTATCCATCTGTTTGGCTATTTAATTTTTCCCACTTTCTGGGTTTTATTTGTGAAGCTTGGCGGTGTTGATTGATATGTTGAATTGAATAGTGGAGTTCTTAATCTCATGTTTTTATAGATATTAGACAAAATTGGTGTATTTTGTTGAAATATGCTGGTTCTTTGTTCTATAATATCTAGTGTGTGAGATTTGATTTGATTTTATTGTTTTATTCTGGATGAGTCCTTGTGAGCAATTAGTTCCAGTGGAGATATTTGTGGTTCTTTATAGTGATTTTGGCCTCATAACGCTCTAAATGTAATGTATTTGGAGATTTTTTGGCCAAGAGTGAATTCATTTGTTCATTGAAGTATTGTTCATTGCAACTTGTCTAGTTATTTTTTCGGAATTTATTTTTAATGTGAAAATTAAGTGCACTTTTACCATTTATTTCTACTGCCTTGATAGTTTGAATTGAGTGTCTTGCTTTTGTACAGGGAGGAGAAGCATGAAGAACCAGAAGTACCTAAATATCGAGATCGTGCTAAAGAGCGAAGGGAAGACCAAAACCCTGATTATGAGCCAACAGAGCTGGGCTCATTTCATGCAGTCGCCCCTCCTGGAGCTGCTAGCCTAAGGTCTATTTGAAACATGCGGTTTTTTGTTTTTTTGGTTAACTAAACTCACAAGCTTATGCTGTTTGACTTTCCTTGGTTCTTTTGTTGTAAATGAATCTGTCTGATTCTGACCTTGCAGGCCAGCTGATGCACATAAGCTATCCATTGAAAATAGCAAATATCTTGGAGGTTGGTCTGTTTCTTGTCTTGTTTTGTTTTCTTTTATAATCTGAAAGTTGGGCATCCTCTATATGAAGCATAATTGCCATTTGCAGTGTCTCTTTGCATGAAAATGGACTTTTTTAATGCTCTATTTTTCACATCTAATCTGATTTGCATTTACTGTATACCAATTAGGTTTTGTTACTCCTGTAGTGTTTAGATTCATATTAACTATTTTTCCATAGAAGTTTCTCTTGTAATGTTCTCTGTTAACAAACTTTGATCGTATATATTTTAATTCCTTATATGCAAGTATACCGACTTGTTTAGAGAGCAAGTCTTTTACAGTTTGTTTTAACAACTCATCACATTTCTGAGATCATCAATTTGAGGTGGGAATCAGCCTCTGGGAAGTTTTCATGACATCCACATGGAACTTTCAGGGTGTAGCATTGATTTTTGAAACCTTTTTATTGTATGGCATTTGAATAATGGTATGACATGCTTTTTGAGAAGACTAAAAAGTGATTTAATATTCTCTATGAAAATGTGCTATTTCTCAGGGGATGTCGAGCATACACATTTGGTTAAAGGTTTGGATTTTGCTTTGCTTCACAAGGTAAGGAGTGAGATGGAGAAGAAACCAGATGTTGAAGATGAAATTGATGGAAACTCTAGGTAAATTCAAATGCTACTAGCTTACTATTAACTTGTAATTTCTTCTGTGTGTGTATGTGCACATGTGCATGCTTTTATATATTTTTAGTTCATTGTAACTGTCTTCTAATTTTTGTACATATGAGGCAGATGCATGCATGCATTAGATATCGCTTTTGGGATAATTAGAGCATATTCCACTTTTATTGTCATCCTTATAAATTCAGAATAGTGTATAAAATTGCTATCTGCTTATCTTTTCATTGAAGTAGTATTGCATTTCAAATTTGTCCAAAAATCCTATGAAGTGGTTTTTCTGTTCACATGTTCTTTACATGTTATTATATAAAGATGTGTAAATAATGATCTCAACTTGTATAAGCCTGTCTTGGAGTTTGTTTCCATCATGATGCTTGAGGTAGCTAAGGTTGTTGATAATGAAATTATGGCTGATCGAATTTGCCTAGATCACATACAGTGATATCTAAATAAAAATGTTTGTCTTTATACATTCTGCTGCTGGATCTCTTGGATTATTTTGGTGCAAAAGAATCTTTCTTATCATGTGTGACATTTAACTTTCTAAGAAGCTAAATGCTAATTTACACAATATGTTAAGTTTTTTAGATAAGCCATTATAGGGTGATATACTGATGAAAATACATTGTTCCTCAGATCATCCAAGGAAGATCAGCCAGTGTCCTTTCGAACTGCAACTGCAAAGGTACATTAATTTAATTTCTTATATTTTGAATTCTGGTCTTCTGACTGTGTTATTTGATTGTAGTCGGTATATCAATGGATTGTCAAGCCACAGAGCACTATCAAGGCTAATGAGATGTTTCTTCCAGGTAGGATGGCGTTCATTTTCAACATGGTAAGTTGAGCTGTGTTCACTTTAACCCGTGGTCTTATTTTCTCTTTGTTATTCTCTTCTTTTAGTTTTAATCTTTATGAGAAAAATGCTTCTGTATATTGATCTACTGATTTGATAGAACAATAGATGCATTTTGGTTTTTACGCTTGGTACCATTAAAATCACACATAAATTTTACTGACACTTATTATTTTTCTTCAGGATGCTGGATTTTCTCATGACATCCCTACTACTCTCCATAGAAGTAAAGCTGATTGCCCTGTTCCAGAGGTTCATATCTGATTTTGGTAAACCTTTGATGATGCCATTATGGTTAAATTTAGCTCAGGTCATGAGTTTATTTGATGATGTAGGAAATGGTTACTGTCAGCGTGGATGGTTCTGTACTTGAGAGAATTTCGAAAATCATGTCTTATCTTCGCCTTGGATCATCTGGAAAGGTTATGAAGAAAAAGAAAAAGGACAAAGATGCCAAAGGTTTGTTTCTTTTTACAAATTAAGAGCAAGGCATGTTAATTAGATACTTAGATCTATAGGCTGCACTAATTGAAAGGAAATTATTGTCAAATTTAAAAAAATGAAATCTAAAAGTTCAACTGCCTGCTTAAAGAATATAATAGTTGTGAAACAGGAAGACAGCCGTTGGTTCTAACAAGTAACAAATTAAAAAGCTTACTTGATAATGAAGAAATGATGTATGGTGCACTGTAACTGGGACCAAGCTTCTTTGTCTTGTTTTTTTTTATGGGCTTTTGATCTTTGGGTCAGTTAATTACTTTCTACACATTTCTTGAAAATTCAAAATTTTCAATCTCAAATGTTTGAAGGTGGCCTCTCAAGCAGAGCTTGGTGCTGTCTCTGACTAAAACACTAATCTAGAAGACAAAATCATTGTCAATATGGCTATGTTCAATATGAGAATCATGTACCATTGAAACCTTGTGGTGGGCTGCCAGTTTGTGGGCAGGAAAATAGTTGCGAGGGACATGTTCTCAAACTGGAATGAGTTATTTGTAGCCTTTGTGGTGGAGGTTTTTAAGACATATAGCCAGAACAATCATTGTCATTATACCAATTTCTTTATTCTCAAGGGATAACAAATTCATTGAAACCAGTGGTTGAAAGGTCCATTTCCATATTGAGATTTCAATTTTACTTTTTTCCCCTTCTTCCAGATGTATTTTCTTGATGTTGAGTGTGCCTTGAAGACAGAAATCAGTGTTGTTTGTTATTACTGGTGTCATGATCATTAATAACCTTCCATTTGCAGGTAAAATTTCTACAGTGGGTAATGGTTATGATGAATTTGAGAAACCTTTGCAGCATCATGATGGTGGCATTTTGGTGAATAAACCAGAAAGAGAGATTTTGCCACCACCACCGCCTAGGAGAAACAATGGTGATGTGCGGGAGAAACAACCCCAACCCCTTCCTATTGCAAGAACTGTGGAAGATGACATTTTTGTTGGGGATGGCATTGACTTTGACATTCCCAACAAAGACATGAGTCAGAGCCCAATTTCTGAAGACATGGAAGAGTCCCCAAGAAACAAGGAGAGACAATCTTATTTCAATGAACCTGTTTATGGTCCTGTTCCACCTGAAACTGCTCAGGTTTGGGGACAAACTGTGAGTTTCTTCCACAATAAATATTACTTAAGTTCAACTGTGGGTACATAATTTCTGATATGTAATAGAAGGACTTGGGAAAAGAATATGCTATGGTACTTTTATCCTTTTACTGGTCCAGTGTTTGATACTTCATATTTAGTCAAAATGTAATAAGTTTTATCATTGCAGAATGGATATGATACTGCCCAAGCTCAAGTGGTGGCTGCTGGTTATCAAGGAGACTGGCAGGATTATCAGTATGCTGAGCAACTAACCTATCCAGATCAGTACCTCCAGCAGAACATTCAAGAATATGATGCACTAGCTGCAACAAATTTGCTTCTGGATCCTCGCTTTATGACCCAAGAAGACAAGGATAGAGGCTTAGGGTCTGTTTTCAAGCGAGATGACCAAAGACTTCAACAACTGAGGGAAAAGGATGCTCGAGAAAAAGATCCGAATTTTATTTCCGAGAGCTACTCAGAATGCTATCCTGGTTATCAGGAGTATAATCGTGAGGTTGTGGACAGTGATGATGAAGATGACTTGTCAAAAATGGATATGGGTGGCCGGGTAAACATTCTCTGTTTAAAAGATAATTCAGACTCTGAAAATTCTGAATCCATAAATAATTTGTTTTTGGTAACCTTTTTCCATTTTCTTGAAGACTAGGTGTTTTCCTGATGCTAACTTATATGAATGTTGAAATAGGCCAAAGGTCGTCTTCACCGATGGGATTTCGAGACAGAGGAGGAATGGGCAACATACAATGAGCAAAAGGAGGCAATGCCGAAGGCTGCATTCCAGTTTGGTGTTAAGATGCAGGATGGCAGGAAGACGAGGAAGCAGAACAAGGACCAGAAAATAAACAATGAACTGCACAAGATCAATAAAATCCTTGCAAGGAAGAAAGGTGAGCGAGGGGAGGGCAATGATGACGGAGGCGGGTACGATGAAGATCCACAACCTGCGAAGAAGCTTCGCATTTGAAATGGATGTGCCGAAGCAAGATCATCTAGTCATAGCATTTTGTTACTGTTCTCTAAATTTTATATTATATCAAGCTTATGTTGAATCACCTGGAATTCCTCTGATGCTTGCAAATTCTCAATATGAAAATGATGCTTGTTTTGTTGGGCATTTTAATTTTTTCTTCTCAGGGTCTTGGACTAATTATAGTTGATGTACAACGTGCATGTAAGTAAACACAAGATATTTGTTTCTCTTTATTGACTTAGCGAGATATAAAAATTATGATCAATAAGATAATGCCTTAAGTTAGTCAAAACATTTTGATAATCCTAACATGGTCTTATCGTTTGGTTGGTCAGGATACTTGATTCTCAGGACAAGATTCAGAAACGTGTCGTTTGAGAATGTGATGTTTAAAATTTTAGAAAATACCCACATGTTGTTTAAATTTAAATTTTAAACCTATATATATATATAAAATTTTTCTCTAATGCTGAACCAGACAGAAACACTACAACAAATTTTTCTTAAAGAAAAAAATCATCCTCTCAGGCTAACTAAAATAATTAACAAGATCAAATAAATACAAATAAAATAGCTAAAAGAAAAAGGGTTTACTTTAATATTAAAAGATAAGAGCAAAAAAAAAATCCAGCAAAGAAACTACCGTTTCCATCCATGCCCTTCCCTCCAAATGTTTGGTCCTCACGCTATCAAAGGCGCCAAAAGAGGAACATCGTCACAACCAAGAAAATTAAATTAATTAAATAATTAAATAATTAAAAAAAATTAACTAATAGCAGACAACGAATTTATTTAAAAATAAATAAATAATTTATTTAAAAAATATTTTGAAAAAAAAACCATTTACACTAATTTTCGCTTTCCATTGGACAATGAAGAAGAAGAAGAAGAAGAAGAAGAGAGAGAGAAAGAGAAGGTAGAGAGAGAAAGCCATTAGAGACGATGCACAAGGAGCTCCAGCAGCGCGTCAAGGCCTGGGAGTCCACCATTCGGAGGATGCATGTCCCGGGCGGTCGCCGCCGCGGCTTCATCTTCTCCGCCACCTCTGTCGCGCCGGCGGACGACGCTGAGTCCGCCGAAACATCTGTTGATGCCGACGGTGAGGTGTCTCGAGTTGAACGGATTCTTCCTGATGGGGACTTCTACTCCGGCGATTGGCATGGTGGGATGCCGCACGGAATGGGGAAGTATCTCTGGACGGATGGGTGTATGTACGAGGGGGAGTGGCGCGGTGGGCGGACCACCGGACGGGGGAGGTTCTCGTGGCCGTGTGGTGCGACGTATGAGGGGGAGTTCAAGTCTGGGTTCATGGATGGTGTTGGGACGTACACGGGTTCGTCCGGGGAGACGTATCGAGGGGGGTGGTCGATGAATCTGAAGCACGGGAGGGGGAGGAAGTCGTACGCCAATGGAGATCACTATGACGGCGAGTGGCGGTCTGGGGTTCAGGAAGGGAGCGGGAGGTATACGTGGGTGAATGGGAATGAGTATGCGGGACAGTGGCGGAATGGATTGATGCATGGCCGGGGAGTGCTTGTGTGGCCGGGTGGGGAACTTTACGATGGGGCGTGGGAGGGTGGGGAGCCGAGAGGGAATGGGAGCTTCCGATGGGCGGATGGGAGCTTGTATGTTGGGGTTTGGAGTAGAGATGAAGGGAATGGGGAGTTGGAGCAGAAGGGAGTGTATTATCCAGCGCCGACGACGGCGTCGCCGGCCGCAAGGGATGCACTTGAGGTGTTTGGTGAAATGCTTAGGCAATGCAAGGTGTGTCAGGATGAGGTGATGCCTATTCTACCTTCGCAGAAGATGATAAATTTGTCAGGAGATGGGAAGGGGAGGAGGAGGGCCTCTGCGGATGCACCTGGTACCACAGTGCGTAGGCCTAATGGAAGGACAAAAACTATGGTTTGTATTGATAATGGGTGCAAATGGGAGGCGGATGAGGATGCTGCGAGTCAGAGCACGGAGAGGAGTGCTAATGCATCGGAGGAGATGGTCGGGAGGTCGGGAAGGAGTGTGGCACCTTTGCGGTGGTCAGGGAGGGAGATGAAGAGACAAGGTGTGACCATTTCCAAGGGGCACAAAAATTATGAGCTCATGCTCAATTTACAGCTTGGAATCAGGTATAGCTCTTCACCTTGTTTTGTTTGGCTTCTTAATTTTCTGGTGCGAAAAATGTTGTTTTTATGCATGAGTTTGCGTGGAGTTTTGTGATGAACTGAACTGTTTGATATTGTTGATACTTGTTTTCATCCTGCTTAGAAAAGCTAAACAAGAAGATTTTGCATCCTTGATGATCCATTTTTCCTTCTCTTTGTTATGTGTTTGGCTTTAAGAATCACAGAAAACCTTTTGTCAAGATTTTTTTTTTCCCTGGGTGACTGCCCTTTACATTCAGTAGCAATTTTTGTTATGATGGTTCAGGCATGCTGTAGGAAAACAAGCTCCGGCTGCTTCATTTGATTTGAAAGCATCAGCATTTGACCCAAAAGAGAAAGTTTGGACGAGATTCCCTCCGGAAGGATCAAAGCACACTCCCCCACATCAATCATGCGATTTCAGGTGGAAGGATTACTGCCCTAAGGTGTTCAGGTTAGTTATCAAGATATTTTTATTCTGTCCTTTGTGCAATATATTTGATGTTGTTTTAATACATGATTAACATCATTTTTTCCATTAATTAATGCTAGGATGCTCCGTAGTTTATTCAAGGTTGATACAGCTGATTATATGCTTTCTATCTGTGGAAATGATGCCCTTCGGGAACTCTCATCACCAGGCAAAAGTGGAAGCTTCTTTTACCTGACAAATGATGACCGGTATATGATAAAGACAGTGAAGAAGGCTGAAGTCAAAGTGAGTTTCTTGATTGTCATCGATTTTTCCCTGGTTAAGAGTATATAGTTTATGAGTTAATTGTTGTTATGCAGGTGCTTCTGAAGATGCTTCCAGCCTATTACAATCATGTTCGTTCCTATGAAAATACTTTGGTAACCAAATTCTATGGTCTGCATTGTGTGAAAGTAACTGGATCGAATCAGAAGAAGGTTAGGAACATGTGAATGTTTTATTATCTGTCGGCTGTAAATGGCTGTATTAAATGCACAAACCTGAGATTTTCTGCTTTCTTTCTTCTGTTTCAATCAGGTTCGTTTTGTCATAATGGGAAATTTGTGCTGCACAGAGTATTCTATTCACCGTCGTTATGATCTCAAAGGCTCTTCCCATGGCCGGACCACTGAGAAGCCTGATGTGGAAATTGATGAGAACACTACTTTGAAAGACCTTGACCTTACTTTCGTATTCAGACTGCAAAAAAATTGTTTCCAAGAATTTGAAAGGTAGGTAAGGTCTGATTTTTTTGCCTTTGTATCTATCTTAAAAGCCACCATAAAGTCCCAGCCTTATGACCTTGACAAACATGTGCCTTTTGCAGGCAAATTGATAAAGACTGTGAATTTCTAGAACAAGAGAAAATCATGGACTATAGTCTATTGGTCGGCATTCACTTTAGAGACTCATTGTCAAATGATGCAACATCAACTGATAGTTATTCTCAAACATCAACAAGTTAGATTCCTTAATATTAACTTTGGATTTAAGTTTGTTACTTGCTAGCGTGCTAAGTTTGTGGTTTTGTTGGTTGCAGGTAGCAGCGATCATGGTAAATCAAGCGATGTATTGCCTCATCTTCGGAATCGGTATGGTTCAAGACCTTAAAAGTTTGCTTTCAACTCTCTGCTGGAAAATTAATGTAATTCGTGTCACGTATCATCTTAAATTTGTCTAGGGAGAAGCAATAATAATTTAAAATTTAGATGTACGTGGTAGCAATTGTTCAGATGAACAGAGATCATTCTCTCCTTGAGGTCCAATTGGTTGAAACTTTAAACTTGTCATCACTAGCACAGCAATTTAGAAAATGACAATGATAAGAATGTCTGAGTTCATTTGTTTTCGTTTGTAATTTGAGCATTCGTGGTCCTTTGGAAGGCAATTATACAAATGATCTCTTGAGTCTTTAATTCAAGTTACCATTCTTACCTTTTGCACTACTTCCTTGGTTGTTCTTCAGGCGGGTGATGGTAAGACTAGGCGCGAACATGCCAGCCAAGGTTGTGCATGCAACGAGACGACATGACAGTGAAGGCCAGTTGATTAGTGAGTCAACTCCGGGTGAGTTCTATCATGTAATATTGTTCTTTGGCATCATAGACATACTCCAAGACTATGACATCAGCAAGAAGCTTGAGCATGCATACAAGTCTATCCAATATGACTCAACCTCAATATCTGCCGTCGATCCAAAGCTCTACGCAAAGCGGTTCAAGGATTTCATGTACCGAGTTTTCATCGAAGATTCCTGAAGAACAGCCCAAGGTTAAAAGTAACTACATTTTTGTTCTGGATTGAACTAGGATCAGGATTAAGAAGAAAGAACAGGATCAATTGCAGTTATCAGAAGTGCATCGATGAATTCATTAAAAAATGGTTGAGAATGTCTGTTTCGACATCCAACACAACCCTACCAGGGATCAGAAAATCTGAAATGTGCATTACAAAGCAAATGGTCTCTCCAGCTGAGAAAATTTTGGCACAAGCAGAGCCAGAGTTGTAACTTGTACATTTTGTTATACACAGGTGGTTAAATTGTATATTAAAGTTCATTCTTTGTACAATTATTTTTTTTATTCTTTATACTATTATTTTTTAAATCATTGCTTCTGAAACATATAGTAAAAACTCTTGTCCCGCAAATTCATTGTTAGAGAAGAACATGTAAACTTGGACATAAAGAGTGTTGTTTGTTTTCTGTAAACTATTTCATGAATGATCTCCAAGAAATGAAACATTTACTTATTTATGATTTTGTTTGGAAATCTTATTTTTCCGGAATCTTTAGGAGTTTGTGCGTTATTTTTTTATATAATTTTATTTCGTTATTATAAAAGTAATATTAAGGTGTACCACAATATCCACTACTGATCTAAAAAAAAACATGGTTTGGTAGAAATTGGAAATAGCTTGTGAAATATAAACCTGGTGACAGGCAGAGACTCAACACCAATCCAGCATCATCTCTCAAAAGATAGCTTTTTATATATAATTTTTTTTATTTTACATAAAAGTAATAAAATTTTTTAAGTAGATTCTATCAAGCTTTAAATAGATAAGTTAGTACTCATCATCATTGAAAATTACCATTTCTGATGATGTGATGCACTCTCAAATAAAATAATGGGAGAACACAAACTTTCTGCTACAGGTCAAATTGTGCAAATAATCCCAGAATATTAAATGAATACATTAATTCAAACACAATGTAATAGTTTAGACTTTAGAGATCAAGTTGTACATAATGATATAGTAAATTATTATTAGTATTATTATTATTAAATGGCTATAGGGCTACTTCACCAAACAAAAAAAAACCCCTTGTCATCTTCTTTCTTTCTGCTTGCTTGATTGTTTTGTCTCTAACAATGAAAGCAGAAGGCATGTCAATTGCTGCCATGGCAGCATGCATCTTCAACTTCATCTTATCTTTTACAGATCCTTCTCATGATCCAAAGCTTCAAGTGTTGCCACTCAGCACTGCAACTGGCCCAGAGAGCCTCGCCTTTGACCCCGCCGGAGAAGGCCCTTACACCGGCGTCTCTGATGGCCGGATCTTTAAATATTCACCGGAACACCAGCAATGGACTCAGTTTGCAGTTTCTTCAGGCTATATGTATATATGCATGTTCTTAATTAATTATCTTCACCTTTTCTTAAAACATGCTTAATTATCTTTAAATTAATGTTTCAATAAATTTTACCCTTTTTTTAATAGTATTATTATTTATTAGAATTGGTTGCATGTAACTAGCATTAAGAACAGAACTAATTAATGTGCAATTTTCAGCTATCAGCATCTTCTGGTTGGCATGTCTTTTCTAAATGCAGACTATTAAATCTTCATCAATAGCAGTACATTATGTCAAAATTTTTGTAGTTTTTTTATTTTTATTTTTACTTGTGAAGGTATGAAGAGTGTGCAGGATCAGTAGATGCTACGAAGGAAGATGTATGTGGGCGTCCATTAGGCTTGGAATTCAATAATAAAACCGGTGATCTTTTGGTAGCCGATGCTTATAAAGGGCTACTAAAGGCCACACATGATGAGAGAATTTTGAAGCCTGTGGTCACAAGTGCAGAAGGTGGAGCTCTCTACTTCACAAATGGTTTGGATATTGATCAAAATTCAGGTGTTATCTACTTCACTGATAGCAGCACAAAATACCAGAGAAGGTATCTTAAGAAATACTATTTCATTAATTAACAACACTAGTAAGATACATAGAGACTTAAATATATATAATAGTATGATGATGTACCACTCAGGCAGTATATGGAGGTGATAACATCAGGTGATAGAACCGGAAGAGTGATGAAATATGATCCGAAAAGCGAAAAGGTTGAGGTTCTGATGAATGGCTCAGCATTTCCTAATGGAGTGGCATTGAGCAGAGATGGTAGTTTCTTGTTGATAGCGGAGACAAGTACATGCAGAATACTGAAATATAAACTCAAAGAGAAGAGTGTTCAAGTGCTTGTGAAGTTACCAGGGCTTCCTGACAACATAAGGAGGAGTCCAAGAGGAGGTTATTGGGTGGCATTGAATTCAGAGAAGGAAAGGATGGGGAGGGGGGTTCTATCTGTTTCTTGGATAAGGAGAATGGTTCCATGGCTTCCGTTTGATCTTCATAAAATGAGTGAGTTTATGGAGAGGTTGAGAGGATGGGCTGTGAGAATTGGGGAGGATGGTGAGATTTTGGAGGTTTTAGAAGAGAGTTGTGAGTCTGTTAGTGAAGTTCATGAAAGGAATGGCAGTTTGTGGATTGGCTCTGCTTTTCTGCCTTTTGTTTATATTTATAAGCTTTAGATTGAGGCCCTTGTTGTCGTCTTTTTTTTTATATGTAGTATGAATAATATGGTTTATATAATAATGCATGCACGAGTTAGTTCTAATATTGTACTTTGTTCTTACAAATTTCTACAATCTGATTGAAAACCATATATAGATTCTTTCTTGGAGATTGCTTCATCAAGAGTAATGTTGGTTCTCTCAAGTCACAGCTCCTTGATCTCCTTCAAGTCTTTTTCAGCATAGTGAGTGTCCTTTTTCATATAGACATGATGAAAGTGTTTTGGGGCCTTACAAAAACATGAGATATCATCTGCTGAAGTAATTTAGGTTGCCATGACCATGTAGATGTCACAATGAAGTATTCAACTGTCATCACTCAAGTTTGGTTAGTGTGTGATTGAAGGAACTTTCGGTGTTTGAAAGGCTGATCAGTAGAAGATCTTGTAAAACATGACAAACTACAACATCAAGACCCAATTCTGTATGATATTGGAAGGCAGACTCTGATGATTTGAGAATGCTTGAGAGGCTTGAGAACATCTGTAAAATACAGAAAACACTGATGATTTTGCATCCTTGATGATCCATTTTTCCTTCACAATGTTATGTGTTTTGGCTTTCAGAATCACAGAAAACCTTTTTTTGAGAATTTTTTTTACAGGATGACTGGCCTTTACATTCAGTAGCAATTTTTGTTATGTTGATTGAGGCATGCCGGACGAAAACAAAGTCCTGCAGCTGCGGCTGCTTTATTTGATCTGAAAGCATCAGCATTTGACCCAAAAGAAAAAGTTTGGACAAGATCCTCACCAGAAGGATCAACACACACTCCCCCACAACATTCATGCAATTTCAGGTGGAAGGATTACTTTTCTAAGGACATTTTTATTCTCTGTCCTTACTGTAATATATTTGACGTTCATTTTATGCATGATTAACATCATTTCTTGCATTAGTTAATGCCAGGATGCTCCATAGATTATTTTGGGTCGATACAGCTGATTGTATACTATCTATTTGTGGAAATGATGCCCTTCAGGAACTCTAATCACCAGGCAAAAGTGAAAGCTTCTTTCACTTGACAAACGATGACCGGTATATAATAAAGGCAGTGAAGAAGGCTGAAGTTAAAAGCTAGTTTCTTGATTGTTATTGATTTTTCTCTCTTTAAGAGTATAGTTTGTGAATTTATTTTCATTATGCAGGTACTTCTGAAGATGCTTCCAGCCTAATATAATCATGTTCATTCCTCCGAAAATACTTTGGTGACCAAATTCTATGGCCTGCATTGTGTGAAAGTAACCAGATCAAATCAGAAGAAGGTTGGCATTTCTTGAATGTGTCACTGTTTCATCATCTGTTGGTTGTAAATGGCTATGTGACCCCACTGGCATCATCAATGGACTCAGTTTGCAATTTCTTCAGGCTATGTGTATGCATGTTCTCAATTAATTATCTTCACTTTTTCTTATAACATGTTTAATTATCTTGGTATTAATGCTTCCATAAATTAATGTACTCTTTATGATCTTCATTAACTGCAGCTAACATTTTCATTTTCATTTTTTTATATTTTCGAGAAGGTATGAAGAGTGCGCAGGATCAGTAGATAGTAAAGGTCACACATGATGAGAGAATTTTGAAGCCTGTGGTCACAAGTGCAGAAGGTGGAGCTCTCTACTTCACAAATGGTTTGGATATTGATCAAAATTCAGGTTTTGTCTACTTCACTGATAGCAGCATAAAATACCAGAGAAGGTACCTTAATAAAAAAATATATACATTTTTTACTAATTAACAACACTAGTAAGATATATAGAGACTCAAATATATTATGATGTACCACTCAGGCAGTATATGGAGGTGATAACATCAGGTGATAGAACCGGAAGAGTGATGAAATATGATCCGAAAAGCGAAGAGGTTGACGTTCTGATGAATGGCTCTGTTATTCTGCCTTTGGTTTATCTTTATAAGCTTTAGATTGATCAGCTTCGCTGTTCTTTTTTTTTAGATATGCTATATGGATATATAATATGGTTTATGGAATAATTAATGCTAGCATTAGTTACTGCTGGTATCATATTTTGTTCTTGCAAATTACCATAATAACTCTGATTGAAAACCATATATAGATATTTTCTTAGTGTTTCTATTTTGTTTCATATGGACATGACAAAAGTGTTGTGGGGGCATTACAAAAGCATGGTCATATATATAAATATGGACATGACAAAAGTGTTGTGGGGGCATTACAAAAGCATGGTATATATATATATATAGTTTTTTTTTTTTTTGACATAAGGAACAGACAGCCCGAAGGTCCTGCGTCTCGGTAGAGCAAGTCGGGGTGGGGCCTATACTCATATGGGTGCAATTTGCTCTCACTCAAGAATCGAACTCTCATCACTTGGTGAAAAGCTCTATCGAGGACCCGAATACCAATACACCGTTTGATCGTTGGTCATATATATATATATATATATATAGTGTTGAACTATCATCACTAGTCAAGTTTGAGAAATGTGATTGAAAGAACTTTCAGAGAATCTTGCAAAATATATATGACATGCAAATTATAACATCGAGACTCATTTCTCTATTATTGCATGGAAATTAAGACAGAACTCCAATAATTTGAGAATACTTAAAAAGAAACTTAAGAACGCTTTTGAAATACAACAAAAGTGAGTATGGATTTGAAGATGATAATGCACACATCTGACCAGTGACGAAATAATTCAAGAGACTACATGATAAATTGTGGCACTAAAGGATGCAATTCGTGCTTAAATACTTGTATAGAATATTTAATGGTGATCTTTTGCACTTGACCTTATTAACATTTATGTTGCATTGTTAATGAACTCATTAATTAGGATTATGGCATAACATTATGTCATAATTTAACATTTTCTGAGAATTATGCCATATTGGCCGTTTGGGTATTTATTTTAAGGGCCTGTTTGGATAGCCCAGAATTATGGCATAATCCGTACATTATGCCATAATTTTACATTTTCTGAGAATTATGCCATATTGGCTGTTTGGGTACTTATTTTAGAGTATACAATTATGGCATAATATAGGTATTATGGAATAAAAAAATATTCCACTCTTAATATTTTTTCATTGTAAAAAATCTCTCTCACACTCTTTTGATCCAGCCACCAATCATTGATCCACCGTTGGTCTGGCTGGCCTTCGGCAACTGGTCCGGTAGTCTCCGGCGACCGGCCACCGGTCCAGCCAACCTCCGGTGATCGGCTACCAGTCCACCGGGGGTCCGACCACCGGTCCGGCCAACCTCCGGTGATCGGCTACCAGTCCACCGGGGTCCGACCACTGGTTCGGCCAACCTCCGGTGATTAGCTACCAGTCCACCGGGGGTTTGACCACCGACCGGCCAACCTCCGGCAACCGGCCACCGGTCCAGCCAACTTCCGGCGATCGGCTACCAGTCCACCAGGGTTCCGACCACCGGTTGGCCAACCTCCGGCGATCGGCTACCAGTCCACCGGGGGTTCGACCACCGTCCGGCCACCCTCCGGCGACCGGCTACCAGTCCACCGGGGGTCCGACCACTAGCCTCCAAACATCCGGTGACATGCCGGCGGTCCATTGGTGGTTCAGATGGCCTCTGGTAATCGGCCACTAGTCCACCGATGGTTATAAGATGACCTTCGGCGACCGGGCACCGGTGATCCGGCCATCGACCGGCAGTCCACCGGTGGTCTGGTGGTCGACCAACAGATTTTGGTAATTTTTTTATTTTGTTAACCAAACACTCATTCTGTAAGAATAAAATATGTCACAATTTCTGTAATAATCACTTGCACTTCCTACATAATAAAATTATGCCATATTTTTTTATTTTGCAACCAAACAGGTTAGACTATAAAATTATGGCATAATATAGGTATTATGGCATAATTGTAAAAAATCTCTCTTTTTTTCTTGGTCCAGCCACCAGTCATTGGTCCACCGGTGGTCCGGCCGCCATCCAATGACCTGCCACCGGTCCAGCAGGTGGTTCGGCCGGCATCCGGTGACAGGCCACTAGTCCGGTCAGCGGTCCGGCCGACCTTCGGCGACCGACCACCGGTCCACCGAGGTCGGACCACCGGCCGGCCAACCTCCGGTGACATGCCGGTGATCCAATGGGGCCTCTGGTGATCGGACACCACCAGTGGTCCGGCCGGCATCCAACAACCTGCCACCGGTCCAGCCGGTGGTTCGGCCGGCCTCCGGTGACAGGCCACTAGTCCAGTCAGCGGTCTGGCCGACCTCCGGCGACCAACCACCGGTTCACCGGGGGTCGGACCACTGGCCGGCCAGCCTCCGGTGACATGTCGGTGATCTAGTGGTGGTCCAAGCGGCCTTTGGTGATCGGTCACCAGTCCATCGGCAGTCCAATCGGCTACCGGATGACTTTCGACGACCGGCCACTGATGGTACGGCCATCGGCCAGCAGTCCACCACTGATCTGGTTGGCCTCCGGCCACCGGCCACCAATTCACCAGTCTACCGGCGGTTCAATGGCCGACCGACAAATTTCCGTAATTTTTTTATTTTGTTAACCAAACACTTATTCTGTAAGAATAAAATATGTCACAATTTCTGTAATAATCACTTGCACTTCATGCATAATAAAATTATGCCATATTTTTTTATTTTACAGCCAAACGGGACCTAAATGTTCTTTTATTTTGTAATAACTCTTTGTTTCTGGTTACTACTTTTATTTTAATGTAGTAATTTATATACAAAATTAATGTTAATCGAAAAACTATGAATGCTATTCTTTTAAAAACGTATGATTGATTAAAATCTTTGTTTTTTTTTTCAAAAAAAAAAAAGTGTTTATGCATTTAAACAAAATTTCATGTGTTTTTATAGTCTTTTATGAGAATTTTGTAGTTTTAAACCATTTTAAAGTAATATTACCCATGTGGCCCAGATTGTTGGGTCGAGTTCACCCCAAATGAGGATCAGGCCTGGCCCACTTCATAGGCAATTCTAGTGGGCTGATCCAACCTCCTAGAATTGTCTGGCCACGATCACCTAGAGGATGAACCAGGCCCGACCCACCAATCTGGATTAACAGGCGGTTATATTTTATTTTATTTTTTAATAATACGATTACATAAATAATATTAACGAGGATGAAGTGACTAGATTTTTGTGGATGATGAAACCTACTCCAAAAGTTTAGGATTGATTGAAGATATAATATTGACTTGAAAAATAACTCTAAAATTTTTTTGGAGAATATTAAAAAAAAAAAAAAAGCAAAAAACTTCGTATAGGTAGTTGTTGGAGTTCTATGTTTTATTTTAAATAAAAAGAGGAGAGATTTCATATTTTGTTGAGAAGATGAAAATAAGAAGATGGATCTATGTGTTTTCTGGAAGTTAGAGGAAAAAGAAAAGGTTGCCATGTCAGCAGCCAACTCAGCCATTAGTTATAACTATCTCAACTCAGCAGCAAGAGTTTAAGTGATTGTTATTGCAATAGACACGTGTCATTTATTCATTGGACATATAAGAATTCTGTTATGCCACGTAGGAATTTTGTTGAGGTTGTTATAACATGTGACCAAGGTGTTCTCCGACACTATAAAATAGAGAACATTGTACTGAAATCTTTACTTTGAATTCTCAATAAAAAAATTTTCTCTCTTTCTCCCAATCTCTCATTCTTTGATTTATGCTCGGATTTCAGTTTGTTTGTGGCTTTGATATAAGTCTGGGATTGAAGATCAAGGCATTATGGAGTTACTGATTTGAAAATGTTGGTTTGAAGTTGATCTGAGTTGCAGATCTGGAGATTATCAATCTGTGCTACAAATCTCTAGATCTGTGAATTACAGTGAGTGTTTTCTCAAAAGTACTTTCCCCACTTCAATTTTTTTTAAATTAATATTGACCCATAAACCATTAATTTATTCTAAAATTTATTTTTGGAGTGGAAAGAACCAATTTAAATTTAAAACATCTTTAACTAGTTTGATTGATTGCTCCAGCATTCAGTGCTCCATGCCCTCATTTAGAAGCATTCAATGACCATTGAGCACTCAATGACCACTGAGCGCTCAAAAAGTGGGGAATCTTTTTTTTTTTTTTATAATTTTAAAAAATGAATTTTTTTTAAAATGTTCAAATAATTAAAATGAGACCTACATATACTAATTTATTATTATTATTATTGTATTTTATTATTTAAATATGTATTTTGAAAATTCAATTTTTAATATGTTATTTAATTATTTTATTTATAATATGCAATATTTTATTAACTAAATATGTTTTTAATGAAAAATATAATGTAAATAATTAAAAATTAATGAAATAATTGTGCGTCCCATATTATAGTATATATATAACTATTATGGGAGATAGTTTAATGGATAATAGTTTAAATAGAAATATGTATTAAGTACTCTAGGATGGTATTATCATTACAGTTTCCTAAGAACTAAATAGAAATATGTATTAAGCACTCTTCCAAAAAGTAAGTTGGTATTTCATTCTTTAATTTCCAAGTATGTGGGGATAAATAAATTTTAGTATGCACAATTTATATTTTACACACGAGACATATTACTCCTTTCGTCCTTTTTGCTTGTCCTATTTTTAGAGGTTTTTTTTTAATCTTTTTACTTGTCTATTTACAAAATTTAAGAAGGATTAAATGTTGTTTTTCCAAATTTATCATTTGTATTTCATCTACTTCCGCGCCTTCTAGTAAATCATATTCAATTACATATTTTATTAAATTATATTTTAAATAAATATAATCTTGAAAAATTAATATAATTTTTTTTATAAATTTTAAGTTACCAACTAACTTCAACTAATTTTTTTTCAATCAATTTAAATTAATTAAAATGGACAAATAAAAAGAACGAATGGAGTGTTTTACTAAACCATAGAGGTCTCCAAGTATACTTATAGTACCTCAACTATATAGAAAAATACACTTTGGTACCCCAAGTACAACATTATGTGCAAAGTAGTCCCTCCATCTTAGGGATGGCAAAAACCGAACCGACCCGAGGTTACCGACCCGATCCGCCCCGAACAGACTTGGCTTTGGGCGGGGGTGGGCGGGTTTGGTTTTTCCATGCCCCGCCCTGCCCCGCAATTAATTTAACTTAATATAAATATTATATAGTGTAGGGGTAAATGAATTTTTTTTTGTTAATTTCAATAAATTTCTTATGAGCATGCTTTTATAAGTATATGTTTTATAAAAAATATATATTTTAAAAATGTTTTTAGGAATTTTAGTTACTTATTTATAATTATGAGCGGGGTAGGACGGGGCGTGGTGGGTGGTTTATGGAAAAAAAAAAAAGGGGGGGGATGGACGGGGCGAGGATGGTAAAGGTTTGCCACGCCCCGCCCCGCCCCATTGCCACTCGGGCCGAGGATGGTAGAGGCGTGCCCCTCCCACGCCCAGTCCCATTGCCATCCCTACTCCATCTAACTCCTTAAATGATTACCAGCAAACCACATCAGCTGCAAACGTTTGAAAAATGCACCATTGTATGTGTAAGTTAGTCCCTCGAACTAACTAATATGGCAATAATTCGACCAACCACTATTAAAATAATAATTTTCTATATAACATGAATTTTAATGACAATTTGATGACATGCAAGCAAGCAACTATATTTTTTTAAAAATTGTCGATATTGATGTTGACATAAATTAAACATCAAAAATGATGTTTTTAATTTAATTTATTTATTCCCATGTGGCAAATTATTTATAAAACACTAAAGCAGAGTTTGCATTAATGAATCTCCATTAAGGTGAAAAGTAGTAAAAACTATTGAAATAAAACATTAAATAAAGATAAAAAATATTAATAAAAATCATAAATTCTTTTAAACATTAATATATCATTTTAAGTAGATTTTATGAATTTTTAGGTGAATTGGTACTTATCAACAATGAAAATTAGTATTACTAATCATGCTATGCTCACCCAAATAAAATAATGACTAAAATTTTTTTTTTTGCTAAGGTGAGAATGTACTAATAATCTCAAGATATTAAATAAATAGATTAATTTATCCCTAATATATAATTTAGAGACAACCTTGTACATAATGATATAGTTAAGGGATTATTAGTGCATTGACAAATATAAGTATTGCCACCTAAATGTTAGATAAAGTGATTCATTTGTACCAAATAATGTAGTTTTAGGACTAAAATACATTCTTTTTTTTTGTTATAGGAACTAACACAAAATAGAAGAATTCCAGGATAAATAAATAAATATATAAATGCATGTTGATGGGTGTGATTCCTTGACCTCCATTGTTCTCCGCATGCTTCTTTCTTGTTCTTTTTGTTAGTGATTCTATTGTTTCTAACAATGAAAGCAAAAGGTATGTCAATTGCTGCCATGGCAGCATACATCTTCAACTTCATCTTATCTTTTACAGATCCTTCTCATGATCCAAAGCTTCAAGTGTTGCCACTCAGCACTGCAACTGGCCCAGAGAGCCTTGCCTTTGACTCCGCCGGAGAAGGCCCTTACACCGGCGTCTCTGATGGCCGGATCTTTAAATATTCACCGGAACACCATCAATGGACTCAGTTTGCAGTTTCTTCAGGCTATATGTATATATGCATGTTCTTAATTAATTTTCTTCACCTTTTCTTATAACATGCTTAATTATCTTTAAATTAATGTTTCAATAAATTTTACCCTTTTTTTTAATAGTATTATTATTTATTAGAATTGGTTGCATGTAACTAGCATTAAGAACAGAACTAATTAATGTGCAATTTTCAGCTATCAGCATCTTCTGGTTGGCATGTCTTTTCTAAATGCAGACTATTATTAAATCTTCATCAATAGCAGTACATTAAGTTCTAAATTTTTATAGTTTTTTTATTTTTATTTTTACATTGTGAAGGTATGAAGAGTGTGCAGGATCAGTAGATGCTACGAAGGAAGATGCATGTGGGCGTCCATTAGGCTTGGAATTCTATAACAAAACCGGTGATCTTTTCGTCGCCGATGCTTATAAAGGGCTACTAAAGGCCACACATGATGAGAGAATTTTGAAGCCTGTGGTCACAAGTGCAGAAGGTGGAGCTCTCTACTTCACAAATGGTTTGGATATTGATCAAAATTCAGGTGTTATCTACTTCACTGATAGCAGCACAAAATACCAGAGAAGGTATCTTAAGAAATACTATTTCATTAATTAACAACACTAGTAAGATGCATAGAGACTTAAATATATATAATATATGATGATGAACCACTCAGGCAGTGTATGGAGGTGATAACATCAGGTGATAGAACCGGAAGAGTGATGAAATATGATCCGAAAAGTGAAAAGGTTGAGGTTCTGATGAATGGCTCAGCATTTCCTAATGGAGTGGCATTGAGCAGAGATGGTAGTTTCTTGTTGATAGCGGAGACAAGTACATGCAGAATACTGAAATATAAACTCAAAGAGAAGAGTGTTCAAGTGCTTGTAAAGTTACCAGGGCTTCCTGACAACATAAGAAGGAGTCCAAGAGGGGGTTATTGGGTGGCATTGTATGCAGAGAGGGAAAACATGTCTATTTCTTGTACAAGGAGAATGGTTCCATGGCTTCCAATATTTATGGAGAGGCGGAGAGGAGTAGGTGATTTTGCTGTGAGAATTGGGGAGGATGGAGAGATTTTGGAAGTTTCGGAAAAGAGGTTTGAGTCTGTTAGTGAAGTTCATGAGAGAGATGGGAATTTGTGGATTGGCTCTGTTGATTTGCCATTTGTTCGTCTTTATAAGCTTTAGATTCAGCTTTGTTGTCATTTTATTATTATTATTATTAATAATAAATATGTGTAATATGAATAATATGGTCCATCTTGCAGCTCGGATTGTCTTATGACTCCAGACAGATATTTTCAGCTCTATTTATTTGTCACTTTCTTTTTTGCTTTATAAAGATGTGTAATATGAATAATATGGTCCTTCTCATGATGCAAAGCTTCAAGTGTTGCCACTCAGAACTGCAACTGCCCCTGAGAGCCTTGCCTTTGACCCTGCCGACGAAGGCCCTTATACCGGCGTCTCTGATGGTCGGATCTTCAAATATTCACATGAACACCATCAATATTTTTTTTTAAAAAAAAGAGCAAAATACTTCATATAGGTAGTTGTTATTGGAGTTCTATGTTTTATTTTAAATAAAAAAGGAAAAGAAATTTCATATTTTGTTGAGAAGATGAAAAGAAGAAGATGGTTCTCTGTGTTTTCTGGAAGTTAGAGGAGGAAGAAGAAGTTGCCATGTCTGCAACCAACTCAGCAGTTAGTTCTAATTGTCTCCAACTCAGCAAGTGTTTAAGGTGGTTGTTATTGCAATGGACACGTGTCATTTATTCATTGGATGTATAAGAATTATGCTATGCCATGTAGGCATTCTGTTGAGGTTGTTATGACACGTGAGCAAGGTGTTCTCAGACACTATAAAAATAAGAACATTGTACTGAAAACTTTACTTTGAATTCTCAATAAAAAATTCATCTCGCTTTCTCCTTATCTCTCATTCTCTCATTTTCTGATTTTTTCTCGGATTTCAGTTTGTTGGTGGCTTTGATATAAATCTACGATTGAAGATTAAGGTATTATGGAGTTGCTAATGTGAAGATGTTGGTCTGGAGTTGATCTGAGCTGCAGATCTTTGAAGGTTGTTGTTGAGAAAATATGGCTAAATAAAACACAAGAATAAAGAAGACAAGGATTTAACGAGGTTCGGCAATGTGCCTACGTCCTCGGGAGCGATGAGCGGCGGCTACTTTTATTAATCCAAAGAGAAAGACCAATTAGGGTTATAAATACAATGCATATTTATAAAAAACCCCCTGTACAATTTACAAATTTATCATGTACCATATTGCGAAGGTATTGCCCCCGCACCCTCAACCCACTTTCTGCGAAACTCCCCAATTAGACAGAGATGCTATTGCTCCGCTTCGCTCCGCTCCAACATCTGTCCATTATCTAGTATGAGCCATACCTAACAAATCTCCACCTTGGCGAATATCAAGCCTCTTAGGAGATTAAACCATGGAGTTTCACACACACCAAAATGGGTTGAGCTACCTTGCTTGTCTAGCAGCAATCAACATTCAACAAGTCCAAACAATGCATGAACTTGTTGATAGTAACCGGCTTGGTCAAAATATCAGCTGCATTCTCACTAGTATGAACCTTCTGCAATAGTATCTCACCAGATGCAATCAACTCTCGAATCTTGTGGAACCTCACATCAATATGCTTAGTTCTAGCATGATACACCTGGTTCTTAGCCAAATAAATAGCACTTTGACTATCACAATGCAACTGAACTCCACCTTGCTTAACACCCAGTTCCTTCACTAGCCCAGTAAGCCATAAGGCTTCTTTAGCAGCTTTAGCTACTGCCATGTATTCAGCTTCAGTTGTAGATAATGCCACAATAGACTGAACAGTTGATTTCCAACATATAGGCCCTCCACCAAGAGTAAACACATACCCAGTTGTAGACCTTCTGTCATCCAAATCACCAGCATAGTCTGAATCCACATATCCTACAATCACAGGATCATTCTGCTGACTGCCAAAAACAATTCCATGGCCTACAGTTCCCTTCAGATACCTGAAAATCCACTTGACTGCTTCCCAATGTTGCTTGCCTGGTTTAGACATGTACTTGCAAACTTGACTAACAGCATGAGCCAAGTCAGGACGAGTACATACCATAGCATACATCAAACAACCAACTGCACTGGCATATGGAACCTTTGTCATGTCTTCAATATCCTTATCTGTCTTAGGACACTGTTCTGAAGAAAGCTTAAAATGATTTGCCAACGGAGTGCTCACTGCCTTTGCTTTGCTCATCTCAAATCTGTCTAACACTTTCTCAACATAGCCTTGTTGAGATAGCCACAATTTTCTTGAGCCTCTATCTCTGTGAATCTCCATTCCAAGAATTTTCTTTGCAGCACCTAAGTCTTTCATGTCAAATTCCTGGCTCAACAAAGCTTTCAAACCAAGGACATCATGCATGTTCTTTGCAGCAATCAGCATATCATCAACATACAGTAACAGAAAAATAAAAGAACTATCATCAAGTCTCTTAGCATAAACACAACAATCATACTCACATCGCCTGTAGCCAATCTGAATCATGTAGGAGTCGAACCGCTTGTACCATTGTCTTGGAGACTGTTTCAACCCATACAGCGATTTCTTTAACCTGCAAACCAGATGCTCATGTCCAGGTTGAGTGAACCCGTCTGGTTGCACCATGTAAATCTGCTCCTCTAGATCACCATGCAAAAAAGCAGTTTTTACATCCATCTGCTCTAAATGCAAATCCCAACAGGCCACTAATGCAAGTACAACCCTGATTGAAGTATGCCGACCACAGGAGAAAAAATTTCATCATAATCTATCCCCTTCTGCTGTGAAAATCCCTTTGCTACCAATCGAGCCTTGAACTTTTCCCCTTCTTTTTCTGATACTGCTGGTTTCTTTTTGTACACCCACTTGCACCCAATAGCCTTCTTTCCCTCTGGAAGCTGAACTAGCTCCCATGTATGATTTTTCTGCAAAGACTCCATCTCTTCAACCATTGCACTCATCCATTCCTTTTTCTCCTGGCTAGTTATAGCTTCTTGGAAGGTAGCTGGATCATCACTAGTAATGAGAAGTGCAAAAGAGACCATGTCTTCATAACCAAATCTGCTTGGAGGCTTTACATTGGTGCGTCTCTGTCTATCTCTGGCTAGATTATAATTTTGCAGATCATCTGTATTAGAACCACTATATGTTGGATTTAAACTTTCAACTGCTACTGGATGAGATACTAAATCCATCTGCAATGTATCTGAACTGGAACTGTTTTCTGGCACTTTGTCTTGATGCTGCTGCAACATAAACTGCTCATCAAAAACTGCATCTCTACTGATCACCATTTTCTTTGCAATCGGATCCCAAAACTTGTATCCTTTAACACCTTTCTTATAACCCAGAAAGATGCATTTCTTAGATTTTGGATCAAGCTTTGATCTTTCATCACCAGGTACATGCACATAAGCCGGACAACCAAAAATTCGTAAGTGATCAAAAATAATTGCATTACATGTCCATACCTCTTCTGCAACCTTTCCACCCAATGATGCCCGTGGTGATCTATTGATGAGATAGCACGCCATACTAATAGCCTCTGCCCAAAAACTTTTAGGAAGCTCGGCATTCAGTCTCAAGCATCTTGCCCTTTCAGTCAAAGACCTGTTCATCCTTTCTGCAACACCATTCTGCTGTGGTGTCTTGCGCACTGAAAAATGCCTCTGAATCCCATGCTCCTCACAAAATTTCTGAAATTGCGAATCTGTGTACTCTGTGCCATTATCAGATCTCAAATACTTGATCTTTCTACCAATTTGGTTCTCCACCTCGGCTTTCCATTGCTTGAATTTGGCAAAAACCTCAGATTTCTGTTTCAAAAAATACACCCAAACTTTTCTAGAAAAATCGTCAATAAAAGTAACATAATATTGAGATCCTCCCAATGACAATTCCCTCGTAGGCCCCCACACATCAGAATGCACATAATCTAGAATCCCTTCAGTTTTGTGATTTCCAGTCGAAAAACTAACTCTAGACTGCTTTCCAAGAACACAAAACTTACAAAATTCTAGCTTGCAGCTTTTAACACCATGCAACAAATTTCTTTTATGCAATTCAGTCATCCCACGTTCACTAAGATGACCAAGGCGCATGTGCCATAATTTTGTATTATCATCATATGACTCAACCGAATGAACTCCACCTACAACTGTATTCCCTAACAGTTTGTAGATATTCCCTGCAGTTAGCTTTCCTTTCATCACAGTCAGTGCACCCTTAACAATTCGAATAGTTTCCCTATCCTCATCTGCCTTAGGAATAAAACCATTCTTATGCAAAATGCCCAAGGAAATTAGATTCTTTTTTAAATCTGGTATATGCCTAACATCACAAAGTGTTCTAACAGTACCATCATAAATCTTAATTCTGACTTCACCAATACCAACAATATTGCAACATCTATCATCACCTAAATAGACAGAACCAGAATAAGCTGACCTGTATGACGAGAACCACTCCCTGTTAGGCGTTATATGATAAGAGCATCCGGAATCCAGAATCCATGCATCCATGAACTGATTTGTTGAAACTGAAAGCATATCACCATCACTGCAATCTGAATTGTCACTCTGCACCACATTCGCAGACTTGGATGATTCATCACGTTTTTCACCAATCTGCTTTTTCAACTTTGGACAGTCTCTCTTCATATGTCCTGGCTCCTTGCACTTAAAGCAATGAATCGTCTTTCTGCTCTTAGACTTAGATCTGAAATTTCGTTTTCCAGAACCCTCCTTCTCTAACTTCCTTCCACGATCTTGATTACCCTTAACATATAAACTGTCACCATGAGAGCTTTCCACTGCACTTTGCTTCCGCTGACTATGAGCCAACAAGGCTGCAGTAATCTCTTCAACTTTGATTGTTTCTTTCCCATATGTAAGAGTAGTCACCAGGTGTTCATAAGAAGGAGGTAATGAACACAACAGAATCATCGCTCTGTCTTCGGCCTCAATACTCACATCAAGTCTAGCTAGATCTGTGATTATTTGATTGAAGACATTCAAGTGCTGCGCCAAATCAGAACCTTCCTGCATCTTCAGCCCATACAGCCTTTGCTTCAGATACAGTTTATTTGTTAGGGATTTGGACATAAACTGTGTTTCCAACTTCGTCCATACTTCGCCTGAAGATTTCAGATTCATTACGTGATACATGATCTCATCTGCCAGGCATAGCCGTATGGTTCCTGCCGCTCGCTGCTGTAGTTCTTCCCAATCTTCAACCTCCATATTATCTGGTTTCTTTGGCCGCAAAGCCTTTAGAATCCCTTGCTGTGCCAACAGATCCTTTACCCTTGTTTGCCACAATCCGAAATTGCCAGTTCCATCAAACTTCACCACTTCGAATTTTGCACTAGACATAGCCATCTCAACCACGCTCTGATACCAATTGTTGAGAAAATATGGCTAAATAAAACACAAGAATAAAGAAGACAAGGATTTAACGAGGTTCGGCAATGTGCCTACGTCCTCGGGAGCGATGAGCGGCGGCTACTTTTATTAATCCAAAGAGAAAGACCAATTAGGGTTATAAATACAATGCATATTTATAAAAACCCCCCTGTACAATTTACAAATTTATCATGTACCATACTGCGAAGGTATTGCCCCCGCACCCACAACCCACTTTCTGCGAAACTCCCCAATTAGACAGAGATGCTATTGCTTCGCTCCGCTCCAACATCTGTCCATTATCTAGTATGAGCCATATCTAACAGTTGTCAATCTGTGCTGCAAATCTCCAGATTTGTGAATTAGAGTGAGTTTTTCTTATCAATCTCTTAGTAGTTTTCTCAAAAGTATTTCCGTACTTCAATTTTTTTTTAAATTAATATTGACCCATAAACCATTAATTTATTTTAAATTTTATTTTTGAAGTGGAAAGAACCAATTTAAATTTGAAGTATCTTTAACTGGTTTGATGATCGCTCTAGAGTTCAGTGCTCCATGCCCTCACTTAGAAGCGTTCACGAGCCATTTAGCGCTAAAAAAATGTGGCCTCTTTTTTATTTTTAACTTTAAAAATGATTTTTTTAATTGTTCAAATAATTAAAATGAGACCTACATATACTAATTTATTATTATTAGTGTATTTTTATTATTTAAATATGTATTTTTTAAAATCAAATTTTAATATATTATTTAATTATTTTATTTATAATATGCAATATTTTATTAACTAAATATGTTTTAATGAAAAATATAATGTAAATAATTAAAAAAAATTGATGAAATAATTGTGCGTCCCATATTATAGTATATATATATAACTATTATAGGATATAGTTTAATTAGGGATGGCAACGGGTAGGGTATGGGTAGGGTATGCCAAAACCCTTACCCGTACCCGTAACACTTACCCCGTACCCGTACCCTTACTCGTACCTTTCAGGGTAAAAAAAATCATACCCTTACCTTTACCCGCAGGGTACGGGTATACCCACAGGGTACCCGTTTACCCATTATTCAATTTACCGAATTGAATTTAAATAATAATAATAACAAGTTGATTTATATAAGATAACAAGTTGATTGATGTTCATTGACTATGTGTTGTTTTTAATTTATAATAATGAGAGAATTTATAAATAATTTTTAAAATTTAGATTGTTGTTTTTAAAAGTTTGAGTAACAAACTAACAATATAAATATTAAGAGAAAATTTAAAGTATTATTTTCAAATAATCACCATGAAAATAGATGTTAGGTAAATTGTTGGGTAAATGATTAGCTCAGGCCTAATACTAACAAATTATTATGACATTATATTTTATATTTATCCTGTAATATTTTATTTTTTTAATTTAATTATGATTCTTAATATATATCCAAAATTTAATTTTGATAATATTATGCACTTTCATGATAAAATCATCATAACAAGAGAATTTATAAATAAATTTAAAAATTTAGATTCAATTTGTTGTTTTTAAAAGTTTGAGTAACAAACTAACACTATACTTATATTCTTGGTTAAATTTCAATTTTCAAAGAAATTATAAGAATAATCACAACTATGCCGGTGCAAATATTATTTTTAACATAAGTTTATCTCTCTTGGGCATAACACTAGTAAATTATTATGACATTATTTTTTATATTTGATTTATAATGTTTAAATTTTTTAATTTAATTGTGATTCTTAATATAAATCCAAAATCTAATTTTAATATTATTATGCTCTATTAAATATAAATATAAAAAATAAATAATATCCAAAATAATATATTAAAGAAAATTTAAGGTATTATTTTAAAATTAATCACAATGAATAGATGTTAGGTAAATTATTAGGGAAATGTTTAGCTTAATATATATATATATATATATATATATATATATATATATATATATATATATATATATATATATATATATATATATATAGGGTTACCCGTACCCTCTTCAACGGGTAAGGGTTCAGGTAAGGGTATGGGTAGGGTAGAGGCATACCCTTACCTGACCCGTACCCGCTCAAAAAATAACGGGTAATGCCCGTACCCATACCCGTACCCGTACCCGCTCAAAGAGGGTAATACCCTCTTTGACCGGGTACGAATACGGGTATACCCGTCGGGTAGGGTAGAGATTGCCATCTCTAAGTTTAATGGGTAAGAGTTTAAATAGAAATATGTATTAAGTACTCTAGGATAGTATTATCATTAAAGTTGCCCTAAGACCTAAATTGAAAAATGTATTAAGCACTCTTCCAAAACGTAAGTTGGTATTTCATTCTTTAATTTCCAAGTATGTGGGGATAAATAAATTTTAGTGTGCACAATTTATATTTCACACACGAAACATATTATTCCTTTCGTCTTTTTGCTTGTCCTATTTTAGAGTTTTTTTTATCTTTTTACTTGTCTATTTACAAAATTTAAGAAGGATTAAATCTTGTTTTTCTAAATTTATCATTTGTATTTCATCCCCTTCCACACCTTCTACAAAATCATATTCAATTACATATTTTATTAAATCATATTTTAAATAAAGATAATTTTGAAAAATTAATATATATTTTTTTATAAATTTCAGGTTACCAACTAACTTCAACTGATTTTTTAAAATCAATTTAAATTAGTTAAAATTGACAAATAAAAAGAACGACGTGAGTGTTTTGCTAAAATATAGAGGCCTCCAAGTATACTTACAGTCCCTCAACTATATAGAGAAATACACTTTGGTACCCCAAGTACAATATTATGTGCAAAGTAGTCCCTCCATCTAACTCCTTAAATGATTACCAGCAAACCACATCAGCTGCAAATGTTTTGAAAAATGCACCATTATTTGTAAGTTAGTCCCTCCAACTAACTAATATGGCAATAATTCGACCGACCACTATTAAAATAATAATTTTTTATGTAACATGAATTTTAATGACAATTTGATGACATGCAAGCAAGCAACCATATTTTAAAAAAATTGTCGATATTGATGCTGACATAAATTAAACATCAAAATGATGTTTTTAATTTAATTTAATTTATTTGTTGCCATGTGCCACATTATTTAAAAAACACTAAAGCAGAGTTTGCATTAATGAATCTCCAATTAAGGTGAAAAGTAGTAAAAACTATTGAAATAAAACATTAAATAATGACAAAAAATATTAATAAAATCATAAATTCTTTTAAACATTAATATTTCATTTTAAGTAGGTTTTATGAATTTTTAGGGGAATTGGTACTTATCAACAATGAAAATTACTATTACTAATCATGCTATGCTCACCCAAATAAAATAATGAGTAAATAAAAATTTTTGCTATGGTGAGAGTGTACTAATAATCTCAAGATATTAAATAAATAGATTAATTTATCCATAATATATAGTTTAGAGACAAGCTTGCACATAATGATATAGTTAGTGCATTGATAAATATAAGTATTGCCACCTAAATGTTAGATAAAGTGATTCATTTGTACCAAATAATGTAGTTTTAGGACTAAAATACATTCTTATTTTTTGGTTATAGGAACTAATACAAAATAGAAGAATTCCAGGATAAATAAATAAATATATAAATGCATGTTGATGGGTGTGATTCCTTGACCTCCATTGTTCTCTGCATGCTTCTTTCTTATTCTTTTTGTTAGTGATTCTGTTGTTTCTAACAATGAAAGCAAAAGGTATGTTAATTGCTGCCATGGCAGCATGCATCTTCAACTTCATCTTATCTTTTACAGATCCTTCTCATGATCCAAAGCTTCAAGTGTTGCCACTCAGCACTGCAACTGGCCCAGAGAGCCTCGCCTTTGACCCCGCCGGAGAAGGCCCTTACACTGGCCTCTCTGATGGCCGGATCTTTAAATATTCACCGGAACACCAGCAATGGACTCAGTTTGCAGTTTCTTCAGGCTATAAGTATATATGCATGTTCTTAATTAATTATCTTCACCTTTTCTTAAAACATGCTTAATTATCTTTAAATTAATGTTTCAATAAATTTTACCCTTTTTTTTAATAGTATTATTATTTATTAGAATTGGTTTCATGTAACTAGCATTAAGAACAGAACTAATTAATGTGCAATTTTCAGCTATCAGCATCTTCTGGTTGGCATGTCTTTTCTAAATGCAGACTATTAAATCTTCATCAATAGCAGTACATTATGTCAAAATTTTTATAGTTTTTTTTATTTTTATTTTTACTTGTGAAGGTATGAAGAGTGTGCAGGATCAGTAGATGCTACGAAGGAAGATGTATGTGGGCGTCCATTAGGCTTGGAATTCAATAATAAAACCGGTGATCTTTTCGTCGCCGATGCTTATAAAGGGCTACTAAAGGCCACACATGATGAGAGAATTTTGAAGCCTGTGGTCACAAGTGCAGAAGGTGGAGCTCTCTACTTCACAAATAGTTTGGATATTGATCAAAATTCAGGTGTTATCTACTTCACTGATAGCAGCACAAAATACCAGAGAAGGTATCTTAAGAAATACTATTTCATTAATTAACAACACTAGTAAGATACATAGAGACTTAAATATATATAATATATGATGATGAACCACTCAGGCAGTATATGGAGGTGATAACATCAGGTGATAGAACCGGAAGAGTGATGAAATATGATCCGAAAAGTGAAAAGGTTGAGGTTCTGATGAATGGCTCAGCATTTCCTAATGGAGTGGCATTGAGCAGAGATGGTAGTTTCTTGTTGATAGCGGAGACAAGTACATGCAGAATACTGAAATATAAACTCAAAAAGAAGAGTGTTCAAGTGCTTGTAAAGTTACCAGGGCGTCCTGACAACATAAGGAGGAGTCCAAGAGGAGGTTATTGGGTGGCATTGAAATCAGAGAGGAAAAACATGTCTACTTCTTGTACAAGGAGAATGGTTCCATGGCTTCCAATATTTATGGAGAGGAGGAGAGGAGTAGTTGCTTTTGCTGTGAGAATTGGGGAGGATGGTAAGATTTTGGAAGTTTTGGAAAAGGGATTTGAGTCTGTTAGTGAAGTTCATGAGAAAGATGGTAGTTTGTGGATTGGCTCTGTTGTTTTGCCTGTTGTTTATCTTGATAAGCTTTAGATTCAGCTTTGTTGTCATTTTATTATTATTATTATTATTATTATTATTATTAATAAAGATGTGTAATATGAATAATATGGTTTATGTATTGGCAGAGAATATTATGTTGCAAAACATTAAAAACTACAGAAAATTAATATCAAGACTCGATTCTCTATTATATGGAAAGGCAGACTCTTATGATTTGAGAATGTCTGAGAGGTTTGAGAACATTCATAAAATTGCCAAAAAAAAGCATGAATTTGAAGATAATAATACAGAAACACACACACATGACTAACTAATTACTAAGTCAAGAGAATACCTGACAAATGGCTGCACTAAAAGATGAAAAGGACATAAAAGTCACAAGATCCATTAACAGTAATAAAAAAGGTATTACAAGGAGAGAGAAGGGGATGGTATAATTAAGGCATGACGTAAAGGGAAACGTGATGATAAGGTTGTTTTCTCTAGTGCCATGAAGCACTAAATAGCCGTTTGGTTCACAGTAATGATATATTACCATGATAATAAGATTACAGTGGTAATGAGATTGAGAATGTTATATGCTTGAGATTACCATGTTTGGTTGAAATTTTATATTACTGCTAATTTTTCATTACCATGTTTGGTTAGTCATGTTAATCACCTCAGTAATATGTCAAATTTACCAAAATACCTCTACATATAAAATTTTGAAAATTATAATTTAAAATATTTAGATAAATAAATAATTAAATTATAATATTAAAAATTATTTTTTGCACAAATTTTTAAAATACCTTTATATTTACCAAATTACCCCTAAATATAAATTTTTGAAAAATATAATTTTAAGTATTTCAATAAATAAATACTTAAATTATAATATCAAAAATTATTTTTTTCATAATTTTTTAAATTCCTTTGTATTTACCAAAATACCCCTATACATAAAATTTGAACATTTTAATTTAAAGTATATAGTAAATAAATAATTAAATTTTAATATTAAATTTTAATTTTTCATAATTTTTAAAATACCTTTGTATTTACCAAAATACCCCTACATATAAAAATTTGAAAAACTTAATTTAAAGTATTTAGATAAATAAATAATTAAATTATAATATCAAAAATAATGAGGGAAAATAAAAATTAGGGGTTTGATAATGAGTGTAATAAGGAATTAGATTAAATGAGTGGAGGCATAATTGGAAAAATTAATATTACACATTACCACCAACCTGGTAATCTGGATGGACACCTATTTTGGTGGTAATAACATTACCACTTTATTTGGTAATATTTCACTATTGGTAATCTCATATTACCATCAACATTACCACAGTAACCAAACATGGTAATCTGAACACATAACCACCAGATTCCCAGTAATGTTTTCACATTACCGCAAACCAAACACCACCTAAAAGCATAAATCATAGGCCACGTCGAAAATAGAGGGTTGATCACATGGGTCAAATGAGAGGAAACCTAGAAAGTTGTGACTCTGTTTTGATAAAGGGGATAACTCATTAAGGTTTGCTCTTTTGATTTCATTAGCGGTATAAAACCAAGAGAGAAACATGTGATTAATGTTTAACGCAATAGAAATAAATAATTTTGTAGAACTGTTAAAAATACGGTTGTTTCTTTCAAACTAGATATTCAAAAAAATGGTTAGAATGATAAAATCAAAAACTTCTTTTTTTATGCTAGCTAATTTTTGACTCCAAGTGGTCTACACCTCGATGATAGAGTTGAGAGGGGAAGGAAGGCTAAAGAAATGGCCGTAATGCACCCACATATGCAAGTTAAACGGACATTTAAGGAAAATATAGGAATAGATTCCTTAGCAATGTGGCATGAGACATAGCTAACTGTAGATAGTCTAGTGCACCTTCTCCTAGTGAGATTGTCTAGCTAAGGTTAAGATCTTATTGTCTCAAATTAGTTAATTGATGAGAATTATTATGCGAGGACAAAAGCCCTTGCCCAAGAAGTGGCTGATTGGATACGGATTAAAGAAACTATAACAAAATTTAACCAAGAAGATTCCAGTTTGATGGGGAAACCCTGTTTGACTGTGTTTCTGGTCGGGTTCGGGTTAGGGTAAAACCCAACTAATATAAAGCTGAGGCGGGTATGGGGATCCTAATACCCAACCCGAACCCAAACTCCACCCCAACCTGAAGGTAAAAATATAAAGTTTTGTAAATATAAAAATATATGGGGGATTTGTGCAAAATGAAGAATATAAGGTCATGGTTTTTTTATCATAGGTGACAGATGATCTCTTTGATGGTCGCGTGTATCTTTGATGGTCACTTTTCCATGGTTTGGTTTCTTAGATAGAGAGAACATCATAGTCACCTTTCTACCTCTGTTAGATCTTCATTAACTCATGAGAATGAAGTTCTTCATTTTGTGAGTTCCATTTCTTTGTGTGTGTGTGTGTATGCTGACCAACTTGAGTGTATCTTACTAGATATGGTATTTGGTTATGCCAAAATATATGGACTTGAAATTGTTGATGATTGATCTCGATGAAGATGATGATTAATGGTGTTCATTTAAACAAAAAACTATGATTTTGGATTGGCGTTTTTAATTTCTACTTGGTGTTGTTTTTTGTGATTTTGAATTAGGATTGAAATTTCCAATTTTTATTTTAATATTATGGTTATTTTGTCAAAAAAAAAAAAAAAAAAAGTCTACTTGCCATAGTTTTATAATAAATTATTTTATTAATTAAATATTTGTATATAGGGGTTGCGGTGGGGACAGGGATCACCGCAAGTACGTGATTCCTATCAGGTGCGGGTGTGAGTTCAAGTTTTGAAAATCTAGCCCGTTGCCATCCGTAGTTGCTAGCAAGGAAAGAGAAAAGCTCTTTTAAAGATAAAGCAAAATTCTTCCACTTGAGTTGTGATCTTGGTTGAGAAAATACATGTGTAAAGCACACAATCAACACAAACAATTACTGTAGAGATTAAAGAAATTTCAACACAATGTAAAAATCAGCAATAATTCATAAATAAAAGTTTAGAAAGATCCAACATGGGGTTTGCGTGCTTAAGCACTACTCTAAGACTGAATTAGCTTCCCTATGCAAGATTTTGCTGATCTCATCCAAACGATAGGTTACACTAACCCAAGACGGATGAACTCCCCACCTATCACATTCGGTATTGAGGTTTTCCAACAATAATAAAAAAAGTTAATACTCTCTTAAAACCGTAATCAAAGCGCTAATGACACAAAATCTATATAAGGTGACCAAAGACTCTCTCAGCATCTGATGTGGGACTAAAGAAAATAAGGTAGCTTAGTTTGAGTGTATGATATGTGGGACCATCCAAGGATTCGCAAGCAACAAAACAGCGAAAAGGATTGGTCTCCATGGGACCCACATCCAACAAATTTTTAGACTTAGCTTATGACATTTATGTTGTACTGTTAATGCACTTATTAAGGATCTTTTATTTTGTAACCACTCTTTATTTTTTGTTACTAATTTTACTAAAATATTACGATTAATTTACAAATGTGACTGTGATGTTAATTGAAAAACTGTGAGTGTTATTTTTTTATATACGGTTTATTCAAAAAAGTTATAATTCTTTTAAAAAATAAATAAAATCATGTACATGTTTTTATGTCATTTATGGTAAATTAATACTCTAAAACCACTTTCATGTAAAGGCACTCAAAAAAAAAAAAAAACCTTCATAAAATACTTAACTTACTATAAGAAACATTTATACTTTTAGCACTCAAATATTAAACTTATAAAAAAAATATTTTTGTGAACATATAAATTAATTTTAGGAGTTACTGTCTCTATTACTTTATAATTGTCACGTTTAAAAAACTTTTTATTTCTATTTGTCATTTTAAAAAACTAAAAAACATTAATCATTTGTTTTCAAATTTATCCTGGCCTTCTTTAATAAATAGTTGAGTTATACTATACACAAATATGCCTCTACTTTATTGAATTAATTGTATAATTATAAAATGAATAAAAAATAAGACAGTCCATTTAAGAATAGAAATAGAGTAAATTTGATAGAATAATAAATAAAAAATAATTTAAAAAAATAGGTAAGATTTTAATAAAATTAAAATAATTAACTAACTATGTAACATAGTTAAAAGTGACAATTAAATAGTAACATAGAGAGTATTACCTTATTATGCAAGTACTATGAAGGTGTGGCAGGTGATGAAATTAACATCAAATTTAATAATCAATTGATTTGTTAACCAAAATGTCACCTACTAACCTACTGATCTAAAATTCTAAATAAAGCATTGTTTGGTAGAAATTAGAAATAAAAGGTAAACTGTCAAACTACTATATATATATAATTATTTATTTATTTAATAAAAAAAGACCAAGTAAATGTTGTAGGAAAGAACTCTGCAACCTCAATAGTAATTTTTAATTTTTAATTTTTAATTTTAAATTAAAGATGTATATTAAGTTATAAACACAGAGTTGAGAAGAGGTTGATATAATTCTCTTCAAATTTCAAGTTTGAAATAAAGAGATAAAAAAAAAAAATTAAAACTGTAAGCCACAGTTGTTGGACCCCCCAAGCATTCAAATAAAATTTATTAATGTTGTCGCCACGCATTAATAATTCACTGACATTATTAATAATGCATGTATGAACATATTGTACCCATACCGGACCAAGCAATTATATGAAATAAATCCTTTTTTTATTTTTATATAATAAACATGGAAAAAATACACTGATTTTTAAAAATATTTCAAATTTATTAAATTCCCAAAAATCCTGATTTTTAAAATTTAAAATAAAAAAAATTATAAAATTACCTCTATTAAACCACGCATAGTGTTTTCTATCATGTCATACTTGTGTTGAGGGGGTGAGCTCGTCTATTTTGCCTCTCAGCACAAGTTCATACCCATTGTCACCATCTTCTACTGTTGATAATGTCAAAGTCATTTGTGGTATTTTATTAAAATATTGGTAATATAGGACTACAAGAAGAATACAAATTAAAAAATAAATTAATAAGTTTAAAAAGTTATATAATCAGAATAAAAAATACATTGAGTTTTTAAATAATTTTTTAAAATAAAATGAATGTAATATATAATAAAAATACTATTTGATAAAAAAAATCAAGAGGAAATTCCCTACAGAAAGAAAAGAATTGAAAAGAAAAAATTAGAATCACAACATACATATTATTATTTAATGATCAATAAATTAAAATAACTACAGAATAAATTATTGTTTAAATCATATAAATTTTTTTTCCTATAATTGTTTACCAATGAATCTTATTTTTTTTTTATTCCAATGTTTATCAAAATAAACAAATAAAATTCAAAGCAACAATTTTTTTTATACTATCTTTAAATTTTAATAAATCTAATTTATTTACTTTGGGCCCTTTTTGTGAACGGGATATGAGCTACAATATGATAGTCTTACCCACCTTATCCTACCGATAGAAACGGATAGTATAAGATAAAAAAATAATAATAATAAATTATTTTATTTAGTTTCTGTCTCTCATCTAAGGTTTCATTGCATCCTTCTATTTATCTTCAAACCCAAGATTTGGGACAAAAACTTATAATAACCATATATGACATAAATTTTATTATAATAAGTAAGTTTTTTTTTTTATCCAAAACAATTGAAAAGTTTCTTTGTGGAACTCCTGAGTCTCCTTTTTTATTATATTTTATATTTAATTTTTTTCATCTGATGTTTGTATTATATATAGATTATATATTTTTTTAATAATTTTATAGTAACTATAATAATTTTACCAATACTAAATCATAATAAAAAAATCAATTATATATATATATATATACACTCCTTCCATTCATTTTTATTTGTCATAAATCCATTTTTTTTTTATCTGTCATTTTCAAGCATCAATAAGCATTTATTATTTTTTTTCCCAAAATTACTCTTAAAATTAATATTCAACTACTTTGTTGGAATTAAATAAAAGAGAGAAATATGAAAATATAAATTAAGAATAAATTTGGAAAAATAAAAATTTTTTTATAAAATTTTGTGAAATAACTAAATTTTTTAGTATATGAGATTCGGTTAACCATGACAGATAAAAAGAAACGGAGAGAGTATATTATAAAAAATAATTTGTCTATTTCCATATAATTCATATCATATTTAATTAGTATCTATTATTTATTTCATGCACATCAAACACATAATAAAATATTAACTTATCACCGTCATATCATTTTTTACTTTTATCATAGTATCGTATCCACACTTTTACTATCAACGGGCTCTTAACAAAGTAATAAATAAATAAATATACAAAACAAAAAAAAAAAGTACCTATTTTTTTGTACAGAGTCTTTGTCATACAAACAGAAGAGGCAACATTATACACCTGTCACTGGTCCCTTCAATTAAACTCTGATGTAACACATAGAAAAGATCAGACGGCTGACGATCGATCTGATCATGCTATCAAACGATGTGATAGAACACAGATAATTGCAGCTTTAATAATATTTTTAACTACACCTGATCGTACTAATACAAAGCATTTAATACGAAACTCTCTTTACATATCTACCCCTGCCGCATCACAAAATTACACATATATTATTATACAATTTCTCAAACAAATATATATTAACTATTTATTTTTAAGTAGTTGATCCACATGAAAGGGCAAAATAGGGAGACTCATATAAAAGACTAGGCCTCTCCTAATATACGAAATTTATCTAAAATTATTTATTTAATTAATTCAAGCCTCAATTATTTGGACTAATATAATTGGTAAAAAAAATATTATTATAGCTAATAATTTTTTTTATTATTGTTACCATGTCTATGTTAAATGGTTGGTGCACTTGGCTCCTTACCAAAAAGATTCATTTAAATCTCAACTCATGCAAGTGAAAGTAGAATAGCCGTACTGATCCTCATGTGGTCCAAATATACATGATGATTAGATTATAAACCAAGAAAGTACCAATAAAGGTTGAAGGAGCTAAAATTTTTATATTTTAATTATCGTATTTTACATATGTATAAAAGTATTTTTATTACGAAGATATACCTATATGATACATGAATTTATGAATTTAAAGTAGTGATTTGTATTTATCTTATTTTGCCATGTCACACTCGTGTATTAATATTGGTCAAAGATGAACTCGAATTCCGGATAAATAAATACATGTGTTAGTGTTTCCTTGCTCTCCATTATTCTTTCTTTCTTCTTCTTCTTCTTGTGTTTCCATTGATATTTGTGTTTCCTTGCTCTCCATTGTTCTCTCTTTCTTTCTTTCTTTCTTTCTTCTTCTTCTTCTTCTTCTTCTTCTTCTTCTTGTGTTTCTATTGATTCCAATAATGAAAGGAAAAGGTATGATGGCAGCTGCCATGGCAGCATGCATGTTCTTCTTCATCTCATCTTTTGAAGGTCCTCAACATGATGATGCAAAGCTTCAAGTGTTGCCACTCAGTAATGCAAGTGGTCCTGAGAGCTTCGCCTTTGACGCCGCCGGCGAAGGCCCTTACACCGGCGTCTCTGATGGCCGGATCTTTAAATGGTCACCGGAACAGCACCAATGGACTCAGTTTGCAGTTTCTTCAGGCTATATGTATGCATGTGTTCTTAATTAATTATCTTCACTTTTTCTTATAACATGTTTAATTATCTTGGAATTAATGTTTTTTTTTTTTAATGATGATGATTGATGAGGATGAGGTTAGTGATGAATAATTTGGTAGGATTATATATGAGAGTTGGGATTTTGAAATGATTGAATTGGTTGCGTGTAACTTACTAGCATTGTGAACAGAACTGATTACAGTGCAAGTTGCAACTACCAGCATCTTCTTGTTGGCATGTCTTTTTCTAAATATAGACTTTATGATATTCATTAATGGCACTGAATTATGTCAATTTCTTAGCTCTTTTTTTAGCATGAAATTACTAGATCCACTTTGTTCAATCTGGTTGCATACAAACCACTTGTTTCATCTTTCTTTCACGTGTTTAAGTAACTATTTATATATATGTATGTATGTCTATGCTTAATATGTTTTTGTCTATGTATATACACACACACATATTAATTTTATTTATTTTTTTGGAAAGGGGTGAAGAGTGTGCAGGATCACAAGATAAGGAGAAGGAGCACATATGTGGGCGTCCATTAGGCTTGGAATTCAATAATAAAACCGGTGATCTTTTTGTCGCTGATGCTTATAAAGGGCTGCTGAAGGCCACACAAGATGAGAGAATTTTAAAGCCTGTGGTCACAAGTGCAGAAGGTGGAGCACTTGGCTTCACAAACAGTTTGGATATTGATCAGAATTCAGGTGTTATCTACTTCTCTGATAGCAGCATAAATTTCCAGAGAAGGTAAAAAAAAATAAAGTGCTTAATTTCCTTAAAGCAATAATAATAGAATGAGAGAAGCTCATACTAATATGATATGGCACATGCAGGCAGTTCATGAAGGCTATAATAACAGGTGATAGAACAGGAAGAGTGATGAAATATGATCCAGAAGAGGAAAAGGTTGAGGTTCTGATCAATGGGTTAGCATTTGCTAATGGAGTGGCATTAAGCAGAGATGGTAGCTTCTTGTTGATAGTAGAGACAACTGAATGCAGGATACTGAAATATAAACTCAAAGAGAAGAGTGTTCAGGTGCTTGTGAAGTTACCAGGGTTTCCTGATAATATAAAAAGGAGTCCAAGAGGAGGATATTGGGTAGCAATGCATTCAAGGAGGAAAAAGGTAGTACAGTGGGCTCTATCTGTGTCTTGGATAAGGAGAATGATTCCCTATCTTCCATTTGATCTTCATAAATTGAGTGAGTTAATGGAGAGGTGGAGAGGAGGAGCTTTGGCTATGAGAATTGGGGATGATGGTGAGGTATTGGAGGTTTTAGACAACAGGTTTAAGTTCATTAGTGAAGTTCATGAGAGGAATGGGACTTTGTGGGTTGGCTCTGTTCTTGTGCCGTTTGCTTCTCTTTATAAGCTTTAGATTCAACATCTGTCTGTCTTGTTTAGATATGTAATATGAATAATATATACATATGGCTTTATGAAATGATTCATGCATGCACTAGCACTAGTTCTGATATCATATCATGCTCTCAATATATATAATAAAAGATTACAAACCGGCAACAGAAAGGGGAACAGCACACACACTGATAAAAAAACCATAGGTAGATAGAGCATATGGCATTGTGAAACGAACTCAGTTGCCCAGTAAGGCAAGGATGAAGCTCCTGTAATGCCCTGATTCTTTCTTGGAGATTGATTGTTCAAGAGTGGTGTTGGTTCGCTTGAGATACAGCTCCTTGATCTCATTCAAGTCTTTTTCGGCACGAGTGACGATCACACGAGTCAGTGAGTCATCATCAGACTTGTTAAGCGCATTGCGCAGAAGCTGCAGCAGAAAACATTATTCATTCAGTTACTTGATCATGCCTGAATTATTTGTGGTGGTAGTGGTCACAGTAGTAGTAGTATTACCTTCTCATAGTACTTGAGAGGAGAGACAATACATTTTATAGTGACATACAAAGCTGAGACAAACTCATTTGCAGAATCAGCAGACAAAGCCTGAATTCATGTTGTAGTTTCAGAAACAATCAATCAATCAATAAATTAATCCAAAATTCATCTATATATTACCTTGGTAATGGTCATGGCATGTTCATCCTTATAACGATTGAATGTAGCATTGAGTTGTGCCTTGCTCCGAGTAGTCAGAATTCTAATGATATCTTCATGGTTATAGGTCTTGCGCTTGATAGCTTCATGGAGAATTAAGGCCTCTGATTGAGCTAATTTGACGTCAATCTCATCGCCATTGTACCGATATGTGCCTACTAATCCAGTGAGGAGCTGCAACACAATATGTTAGCATAGAACTATATGAAAAGAACAAACAGGGTAGCTCTAGTTTAATGACATGCCTTGCGCAAGTCTCCGGAAGTGCGTGCAGCCAAATCTTCCTCCAGAGAATGTTTGTACAAAGCTTGATAGGCTTGCTTCACTACAAGAAGATCAGCAGGTGAATTTATGCAGGCTATTTCAATGATAACAGGGCTATCAACACTCTTCTTCAGTGCTATGTTAGCAAGAACTGCTTCTCTTTCAATCGGATTGAACATCCATCGGTACACAGCTTTCTGCATTGAGAGATGAAAGTTTATGTATGTGGATCTGATAGTATTAAGATGAGATGAAATGCAAATACCTCATAATCACCATTGAGTTCAGATTCTAGCCTTTTGGTGAGACTCTCCTTGTAGAGTTCTTCATAGGCTTCTTGAATATGTTTCCTTTGCGTTGAGTTCCTGTGTGCCAGGATTGCAATTACTGTCTTATCATCAGTCCCCCATCCTAGCAAAGCAAACAGAAATCCTTAGTTTGGACTCTAACACACACACACACACACACACACTGAAGTCATTCCCAAGATTAAGTTATGTTTGAAGCCATCAAGTTTCTTTCTTTCATCTGTGTCATTAGACTTGGAAGACAGTCAGTCCATCAAATGATGCTGGTTCATACACTCATCCTTGTTTGATCAGCTTGATTGAATAAGAATAACACAAGTCCAAAAAAAAAAAGAAACTTAATGATACACAAAGCAGAGAGGCAAAACCTTGGAAAGCCTTCCTGAGTTGCTCTGCATCTTCAACCGGAGAAGGAACATGCTCTGGAACTGTGAGAGTAGCCATTTGTTTCTCTCTTTCTATAAACCTCCGGATCTCTGAAACAAGTGATGAAGAGAAAAGGGCAATGGAATGTGTAATATATAGAGAACTAAGAAGCAAGAGCCACGTGGGTTCAATGAAACCGGCTTTGTGCGTTAGCGTTAAACGTAACGCCTTGCGGTTTCTGAAATAAAGATTCCTCTTGTTCTATAATGTAATAGCACATGGTTTCTTCTTCACTCCAACCCTCAATAATGAAATAAACACCTTTCCCTTGTATCAAGAAATACCTTTTCTTTTTTCTCACAATGCAGTCTGTCTAGAAACGCTCACCTTTAGTGGGAGACATGTCACAATGCCAGAATTGCCAAATGTGGACACGTAATATGGTGATAGCTTAGCATAGGAGTCTGATACTGTCCTTTTCAATTCATTTGAATAGAAACGAAAATAAATAATCAATAATATAAATATTTGTTTCAATGAAGGACGGGAGCAGCTGGTAGTGCTGCATAAGAGTTATGAAGCTGCCAAATATACAAAGCTATTTCTAAAATTAAAGATCTTTCGGTGCAAAAAAAGAAGAGAGCTGTTGGGATGTCCCATCTTAATTGTAATTGATATACCAACTAAAAAAACAAATAAAGTTCTTGAAATGATTTACCATCGAGTGCGAATTAGCTCACCAAACACAAGAAGAGCATCTTTTTGTGATTTATATAATATAATAGTACTTGAGCGTGCCAGGCACCTAGTGATTAACAAGACATCTCAATTGACAACAAAGATTATCAAAGATGAAAACAAGTCTCTTGTAAAAAAAAAAAAAAAATGAAAACAAGTCATGTGGGCAGGTGATAAGTGATGAGTCAGGCTATTGAAAAGTGACAGAAAACAGCGCACACTGAGAGAGACAAAGACGATGACTGAGAGCAGTCACGTGACTCCACATAGCACAGCCATTTGGAAGATAAAAAGAGAGCTGAACAAAATAAGATGCACTAAAATATGTTTATCCACTGCTGATCAGGGGGCGTTCATGTCAGTCTAAGCAAAAATTAAAGAAAACTTCGGCATGGTAGTACACAAGCACGTGTCTTCTTGAAAACAATGCGAGATAAAATCATCATAAACAATTCTCGTTCATGTACATAGTTTTTATATACTAATTGTATAACAATTAATTAAGACTTTGACTGGATATGAAAGCAAACATGATAATTAACACCGGCTCTTACCCACCCTATCTTGACCGGCTTGGCATTTGGTTCAAGACTTTCAACTCAAAACGCGGTTGTGTCATCAACACCAAAGAAAGATGCTAAACATGAGACTGTGGGAACATATTTTATTAACCTGATCTACATGACTACATATATTGCCCACACAGATCAACTTTCCAACACTACACAAGATTTGCACACGAATCTGATCACAGATCAACTTTCCAGGGCTATAAAAGAAATGCACACAAATCCTATTCACACATACCAAGTCTAGACAAGAAATGCACACAAATCTAATTACAGTAGAGCAGACCGGATGATTCCACCACTAAATAATTATCGGTTCGACGTATCATTGCTTAGAAGTGCAATAAGTTGATAGAGTTTCTCCTTCCCCTTTTGAAGTAAAAAGAATAAGCTTACTGAATTTATGATACTTGGCGAGCAGCCTTGGATGCTGATAAGTCTTTGAAAGCTAACATTTTGTTTAGAGCACTAACATAAGCCCGAACACTGGAGACAACAATATCCATCCCTGCTCCAGATCCACTGTTGAAAAACATTTAGAAGACATTGGCACAAACAGAAAGATGAACATCCATTTACAACACCGTAAATTTAAAATATTAACAAATTAGCCAACGGAAAGCAAAAGAAAAACCTGAAAGTACGGAAGACTGTTTCTCCCGTCAAGGCATGTGTAGATGAATGGGTGGTATCTCCACGGATAACAACTCTTGTGGAGGCAATGGCATCAATGCCTTCTGTCACCGAGTTCATGGAATACTCCAGCAGAGTCACAGGAACCTGCAAAATTTCACCAATGTCAAAAGTAAAACATGTTGTGCAACTGTATTCCTTGTTTACTGGCTCCACACAAGAAAATACAAGCAGCAGTAAGAGTGGTTGCACAAATAATCAGTCTGGAAATAAGTTACGAAGGGTGACTAAGAACCATAGAGGGAGACCAAGGAAGTCGAGTGATGTAAGGTACATGCTTGGAGCACGATTGGCCAAGCATGGTTCAGTAGAATGCCACATTCCAAAATAAATGACAAAACACATTGTTAATGAAAGAAAAAACATGGATAATAACAGATCACGGAAAGCCTGGATTACCCCGATTATGATATCAACAGCTTTATATGCTGCATCAACAGGACCTGTTCCAACAGAGCATGCAATCTTCTCCTCCCCATCTGAAGCAATAAGTTTAACGGTTGCTGTAGAAAGGCCAAGGGTGCCGCCAGTAACCTGCCCATCAACGCTTATAAGCTTACAAGGAGCAAAATAGTTTATTCAAAGTCGTTCTGTTGGGAAGGAAAATAATGAACTGAGACTTCACCTGCAGATCACCAAGCAACCATATCACCTGAGTCTGGACTATTTCATCAGAAATAAGTGCTTCAATGTCATCATCAGTTACATGCTGGTGTCAGATGGACCTTTGCTTAGGACGGCCACCAAATGTTATGAACAGTATATGTTCACATAAAATGAATAGGTACAAGTTCCTTTAAAAAAACATAATACAAGCTTGAAAAGAACTTGGTGGAAAAGAGCAAACAAAAGAAGTTTGAAGCTTGAACAGACAAATATATTTGCAAAAATTTAGCTTACCCCCAATTAGTTATTGAACTTACTCTATAATAAAAGAAGGGAGTCCATCTTCAAGAATAAAAGTGATCCATAAATTGATTGACAAATATATTTCAGAAATCAGATATGAGCTGCATTAATGTTCTTTGCGTATATTCGTTTATTTTTCATAAACATGATTTAAAACATCCAGTTCATGAGAACATGAAAGCTCATTTAGAGAAATTCTTCCATATACTACTATACAAGTAACCATAAATGCACACAAACCTTTTTTTTCTCTGCAACCTCTTTGAAACGCTTGAAGATATCATCAAGTTCTTTCCCATTTATATCATACCCAAGCTGAAAAAGCATTCACCAAACATATCAAGTTCATAAACTTGAATAAAAGCAAACATCAATAAGAACCAAAAGACAACAAAATTATTCACTGTTTATGTACCTCCAAAAGTCTAGATCTGAGAGCATGGCGCCCACTGCAAAGAAAAAAAATTGGAAGTTCAAATTAAAGCTGAAAATAGAAGTAGCAATGCATTACATAGCCAAAGCCAACGTAGGTTGGATGAATGCGACTGATGGATTCAGTAATAGACACATTAGAAGTTCATTGACTGAGAAGAGAATAGCAAGTAGGATAGCATGGCAACAAGGTTAAAATATCTAAAGAAAAATTATTTTCCTTCATCAAATTACGTGGTGTGCAATTTCGATAAGAAACCAGATACCAATATCCCGCCGATTGATATTTACCCCAGACAGTACCTACTACACATTTTCTTTAACTTTGTTGTGCTCATGGAAGAACCCCATGTAAAAGATTATCTATTGTATCAGCTTAGACAGTAACCTTTGTCGAATGTTTGGTGTTAGCTAATCAAGTCAATAAACCTGAACAGCATTAGATAAATTAGTAATTGAAGATCACATGTAACCAAAAAATAGGATGAAATTATCTTCTTCACTTAAATGTCCATACCTAAGCTTTCCTAGCACAATCCCAGATTTATTAGATCGAGTCAATCCAATATCCTCAGGAGATATAATCTCATATGTACTTTTATGTTTAAGCATGCCATCCTGTAGAACAGTAAATAATGGAACTTATTATGTGAGTAAAGAAGCATAAAAAAATGTAATTGCAAATAAATACTGGCATGTATACAGATTTAAAACAGCGGTATTAGATGGATGCACATGTAGCGCAAATAAATGATCATTCATGTGCTAACTCACACGGAGTATCATAAAAAATGCTTTCCTAATGTATACTTTCTTGAGTGAGCATCTTCTCAGGTGCCTACATAGGCAATACCTTAATGTATGATTACCTGGTGTATACCACTTTCATGGGCAAAAGCATTAGCTCCAACAATTGCCTTATGTGATTGGACATGCAAGCCACTGTATTCTGCAACCTGGGTCACAAATGAAATGATTAACTAGGATAATATATTCACCTTAAATACAGAAGGCAACATAGCAGAACTAACAAGACTACCATCTTACTAGCCATAACAATATGTTTAATGTTGATCCCAGTATGAAGGCCTCCCATAAGTTCCTTACGACACTTTATAGCCATAACAACCTACAAGTGCCAGTACATATTTCAGCATAAAAGTTTAATAAGGATGAAGACGTAAGTCCAAGCAGAACCTATCTTCAGCTAGGACTTATGCTGAGCATTTAAGAATTAATTTCCTTCCAAATGAAGTAAAGAATACATGCTTACAGAAATACACTTATAGTCTTAAGCGGAAAATACACAAATTTTTTTACCCTGCTACACACAGCATTCAGCTATAATAGGATTCACAACCCAAAGTAGACATAAAACATTGATATTTACCTCTTCCAAAGAAGCATTTCCAGCTCTTTCACCAATACCATTGATTGTCACCTCAAGTTGTCGTGCCCCAGCATAAGCACCCTGAATTTAGATTGTCCGAAAAGTTAGCATATGTGCGACTAGAGTCCTAAGGTAATACTCAAAACGCAAAACAGGTAACTAAAGAGGCATACAGCTAACGTATTAGCAGTTGCAAGTCCAAGATCATTCTGACAGTGTGTTGAAATGATCACATTCTCTATTCCACGAGTATTGGCATTTATATCAGCAATTAATCGTCCAAATTCAGAGGGAAGGGTGTAACCAACAGTGTCAGGAATGTTGACAGTGGTGGCCCCAGCTTTAATAACTTCCGCCAGAACATGATAAAGAAACTCCCTTTCGGACCTGAGGATAAAGTACCACACAGATCATGTACAGAACCCTGCCTCTCAAAATTCTTAAGTAGAGCAACCAATATTTGCCTATAAGAGAGAGGCCAATATACAACAGTCACCCAGACAACGTGACTAATAAACCTTGTTTTGCATAGAATGCAAAATTAAAACAATCAGGTGAATGGAAAACAAAACTTCGTTAAAGTTCTTCAAATCTAGTATGTGCTCATCATGATCCTGAAAACTCCCCAATCCTGTTACTCAAAAGTCATTAAATAAAAATAAAGTATAAATAAGTATCAAGAATCCAAAGATAATCATAAAAAATTCCTCCCAGTTTTGTTTTTCCTAGCTTCTACAAATTTTTTATGCTAAGAGTATCTATCAAACTGCAAAACAGGGAAGGCAAAAGGCAATAAAATATTATATGAGGGTCCACCTCATAAAACATACTATAATAACAGAGTTTATCATACAATAGTAACAATACACACAGGTTGGATTAAGAATCTAAGATTTAGTGAGATGGGCGAAATATAGGAATTAATAAGTCAAAGCATATCCTGGCGGACACTCCTACAAATTTCTCTTTTTTATGAAACTAGAATAAGCCATCAATCTATTAGATAAGCGTTTCGGCCAATTAAAAGAATTTATTTCTAAAATAAAACTAGTGAAATTCTAGGAATGTCAAAGATCAAAACAACTAATAAAAGGATAACGCCACGAATTATTGGAGGGGGAAAAAAAGTAAGTACCTTCCCGCGTCCTCGGGGCTGAATTCAACATCCTCGCACCCCAGACTCCGGGCATAAGCCACCATTTCGCTAGCAATCCTCACCACCTCCTCTCTCGACTTTCTAAGTTTATACTTCATGTGGATCTCACTAGTGGCGATGAACGTATGGATTCGAGGCCTCATCGCGTGCCGCACAGCCTCCCAAGCTGCATCAATGTCCGCCTTATTACACCTAGCAAGCCCACAGATAACCGGGACGTAGCCGTTCTCGTCGGGGCTTATTCCCAACCTCAATCGCGATAGAGCGGACGGCATCGAGGTCGTCAGGGGAAGAGGCGGGGAAGCCGGCTTCAATGATGTCGACGCCGAGGTGAGCGAGCTGGCAGGCGATGGCGAGCTTTTCTTTTGAGGTCATGGTGGCGCCGGGGGACTGCTCGCCATCGCGGAGAGTGGTATCGAAAATGCGGACGTAGAAGGGATCATCGATGCGGTTTGGAATGTAGGGCGGGCGAGAGACGAGGGAGCAGTGTGAGAGAAAGGATCGAGTGAGGCGATTGGAGGGGAAGGAGGCGAAGGGGACTTTGGGGGAGAAGGAGGAGGAGGAAAGGAGGGAGGAACGGAAGGAAATTGAGCTAGGGTTTGGGGAGAAGATGATGGAGAAGACCATGGCGGGGCGAAAGGTAGACGAGGCTGGACCTTATCTTGAACAGCAAGTGTTAATGCGATGAAGACTGTTATATATATATATATATATATATATATATATATATATATTTGTATGGGTAAAATTATCTTTTGATCCTTTATTTTGTTTACCTCAGTTTTTAAACAGTCACTGGTAACTGTGGCAAACTGCAAAGGGATTTCAATGAAATTTTGATGAAAAATTTTAAAAAAAAATAGAAATTAAAACCAAAACGACTCCACTGGGGATCGAACCCAGAATCTCTGGTTCCGTAGACCAGCGCCTTATCCATTGGGCCATGGAGTCATTACTGTTAATGAATATATTTTAACATATACATCAATTACTTTTATTCATATGCAAATCCAAACACTTTCATTTTAAATTTTTTTATTTGAAATAGAGTAAATACTAATCAATAAAATATGATTGGCGTAGCCAACTTATTAGAACATTTCACGAAATGTCAATTGGAGATGTTTTAAAAGTGATTGTTATCTAAAAATGTTCAATATGAGCTATTAAATCATCATTTAATGATAATTATTTATATAAAAAATTATACATATTTATTGTTATTTAATACATATGACCATTGTTTGACACTGCTTAAAATTATTTACTACTGTGTATAAATTAATAGTAACCACTTGATATAAATGTATAGGTGTCCTTATACACTACCGTGGAAAAGGCGAAAAGCCACACGAACGTGTCATCTTATTTTTGTTTTATACTTTATACATTTTTTTTGTGTGTATAGATTAATAATAACCATTAGATATACATATATAGGCATCCTTATATGTTACTGTAAAACACCTGCGTCATCTTATTTTTGTTTTATGCTTTATACATAAATATTTTTCTATTAAAATATTTAATGCTTTTAGAACAATCAGCACCCTTGTTATAGAAATCTTTACACGCATTTTGTTATCATAAACTCTAAATTCTTTAGTTACAATAATATCAAAGCTAATTTAGAAACCATTTCCAATCTACAAGAGAGGTTAATGGGCACTCACCTCACACAAAAAAATAAAAATAAAAATAAATAAATAATTTTATAAACAAAAATAATTTAAGTGATGAATTTAAGTATTACGAATTGGCATATTTTTTTTAAGGTGAAAAAATCATTATTTATTAAAAAAAAAAGAAAGGATACAAAGACTACATCAAAACGGCCAAAACCAAATTAACAGAAGAAAAACCATGAGAGATGGTGCACAAAAGCAACAAAAAAACGAAAAACAAGTTTGCTGGGGAAGTTTAGCAGTGGAGTAATTTTACTATTTGCATTTATTCTAGTAAAATAAAAAAAAATAAAAAAAAATAAACATGGTACTTGAAGTGGAGTAATTTTACTATTTGCAGGGGTTTATACATAAAGAATCGTAATAAAAAGTTTAGAAGGACTGAAATGAAATATAAAATAATGGCAATTAGCTTAAGAAAGCCCCTTCTCGAGAACCAAAACTAGTGAAGATGGAGATCGGAAAGCAGTCGAAGGCTCGGAAGACGACGCCGGCCTCGTTGACGACGACGACGGTGAACGCCCTCGATGATGGTTGCCTTATGCACATCTTCAGCTTCCTCAGCCCCATCCCAGGTCTGTCCTCCCCCCCAATCATTTATTTTTTATTCTATTCTTCATTTGTTGAATTCTTGAATTACTGGTTTTTTTATGAAATTAATTGTTTTAGTTTGATATTTCTGCGTAATTCTTGGTTTGAGATTTATGTTTGATTGCAATTTCTTTCATAGTTTGCATGTTGTTTGTAAACATGCTTTCAAGATGAGGTTTTTAGCACTATTCTGTGAGTTTGCAGATCGGTATAACACCGCCCTCGTTTGCCACAGATGGCGTTATTTGGCATGCCATCCGAGGCTATGGCTGCGGGTGGAGCCATCCATCAAAGGGTCCGGTGAGCCTGGAGTGTTTCCCAGTCTCGAAGATGCGATATCTGCTGCAAGGTAGTATTTTTCTTTCAGTATTTTGAAGTGAAATAATGCAAGTGAGTATACCTAATTGTATTTTATTGTTTTGAAGGCCTGGGGACACCATTCTAATTGCTGCTGCTAGGAACCATGTTGCTTGCAATATTCAGATAAAAAAGCCCCTTTGCCTTGTAAGTCTGTGTGTGTGTGTGTGTGAGTGTTTGTTCTGGAATGAATTGTTTGTTTTAGTTAATGTCAAAACAATCCTTTTAATTTGTTCAGAGTTGTGGCAAAGTTTAATTATGTTTCCGCTCTTTTTTATTACATTTCTTGTTGATTTCGGATGATTAATGTGTGTCATGTTCTACTTGGTGATACAATAAACTAGAGTCACAGAATCTTGCAAATTGTGAACAAATTAGTGACATGTTTTTATGAAATGGTTTATTCTGAGGATATGGAAATCAAATCTTAAACCTAAGCAACATGATCAAGGCTGAAGTGATAGAAACCTAAGGAACATGACCTAGGCTGGATTGAAGTTTAAAGTGATAGTGTCATCAATGCCTATGCAAAAGCAACTTGTAAATCAGATCTGTATCCTTTAGGGTGCTTGAAACTCAATGGAGTGTTGATGGAAATCAATTGGAACTTAGTTTTTTTTACTTTTGCGTCAAATGATCTTGAAATACTGTGTACGCATCAAGATTTTTCATTCTTTGTATCTATTTGCTGCTGGTTTGTTAGGTGGGTGGCGGCGATCTTCCTGATGACACTGTATTGACCTGTTCTCGTGGCTCAGAAAGGTGGGCTTATTACATTTTTCATCTGGCTTTCTATCCATCATTAGGTTCTCTCAGCATGTAATAGAATGTGATTTTATTTTCCATGATGACATGGTATTGATCTGTTCTTGCGGCTCAGAAAGGTGGGCTAATTACATTTTTCATCTGGCTTTCTCTCCGTCTTCAGGTTCTCAGTATGTACAAGAATGTGATTCTATTTTCCATGTTTCGGCTTTCTGCTGTTGATGAGACTGCTTTAACTTGTGCCACTTTCGGTCTTTATTTGTTGCCATGTTTTTAATGTAGTGTATTTTCATAGTTTGGTTTATCAGGTTCTTTGCACCACCATCTCTTATTTTCCTTGTCCAAGCAGTGCACTGGAGTTCCTGTCCACATGCAAAGTTGTGAACCTGACAGTAAGAGCAGAACTCGGTTGCTGCTTTCTTCACCGAAGTGGAAGGCTCATCATTGAAGGATGTGTGCTCCAGTGCGAGGAGAACCCTCTCGACTACCTCTCGTATCCGATCATGAGCACTGCCAAAAGCAGTTGCGATGCATTTGCATCGACATTAAAGGGCTCTCCAGACAGTGTTACAGTTGCGAGAACCCGAATTGAAGGAGGTGCAAAGGCTGTTTGGACTAGTGGGAGCCTGGTGCTGCAAAGTGTGCGAGCCATCTATGCTCGCAAAAGCATCTTCTTCTGGTTCGAAGTTGGGGAAATGGTTGCTGCCCAATAATAGTCCTTGTGTATGTAATGTTGTACTTGAGTTCCTCATCATCTGATTTGTATGTCATTCAAGCAATAGTGCTTTTCCAATGGAATCAACTTCGACAAATGAATTGATTAGCTTGTTCGAAGTTGTCTCATTTAACTTTTAGTGCTTTATTGTGCATTCAGAAGTGAAAATTGATTTAAGTTTGTTCACATAGAATGGACTAATACCACAAATTGGTTACAAGAACTCAAGCACTTGAACTGAGCATCGATTACAGGATTGTTCACGCCTTTCCCCTCATGTATTCAAGCATAATCAGCAAAGAGAGTTTGCTTTTTAAAGCCATCCAAAAATACATGATCAGGACCGACAGAAACTACATCTGATGACTTACTGTTCCTTCCAAATCCTACCTGTCACTCTGAGCTTCAACTCCTTCCTATCACCGCCGGAGAAGAAGAGCGCCATGTTTCGTTGAATGACAAGGCCATCGTAACTGTCACGCACCTTCCTATGCCCGTCCCTTATGCTCCGAGGGACCCCTTGCCAGATCATCTTCCGGCCATTGGCTCCGACTTCAAGGCTGTAGCTGTAGTTCTTTGCCTCAGTGTCATCACCCATGAAGCGTAAGAAGGCTATGTATACAGGTGCCATGCCGAGCTGAAATGCCTCAAAATGCAAGCAGAAGTATTGTCCGAAGCAACTGAAAACCTGGACATTGAACCACAAGTGCATAGCATAAGCTAAAAGCATTTTGCTGATGAGCCAAACATTAAATTAAATCAAGGATTTTGAGAGAAGGTGAATCAGAAAGTACCGTTAGCATCCAGGTCGCGTTTTCAACTTCATGAGGATTCGATTTGACATACCGGTGGTTGAAAGTGCTTCCATTGTGCATATCGACTTTGTGATCATCTTTCAGGTGGTTCACCAAAAAAGGAATGTCACCAACAACCGTGCACTCGGAACCAGCATACGGACAGTTGTAAGGTCTAAATGTGCACTGTGATTCATGCTTCAGCTTGCAGTAGTAGGGGTATATACCTGAACAACCTAATGTGTGATACTTGCAAGGTAATTCAAGAGAAGCGGCAACTTTTTCCAAAGCAAGACACCTTATGTTTCCCAGTTCATGTCTACAAGTGGGGCATCGATTATGCACTCTAGGCTTGCATACTGAACATATTGTGTGACCGTTTGAACACTGTAAATATAAAGGCATAGGTTCAAATGATATTTGCAACATTACAAACACAAAGATGATATATGAATGAATTAGATACATATGACCATCAAAAAGATAAGCCCACATATGAAGAGCTCAAGACTGGGAATATGGCTACAATGTAGTATAGCAAAAAAAGTATATACATTGAAGAGCTCAAGATCATTAAGGAATTAATGGAAGTCCTAATGATGACTTATTATATTTTCTAGTACCATGATCTCATGTATGTGCTCTGTCAACTGTCATTATTTGATAAAACAAGGCAGGGAACTTGGATGATAAAGACACATCACAAGTAATTTCAAAGGGTTATTTGTAATACAAAATTTCTTTGATGCGGTAGAGTTGATATTCTATCATAAATAAGTTGCTTCAGAAAGAATCAAATAAAAGGTGTGCTAAATATCGAAAAGCATGAGCAAACTGAGATAATTTTACCATAGTATATACCCCGTAAAACAAGGCTTTCATCACAATGCAGACCAAAATCATTTATGAATCTATGAACTTCAGAAATTCAAGAACCTTTGCAATTCTAGTAAAATTGCAGAGCGCAAAGGATAGCCTAAGAAGGGATGACCTAAGCATAACATTTGCAATATTACAAGAACATTAACCTTATTTAAAGATATGAAGTATAAATAGGGTGATATGTTAAACGAACCTGATGTATTGGAGGGTACATGGCACTTAAGCACACAGGACATTCAAGAAGTTCACGGACACTGCTAGCAACAGTTAAATTTGGTTTTGGTGTGTGTTGAGCATGTTCATTCACATTTTCACTGATTTCCATCAAGTCATCAACTTTAGGAGGATCAACAACCTCGGGCTTAACTCTCATATCATCAAAATAATTATTCCCAGATGTCATGGCAGTGAATTGAATATAAGCTTTAACCTGTAACACAAAATGCAGGCTTAATTGCATTTAGATTCAATGCAACAGAAAATTACTATTCAGAATTTCAGAATGCTATAGGGCATGAATCACCATTACAAATAAGTAGAAACAAAATGTGGAATTGCTCAAAAGATCACCTTCACCTAGAATAATAATATCACCTGCGGTCTGCTTAAGATGTCTCACTTCAGAGTAAGATGCAAATACAACCCTAATTGTTTACAACTTTTGCCAACAGTTATTACAAAGTTGAAGGCTACACGTAGATCAGATGCAGCATAAGTGCAGATTTAGGTGAACAAAATGGCATCTTCAGATAGGTTTTGGTTCTATTATTTATCCAACTTAGAACAACTCAGTTGTGTCATTTTCTTGTTTCATAGATCACGTAACCTCACATTTACAAACAGTTGCACCAAACTCCATCTATGAGAAACAAAACAAATAAAATCACACACCATATTCAGAAAGAACAGTCACAGATGACAAGAACTAACAGAACACTCATCAACACAATAGGAGGAAATCCTCACAACAACAGCCAAGAAATTATTCAGATTAAACATTGTGATAGCAAAAATTCAAAAACTGCAAGAAATAGCATTGCACTGCATCAGTCAAAACAATGTGACAACTAAAATCACAATTTGCAAGAAGAAAAACATTACCATAGAACCCACATCAAAATCAAACACAAACAAAAGAGAAAGACCACTTCTTTCTCCATTTGCAAGGTAGAAAACACACTACACCCAAAAATCCAAACTTTATGCTTAAAAAAGAAGAAGAAAAAAAAAGAACCAAGAAATCCAGCCATTAAAACCAACACCAGTCTCCTCAAAAGCAAAGGAACCTTAAAGAAGACCAAAATCCAGAAACACAAAAAGATCCAAACTTTCTACATTACCACTACACAACGAAGCCAGATCAAACTCAAACACCTCAAACATTATCAAAATAACAGCTAAATGCCTAAAACAGGCATCAACGCTGTCACAAAACAAGATCCAAAAAAAAAAAAAACACGATACCTTCGAGGAGGAGGAGGAGGCGAACAAGAACAAGAACAAGAAGAGGGCGAGCTGAATTCAAGCACAAAGGTCAAAGCCTTAATGAGAGGGTCATGAAGAGGTTTATGGGGACGAGGGCGGAGAGAAATTCGAATTAAAGCCGTTGATCTCTCTCTCACTCTCTTTCTCTCTCTCTCTCTCTCTCTCTCTCTCTCTCTCTCTCTGTTTTTTTTTTTTTTTTTTTTTTTTACGATTTTTATTGGATACTTTTATTTTAGGGGAAAAAGACAAAATAAGGGATGGCGGTGTGGTGTACCCTCGGCATCACGCAGTCCCAAAACCGGTACCAGCGGATGACGCGGTTCGCCGGTTCTGGGTTGGAGCGTATTCTGATAGTGGGCCCCAGTCCACAAGGGCTCGTTACGATGTTCCTCTGGATTTGTTTATCTTATACTTTAACCATTTTTCCCCAAGGAAAAAATCCTTTTTTTTTTTTTAATAATATGTTCACGTTATTTATAAGAAAAATTAAGAAATTTACAAGTATTTTGCCAGGCTAATTGATTAAAATAATGCAACTTTTTAAATTATTTTTCAAAATACGTATTTTCGTAATTATTTACGTAAATGCGCATTTTATATTTTTTTAATATTTCTTTTCAAGATGGGCCTATTACATTTTTTTGACATTTAAATTTTATTCAGGCCCACTTTTTTTAATTTAAGTTTTATTTTTTTAAAAACTGCGGGTCCCGGAAGTTTTTTAAATTAAAAAAATTTTACATCCAAGCCCTTATAATTTTCATTATTTTTTATAACTTATTTTTTCTCACTAGTACTCTGTTATTTCTACTTTAATTAATTATAACCGACTGTCAATAATTTAAATAAATATTTTTAATATTTTTACATAATAATAAAATATTAAATATTCAAAAAAATTTCACATATAAAAATTACTCCCACAACTAAACCAAACTCACTTGATATTTTGAATTAACAAAAACAATTACATATATTATAAAATAATTCAACAAATACAATATTTAACTTACATTATGGCATACGACTTGGACCAATCGCATTCAAACAATTTCGACGATTATGACTTTCATTGCGACATAAATCACAATGCTTTCGTTGATCGCTTTCCCTTATGTCCATTTTATTACGAATTCTATTGAAATTTGGACGTCTGGAGGTGATTTTCGCAGTGTAAGATCAAGACATAAACGTGGACCATTATAGGGGTTCTACTATCTCTCATTTGACATTGGCTGAAACTCTTTATGGTATACATTAAAAATTGTCTCAAGCCTATAAACATTATGTCTCAAAGCCTATAAATTATTAACAGTCGGTTAGTAGAAATAACATAGTAGAAGTGAGAAAAAATAAGTTATAATAAAAATTAATGAAAATTATAAGGGCTTTGATATAAAATTTTTTTAATTTAAAAAACTACCGGGACACGCAGTTTTTTAAAAAATAAAATATTAATATTAAAAAAAAATTGGGGCCTCTGTTGTTTTTAAAAAAAATAAAATTTAAATGTTAAAAAATGCAATGGGCCCATTAATTTGAAAAGAAATATTAAAAAATTATAAAATACACATTTTTGTAAATAATTACAAAAATACGTATTTTGAAAAATAATTTAAAAAATTGTATTATTTTAATCAATTAGACCACTTTGCCACTGTTGAATTAACAGAACAATAAAAGCTTTAATAGTAACCGTGGACTAGCCCATTGGTAATTACCCATAGTTATGATTAGAGGTTTTAAGTTAAAATCTCTTATATTATAATTCACTTTCTGGGTCTCTGTAGGAATTCTGTGTGAGAAATACCTCTCGTTCTTCTCTCCAAGGTTGCATGGTGAGGAGTTTATCCCTATGAAAACAGTTAAGTCATCGTAACTGGTGCATCTCCCTATGTTAGTGTAGTATGTGTGAATAGTTGCTAATAGTTTAGTCCCACATCGGATAAAGAGAAGAGTTAATATATGTTTATATATTACAAGATAATAAATAAATTAAAAAATTGGATTTGAGAAAATTGCAAGTGGGCCCTCTAATATATATATATTTATTATAATAATATTATTTATTTATTTATTTTATGAATGGGCACTTGGGGCATCTTGGGTTGAATTAAATAAATTATTTTATTATTTTTTTTATGAAAAGATGCCACCCGTCAGTTTTTTGTCCAATAGGCAAATCCAAAGTTTGATCTTGGGATTTTGTTATATCCTGAAGGAATTATTGCAAGAACTGGTGCAAACTTGTGGACAATAAATTCCTAAAAGACGGTGTTCATACACGGCTCAAAATTCACCAAATCCTTCTTCTTCCATCTCTGTTTCCTTAACACCCTACACATTTGTCCTTTTCTTTATCATTTGTTAATTTTGTCCCAAAAAAAAAAAAAAATTAATTCCCATAGTTAAGATGAAAAGTTCAATTTCCTCATGGTACATGGTTGACATGTAGTGGGTATGTGTGGTGGCTTGTCCAAATTATAGATTTTTAAAATAACTTTTTCAAATAATTTGTTTTTGCTATAAAAATAATAGATTTTCTCTTATTATGGATTGAGAATTAAAATTTTCTCTATTACAAAAGATGTATTTGCTTTTGTTTAAAAACAATTCTTGATTAAATAAATATTACATAAAAATATGTGTAGATCTTTTTCTTTTTCATTTTTTTTTTAAAGTTCTTTTGTCATGTATTTTAATAAAGCTAATAATGTGATTAATAAAACATAAAATTACAGATGATTAAGTTTATTTAAAGAAGAATAAGAAGAAGAAGAGTAAGTTTCATTTTATAGCTTCTTATAACAAAAGATAACATTTGCATGCCAATATTTCTAAAAAAATACACAATTTTGTAACTATTCACAACATCGATTAAATTATTTAACCACGAGCACACTATCTTTTTTGTGTGTATCTATAAAATGTTATTGATGTGAAGGAGACTTATCAAATAAAATTTTTAAATGATTATCAATGATTATTTTTTTCTTATAATCAATCATTAAATATTAATTTCACTGTTTATCATTATTATTATACAATTGTTGATTTAGTTGGAGCCCATGAAAGAAGCAGGACAATACTTAACTTTTAAGAGTGGCAGAAGATTGGATTTGGTTTTCAAACTTTTGAAGATTGTGAACTTGCTAACAAGAACTTTATATATATATCAGATGCCTCCAATCCTTCTAATTTTATAAATAAAATTTAAATTTTTAAATATTTATAAAAAGCCTATGTCCCTCAAATTATTTATGTTTAAAATTTAAAAGTATTAAATTATTTTTAACTTTATTCACTTTAGTCTATATAAAAGATGGGCCTAACATCAGGACCGGAAGAGTGACAATTTTATTAACATATTTACAACGAACGTGATAAGATGAGTTTACTAAAATGTCAACAAGTTTTTATCAAAGTGATAAAAAATGTGCAGAAAAAAAAAAAAGTATAAGTTTGAAAATGATGAAGAATAGTTAAGGGATTGATTATGATGGTTGCAAACTTAAAAGAGGATGAGAGATAATTTTTCTTATATTAATAAATGAAGGTTTTATTGGATTTATATGTAACAAAAATGATAAGCTATATAAGACATTATAGTTTTATTCTCTTACCAAAGTAGTGCTCCTCACAAGCCATATTAATGAGGATGCTCATCAATAATAGAGTTCGGTTGGTACCCATTGATTATTTATTCATTTTCATATGTCCTTTAAAGAAAACTACACTTCTTATTCAAGCATAAGCGGCAATATTATATTAATATTACAAGCAAAAACACCTAATTCTCTGTATATCCATAAAAAGAATTACTATATATATATAGTAATTGGATTTAGATCCTCTCTTGTATGTTTGCATGCTTATATTCACATAATTATATAAAAAAATTAAGATAAAAATTCACTTATTCATATTATTTTTGAAATATACAATCAAGAAAATCATTTTATATTTTAAAATATTAAATAAATCTTATTTTTTAGAACTAGACATAATTATTTTCTTTAATCATTGTTTGGTTTGGTGTCCAAACAAACTAAAAAAATAGCGTTGAAGATTTTAGGAATTTTTTTTTTAGTGTAAGAACTATTAAATATATTTACGAAAAGACCCTCATATTTATTTTTATTTTAAGCAATATTGATAAACTACAGAATGAACATCCATGAACATCCATAAACAAGAACAACACCCTTTTTTTTTTTTGCAAACAGAAAGGAACACAAATTCCCAAGGTTTATAAAACATTTTCAGTTCATTCATTCATATAAATTCACAACAAACATAAACACAAATTTAACTTAAAAAAGAAAAAAGAAACAACTCCTCATTGCAGCTTAATTCTAAACATCATCACTTCACTTGAGAAGACAAGAAGGATAGAATTATCCAAGAGAGATGATCAACAAAGTGTTGCCATTTTTCAGCCTCCCAAACACAAGAAACTTCAATACCGAGCACACAAATTACATACAATTAGCATGTTAGTTCGCCAATTTTCCTTTTTTCTGTTCATTTAGCTGGTCGGAATGTTTATCGGAGACGATTTCGCGCATCTGCAACAGAAGAAATACTTAAAACAAGTCAATGTATGAATTTCAACTCAAAGTTCAGTTGCAGAGATTGATCACAAAGCATCACATAAAAACATCTCAATTGAATTTGATCATATCTGACACTAAACCAAAACTATTTCTCTTTTCCGAGTATTTCAATTCAAGTTAACAGTTTTACAATCAAAAAAGATTAATGGCAGCGAAATCTTAAAAATATCGAACCTCAACGAATGAGGATGAGGATGCCCATGAAATTATTGGTCTCGGTCCCCATCTCCATCTCCATCAAAATTATGTGGCACAAACCTAGTTAAGTACATGCCATTAATGTCTTTTATCTCACTATAGATCGCTATCCTTCTTTCAGTGAATGATTTATTTCCTCTAATATATACTTTCTCTTATCCATTTCATCCAATTGAGATACTTAATCTAAACACTTTACTACATTCAAAACAGAACATAAAGGAACATTCACAAGCAATTGGAATAACAATGAAATAATCAACTTAGAAAAAGAAACATGAGAACATTAGACAGTGAATGCACATAATTAAAAGGCAGTAATTTGCTTTGTCTTCAATCCCTCTGTTCATAAAACTAACCAAAGGACATCACTCTTTAGACCATTGAGATTATTATATTCCTTTTTTTCTTTCTTTCTTTCTTTTCATTCCATCTTTTGGCCTGCAAATAGTAGCTAATGTACTAATATCTGCACCAATCTACATAGAAAAATAAGTGTTCTTATTATTAATCACAATCCAAATCTCCCACAGACTAGTTCTGGGAATCTTCTTTTCCATCAACTTTTTCTTTTTCATTCTTTTTCATTCTTTTTCTTCTTTTATTTGTATATATATTTATTTCTTTTTCTATGTGATTCCTCACAAACAAAGACTGAACAGAAATCCAAACATCAAAATCCCAACTTTGCTTTCAAAATCAGAAGAAAAAAAAAATGAAAACCAGTAGAGATTAAACCCATAGAAAATAAGAAAAAAAAAAGGAACTCTAACCCTAACAGGAAGAACAAAACCATTTCTTCACTTAATTCACAACTGACCTTAAAAAAAAAAGAAAGAAGAAAGAAAAACACAAAAACGAAAAATCCCAACTTTTTCCCTCTTTCTCCATTAAAATCATAAAAAAAGACAAATTTAATCATTCAATCTCCAAACAAAAAAAAAAAAAAATCAAAAGATCAATACAAGAAACAAATAGATAGAAAGAAAGAGACCTCATCCAACGGGAAAGGGGCCAATGTCACCGGTCCGGAGAGCGGTGGCGATCTCATCAGCGACGAACAAACAGGAAGAGATCCAGCCATCCAAGACAGCCCAGACCATGGTCATCATGTACACCGCCAGTCCCCAAGGCATCGCCATCACCATCCTCTCTCTCTCTCTTTCTCTCTAGCTTGAAATTGAAAACCCACACTTTGAGACTTTGGTATTTGAGAGGGAGAGTCCCAAATATAAAAGCAAACTCTTTCTCGGTGGTTGCTTGTCTTTTTCCTTTCTTTTTTTCAAATATATATCTATATTTATATACTACATTTATTAATTTATATTAAATTATTTTAAAAAAAAAGAAATTTATAAGAAATTTATAAAATTTGGGACTGTAACCAAAGGAGTTGTACTTGTAATTATTTGGACTAACACGGAAAATAAAAGTGAGACATTTAAAAAATCTCAAGTTCAAAACTCGTTGGAAGTAATAATGATAATGGGTCATTGGTTGTGGATACGGGCTAATAGTCCAATTTTCTTGCTCTCATCAAAGTGCTCGAGTTAAACGATTAATTCTCATTCAGTGCATACGCCTTTAATATATATAGAGTGTTTGTTGTTTTTAAACAAAAAAAAATATTGGAATTGTATTAACAAATATCTTGTTTATTTATTTAAAATAAAATTGAAGATGGTATTATATTAGTCAAAACTTTTTTGTTATTCTTTTCTAATAAAATAATTTGTGTTCGCTTTATTTCAAATAAATCCGAATAGAAAGAATTTGATTGAAGAGAGATAATTTTTAATTTTATTTGGATTAACTTAATATTTTTGTTTAATTAACATATATTAACCTTTTAATATTGTAAATATTAATTATGAGATGAATTTTAGTTATTTTGTTGGTTGGCTTAGGAATCCTTGTTTACTCAAACTCTAAAATGTCGAAACTAATAAATATGTATCACATGAATTTGTTTAATGTGGTTATAATTTATAAATGTGTAATATAGTAAAAAAATAATAATAATAAAATAACAGGTTCAGTAAAACAAAATTTGAGTGTGGAGTTATTAAAATGTTGATCTCACGATGTTCGATAATGTACGTAAATTTTTTAGAAGACAGACACTTTTTAAATACAACTTTTATTTTGAATATTTGAACTAATATGCTTTGAGTATAGCCAAAGATTTTTTTTAAGTCAAACAATATTGTTTAAAAAAATTAATTTGTGAGACATAAAACATTTATTGTTGGGTTCAAAAATGTATTGGATAGAGTAATATTAAAGATATTTAATTATAGGTACATATTAGACACACATTTAACTTAACTGTATATTTGTGTGTGCATTCGTCATTATATATATATATATATATAATTTGGATATATATCTCGGCAAACATGAGAAGTTGAAAACCAACAAGAGAGAGAGAGCGGCCCCATGAGATAAGCATAGAGGATAAGCCCTAGGATGTGGCTATTACATTTATTGAAGATAGAGAGAATAAAGACAACCAAATTATAAAAGACAAGTAATGTTTCTTCTCTCTCTCTTTCAAAATATATATATATATATATATATATATATATATATATATATATATATATATATATATATATATATATATATATATATATATATTTTAAATTGTTTTAGATAGAATGGTGGATACATGAATAATTTGGAACTAGAAGAAAATGATCTAAAATAAAATCACATATATATTATCATCAATATGAGTAAACTATCATATATATTATTTATATCTTAACTAAATATTGAAAAGAGTTAAACCCTTAACTTTTGGAATGTAAGCCAAATATACTATTATTCAGTCTAGTGACTATATATATACATAGCTTTTCAATATTTTTTTATACAATCTTTTTTTGAAATGATTTATCTATTTAAAGAAACAAGTAATTTAAAAAAAAACATATATAAACCTCTATTATAAACTTGAAATTAAACTTTATTAATATTTTTTTTTTTTTGAGAGAGAGAAACTTCATTAATACTTATAATATCTCAAAATGGGCAAGTTTAATCTTTTTTTGGATCTTTTGGTGATTAAAACGTTTGAAATGAGAGTGTTTGTCTATTGTTAAGGACTATATATTCCCTTTTTAAGTTTAGTTATTGTATTCTTTTGAATTTTTGTGAGGTACTCTCTTGACCTTGCCCTAATATTTCACAAACATTTCACTGCTCCCAATCTTATCCCTTTATTTATTTTTTTATTATTTTTTTGTCGGTGCCATTTGGAGGTATTCCTTTATTAGAAATTATATATATATAGTTGTATGTTTGCACATATAGCCTATAGGTATATACATATAGCTTAGTTGTTGATATACAAAACAAGCTATGAAACTCATAACCATTTATTTAAACCATAAGATTCTCTACCACTTTGACTAACCATATATATACTCCAACACTAGGTCAACTAATAACAATGATTATATTCAATTAAATAAATAATTATGATTATTCTTACAAGATGAGCACATACTTTGAATTATGATTAGTCTTATCCACAAAACAACAATTGGGTTAATTAGATAACTAATAAATACAACTAGTTTTTCTTCTTTTTTTTTTTTTATGGTTTTGTGTAAACATATGCATAAAAATACATAAGTCCAAGAGTGACATGTAGATAAATCAAGAAACAAGGTTACCTTAATATATGTTTGCTTCATCATTTTTTACTATTTTTAAATAAAGGAATATTCCAATTTTCTCTCAAGTCACATGATACAACAATAATTATCACTGGTATAGATTCCCGTGCTTGCGCTATGAGCTTCATCTAATAATACATATCTTTTAAAAAAATCACTTAGCAAAAAATACAAAATAAAAAAACCAACACCAATATTATTAGAAAAATTAAATAAAACAAATACAAATAATAATAATAAAAATCATATATATAGATGAAAAACAATGAAAACAAATTTAAAAATAAAAATACAATATATCTAACAAAAATAAAATTAAAATATACAAAATCATGTTTATGTCTAGATATATATGTATGAAACACAATAAAAAAATTAAATCAAAATTAAGAAAAAAATAAAAGCAAATAATAATATTATTATTATTAAGCATATAATATATTATACTGTATTGAGAGAAAAAGGAAGATGAGTGGTATGTATCCACTTAACTCAAAATAAATAAATAAATAAAATACAGGTCAATTAAAATCAAGCCAATGACACATAGGAGGCATTTAAGTAGTATGTGTGTTTATACATATACAACATAAGAGGCAGTTAAGTAGTATATAAATAAAAACACAAACAAACACTATATATATATATCAGTTTGACTAACCATATATATACTCCAACATTAGCTCAACTAATAACAATAATTATATTCAATTAAATAAATAATTATGATTATTCTTATAAGATGAGCACATACTTTGAATTATGATTATTCTTATCCACAAAACAACAATTGGGTTAATTAGATAACTAATAAATACAACTAGTTTTTCTTTTTGTTGTATGGTTTTGTGTAAATATATGCATAAAAATACATAAGTCCAAGAGTGACATGTAGATAAATCAAGAAACAAGGTTACCTTAATATATGTTTGCTTCATCATTTTTTAATATTTTTAAATAAAGGAATATTCCAATTTTCTCTCAAGTCACATGATAGAACAATAATTATCATGTTAAAAATATTTCATATATTATTCTTCTGTTCTAGCTCATAATTGAGATGCCATGGAATAAAACTTTAATCAAAACACACACACAAATCCTTAATTTAAAGCATGCTTTATTTATTTCCATTAATTATTATTTTTACGGGAAACAAAGTGAAAATATATTTCTTGTATAATATCAATGAAAATAATATATATATCGTTTTCAAAACATCTAACTAAAAGAAGAACAACTGTGGATTTATTTCATCATTATCACATCACACATGGCGGGACCTAAATGTGGGACCTTAGAAGTTGACACTTGACCAACTAGAGAGTGTCACATAATAAGTCCTCTGTTTTTTTTTTTTAATTAATAGGCGACAAGCATTCCCACTAAAAAGATTTTTAAAAATAGTATTGGATCCGGATGTATTTTATATGAATAGTATATAAACAGTATAGAGAACAGTATTACCGGGGGAAAGATTTAAACCTATAACCAACTAATTTTTTTTATTATTAATAGGCGACCGCCCCTATATAAACAGTAAGAATAGTATTGGACACGGATGTACTTTGTATAAATAGTGTATGAACAATACTGCCGAGGGAAGGATTTGAACCTATGACCTCCCCATTTTGCACTTTAGTGTCATATCATTGGGCAATCCAATGGTTGACGTTCTCTATTAATAATATAAAAAATGATATTATTATTATTATTATAAATTTGTTGTGCAAATTATCTAAAATAAATAAATAACTAAAATACTTCACATGGCAACACACCTAATTATTATTTGGATTTGGCTATTACCAACAATATGATTATTATTAAATTATTTTTAAAAATAGAAAATTTAGATAATTGTTAAACTCTTCAAATAAGACAATATGCAAGTCAAGAATAAGAAATAAGATATTTGTTTCATATGATATTTGTGACTCATCTTATCCATGACATGTTGTTGTCTTTTTTAAAAAATATTTTATTACTTTGAATTATTATTATTTTAATGGAAAATTAATTAATATGTTTTTTTATATATAAAAAATATCCAAAATGGTCAACATATCAGCATTTGGAGTTTAACATATAATAACAAAATGTAAAGGTGAACTCATTTGGTATGCTAAACAATATATTCAAGAAAGAAATAAATACATTTATTATTATGATAATGAATCTTATTAATGTCTCAACGACCTCTTATGTCTAATTTCTTTTGCTTCAAGCGAACAACACAAAGTAAAGAGAATAATAGACCTTTGCTTCCCAAAAGAGGCCACAATTAATGATGACGACCACAACAAAAGCAGACATATATTTAAATATTTGTCTTTTTAAAATTCATTATTATTATTATTATATATTTTTTCATGGCAAATACATCTCATGGATTTGAAATTTTCACACCAACATTTTTTGTATTAAGGCTAATGCAACTAAACTATAGATTATTTAGTAATATGTTTATTATTTTAATAAATATAAATAAAATCACCGAAATATATTAGTATTAGAACATATAAATAAATTACAATAATAACAATGTGAGATTAGCACTAAAAAAAAAAAAAAAGAGTAATGATATTTTTGCTGAATAGATTTTTCGAATGACGTGGATGCCAAGTTGTCATCCATATCAACATTCACTTATCTCTTCTTTAATTTTTTTTCTTTATTATTTAAATCTAAAATTTAAATGTTTAATTGTAAATGATAAATTGAAAACTCCCTCCCTAAACCCTATGAGGGTTTGTGGTTTTGTTTAGGTTTTAGGGTATAGGATTTAGGGCTTAGGGCTTAGGGCTCATGATTTAGAATTTAGGGTTTATGATTTTATGATTTAGTATTTATTATTCAAAGTTGAAGTGTTTAGAGTTTTAAGTATAGATTTTGTAGTATTTGGTTTTAAAATTTTAAATATGGTTTTATAATTTTTTTGAATTTTTTTTAAGAGTTTAATAAAAGGGAAAATTATTTTTTACCCTCGGGAAATTCAAAACTTCCCAATCAGCCCTTGTAAGTTTCGAATACCCCAAACAACCCTTCCTTTATTGTTTTACTTTTTTTTTCCCTTGTAGATCAGTTTATGTTGTGAAATTCCTTCTTTGCCCTTGAACATGATGGGAAAAAAATCCACCATGGATTCTCTTTCCTCTACTTTCATCAGCTCCCTTTCCGCTTTCTTCTCCGGCCTTCCACCACCATTGCCTCGTTTCATCATCTCTGCTGTCAAGACCGTAGAGAAAAAAACCAAAAACAAAACTCAGACCCACATCTCCTCCGGCCCTCCGTCGACCCCTACAGCGTCCTCTCCGACAACTTCGCCCCCGTCTCCGAGCTCCCCCCGACCCCCATGCCCCATCATTTACAGTCGTATACCACCTTGCCTCGGCGGTGGCGCCTACATCCGCAATGGCCCCAACCTTCATACATCCGCAACGGCCCCAACCCTCAATATCTTCCTCGCGGTCTTCACCATCTTTTCGACGCCAACGGCATGCTCCACTCCTTCCCCCTAATACTCCTCTTCACCCCCTCTTCTCTCCTCTCGCTTTCCACCACCGATAGCGACATCTCTACTCTCTCCTCTCTTCTATCCTTGTCCCATCCAATTTTCCGTTTGAATTTATGAAGTTTCCGTTTAAACTATTACATTGCCGCTTGAATACTCCAGTTTCCGTTTAAAATATTACGTTTCCGTTTAATTTTTCCATTTTCCTTTTAAAATGTTATATTTCCGCTTAATTTTTTCTTCTCTTTGTAAAGTTATGATATTCTAGCAAGTATTCGGATTTTTCAAGCATATCCGTTCGACCTCAAGGCTACCCAGACGTTGTGGCATGCCTTCCTTCCTCGTCAAACCTTTTTCCATACCTTTTTGCATTCGTTTTGCATTTTTTTTTTTTTTTTGCTTTTCCTTAAACAAATCATGCCATTTTCGGCTTAAAAGTATATGTTTTCTCTTAATTATTATAGTTTCCGCTAAAAGCATAAGTTTACGCTTAAAACAAAGGAAGAACATATGTTTTGTCTTACTATCCTTGTCCCATCCAATTTTCCGCTTGAATTTATCAAGTTTCCCTTTAAACTATTATGTTGCCGTTTGAATATTCCAGTTTCCGTTTAACTTTTCCATTTTCCGTTTAAAACGTTATGTTTCCGCTTAATTTTTTCTTCTCTTTGTAAAGTTATGATATTCAAGTAAGTATTCGGATTCTCCGAGCGTATCCGTTCGACCTCAAGGCTACCCATATGTTGTGGCATGCCTTCCTTTCTTGTCAAACCTTTTTGTATTCGTTTATGAAGACAATAATATTTATATGAAAAATTTAACAAGTTTGTGAAAAACCTTTTTCCAAACGAGCAAAAATAATAGACAAAATGTAAAAACAAAAGAAAACTGCACAACTTCTCATGCAAAGGACAATTTCGTCTAAAAAATTACCGTTAGATGTTTGGGGGTTTAAAAATCAGTGTATTAAAAAAGAAGGGGTTTTTATGGATATTCAAATTTAAAGGGAGAATCTGTGGATATTGCAAAATTTGGGCGTGTTTTTTTTTTTAATTTCTACTTAATAAAATTTAAGAATTAAATTTGAAGTTTATATAAAATGAAGTGGATAATGATGTCACGCTATTTTAAAAATCTATTAGGTAAAAATAACATTACATAATATATATATATATATATATATAATACTGATGCAATAAATTAAAGGAAGGGATAGTAGGACAAAAGGGGGCAGTGGGGGAGAGTGGCAAAGGGATCATGGGAAGGACCAAATCTAGATAATGAGACATTGCTTCTAAGAGACAACAAAAGATAGGATCATTTGTGAATAGTTGCTTTACTAATCTCAACTATCATGTGTCTTTGTTCCACTCTATATATAATGCATAAAAATCAAAGCTGATTTTAATTGTGGATATAGCATCCACTGCTCTGGCCTCTTCAATTTATCAGCCACACATATTAGAATTAGAGTAAAAACATGTGGTTAAGTTATGATAAAAATAAAAATAAAGTGGGTGGAGGCACTTAGTTTTAAGTCATCTATGGAAAAAAAAAACAGTACCATTTATTATACTTTGATAGTATTAATGAGTCATTTAGTTAAAAAAAACATGAATAAAATTTTATATAAACAATATTTTGAACAGTACTGTAGGAAGCTTGAAAATTATGTGTATATATATATATATATATATATAGACTGTAAAATTTTTTTATATATTTTATGAAATATGAATAAATCACATAGCTACTACTATCTCAATATATATGTGCTTTTATTTTACTTGAGTTAAAACTTAAATTAGTTTTATAAAAACGGTGTTAAAAATTGAAAATATTAAAAGAATTCAAAAAGTGATTTTTTTATTATTCTACATAAATTTATTAATTTATTATTTTTTAATATGATGTCAAGATCTCGTAAAGATCTCAAATTGATTATATATATATAAAATTGTTTTTAAAATATATGTTTGTTCCTGATATTTTTCAAAATTATGTGTTTTTATAACTAATTTAGTATTCTTAATATATTAAATACTAATCATTGAGAAATTATTATTATTATCACTAAAAAAATGAATAGGGAGTTACATCAAAAAAACTATGCAACAACAAAATCAGGTAAAAAAAAAACTTTTTTCATTAACAGTGGAAGATTAACATAAACTAATCATTACCCAATGAAAATAAGACATAAAACAAAAAACACCCTCTAAGAGGGAAGGAGATAACTTTTAGTATGGACTAATGAATTTCAAAATTGACGAATGTGATAGAGTTTCTTAACTTTATCTTATTTGTATTTGACGCCGCATTCCATTTAAAAAAAAACATATAGTCAATTTTTTTATAATATCAAAAATAAAGGAAGCATTTTAGTATCACAAATTCATATATTATGTCCAAAACATATGCACTAAATTATAGCACTATAAATGAGATCCCAAGGTTTCTTCACATAGGAGGGTAAATGTGATTTCCATGATTCTTAAAATCCTCCAAATAAGCACTATCTTTGAAAAATAGAAAAATAAATCAGGCTAAAGATTTAACCAAAAATGACTACAAAAGGTAGTTAAAGAAAAGATGGTGCGCTGATTCCATGTTAGAGTCATAAAATACATACATCATCGTTGGCAAGCTTGTTACATAAAGGTAGAATACCTAATTTAGTCATTCTAATACAGTTAATCTGCTTCTTTGGTCCCTCTAATATGATATGTAGGTTTTTTTATTTTAATATTTAAGAAATGTAAGTCCTAATAGAACCTCATAAAGACAAATTATATTAGAAAAAAAGCTTTACATTTCCCAAATATTAAAATAGAAGGATTTTTTAGAGACAAATTATATTAGAGAAATCAAAAAAGTAAATTGACTATATTAGATGGACTAAATTGAATATTCTACCGTTACATAAGTGTTTAGAAATTATTTATATATAAGCTAGGGAGTGATAACAAATTCAATTATTTTCCGGGGTATAAGAGAAAAAGAACCCAAAACCTCAGACAAAGAAAGACTACTCCCCGCCCCCGCAGACGAAATAAATGGGAAAAAAAAAAAATCAAAGCTTTAAAAAAAATAATAATAAAGAAAAATGTTTCGGCGCTCCGCCATTTCGGTTCTCCGTTCCTCTTCTCTCATCTCGCGCTCCTTAAACCCTAACCCTAACCCTAATCTCAATCTCATTCGCTCCGTTTCCACTTCCTCTGATGGTGAACTCCGCAAGTATGCTGGCTATTTTGTGCTTTTGCTCGGATGCGGCGTTGCCACGTACTACTCCTTTCCCTTGCCGGAGAACGCGAAGCACAAGAAAGCTCAGATTTTTCGCTATGCCCCTCTCCCTGACGACCTCCATACGGTCTCTAACTGGAGTGGCACGCATGAGGTTAGTACCCGTACTTTTCTCCAGCCGGAGTCCCTCCGGGACCTCGAGGTCGTTGTGCGGGATGCTCATCAGAGCAAGCAGAAGATCCGGCCTGTTGGATCGGGACTGTCGCCGAATGGGATTGGGCTCCAGAGGGCCGGGATGATCAATCTGGCGCTTATGGATAAGGTTCTTGAAGTTGATCGGGAGAAGAAGAGAGTGAGGGTTCAGGCTGGGATTAGGGTTTCGCAGTTGGTTGATGAATTGAAGGAGCATGGCCTCACTCTGCAGAATTTCGCTTCAATTCGAGAACAGCAGATCGGCGGCATCATCCAGGTCAGTCTGTCTGTCTGTCTTTTTTTTTTTTTTTTCTTTTTCTTTTCAATTTCTTTGCTTGATTTGAATTGGAACTTTGATTATGGGATTATGGACTTGGTATGATGATAAAAGGTGCGAATTTAAGAAAAAAATTTTAACTTTTGAATAATGGTTTTGAGAGTTTTCAACAATGTCATGAATTATTAGTTTTTCATTGTTGTTTTAGTGCAGTGAAAGCAAATGATATTCTTTTTCTTTAATTTTTCAGTAGTTCTTTACAAGATTACGAAATCAATGAGAAATGATAAAACTTCATTTTTATTATTTTCTTTTCTCGTTTCTTAGATAACCCAGCCATTCATCTTGGAATTCTATTTAGATGGACATTAAGTGGTATCACAAACAATGCTATTGCTATGAGCCCATCAATGCTATTCCTATGAGCCCATCAATGCTAACTGCACATGTATAATGTTGAGCAGGACTTTCTTTGTTCAGCTGTTCTCTTAATTGGTATCGAACTTTTTGTACGTTCTGTACATATCTTGCAAACAAAAGCATTTTGTAGAAAACAATTGGACTGTTGTTGGTTTTGTAATGTTTTGGTTAACATTACATCTTTCTTCATTGATAATGGAATATTCAATTGGATTTTGTGTCTCTTCATCTTCAGGTTGGTGCACATGGCACTGGCGCAAGTTTGCCACCCATTGATGAGCAAATTGTCAGCATGAAACTGGTTACCCCTGCTAAGGGAACAATAGAGATTTCGAAAGAGCAGAATCCTGAACTTTTCTACTTAGCCCGCTGTGGTCTTGGTGGACTCGGTGTCGTGGCAGAAGTGACCATTCAATGTGTTGACAGACATGAGCTTCTTGAGCACACATTTGTTTCTGATCTCAAAGAGATCAGAAAGAATCACAAGTAATTCTATTTTTGACTTAAAGAGTGGTCATTTTTACCACACATTGTAAGCTTGTCATTGAGAAGTGCCAGTGTGTGTTCTTTTTAAGCACTCATGCAATGTTAAACACCAAATTTGTGTGATACTATTTGCAGGAGATGGTTGGCTGAGAATAAGCATGTGAAATACTTGTGGATTCCGTATACTGACACAATTGTAGTAGTTCAATGCAATCCCCTTTCGAAGTGGAGAAGTCCACCAAAGTTCATACCAAAATATAGTGAGGATGAGGCAGTGCAGCATGTTCGTGATCTTTATCGTGATTCTCTTCGGAAATACAGGTCAGTTCGCCAAACTGTTTGTAGAAGTGAATCTATGTTTAAAACATTAAAGAATAAGCAGTAAAGTCTTCTTTTCAAGCGGAAGTCTGCAAATTGATCAATATTGTTCATCTTAAATGACCTATTTAGCTGACAGCATCTAATTGTAGTTTTTTGCTTGCATTATTTCAACTGGGGAGTAGAAATTTAACACTAGTTAAATGTCCCTGCATGTGTTTGCAGAGCTGAGGAGAGTGCTGACATAAATCAACTTTCTTTTACTGAGTTGAGGGATAAACTTATTGCACTTGATCCTCTGAACAAAGACCATATAATCAAAGTTAACCAAGCTGAAGCTGAATTTTGGAGGAAGTCAGAGGGATATCGAGTTGGTTGGAGTGATGAAATATTGGGTTTTGATTGTGGTGGGCAACAATGGGTCTCAGAGACCTGTTTCCCATCTGGAACTCTTGCAAAGCCTAGCATGAGGGATCTAGACTACATGGAGGAGCTGAAACAGGTTGTCGAAACTGAAGGAATTCCAGCACCAGCTCCAATAGAGCAGAGATGGACAGCTCGGAGCTTGAGCACCATGAGTCCTGCTTCAAGCCCAAGGGCAGATGATATATTCTCATGGGTAAATTTATTCTTAGACTTTACAGTGATTTATTTTTATTTATAATTTCTTGGTAAAGTGTTTGCTTGGTGACTTTTGGCCATACCAAAACTGATAGATCTTAAATCTCCGTCTGCTGAGAATTTCAACTGATACAATCTAGCCTGTAGTTCTTCAAAGAATTATATTGCATAATTAAAACTAATTATTTTTTATGCTTACTGCTGCTGCTGATGGAGCCTCATTTTCAATTTTAAATCAGCAACATGAATAAATTTTCCAATTATTGATGGGTGTTTCAAACAAAGCCCTGCCGTATTCGTTGTGATTCAGTAATGAATAGCTTGACAAAGTGATACTTTGTCACGCAACAGTGATGCCAGATGTGCATCTGCTGATCTGTTTTATTAATGTTGATCTATAACCTATTGTCACCGTATTTGTTGTGCTTTCATAGGTAGGCATCATCATGTATCTGCCAACGACAGATGCTCGTCAAAGGAAAGACATAACAGAAGAATTCTTCCATTACAGACATTTGGCACAGTCTAAACTCTGGGATGAATATTCAGCTTATGAACATTGGGCCAAAATTGAGGTATGTATCAAACAAAGCCAGTTGGTGCCAATCTTATTTTGTCTGACAGGAGATTGTATTGCCATAACCAAAGTGGGACATTGCTGAATAATCTTTTGCACCATGGTTGGTTTTCTGCAGGTTCCAAAGGACAAGGATATATTATCTGCTCTTCAAGAAAGGCTAAGAAAGCGGTTTCCAGTCGATGATTACAACAAAGCACGCCAAGAACTGGATCCAAACAAGATCCTTTCAAATAGAGTGCTGGAGAAGCTGTTTCCATCCCCAGAAACAGCTACAAATTAAACTTCTTCAGAAGCTCTACTATTGGTTCTTACAATTTTAGTTGGATATACTGAAAGGGCTTCCATTTAGAATGAGTTGGATTGAAATAAGATTCTTTTCTCTTTGCCCCAAATTCCATTCTAAACTTTGTTGGTGAAGGATCGTTTTGGCCGGGATGATCTTTGTGAAATAAAGTTCTGTCTTAGATGTTACTTAAGTCTATCATTTTCTCATGTTCATGCTACAAAAGCCTTGCAAATTATTGTCTTTTGCAAACTTGATGTCATCTAGAGTACACAGAGTCATTCAGCAATCAGTGCAAGGAATTCAAATTTGAATAAAGAAATTCTCTTGTCGTACTAAAGAATTCCAATATATGGACCTTTGAACTTGGAATAAATAAACAACGGAATGAATGCTAATATCAACATCATTCTTTACACCACTATACAAATCCTTCCACACTTCAAGAACCGTATACAAGGCTATAATTTACAAAGGAGAATGGAAAATCTTAAATACCAAGGCGTCAACCAAGAAAAGAAACAAAGAAAATAAAGAAGACTAGACTTCCCAGTGGTATTTTCTACACACATGAACAGACAGACAAAAACGTTTCCCACTCGAACAGACCCTGAAGAAACAAAGCTTCATAGCTTATATCATCTCTGTGCTTGCTTGTCAAGAGAACATAATCTTCAATTGCAAAACCACCAAGCATTTTAAATAGTTGAAAAAATGTGATCATGTCACCCAGTATTGTTCTCTGTCAAATCCTCAAGCAGAATTTTCCTTCACAATCACATGCAGAAATCAGATTGGGCCTTCGCCAAAACTTTCACAACTCCTAGCATCAAACTACTCACTTACTAAGGGACACAACAGAACGGACCTCAGCCTATATCAGAAGTAACTTGATTGCATTTGCAAGAGCTGAAGATGTGCCAATATTTTAGCAATCATCGGCTTCAGAGTTGGATCTCCCTCTTGTGCAAGATCAATAAGCAGCACTTGCGCAGCTTCACCATATTTTTCTCTGTTAGCATTAATCCTGAAAAATCTTTCCAGCATCCAAACTGCTTTCATTTGTGCCTTCAAACTTCCTGCTTTCAGCACTCCTATAATAGCCTGAACCCCTGATGCTTTCTCAATGGCACTACATCCGCATTCCAATATCTCATCCTGCAATAGAGTTGCCAGAGCAGAGAGGGCAGACTCATATGCTTCGCGTTCCTTACCTTCCAGAACTTGTACCAAAGGAGGTATTGCACCGGCCTTGACAAGACAGAAGGTTGTTTTTACTGTACACTGACTGTTATGCACCCCGCAGAATGCTTCCGCTGGTTGAGGAACACAAAACCATCTTGGTGACTTAATCTTACCCAATGCAAGGGAGTTCTGAGACAATTGAGCTAGTGAAGTTGCCGCTTTTGCCTTTGCAGCAACAGATCCACATGAGAGTAACTTCAGAAGACAAGGGATAATCCCATGGGATGCTGACAGTCTTTGTAGCTTCTTATCTGAAGGAATTGTGAAGCGTACCAGCACACCTGCAATGCTTTCTAGCAACCACCTTCTTGTTGATACTGAAGTCTTGGTGATGCTCACTTCAACTAAAGATATCAGGACGGGCAGTAAGTTTTTCCGCTTGAAAAGCTCAGTCACTTTTTTGTCATTCACAGGGATGTTACTAAGAATACCCACAGAAGCAGCCTTTTCATTCTCTGATGCCGGAGAGGAGATGATGTCCACTAGGATGTTCAGATGATTCTCTCCTACCAGGTCAGCCATCTCTCCAGTAAAATCCTTAGACAGTGTATATAGAAAACTCAAGGCAGCTACTCTTATTTCAGGATTGCTCTCCGCTAGTAAAGGTAGAAGAAGCTGCATGGCACCATTTTCTTCCATTTCAGCTCTAATTTTTGAAGCATTTGGATGGCTGGCTATGTTATTGAGAGCCTGTAATAGGTGGCACTGAATTGCAGGGCTAGACAGGCTAAGTAGCGAGAGCATTTGCGAAGCAACACCTTTCTTGGTCAGAATCAGTTCAGATTGGGAAATACTTGCAAGTATAGCAGACGCGGGTTCACGAAGAGTCATCAGAACGGATGTAACAGAGAACAGGAGCTGAAGAAGAGGTGCTACAATGCCTGCACTTATCAGCCTCGGGATATTTGCTTTTACAGTGGAAAGGTTACGCAGAGCACCTAAAGCGGAAAGTTTGGCTTCAAGTTTCCCATTGGTGAACATCTTCACTAAAGCTTTTATCGATCCTTCTTCTCCAAGGGAGGCTTTCATTAAATCAGTGATCTCCATCCTCGAAATTGCCGATGCCATGAGAATCTTATTCATATCAGAACCTATCGAGGTAACATGGATGAGAAGAACAAATAAGAAAGTTATGCATGCAATAAGATTCCTAATTGAATCATAACCAGGAGAATAATGCAATATCATATATAGAGAAGGTATGAAGGCAGTTAATGGACATAGCTGAAAAGCTTCTATCTTTACCTTCCTTCAGGTATTGTACCAATGGAACAAAGAAACCGGCCTCCGCCATGAGAAGAACATTCTGTGTGTTGCTCGACAAAGAACCCAATATCTTCCCAGAATCACATGCTGCAATCGGATCATCACCATTAAGCATGGCAACCAGCATCACTATACAACCCTGAACTCTTCCGAGCCTCTGCCGTACTTTTGAAATCTCCGACAAATCCAAAAGAAGTCCGACTGCCTCCCTCCTCTCATCGGCTTCTCTTGACAAAGACCTCACGATATTTGACAATGCTCCAATACTTGTCATCATCTCCTGCACATACCTAGCAAATTCAGTACTATTCTTCATCCCTACCTCACAAATCAATCAGTTTTTCTTCTCTTATATTTTCAACAAATCAAATCTTCAATACAATTCACTGGTTGCCTGAATTTCACATGCAAAGCACTTCAAGAATCAAAACTTCTCACAAACTACCATTTTGTATTGACATGATTTGAAAACAAGCATGAATTACCAGGTTGCTTTTTTTCTCAGCAATTCATGGTTACCAATTAATAGGCAAGAAAATTGAAATTTTCAATGAAAAAGAGAGCTAAAAGTGAGAGCTTTCTACCTTGTTTTCTTCACTAAGAGCTGCCAAACTCCTCAACAAGGATAGAATCCTCAACCGGTTCCCATCCTTAACCGAACCCAATCGGTTCACAAGAACCGAAACCACCCCCGGCCCATCCTCCTCTCGAACCAACCCCTCGCGAACCAGAAACCCTAGCTCTGCAATCGCCCCCTCCATCTCTTCCCCACTCTTGATCCTCACCACGGCCTCTTCCAGATCCGGCACCGGCCCTCCCCACCTCCCCTCCGGCCCCTCAAACCTTGCCGCCATCATCTCCCGGTGCAACGCCGCCATCCCATCTCTCACTCCTGCAGGTTCAAGCATCAGAATCCCTAAGCTCCGCCCGAGGTCTCTCACCACCTCCCTCACCTCCGACACCACCTCCGACGGCTCCGCTCCCACGGAACTCCTCATCACGGTACAAAGCCGCCGGAGATCCTCCGCCATGGGTTCGATAACGCTCTCCGATGGAGGGAGGGAGTGGACGGCGATAGTTAACCGGCGGAGAAGTGAAGCCAGGGCGGGAAGGGAAACGGCATGCGCGAGCGAAACGGTTTCCTGAAGGGAAACGAGAAGCTCCGCTGGCGCGCCTGCGCCGGCGCCCGTGCCACTGGAGCCGGAACCAGTGGCTTGGATCTCAGCCGGAGACGACGGCTCCGGCATCTTATCGGATTCGGGTCCGCTGCCGGATCCGGATCCGAGAATGTTACTAGAAACTTAAAAAATAAAATATGAAGCTTTGTTTCATGGACAAATATATATATATATATATATAAATGGATGAAGATGCTTCTTAGCTATTATTATTATTATTATTATTATTATTATTAAATTCATGGAATTTGAAGGAGTCAAAGGAATGAGTCAAGAGAGAAAAAAGAGGCTTGACTTCAAATATGTGGATTTGATTGTGTGTTGGTCTATGATGTCACGATAACTAATTTATAATTATTATTGATAAATTTATGAATATTTATTTATTTATGAAGTTATATTGTCCATGTGATTAGTAGGTATAATTTGTGATAAATTATTATTATTATTATTATTATTTTTTTATTTTTAAAAACCAACTTGATTGATAGTAACACCTTGTAATACTAGTCCCCTACCTTGTTATATATCATTGTTTTTGCCGTGTAACTTGTAACTTTATATTGTTAATATTTTTCTATTTGGAAACTTAATAATTTTTTTAAAAAATTCAAAAAATAATTTTATTTGCTTTATGAAATGAATTATTATTATTATTATAACATATAATACTTCTAGTTTTATATATTATTATATATTTGAATCAATATGTATAATTGTTATATGTCACCATGTCATTCTCATGGCCGTCACTTTATTTGTCATGGAGAAAGAATTATGGTTTGAATTTTTCAAAATAAAAACTATTTTTGTGTTTTAGTCAAAAGCATTGTCTATCAATACTTATCTTTGAATATGTCTAGATTTTTGTTTTATTATTTTTATTAGTTGAAAATAATATATTATTTATATATTAAAATATGTTAATGTACTGTTTATATATTGTACACTCGGTCTAATACTATTCATAAACATAACGAGGTTTACATCATTATTTTTCATATTAGTATAAATAAAAATCTCAACCACATACTTTAATATTCTTTTAACAATAATAAACTTATTTTCTATAGAAGTACGTAGTCCAAGTCCATCAAAGTACTCCTAGCGTGTCTTTCTTTCATACTCATAACATCTTAAAAAAAAAATTAATATATAATGCAAAAAAATTCCAAGATTTAAAGCCATATGATATCTCTAATACTTAAAAAAAAAAAATTGGTAATTGACAAAACCTCTAGAAAGTTTCCCACTCAAATTAGGGTATTCTTCAGAGAAAAATATTATTTTTTTACTGTTTATTATTCAGCAATTTTGACATAAAAAATAACTGTTATGGACTGAAATAATCATTAGTTTTTTAAAGTGTAAACACATAATATTAAATAGTAAGATTAGATATTAAATAAAAATATATATTAATTGAAAACTTATGTGCTTACACGTAAACACACAATGTTAAATAAAACTAGAAATTGCCAAAAACACCTCCAAAGTTTACAATATGCACATATTCCCCCTCTAAATTTGAATATCCATAAAAACCCCTTCCTTTTGAATACAATGATTTTTAAACCCCCAAGCATCTAATAGTGATTAATAGAGTTAATTTTAAACTTTTTGGACGAAACTGTCCCTTGCATGGGAAGTTGTGGCAAGTGTGACATGGTTTGACCATAATACCTTTGAGTGCAATGATATGGTTGCATTATGTAGTGTTTAATAGTATCAGTTTAAAAAATAAGTTTTTTGTTTAAAACAAGAGGTTTCTGTTTAAGAAATGAGTACATGCATTACTTTTCAGCATAATATTTTAAACGGAAACTCGATAATTTAAGCGGAAATTTGAATGGAAACTTGATAATTTTAAGCGGAAACTTGGATGAGACAAGGATAGTGGAAAATTTAAGCGGAAACATAATATTTTAAACAGAAACTCGAGAATTTAAGTGGAAACTTAATAAATTTAAGCGAAGAAGATGGGAACGTCAGCGAGCTTGTTACCGTCCTTGTCGAACCAGAAGTAGGTGAGGAATGGAGGGATGGGGCCGTAACTGAAGGCGAAGAGCTCGCCGGTGGTAAGATCTTTCTTGGGATGAGTGGCCATGCCCATGAAGAGTTTGCCGGAGAAGTCTTCACGGTCGATAATGGAGATGTCGCCATTGGTGGTGGAAAGCGAGAGGAGAGAAGAAGGGTGTAGAGGAATAGGAGGGGGAGGGGGTGGAGCATGCCGTTGCCGTCGAAAAAATGGTGAGGACTGCGAGGGAGATATTGAGGGTTGGGGCCGTTGCGGATGTAGGCGCCATCGGCGAGGTAAGGTGGTATACGATTGTGAATGATGGGGCATGGGGTTAGGGGGAGCTCGGAGACGGGAGCGAAGTTGTCGGAAAGGATGCTACGGGGGTCGACGGAGGGCCGGAGGAGAGGTGGGTCTGAGTTTGAGGTTGGTTTTGGTTTTCTCTACAATCTTGAAAGTAGAGGAAAGAGAATCCATGGTGGAAGGCCGGAGAAGAAAGCGGAAAGGGGGCTGATGAAAGTAGAGGAAAGAGAATCCATGGTGGATTTTTTCCCACCATGTTCAAGGGCAAAGAAGAAATTTCACAACATAGACCCAGTCTGATTGATCTACAAGGAGCAAAAAAGAAGTAAAACAATAAAGAAAGGGCTGTCTGGGGTATTCGAAACTTGCAGGGGCTGATTGAGACGTTTTGAATTTCCCGAGGGGTAAAAAGTAATTTTCCTCCGAAAAAAAATGTGCTAAAAAAGAGAAATTGTTTGAAAATTCAAATGTTAAAGGGGATGTTTAAGAAGTTTTAAATTTTCAGGAGCTAGAAATAACCCTAAAAAAATACATTTATTCCTGTTATTAAATTTGATAAATTTATATATTTTAGACTCTTGACTTCATTCAACACTACTAGTTTTTAGACCAATTAAATAACTATAACTATAACTATAACTATATATATATATATATATATATATATATATATATATATATATATTGCAAAACATCATCTATGTACGTCCATAGATAAGAAATCTATGGATGTCCAATTATCAGACGTTGAATCGTGAACGATTGATAATGATATATGTAATTTTATTTTTAAAAAAGCCTTCATTATCTTGACAAAGATTTTAAATACAAACACAAGGTTCATGGGAAGAGAGTAGTGCAAATGTCCAAAATATACATATAGTGATGTAGAACAATATATACAAAAGGACTCATGCCTCCACCATTCCAAGACTGAAGGTTATAACTGTCATCCTTTTATACAGACAAAGGAAAATGAAATCAAATGCTACTACTATTATTAGTACTATATTATTATTATTATTATTATATCCTTGAAGGGATCAAAGGAGTGTTATTCTGAAGAAAAGCTGCAGCTGCTGCAACTCCACTTCCAAGTTTAACTGGATATCCAACATCCTTCAGAACCATCTCCACACCACTCAGACATCCCAACAATTGTAACTACACAATGTTCAAACATATTAATTTTCCGTTCAAAAAAATATATAGGATGAGAAACTCAAGCTTATATATATATATATATATAGATGGATTACCTCATTAAGATTTCCGAGATGTCCAATTCGAAACACTTTTCCGGCAACTTTATTCAATCCAAGTCCTAAACTTAAGTTGTATCTCTTCCATGCTCTTCGAACAATTTCGGAACTATCAATGTTGGGAGGTATAACCACAGCAGTCACAGTGTCACTGAACCACTCTTCCTTTTGTGTGCAATTCTTCAATCCCCATGCCTCAACAGCAAGCCTGACAATTTTTCATTTGTAAACAAACATATATATATATATTAGTTGGACTCGATTCAACTCAGAAAGAAAAAACTAAATGCGGTTTTGGTTTTACCTTGTTGCTTTACCCAATCGGGTGTGTCGTGCAATCACGTTGTCTAGTCCTTCCTCAAATATAAGATCGAGAGCGGCGCGAAGCCCGTAAAGTAATTGGATTGAAGGTGTGTATGGCCAATATGTTCCGAGCTTATAGAATTTCAAGTAGTCATTCCAGTCGAAGAACACTCTCACTGATTTCGCCGTTTTTGTTGCTTCTAATGCCTTTGGACTAGCACATACAAGTCCAATACCTGTCGGCAGTGACAGAGCTTTCTGCGAACCAGTCAAGGCAACATCGACCCCCCATTCGTCCATACGAAAATCAAGAGCACATATTGATGATACTCCATCCACAAGCACCAATGCCGGGTGGTGATACTCATCTGCAAATCCACATTAAATCAATGAAAAATTTGTGCTTCTCTTTTTCGTATTATAAGATATTGATTTCGCTGCTCACCGAGCAATTTCCTTACAGTAGACAGGTTGTTGGTGACACCAGTTGCAGTCTCATTGTGAACAATGCAGATAGCTTTGATGGTATGGTTACTATCTGCTGCTAGTTTTGATTCAAGAACATCTAAGTTTGCACCTTGTCCCCAATCACTTTCTATGACATCGACGTCGAAATTGAGGCGTTGCTGCTGATCAATCCACAGCAGACTGAATTGTCCGATGAGAAATGATATAATTTTATCACCTGGTGACAATGTGTTTGTCAAGGCACTCTCCCATGCTCCAGTACCTAAAACAAAAACACATAATTCACTTGATTGTTCCAAATCTCTACATACAAAATACTACACTAACAACTAATCTTGTTTCTTTTTTATAATAAAATGGATAAACTACGACTTAATTGTAAAAACGAGAAGAGTACAAACAGATAGAGAATACAAGATAACTAACTGATACAAAAATAAAACGACGATAAACAGAAAACCACAAACAAACATTTAATTCTTTATATATATAAAGACAATTAATGAAAAAGCTAAAGTGCAAGGAAAGAGAAGAAATTGAATAAAAATTACCAGTGGTGGGAATGAGGAAAGGAGTTCCAGAGGTGGTTTTGAAGATCTTCTTAACATCTTCAAGGAGAGTCTTAGTGAGAGCAGGGATGGCAGGGGAACGGTAATCTTCATTGTTCCTGTTCATGGCCCTGATTACTGGCTCAGGGATGTTCACTGGTCCAGGAACAAATAGATGGTTCCTCCCTGGTCCATACACATAATCCATCTTTCTCCTTCTTTCCTTCTCCTTAAATCAATCAATCAATCAATCAATACTTATTCAATCAAAACTTGTCCATTTTTCATAGTATAATTTTTTTATGAGTAATTAATTCTCTTTATTCCTGTAATTAAGTTCTTAAATATGGATTACACTATATATACAAAAGTATTGGTTTCTCATATATATACTATTGAAAGGAGTCAGCTTCTTTACTCTCCAACTCAAAAAGAAGAAGGATAAATAAAGGAAGAAAAGATGAAGAATGATAATAATGAAAATACTGTAACTGACCTGTACTGAATGCAGAAGAGAATGAAGAAGTGAGAGGGCAGGAAGGAATGATGATAATAAGGAGAAGGACAGTACTAGAATTTGATTTTATAAAGCAACTATGGAACAGGGAGGCCAGTGAATCAATAATCAGGATAAGAGAGAGAGATAGAGCAAAGAAGAGTGAGAGGGAGATAAGGACATTGTGCGGTTGAGGATGCAGGAAAGGACATAGCCATAGAAACAAAACTAAGTTTATCTATCTATCTATCCATGACTGGCACTGTATTGAGTGCTAATAAGCACCACAGACTTCAACTCCCCCAAACTCTGCTGCTCTATAAACAACACACTTTACTTCATGGCACCATTCTATTCTCAGCCCTACGTTTTGTCAATCACTATGGAGTTCTCTTTTATCAAGCAACCATACTTGATATGAGAGGCTTTAAACCACATATAAAATTATTATTATTTTTTTTGTACATTGATTTTTTTTTTTCAGAACTTTAAATACACATAGATAGCCAACAGTAGCAATAGCTGAGTCTGAGTGATTAAGACAATGTTTAGATAGCTAATCATGGCAATAGCCTCCTTGTGGTTAAGACACTGTTTGGGCGGCTTGTCCATATTTTAAAAAAAATCAAATAAAAATTCAAATAGATGGATGGAAAATCAGACAATGATTAAGCAATTATGTATTTCTAATACAATGCAATGCAATAGTCAATGGTAGCTCATTAGAGACAGTATTTGATTTACTCTTATATTTGATATAAAAGTAAATAAACAAATAAATATAATGCAAGAATATACAAGTTGATTTTTACTTTGGTCATTCTTTTACTACATCCATCAATGAATTAAGCCAGAAAGAAGTATTTAAATAACAGGAAAAAAGGTTTAGGACATCCTTTGACTACACGCCTTTCTGGTCTTCATGAGCACAATGCAGACATTGAGTTGGACAGCCCCACAAAGAAATCCCTGACGTAGATATTCATACAGACTTGAGAATCATTTCTGCACAGAAAAAAGCAAGGGGCTTGCAGAGAATGTATTTGATGCTTAGCTACACATAAAACTTTCCACATTGATTCATCTGCAATGTGGTGAAAGATGATGGTACAAGGATTCATCAAACAATAGCCCAGAACTTTTTTCTGCAAACTAGCACAGGCTCCATTTTCTTTTCTTCATTCTCTAATGTGTGTAATGTGAAGTCCCAAAGAAATTTCGGTGCAAGATCTTTAATCCTTGAGATAATTGAGGCCTCATCTCTGATTATGATAAAACCCTGCACATTTTTAAGCGCTTTGATTAAGGAAGAATGATTTCTGATGGCATACAAATAAAACGACTTTTAGATCATATCTATATCACAAACCATGCTCTGTGAAAAGTAAAAATATTTATTCCCGCATACCAGACAGATTATAAAATCCAAAATCAAGTTGAAACTATATGTAAAAATATCTGAGAGTACTCAACCACACCATCCATGCACAAATCACTAACAACAATTAGGTTGCTAAACCAGCAATCTTCTCTAAAGCTCCAGACTAGCCCAATGTTTAAATTTTCAATGACTAAACATATATCACTAACAGCATGATATATGATACAGATGCAATGAGATGCAAACTTAAACCAATATGGTTCAAAACTCTGTGATTGCATGTGTCTAAATATAAGGTCAAATGGTCCTCACAGACCTATGATCCTCAAGGGTATCATTGCCTGCTTAATTTCTACAGTTGCAAGCTCAAGTCTGACAATCAGAAAAAGCACCCAAGTATGCCAACAGTGAAAGTTTGATCCAATTGCATTTCAAAACCAGGCATATATAGTATATACTACTCTATATGAAGCAGCCCAAGGTAAGTAATTAGCATCTAGAGCATTTTCATAGGAAGCCTTGCCTTGGGCTTTCATCAGAAGGCTCGTAATTTGATTTGATGATGTCTAAGAATAAAAGGAGAACAAAGATCACAATCACATATATTCACCCAGAATATTTAACAATATTTCCACTTAATTTTCTGATTTAACTGAAAAGGCAGCTATCTCCTTGAGTTGATTGTCTACCAATTAAAAGCATTAGAAAATTATAGAGAACAATTTAGAAGAGTAGCACCACCTGTGGACGAACCATGCGGTCCATCTCTAGCACCAAGTCCTCTATCTGACAACCTTCCTCATTAAAACTTAGGTAAGAAAACAAATGATAAGCATGCAGCAAATCGTATGTCCGTGGATATGTTGAGAAAGGCTCACACCTGAAGAACAGAATGTTGAATGATCATTAAAAGATTGTCGAATGGACAACCTTGATACACAAGTGGAACAGTTTCTCACCAGTTATGAAAGGCACCAACCAATCCACGATCATATATAGCAGACAAGGTATTGTTCATGGTTGTTGGAACTATGTTCATCACCCAAAAGGGCAAGCTAATGAGTGCCGCAGAAAAACCACCATAATAAGCATTCATGTCCATCACATTCCGGATCTCTACCCTTTTCAGATCAATCAGCTTCCAATATTGCTGGATTTGATCTTGCCAAAATTGATTATTCAAATCAAACATCTCTGGAGTAACACCTGTTGAGACAAAACATAAAAGTCATCATTCATCTGAGTAAAGAAAAGATGGTCCGTTTGCTAATTTTGACAAGTTGGCCCATGGCACAAACAATGATGCCATGAGATCTTTAATCTGAAGTAAATAAATTAGTATCATCTAGGAAACAAAAGGACAAATCGAATCTTACCCTTATTGCCTATTACATGATCCATGCAAATAAATACATAAATAAATAGTAGCATTATTGTTACGAGGCTAATGCAAACAATTCTAGAGGTATCTAACACAACATTTGAATTAAAAAAGGCAGTAGATTACAGAAAGAAACAAGCTTCTTTAGATTGTATGTCAGATGTTGCAGATATTATCAGAATGTTGATGATGCACGTATAACAAACATGCATTCAGATGAGCTGCGATTCCTGTCATAAGCATCCAAAATCTTTCAGAAATAGGTTCAAAAATAAACTTTGTAGATAGAACAAATTTGAGGTGATCTATCATGTTTTATTTGAGGTAATTTTTTCCCCTCTTCTGATACAAGAGAAACAGGAGTGGTTAATATGTTTGGAATTCTTCGACATCACTTGTATAAGAATCTGTCTCCCATCAGGCCAACTTTATAATGATCAGAATAAATTTCTAATATATAAGCACATTTGAATAGCTTAAGACCTAGATATCGCACACTTGTCCAATTCGAAAAATAGGATATAAATTCAAAGGCAAAAACACAGCTAAAACCTATGAAAACAAACTCAGCATCTTGCCTGAAAATATAAACTACCACCTCCACAACATTAGAGTGGTAACTTATTTTCTCCTCCTAAATGAGAGGTTGAGCTCAACCCCCTCACAACATTTAAAAAAAATAAATAAAAAAGAAAAAACCACAAGATTATCAGGTAAATATATGCCACAGTTCAACAGTGACCATAAGCACCTCCAAACATGTAGTTATACATAATTATCACATAATCTCGAAATAATAATTAATCAACAAGGCATATATACTGGCTGTAAGAAGACAAATAAAATACGGTAATCAAAATGTTCAAACAAGCCTCTCATCATATTTCAACTCGACCAAGAACTCAAAAATCTTCTATGCAGATGCACGTCAAGCATCAGGAGGAAAGAATGGGAATAATTCACAATGAAAATGGTGCTCGAGTAGTAAACAAGGCTAAACAGCAAACTGACCTATAGTCTCGAGTCTTCTTGGGTATAAAAATAGCCTTTCATGTCTAGGAGGTAGCTTCTGTATATTTGATTTCTGATTTTGTAATTGTACACAGTCACCAAGAGGGGTTCTCCATGGGGGTATAGAATCATCCACAGGTTCACATATAGACAGTAAATTCCTCTCAGAATTTTGCACTCGACATGATTCATCTTCTTGTTTCTGCCAAATGGCAGTTTGCACCTGTTTAGCAATGAGTTTCCAGCACATTCCTGTAGTCAAATTTACCAACTTATCCCAAATGATAGGAAAATCTTTATCTTTCCTGTAAGCAGGTGGAGCTGAATACACAAAATATCCATTTGGTCGCAGAAGACGATCAACTTCTTTAAGTAGTATTCCATCTGCAAGAATCAAAAGAAGGAAAATAAGCCATCATATTATCTCCAAATCAAATCAGGCTAAAGCCAGGAGCTTCATGTCAGCCAAGTAATATCACAATATAGAAGCGATGCAGCTTAATGCTAAATTGCTAATCAAGTAAGAAGCCACATGCTCTTTTTCAAAATAATTAAATTTGGCAAATCAATACCAAGGAAGAAGAAGTATTAATGTGCATAGAAGAATAAAGGAAAAACCCAAGTCTGTATTACCATTTTCATGCCAGTCAACACGGCATCTTGAACAATGAACCATTTCAAAAGAGTTTTGGGGAAAAGGCAACTGTTTTGTGCTCAGAACAGAAATCATTGCACCGATCCCTCTCTCTAAAGCAAATTGAATCTGATTCTCATGACCATCTTTGGGGGCAAAAGACATTGTCTGAATGTCCAAGGGCAATAAATATGCAGAAAAGCTAGCAACACCACAACCAACATCCAGAACTTGAGATACTCCTGCTGTACGCAGATCACCTGAACTATCAGTAGTCATGTTCCCTAGCCTGCATTTACCAAAAGACAGAAAATTGTAGAATGAAGTCATGAACTATGAATGAAGTATGCAATGCAGAAAATGATAATAGCAAGGGCAATACTGGATTTAACCTGCATTATCACAAAAGCATTACACAAACCATCAAGTTTTCAAATAGTAACATATTGGTTTGATCACTAAGACTTAGGAAGTCTGTTATAGTCTTAAATTTCATTTCTACATGTTCAAAACATGGACTGTCTGGATAGTTCCCCGAAACTAAAGAGTCATACTTGTGTGGTTTTATCTTCATTTTTCAGTTGTCCTATGTTTCAAATAGTCATGATGGCCCCTTCAATCTCTTGATTTGTTAAGAGGGGGAGGCCTAAATATTAGAGCCATGCACAATTAATATCTACTCAAAAAGGACGATTGCCATTTGTAAGCAGAAAAGACATGTTTGAAAAATACCCCACTCACAACAGAGCCTTTACAACTTAAATTTAAAAAATCAAATTTAAGGATTTCTATAGAAACAAGTCAGAGGGGAGCTTCACAACTTGTATACCACTTCCTTGCTGACCTGAATTAATGAATAGAAGTTTCATAGTTGATCTGGCTATGAGTCAATTGGAACCGCAAAAGCTTGAAGTTATAAAGCTAAAATCTCATCGAATCTAATTTCATCAATAGCCAACTTCAAGCCTATTAGAAATAAATCCAAGTGAGCAAGAAGCAAGATACTAGATAAGAATGGGAAAATTGCATTTGGCCATCCATATGTCAATAAACATAGTATATAGGTTCAACCATTATCTATATAAAGAAATAGGAACATCAATTCAACTTTGGCATGTAAAAGTAGTGGAATGCTTGATTTGGAATATATTAAAAAAAAAAAAAAATCCTCGTCAACAGCCAATTGATCCAGGACATTGCACCAGTGCATATTCAAGAAAGTAACCACAAAAATAAAGCAGCACATACCTTTCAATGTACTGTGCAGCACCATGTTTGAAGTGAGTGCCACCTCCAGGAAACCACCACAGTTTATCCTTCTCATGCACCCAATTTTGTCCTCCTTTCACTTCAGAAAGATGTGTATGATTCACATTGCTCCGCCAAACATAATCACGACTAGCTGGCCAATTTATAGGGATCCTATAGTCTTTTGGTGGGGGCACCAAACAAAACAAGCTTTTCTCAGGGGGTGGGCAATGCCTTTCAAGCTCTTCTTTCTTTGAAATATCTAAATTCTGAATCAAGGTCTTAATATATTTCAAATCATGACAAGGAATATACTCATTGAAGTCCAAAGGGCACACATTCATCCCAGTTTCCGGTATCAAAATAGATTTTGTTCTATATGTAAGACTAACTCGGTTCTCAAATCGCAAAGCCCCTGAAATAACACACAAGAAAAGGGATACTAAAATCTGAAAGAAACCTTAAAGAACACATAATCTCCAATGCATCAATCTGATCCACTACCACATGCATGGCCACAAGCAACTGATGTGAGATTCATAACAAACTAGCGATGGTCAAATTAAAGAACATCAAGAAACAGCAAAAACCCATGAGAAAACATTTCTCTGATTAGTGATCCGAACTAAAATCGACAAGAAACCTAAACGGCAAAGAAATCCAAAATATCAAACCGATTTGAGTAGAAAATCCGAAATCAAACGAAATTAATGAAGCTGAATCTATAATTTAAACAATCCGAGATCCGAACGAGCAGCATTCCTCTCATAAAGATCCAAACGCTCGGTCAAAATCCAAGATTTTACAAGCGTTCGGGCATGGAAATCAAAAGGGAAAAAAGGGAAAAATGGTACCTCGAGAAGGAATTGGAGCATGGTCGGACTGGGGCTGGAGATAGATGGTAGAGGAGTAGGGAGTGGAACCGAAGAGGGATCCGGAGTAGAAGGAGACAATAATGAGGAGAACAGCGAAGAGGATCCACCGCACCGCCCGCGAATCGAAGGCCGAAGTCAGCATCTTGGCCTCCTTCTCTTCGTCTTCTTTTCTCCTTCTTCCTCAAATGCTCGGGGAGCTCGTCGCCATTAGAGCCTTGTGTTCCTGAACCAGGACTTCACTTCGCTTCTATTTCTTTTATTTATTTATTGTGAAAAAGACGTGATGCGTCTAATCTAGAACGAATAAGTGGAAGATCAAGGCTCACCACGTACTCTCAAATTAAGGGCCGTTTGGTTTGTGGTAATAATATATTACCACATAATGAGATTACCATAGTAATATGGGTGGAAATGTTATATGATTGTGAATATTATGGTAATTTGATATAACCATATTTGGTTGGGAACTTTTATTACTGGGAATAGTTCATTACATTGTTTTGTTTATGGTAATCAATTTGGTATAATATAAAAAGTTATAAGATTACCATGGTAATCCAAGATAGACACTAAATTTGGTGGTAATAGAATTACCATCTTTTTGGTAATATTCTCATATTGGTAATGTGATATTACCATCCAGATTACCACGTAACAAGTGGTAATCTTTCTCAGTACAATATCAAACGTGGCAATATTTTCAGATTACCACGTAACACATGGTAATGTGAAAATATTACCGCGAACCAAACGACCCCTAAACGTGATGGGAATTGAAGGAGCCATACTCGACACTCGAGGTTAACACCCTCGTATATATTTTTAATAAAATGAAATTATATATATATATATATATATATATATATATATATATATCTTCTTTATAAATTATTTAGTTGTTCGGAGATTGATTGATTGATATGCGATCAAAACTAAAATAAATAAATGTTTTGCAATGATTTTTTAGTTTATGGGAAAATTTTAAAGAAAAAATAGAAGCATGCGGCATCCACATGGGAGGGTGGATTTGTGTCTTTGAGCAAGAGTGTGTTTTGTTTGTTTTTAAATTTTATTTAATCCAATTTAATTGATTTTACAAAAAAAAAAAACAAATCATTTTGATTTGATTATAGTTTCGGTCCATTAAAAGAAATCAAAATACGTAATAGCATACATTTTTACAAAGAGGAGATAAATATGACTGGAAATCATTTATAATGTAAGTTTTTTTACTCGTATTTTTCATTTTTTTTAAATTATATTATAAAAGATTTTATCATTGTGAGTTTATAATTCCTAATATATTATCTTGGTGTATATGATAAATTTTTATTATTTCGCGTATAGTCTTGTCTTATATGGTAATTTTTTAAAAAATTATTAAATCATCATAATTGGTGTAATTCTACATTTATATGTCATTATTGTTTTATAATGTTATCAATTATACACGGTAATAGCCTTTAACTTTTAAAAAGTTATGTAATTTTATGCTAATGATTTTAACAAAACAAACTCATATAATTAAAGAAAAGAAAATCAAATTCTAGTTCAATTGGTTTAATAAAAAAAAAGGCTAAAAATCTATCTAACATTAGCAATAATTAATTTTTTTATTGAAAAAAATAAAGTTCACTCGTTGTGATAACTTCATCATCATTATTTTAAAATTATCAACATAAAAGTAACCACTGTGTTCACAATAGCTTAATGTTTCACCTGCTCTTGTAATCTATGTCATCATAGATAATACACCAAATTAATTTTTTATATTTATTTAATGACAAATCATTGTCGCCATCCACGCATCGTCATCTAGTTACTTCAGTTTTAAAGGCTTTTAAAACATTAATTATGTAAACCAATGTTAAATACTTTGAAAATATGAAAATAAAAATAACAATATTAAAAATATCTATTTTGAGTTTTATATGAACCTTGTTATTGTTGCCATTTTTCGACTCAACAGTTATCAATATTTATAAATGGTTGGGATCAAAGTTCTTCTAAAAATACTAGGTTTATAAAATAAACTATTTTGAAAGTATTTTTCCATAAAATAAAATATTAATAGATCCTATATACCATTCTTTTAAATATAAACTTATATTTATTTTGACAAGTATATATTTACTAAATTTACATATATATTTAATTTGCCTCTACGTATAAAAACAAATAAAACAAAGAGGTTAATGATTTCGGGACCTCTCTCTCTCTCTCTCTCTCTCTCTCTATATATATATATATATATATATATATGGACTTTCTAATTTTATATACGTTTGCGATTCATGTGTATGTTATGTCATTTTCTTAATTATTTATAATACACAAACTATTTTTCATTCTTTGACTTCATAAACTATTTTTCATACTTTGACTTTGAGGGAAAATCTTGATAAATTGAAATTATGCCATGACATGAATACAAATATCACTTGCTTTTTATGCTCATTGTTCACATTTTTTTTTTAATTCTCGTTCATTGATAGTTATTTGATTTTTGTATCAAATTGACTTTTTTTTTTAATGTTATTACGAAGCAACAAATAAGTCTTGCAAATACATTGGGCGAAGAATGATGGAATTTTTAAGATAATGTGAAGCATTATCATTTACTCAAAAAAGTATACGGTAAATATAGAGTTCCAAAGGGTAAATTCTTATTTGTCATACAATTTTAATAAAATTTAACAATTGTCCTGCTTGGTCAAGCATGAAGATCAACATTGTTTGTTGTTTAGATTCTAAAGAGATTTGTTCAGAGCCTTTAATTAATTATTCAGTGATCACTCCATGTATTTAAAACATCATCAAGGCCTTAGGATTTGCAAAGTAATATTGAGTTAATTTCAATCAACAAAGACCAGACCACTTATATAACTTTTTTTAAATAACACATAGAACTCAAGGTATTTAACACTAAAATAAATGGCATTTATAAAAACTTTTCTTCAGTTTTTAAATGTATGCTTAGTAAGGATTTGATCAACGTCCCCTTCAAGAAAAAAGTGGCCGCCACAAATCTATGCACACATCCCTTGTTCACTCGCCCCCGGGTTTTAAGTATTTTATTTTTATGAAATATGGATAAGCTTTATTAGAGACTTGCATTGATGTTGACCTCGTGAATTGAAATTTAAACATGTAAAATTGAAATTTAAACATGTTGTTTTAAGGGATATAAACGTTCTATGCATTTGATGGTTTAAATGACTTAGAGATAAAATCTCAAATTTTGAAAAAATGATAAGAAGTATTCGTTACATACAACTTATACAAAAAAATCTTGTGTAACACAAAACTTACCCGAGATTTAAATTTGAGACCTCTTAATCATACTTTACAATAATACTTGTTGGATTAACCCACAGTTTTTCTTAAATATTATATTTATAACAAATATTTTTTACAATCATATTTTTTTTTTTAAAATCAATATTTTTATTATATATATATTATTGGTTATTAATGCCGGCGCAGCCAATGCTCGCAAATAATAGAATTAAAAAAGGGGAAAAATTAAATAAGAAAAATGAGATGATTTCAGCGGGGGCAATAAGGACGGTTGCGATGAGTTTCATAGAAAGGGCATTGCGGTAATTACAAATATACCCAAAAGAACAAAGATAACAAAGACGAAACCACAATCCATCTCCACCGTACACTCCTGCCTCGTGATCAGCAACGAGATGATCAGCCGTTTTACTTCATCTCGGCGACGCCATCATCCGCACGAAGTCATCGAAGCAGACGAAGCCATCGCCGTCGCTGTCGACGCCGCCGATCATCCGGCGGCAATCGTCGATGGTGCACGACTCCTCTCCGATCATCGCGAACATCTTCATCAGCTCTTCCGCCGAGATCCTCCCATCGCCGTCCTCATCGAACACCGCGAACGCTCCACGAAGCTCGATCCCCGCCGTCGATCTCCTCGCTGACCCTCCAAGAGCGCCGATCGCCTCCAAGCTGATCCCACCTTCTCCTCCATGCTCCGCCTCGGCCAGCATCGCCGCCACTTCCTCCTCGCTCGGCGGATCCGGGCCCAGCTTCCTCAGCACACCCTCAAGCTCCCTCCTCGTCACCTTCTCCAGTGGGAGCACCGACTTCGGGGTCAATTCCTCGGACGAGGAGTTGGATCCAAACGACGATGTCTCCGATCTGGAGATCGTTCGCGCAGGCTTGGCCTTCTTCCCTGGTTTAGCTGGCGATCCGAAAAGAGATCCCAAGGTAAGCTTCATTGCTCTTCTTCTTTGATCGATCGATCGATCTACCTGGTGAGAACTAGGGAAGCAATGGCTGCGGGGCGGTTAAAAAGGAAGTGGGGGAGGTGGGGAAAAGGAAGTGGGTTTCCGCGAAGCTTCGCCAAGATTCAAATTTTCCGGATTTCCTTTTCGTTGAAATTTTCCGGAAAAGATAGTGCCAATCAGGATAGTGGAAACGAACGATTCCCAATCCCTCGTTTCCCGCGACGTTAGAACCAAGGCTAGAGAATAGAGAATAGAGAATAGAGAATAGAGAGAGGAGAAAGAGGGGAATGGAAACGGGAGGACGCTCATGCAAAACATGCGCCCAAGGTCCTGGCTTTCTTCAAAGTGTTGGAGCATGTGGTGGGCCGCATGACCAACGAATCCGATGAAAGTGGGCGTACTAGGGTCTCGTCTTATAGTGTTTTTGTATGGATGCCGTGAGCGCAGAGGAGCTTCCATGAAAGTTCATCATCGGGAAGACGTTAGGCAAGGTTTTGGCTTGGATTTTGGTGCCACCCTGGTGAGTGTCCGTGTGTTTTTTCGTTTCCAGTAATTCTCTCGCCATTGGTTTCTTGTTCGTACTTTTTTTTTTTCTGCTGTAGTTTCTGATTTCCATCTTTGGGTTGAATTCTACTGCATTGTTTTACAATGCCAAATTACAAAAAAAAGTAGTCTTTTTAATAGCTTGTTTGTTGTTAGTTTCATAGTTTGGATGAAATGATGGATAAGCTTTGGATTAAAAAAGATTTAATTATCTGAAATGGTTTCTTGTCAGCCTTGTTATTTATTTGTATATATTTGTATCCAACTTTGATTGTCTCCGTCTCCATTTCCTCTGCTGTACACTCCTGCCAGTTTTTTATGGCCTAACCGCGCTTATATTAGTGAAAAAAACTATGCTTTATTAGTTTCAAGCTAGTTTAAGTTCTTAGATAATTTTACCTGTAGATTGAATTTGGCAAGATATTCTTATTTTTAGTGAGAATAACTACTTGATTCACTGTTATGCATGTTTTTATGGTTGAATAGTAATTAGCACTGGCATGTTTGAATAGAATGAACTCATGACATGATTCATGAACATTGATTGATATTACGGAGAAGCCAATACCAAAGCAAGGCAGAAGAAAGAAAAAGTGTAGTGTAGATGAAACCTTTATCTCTTTTGCCTTTTTCTCTATTAGACATAGAAAAGGGACCCCATGAAGTAAACATGGAAACAGCTTTCCTGGATGACAGGGATGGACTGGAGTGGACTGGACTGGAGAAAGAAGCAGAGGAAAAAGAGAGAAAGTGAGTGAGAGAAAGAGCATTGGAGAAGTAAAAAGGTAATAGAGAAAGGGCCCAAAGTGACAGGCATTGCGGTCTCCATCATGCACGGCAGAGTGGTAGGAGAATGAAAGGTAAGAGATGCTCAACTTCCTGGAAGCTCATTTTAGTATTCTTGGTATTTTATTGCTGCCTGTCTTTCTACTTCTCTTTTCACAGTCAGGTACTGGAATACAAGCAGAGATCAGACTGAGATAATGATAATAATATAATAATAATAATAATAAAGTGATCTTACAGAACAGTCTGCAGCCTGTTGTGTTACGTACCATTATATACTTTGCCGTTTTGGATTTCACACCATACTATACTGTATGAGTTTTCTTTTCACAGATTAGCTAAAAGTTCGTTCCATTTTGGTTTTGTTTGTTTGTTTTTTTTTTTTTAAATTATTATTTTATCTGTGTATATATAACTTGAATTATTATTTAAAACATATTAGTAATACTGGCCTAAGTGTTATATATTTCTTTTTTTTATATATATATATTAAGCTAAGTTTCTGTATTTTACTTGAATAGAAGTTGGTGAAAAAAGGCCAACTTTAATATATATATATGGAAAAACATCATCTAGGTAAGTCCATAGATTTGAAATCTATGGATGTTTAAATCTAAGCCATTGGATCATCATCCAATGGTTGTTTGTTTATATAAACACTGTATGCTTTTTACTGTTCATTATTACTGTCCAACACTGTAGAACGCGGTTTCTACTGTTCATAATGATAATAGCCGTCAGATTATCATCCGATGGCTATTGTGGACATCCCTAGATTTCAAATCTAGGGACGTCCCTAGATGATGGGTCCTCTATATATATATATATATGAAATATGAATAAATCATGTTCGAAATGTGGAAGTAATATTTTAATATATTTATGTTTTTATTTTATATAAGGTGTATTTAGAATGTTCATTCTGGGTAAGAATATGAATTTTTTATGTAAAAATTAATAGATCAGAAAGTTCATTGATATTATACTATATATATGTATATAATTTTTTAAAAATAGAACTTGCTGGAATGTAATGCATGGATTTGGTTAGAAGTTTTTCTTTTTATTAAAGACTAATTTATTGTTTCGCATGTGACCCTTTTGCTGTTAGATTTTCGCTTGCTTTTGTTGTCCGTTGTACTTGAAGCCGTGGTTTTGGCTTTCATCTTGGCTTGTTTAAGACAATGGAATTGTGATTCGGAAAAAAAAAAAATCATTTATTTATTTTGCTTCTAGAAAATGTCATATTGTATAATTTTTTTTTATAAAAATAAATTATAAAACAAGGTATAGGTGCACCAATTATGATAACTTAATTAATCTCATAAGGATAGCTCCTCCTTCTGCATCACCATACAACTTTAGAGGGAAGAATAAGAAACAGTAAGTGAATTGTAACTAATTTTAGAAGTTTAAATTCAAAAATTTTCAATCATAAGTACAAATAGTTATCCCTCATATTGCATAACTTATACAAGCAACTAATGTGGTTAAATTTGTAAATTGCTTATAAATACATGCAGGAAATAATACTAGTAAATCATTTATACATCACTGTAAGAGACAATATTGCGCCTAGAAGGACACAGTAAGTGATGGCAATATTAATCTTGTACATTTATAAATATACATAAGTAAATAAAATAAATAAATAAATAAATAAATGAAAACACAAGCACAACCTTTCTCAAGCTGTCTCTTTTATAAAATAAATAAACATATCATTAATTAGCACATTATCACTAATTTAGTTGATAAGTCACCAGTCCAACGCAACAAACTCACCAAATTCACAAACACTAGTGATCGATACAAAAGTAATCAGTAGGAATTCTCATAATTAGATGAAATTAGAATGGTGAAACAAATACAGAAGATGTGGCAGCGGTGGTTCATCAAGAATTAGACTCATCCTTCAAATCACTACTACTTTCATTCACTGTACATTGCTGTTCTTCATTACCTACATCACAATGAGAACTCAATTCTACACTAGTTTGCAATCCATGACATTCTTGCTCACCAAATTCAGAGACTGAACTGGCATCACAATCATCCAAATGCATGTTCTCAACTTCTATTTCAACAGATGAAGAGCCAAGGAGATTTTCTAAATCACTGCTCCCTCTTCTTGTTAGAATTAAGCTTTCCTTCTTCACTAAATTAAATACGATACCGTTGTGAATCCTTTCTGGTTGCAGCAAATCACCCTCAGAAACTACAATGCTAGTGGAAGTTTGTCCGGGGATTCTCCGATTATCAGTGTTGCTAGTTTCATGCTGTTCGGAATTGATGTTCTCTGAGCTTGTCGCGGTCCTCATGTTATCATTTTCATCATCTCTAGACCAATGTCTATTTAATTCAGATTCAATCTCGAGGCTTTGCACAAAGTTAATGAACTTGTTGGCGGATTCAGTCCTCATCAGAGGTCCTCCGGATCTTGTCCAAGAATTCAAGTCTATGCTCTCTGATTCACTGTCGCTTCCGTCATGGGTAAATTTCTGAGCACGGTGAGTTCTGTTGTAAGATACTCCGGTTAGGCTGGTTCCTTGTTGCATCGCAGTGTCTGCAAGGATATCTTCTTCGAGAGATCCTGATGAGTTCTCTCTTGCAATGCAATTCCACGAAGGGATCCTCTGGGCCGCATTGAACCTGGTAGTGCTTGCAAGGCCATGAGAAGCAGAAGCAGCCCTGTCAGCGCTTCTCTTAAGTCTCCTCATGTGATTAAGAAGTGCAACACATTCATCAAGTGCAAGCTCAATAGCACAGTTTGCTTTTACAGCGGAGAGTTTTTCCCAAGTGCACTTTCTGCCCTGGTTAGCAGCCTTTTGGAGCTCAGGGTATGATGGGTTTTGTATGATTTTGGAATACTGAAACAAGACGGATTCATTCATCAGATATGAAGACCGGAAAGTTTGAAATATGAGTTTGGAGAAGAACTTCACCTGAGCAAGTGTCGCGGGCATCACAACAGTAACATCCCCCTCCCAATCTTGAGCAAACAATTTAGCAATTCCACCCAGAGGAAAACCAAGTTCTAGCACCTGATTACATCTGTGTTTAACCTCCATCTCTGCAAGATGAGCAAGCTACACATGCACAACAGAAAACATGTATAATCTTCAACATAAGTCCAAGCAAAAGGTTGCTTGATATATTGTCAAATATTAAGCAGGGAACAAAAAAAGAGATACCTTTGCGGCAAAGTTGCCACCGTAAGCTCTCACTAGTTCCTTTAGCCTTAAAAGTGGGGAAATGTGAGGATTGGCTTGGCTGACAATGAAATGGTTGACATTGAACAATTCTTTCAACTGCATCATCGGCAAGTCACTCTCCAAACTTCCATCCCTCCATCGGCGAGGACTTGGTCCATTTTTCTCTTCATGGCCTGTGGAGAAAGGTGCATGATAAGGCACAATCTCACCGAACCTATCCTTTGCCATCAACTCCTGAGCTTCAAAGAGGCCAGGGAATGCACAAGATGCAGTCACTGCACTCCATATAACCACATGAGGTGATGTCAAGTAATTGAGGCATCGAGGCGGCTCATGCTTCCTAGGAGAACATACAGTAATCCCGAGGATTCTCCCAGTCATATCATAAGCCTCTTGGAAGGTTAAATTGCTAGTAAGATGCCTCAACAATCTCTGCAATTGCCTAATATCATGCACGGCACCGTGAGTCACAACCCTCCTAACCACCGCAAATATCCCGCCCATCTGATCAAAGAACTGCAAAGAATGCCAAGAATCCTCAAAAAAGCTCTCAAGCTCCGGCCAAGACCTTGTCGCCACGACTGAACACATGATCGATCCTACACTAGACCCGGCAATTATCCTCGGCAGAAGCTTATGCTCCACCAATGTTTTCACTACACCTACATGAAAAGACCCTAACGACGCGCCCCCGCTCAAGAGCAACGCTGTCCTACCGAAAGCATGCCTAGTCTCATGCATGAACGCAAGCTTCTCCTCCAACAACAACTCATCAGAATCAGAATCACAAACCATCTTCAACTGCATTGATACTTCATCAATGTACTCCTTTATCAACCTTGGCACCTTTTCATCATACAATTATCAATAATGAATCCACATATGCAAGCAATCAAATGCAATCACAAGTGAAAAAGAGAGTAGATAATAACACCTGAGGCCTTCCTTTGTGGAGCTGAGGATTGCACATGTTGCCGAGGTTTCGAAGCAAATCAGCACGCATATAAAAAACTATATCTCTGAGAGAACCTTGTTCTCTCCGGTGCCGGAGCTCGGAGAGTTTGTTTTTAACAAGCTCTTCATCATAGAGATCAGCATCATTCATTCTTGGAGACAATTTGTCGAACATCTTGGCTGCATGACTCCACTCCTCATACGTCAGCGCGCTCCGCATCATGTTGCGCCAGAACTTTCGCCGGTACGCCGACTCCGCCCGCGAGCGAGCGTTGGTGAAGCGCCTAAGCAAAAAGGCCATGACAGTCACCATTACGAGAATCCCCTGCGTGTTCTTCGGGTGGAACCATGAGAGCAAGGGGAAGACGGATTTGCGGAGATGGCGAAGGAATTCAGAGAGGAATCGACTGAGTTCATGCCGGAGATGCGTCACCGATGAGCATAATAGCACCCGGAATGCAATTGTCCGGCCAATCACCGTCGATGGGCCAATTGAGAACCGCCCCATACTCGCTTCGTTGCTGATCTCCATCCCCGGCGGAATCGAAGGAGGAAAAACAAAAAAAAAGCAACTTTTTCTCAGATGAATCTCTGAATTTTAAATTCGGGGAAGCCTCGATTGATTTAATATAAAAAAAAATTCAAAATTTCAACGCCGGAATCATCACGAAAACGGAACTACTTCTGGTTTTCTTTGAAGATTGAAACTCTTGTTGGGAAGAGGACAAGCAATGGATCGAAACCCTAGAAAACCAAAAGGATAAACAAAGAAGGCAAGTGACGAGGTGTGGATTGGATTGGATTGGATTATATGACAGATTAGGGAAAAAAAAAGAGGAAGCTTTAAATGGAATGATGATGCAAGGGATTGAATGGAAGCCATGAACGTAAGCAAGAGACGTGAGAGAGGTCAGTGGTTGTTTCTCTCACGCCATTGTTGATGATGGTCCCTGCCCTTTGAGAGCTTTGCCAAGCTTCCATTGTTGAATGTAAAACAACAAACACGTGTACATGTGCTGAGAATTAATAGTTGAATCGGAGTTTGGATTTCGAACTCACACTTACATTTGAATCAGAGAAGTTTTGATTATCTCTACACATAAGAATTTATTTATATATATATAAAATGGATAAATGACATGATTAAAATTAAAAACACGTGTAGAAAGTTAGGATTACAACACAAAAAACGCAGAGAAATGAAAAAAAAAATATTTATTTTATTAATTAAGGAGTTTGGTTCTGTTTTCCCCTCTTTCTGCTTTCCTTGTTTTTTCTATCTATTTTTTTTTGTCTTTTAATAAATTAACTCGTTAAATAATGAAATGATTAAAGTATACCATAACTCGTCACATGCCCAACATATAAACTAAGTTAGCTTACCTTATTTTCTCGCTGTTTTGTTGTTTTTTTTTTTGTTGTTGTTTTTTTCACCTCTGGTGATGTCTTCAGTGTTTTTGTTTTTTTATGTGTGGCATGTCTTTCTTAGAGTTTGTACTTTTTTTTATTTTTTTTAATAAATTGTGATTTATTCACTTTATTAATATATATATATATATATATATATATATATATATATATATATATAACAAAGATGGTTATTTGTTTGAAGAATGTGTCTCTCTTGTTACAGAAGATTGTGTTTTCTCTAGCCATGGGTTACTTTATTTATTTATTTATTTATTTTGTTATGTTTTTTTTTTTAATTTGCATCTTATTAAACTATTATATATATATATACACACACTTGCCATTATTTCTGAAATGTAACTTGAGAAAATGGAAATCATTAAAGAGTTTTATTTTTCAAAAGAGCAGGTGGAGTTGGATCTGAATTCAAAGACATTATTAATGTCATAATTTATAAAAACTTCTTGAAACCAACAACAACAACCAAGTTGAACATGAACACACAAACGAAGTAATGAACAGAAATTTATAAAACATTATGATAAATTAAGGATCAGACTGAATTAATGCATGCAAAGGAATCAAGCAATGTATCAGCTCTGAAAGCATTCTCCAAAGCATAATGAAGATAATCCAAGAAGATGAATGGTTTGAAAAGAGCTGGCTGTTCTTCTTCTTCATCAACAAACTCATCAAACACCTCCACCACCTTATCACCTTTTGGACATATAAACATCCCAAAACTCAATCTATCCTTCTTTCCCTTCATCATCACTTTGTGCAAAGGTGCATGTATCCTCCCATTACTCCACACCTACATACACATATACATATTTTTAAATAATAAATTAAGCATATATATATATATATATTTTTTTTTTTCATAATAATAATAAGAACAATAATAATAGTAATAAGACTTACTCTGAGAGCATCACCAGCAAGAACAATGAAGGAACCAGGAGAAGGGTTGACTGTCACCCACTCTCCATCCCTAGACTTGAACATAAGTCCGTCAACCTCATTTTGGCATAAAACAGTCACAAAATTCTTGTCAGTGTGAGGGGTGAGAGTGAGGACCGGTTCCCCATCTTCATCGTCATCACCGTCACTGTCATCGTTGTTATTGTTTAGTGGAGCTGAATACTTCATCATCCTGAAAAGAGCATCCATGGTTGCTTCATAATCAGCAGCACTATGATCTAACTCAGTCTTCCCAAGAACACCATAACTCTTGCACAGCATGCAGAGTATAATCTTGCTTAACTCTATCAACTTTCCACTCATTCTCGTCATTGTTTCACTGCCACGTTAATTAATTAAACCATAGTTATAACATGCATGCATGCATTTGAATCAAGAAAGAAATTTGAAACAAAGAAAAAGATTATATATATATATATATATACTAGAACTTTTGATTGCCATGAGGCCACATGAGTTGAGTGAAGGAGAGGAGTTGGCCGGAGGAGGAAGAGGAGTTGACAACGGCGAGGGTTTCATAGACAGTGGTGTGGACGTAGGTGTAGTAAGGAGTGAGAGATGAGTTCTTGAGCTTGGTCTCTGAAGGGAGGTTGAACAGTTGGTGCATGGATGAGAAGGTCTCATGCATGAGATCAGAACATTCATCTTGATCATGTTCTTGATCATCATGATATTTGACTAGAAAGAAGCCATGAGTCTCAAGAGCTTTTTGGACTTTTTGGCATTCAAGAGTACTGATACTCCATTGCTTGGTGTCTAAACTTGATGGTTTTTTTATATGAAGGTGAGTAATGGATGAAGTTGGAGATGGAGATGGAGATGGAGATGGAGATGTGGCCATTAATTCTACTTCTTGTTCCTTCTTGTGATCACTGTTTCGGTTCTCTCTAGTCTCTATAGAGTCTTATTTATAATGTAACTTAAGGGGTGTTAAAGCTTGTGTATTAGAATTGTAATGTTATTATATTATAATTCCTTTTCTTTTCATTAATCTTGGATCTTGGTACTTTTTTTTCATGTGGATACTTCATTGACTTTATGTGTCCCAGGAACATAAGATCTCCCCTTAGCATTTATTATTATTATTTATTATATTGGGCAACAATGTGAAGTCAATGACGTAATATATATATAGATGTACTTTTTTCATAACCAATTTATTGACTTCTAACTTGCTTATTCATGATCATCACAAGTTGGTAAGGTTTTTTCTATAATTAATTATAAAAAATTTATTATATAAATCACCCATATATTGTAATTAATTAGTCTGTTTTATTTTATTTTTCACAGCTGTTTGATTGCTTCTTTGTAGGAGTAGTTTTTTTCTTATTAATATATTTATATAGTTCATCCTTTTTTTTAAAAAAAAACTTTTATATATAATGGGGGCTTCTTCTGATTTTTAGGATAAAAATTTTAGTCAAATTTAACTTAAATTCTATGCAAAAAAAGATGGCAGGTGGTGGCAATAATATTACGTGGAAAAGCTTAATTATTATCATACAGAGTACTGCTCTTATTTTATTGGTGCCATAATATTTAATTGATTTTTTTTTTATTTTGGGTGTGTATATATATATTACATTTTTTTTCAATATATATATATATATATATATTTTTTTTTTCTTTGATTTTTTTTTTCTTGTCACATTTTAGAGGTTTTCGTAATTTGTTCTTTTTAACCTATCCATTTAGAAAAATTGTGAAATATTAAATATTATTTTTTAAAATTTATCTTTTATATTTCATGTACCTCTAATGAATTATATTTAATTACACATTTTTTAAAACATATTTTAAATATAGACAAACTTGAAAAATTAATAAATTTTTTTATAAAATTTGGATTATCAACTAACTTCAACCAATGTCCGTAGTTAGGCATAATAAGCACCACAAACTGATTAAAAGGTGGTTGATTAGATTTAGTTTGGTTTTTAGTTTTGTTTGTCTGGATTTCTATATATAAGAAATATCAACTGCGGACATTAGCAGAATGTCCACAATTGGGCACAGTAAACACCACAAATTAATTAAAAAGGTTGATTAGATTTAGTTTGGTTTTTAGTTTTGTTTATTTAGATTTCTGTAAGTCTAGTAATAGTGGTTTAAATTTGTGAAGATACTGTATAGAAATTGATCTGTGTATCCCACTTTTCAGTATGCTATCATTTATAAGTACAATAATATTATTTATTACACAGTGTATAACCGTTGAATTGAAATCCAACCCTATGCATCAACGTTCATAGATTAAAAATCTCCATGTATTATACATACACATAAAAACAATAAACTAATAATATTTTCATTGACAGAGACAATGAATAAATAAACTTAAATTTTAATAAAATAATAAATCTCAGTGATGAGAAACACGAACATGATACTCAACAACAACACTAGTAGAGCTTCCACCGCCGGTGAGGTTACGTGAATGGGTGGTGAGCGTAGCATACCCAACAGCAAACTGAAACTTTCCGGTGCCGGCGATGATCGGCAACTCCCTCATCTCCGATCTAAATGCGTCCCTTCCCAGCATCACCAGGGTGCTTCCATTGAGCTTCCCCTTAGTGAAAACTAAGTTCAAGTTCACCAGCTTTGCCGGATCATTGGCGTTGTTGGAGGAGAATATGGACACTCCCTGAGCTCTTCCGATCATCTTTGATTTTGGGTCTGGACCGTCGGTGAGAGGATCATCGACGACGGCTATGTTTCCGAAGAGCGAATTCTCTGTGTTTGTTGTTGGTTGCATGGTGATGAGTGGTTGGATGATGGTGGTCGCCGGAGAAGAGAGATGGTGGATGGTCTTGTGGGAGAAGAAGTGGAGACGTGTTTTCTTTGTGCCGGTGGGATCGCCGGTGAGCTTTCCGGTGCCGGAGGAGAAGAGGATGAGGATGAGGAGGAGGATGGTGTTAGAGAAGGTGGCCATGCAGAATGGGGAATTATGGTTCATTGTTTTGGCATGTGGGTGTGTTTTGATGAGTCATTATTTTTATAATGAGACTGAGACTGAGAGAAATTAATAATGGTGTTATGTTAGATAATAATTTTGCATGCATTATTTATTATGTTATTGATAAAATGATGGATGATAAATGGGGGAACAAATTATTTGAAGCATTATTCTTGTTGTCTTCATGATCAATGTGTTATATTATGGTTTTTTTTTTCCTCTGTTTCTTATAGTGTTCTTTTGAATAATAGTGTTGGTAATCTTGAGAAATATCTTAAAGGATTAACATAAAGTCAATTTGTTTTTTGTTTTTATAAATTTAAATAGAAGTATTTTGCAAAGGATATATCTGCAAATAAAATTCATGTAGTCTACTGTTAGTGTTAAAATTCACGGTAACTCTGGATTTATAATGAAGAGAAACAGAGTTTGGTGAATGTATAGTATAATGTTGGGGTAATACACAGAAATACATCATCAAGAAAAATACATCATCAAGAAGACAAAATTATTTTAAATAAAAAGGAATAATTTAAAAAGAACTTCTCATAAAACAAGAAATGGCAAATAGGATTCTATTAATTCAATGGGATGCAGTGGCAACAGGTTCTGGTTGTGCTTCATGTTGTGCTTTCAATGCCTCCCAGTCCAGTTCCTTGAGCATTCTGAATCTCTCATCTAATGTAACAAAACCGATTTGTGGATTGACGATATCTCCATTGATTCCGGCCTTGTATATCAGAAGGATACTGCCTCCCATGTCCGGGCCGTGGAGCTTCCCGGTCAATAATACTCGAAGAGGCATAAACAGAGATTTTCCCTGGAATTAGAGACTCAGACATTATCAAAAACACATTTGTGAGAAACGAATAACGGGCGTCATCAGTTTATGCATAAAACATATCCAGTGACTGCTCTGGATTGCATCTCCAGTTTCAAGGAAACATTATATTCAGAATATTCATTTGACTATTAGATAAAAATATGGGATAGAAAGCGCTCAAAGTGTTTCCAACATCATAAAGGATATGACTAACCTTGCGTTTCAGCAACTTGCCAAAGCTCTTAACCCATTTTTGCCAACCAGCATGACCTTCCTCTAGTGCTTTATGAAGTTCTCCACTGTCAAAAGCAGCAATCAAGCTTGAGGCAACCTCGGGAAGTTTGTCTTCTAGAACAGGTTTTCCTTCAGCACTATGAAACGTACCAAATGTCAAACTTGGTTACAAATCAATTATCAGATTATGTGCAGTTGGAGTCCAAGTAACAAGCAAGTAACTTATTTTCTAATTTCACCAGTTTCACCTAATCAAACCAACTTATACTGAGAAGCAGACTTGCACTCACTGTTTAAATTAACTCAGCAATTGAATTAACTAGCTAGCTGAACATGGGTTCAAAAGCAACTCACCAAAGAGCAAAGGCTAGACTTTCAGATCATAATAAATCCAAATTGATGAATAAATTCTCATTATATATTAAAAGTTATTTATGAGACTTAATGCAGATGGTTGGAATTCACATTACAGAGACATATTTAGTAGAACTGCAGAGGAGGAAATGAGAATAAGAATTCTACAAGTGAAGTCTGGACCTGATTTTGAATTATATATTTTAATTTCCCCTGTAACATATGTTGTAAAATTGTGAACAATCCAAGCAGTTAAACTCCAACTGCCATTACTTGCTTTTCAGAGAAAGTTAGGAAGGTGTAAACATACCTAGTTAAAGTAGAGTTTAATGGATAAGATAGCAAGTTCGACATAACTTTATCAGCATCAGTAACCAAATCAATCCCATCCTTCAATAATTCAGTGGCTTCCTGCATGTTTGTGGAACAAAAGTTACACTGCTTTTTTCACGGCAAGTTAAACCATCAGAAAAGCAAATAAATAAGGGGCCATAACATGTTAAAAAAAAATTAAGGCAACAACACTATCCAATAAGTCTTGCACGAAGCGGAAACTCACAAAACTTAAGTACTCTTGCATGTCTTTGGATTTATTAGAAAAAGGAGTTAGTTAAATTAATATCTGAGAAAGGATAAACTATTTGATCCATGAGACATAACTTAACATGTATCCAAATTATTCCAATCAAAAAGCAACCAGTATCAGCAGGATGAATTACAAGAAATGTCCTAAGATCTACTTATGACAATGAATGACTTGGACAGCATGTGCTCTATGGTTAGATTTGTTTCAAGTAACTAGTATGATGTGTCACTGAACATGACAACTTAATTTTTATAAGTCATTGGTTAAATTTTAACTTCAAAATATAAGCAAACAGATATTTACCTTTACAAACATCCCTCCAGATTCTAAGAGAATCCCTGCAGTTTTCCACCGTTCTCCCAAATCTTAACCAATTCCTCTGATGGAAGAGCTCTCAAGTGCTGGCCATTCATCCACCTGATAGTGATAAAACAACCATTGAATAAAAGAAAAATCTAAGCTAAAAATAACAATTGAATACAAAAGTGTAAATATTAAAATTTTGTTCTAAAGTTCAGAAATTATATACTGAAGTACGAAAAAGTGAGACAATAGAAATTGCTTGACATGTTAGTGCAGCATCAGGCTGAAGGACCAAGTGACATGTATATTTCAACCATAAATAAATGCTACAATAATTCTGTAGCAGCTGCTTGGTTGGCAGGTATTATGAGAAACTACGGGCGTGTTTGTTTGCCTGTTTTCTGTTTTCCATTTCATGTGTACTAGTTTAAATTTTCCCATTTCCGGTTTTCTTTGTTTATTTGCTCTTATTTTTTCTACTCCAATATTATCTCTTTTTCTCATTTCTATTTATTTTTCTGTGCAAATGTGATAATGACATATTATCAACAGCTAGTAATGATAGACCCTAGATTTCTCCTCTCGTTTTACCTAAACTTTGCCGAATCAAACACTGCTCCACTCTTATTGACACGATCAATAGAAAACTTCTCAACTGCAATACATGAAAACAAACTTTGTTAAATCTACAAAAAAAAAAAAAGATAAATGATTTACGTTATGCAAAAAAAAAAAAATGTTAATAGAACAATACTGACAATAGTCACTGAAAAACTAACCAAATTGATCGATGGTGAAAAATTCATTTTCTGTACCATCACCCCAACCTAGAGTGCTAGATAGTTGACCATTGCCTGTGGCAAATATCCCATCTCCCTGAACTATAAATTAATTTAAGAGACTTTTAACAAATGTTACTATATAATCTCTATAACAACAATTACAAATGTTGTAATATTTCAAAATTAATGTGATAAAAACTTATGGCGGCATCTGCAAATGTTGCACAAAATAAAAAAAAGTGTTGCTTAAGCCATATACAAATGTTGGAATAAAATTCATATTGAGAGTGTTTACAAATGTTGGGAAAATTTCACTATAAATGTCACAACAAAGTATACCGACTGTGGCAATTACAACATATAATCGACATTTGTTACAAAAGTTGGTATAGATCTATTGCGATGGTTTTTGGCTATTTTACGACACATGGCAAATGCCACAAAAACCCATTTTTGTTGTAGTATTCGGTTAGTGCCCATGTGCTCAAGATGAAGGGTTATATTGATACCCTAGAGAAACTTGATGCACCCATCCGTAAGGAGCTTGCCGTTGATCTAGTTCTTGGGTCTCTGCCCGAGGCCTATGATTAGTTTATACTAAATTATAATATGCACGGCATGGATAAGTCTTTGGTTGAGCTACATGGGATGCTTAAAAATGCTGAACCAAGTATTAAAAAGACTGTCCCGGTGATGATGGTCCAGAAGAACAAGGGTCAAAGTGGAAAGGGAAAGGGAAAGGCCAAGGCCAAGCCAAAGGAAAAGGTTGGACCTTACACCAAAGGCAAGGCGGCCAAGACTCCCAAATCCAAGCCTCTAAAGGAAGGCAGCTGCTTTCACTGCAAGGGAGCTGGCCACTAGAAGAGGAACTGTCCACTATATTTGGAAGATTTGAAGAAAGGAAAGGTTCCCCCTGCTTCAGATATTTACATGATAGAGATCAATCTCTCTATTTCTACTTCTTGGGTATTAGATACCGGATGTGGTTCTCACATTTGTTCAAATGTGCAGGGACTGAGAAATAGAAGGGTATTGAAGAAGGGCGAAGTCGACCAAAGAGTAGGTAACGGCGCAAGAGTTGCGGCGGTGGAGATAGGCGACTATTCTCTGACTTTACCTTCAGGATTAGCGATTCAATTATCGAATGTTTATTATGTACCTGCTATGAGCAGGAACATTATTTCGATTTCATGTTTAGACAATGATGGATTCAATTTTGTTATTTAGAATAATGAATTTTCCATTCATCGTAATAGCATCTTGTATGACAATGGTGTGCTAAACAATGGTCTTTACGTTCTGGACTTGACTAATCACAAATCAATCTACAATGTAAATGGTAAGAGGATAATAACAAATGAGTTAAATCCATCTTACATCTGGCATTGTCGTTTAGGACATGCAAATGACAGACGCATCTCAAGACTCCATAGAGACGGAGCACTTGGGTCATTTGATTTAGAGTCATTTGACACATGCGAATCTTGTCTGCATGGAAAAATGACAAAGAGACCCTTCACTAAAGTTGGTGAAAGATCTAGCGACTTATTGTGTCTCATACCATAGCGATGTATGTGGACCTATGAGCACGCAGGCCAGAGGTGGTTATGTGTATTTCGTAACCTTTACGGATGACTTCAGCAGGTTTAGATACGTCTACCTGATAAAGCATAAGTCCGAAACCTTTGAAAAGTTCAAAGAATTTAAGAACGAAGTACAAAACCAGCTTGGCAAAAGTATTAAGGCCATTCGATCTGATCGAGGTGGCGAATATTTGAGCCAAGAGTTTGATCATTATCTCAAAGAGTGTGGAATTGTTTCGCAGCTCACTCCACCTGGAACACCTCAGTGAAATGGTGTGTCTGAGAGGAGAAATTGAACCCTATTAGATATGGTCCGATCGATGATGAATCAAACGAGTCTTCCAAGATCCTTTTGGGGATACGCCCTTGAAACGGCTGCGTTCCTACTAAACCGTACTCCAATTAAGGCACTAAATAAGACTCCATATGAGATATGGTATGGGCGAAAGCCCAATATGTCTTTTCTAAAGTCTGGGGGTGAGAGTGTCATGTTAAGTGGTTAACATCGGACAAACTCGCATCCAAAACAGACAAATGCCTGTTTGTGGGATACCCTAAGGAAATGAAGGGTTATTCATTCTACAACCCCACTGAGAACAAAGTGTTTGTTGCTCGACATGCTATTTTCTTAGAGAAGGAGTTTCTTCTCAAGAAAGATAGTGGGAGTAGAGTTGAACTTGAAGAGATTCAAGTCCCACAGACTCCGACTGAGGAAAGGTTGGAAATGGAATCGAATTCACAAGATGTTGTGGAACCCGAACCCATTACACAAGCACCTAAAAGGTCCGGTAGGGTGCGTCACGAGTATATGAGATATGGTTATCTCATAACTGATGACCAAAGCTTAGAGCTGGTGGATCAGGATGAACCCACCACCTACCGTGAGGCTATTGAGAGTCCAGACTCAGACAAATGGCTTGGAGCCATGAAATCTGAGATGCAATCAATGTATGATAATCAAGTTTAGAACTTGGTTGACCCACCGGAAGTTGCGAAGATCATTGAGTGCAAATGGATCTTCAAGCGTAAAGGCGATAATACCTTCAAAGGTAGACTAGTGGCGAAAGGATTTCGACAAACTCATGGTATAGACTATGACGAAACCTTTTCACCAGTAGTCATGCTCAAATCCATTAGGATTCTACTTGCCATAGCCGCATATTATGACTATGAGATATGGCAAATGGACGTCAAAACGGCTTTCCTTAACGGAAACCTTCTCGAGGACGTGTACATGACACTGCCTGAGGGTTTTGCCGACCAACAGAATCCTACAAAGGTTTGCAAGCTCCAGAGATCCATTTATGGACTCAAGCAAGCATCCCGAAGCTGGAATCTTCGATTTGATGAGACAGTCAAAGAGTTTGATTTTATAAAAAATGAAGATGAGCCTTGTGTGTACAAGAAGACTAGTGGGAGCATAGTCATCTTCTTAGTGTTATACGTCGATGACATTCTACTCATTGGGAATGACATCCCAACATTACTAAGTGTTAAGCAATGGTTGGGTAAGTGTTTCTCAATGAAAGACTTAGGTGAAGCCGAAACTATCCTAGGGATAAAGATCTATAGAGATAGATCGCAACGGCTTCTTGGACTAAGTCAATCTAGATACATAGACAAGATGTTGAAGAGATTCAGCATGTCTAACTCCAAGAAAGGTTCCTACCCTTGTCTCAGGGAGTAGTTCTTAGTAAAGGGGATTGTCCTAAAACTAAAGAGCAAAGGGAATACATGAGTAGGATTACTTATGCTTCTGCAATAGGATTTATCATGTATGCCATGTTATGTACTAGATTGGATGTCGCTCATGCACTGAGTATGACGAGCAGGTTCCAACAGGATCCAGGTAAAAACCATTAGACTGCTGTCAAGAATATCCTAAAATACTTGCGAAGAACTAAGGATTATTTCTTGGTGTATGGTGGTGAGAATGAGCTCGTTGTAACTGGTTACACCGATGCTGCATTTCAAACCAACGCAGATGATTGCAAATCACAATCAGGTTACGTGTTCTGCTTAAACGGAGGTGCTGTTAGCTGTAAAAGCTCAAAACAAGACACCGTCGCTGATTCTACTACAGAGTCTGAGTACATAGCAGCTTCAGATGCTGCTAAGGAGGCTGTTTGGTTTCGGAGGTTCTTATCTGGGTTAGGCGTTGTTCCATCAAGCCTAGATCCAGTTAGCCTCTATTGTGACAACAACGGGGCCATCGCACAGGCTAAGGAGCCCCGATCACATCAGAAATCCAAACACATACTCAGGCGATTCCATCTCATCCGAGAGATCGTCGATAGAGGAGATGTGAAGGTGTGCAAGATAGTTGGAGAAGATAACGTAGCTGACCCCCTGACCAAGCAGTTGGTTAAGGCGAAACATAACCGTCACATGATATCAATGGGTCTTAGGGCTATGCCCGATTGGGACTAGTGCTAGTGGGAGATTGTTAGTGTTAGCCCTAGCCCCTATACGTTGATCTGAACCTTTATTAGTTATATGTTTTTTAATAAAACCTGGCTTGTTTTATCTTACTACATTTCTGTGCATGTGTGCTTGGATAGAACTATCCCTGAGAGTTTGTTCCGCACAAGTTGCCGAATAAGTGATTCGGGCAGTAAAACCTTGGTGCGTAAAGGAACAACTTTCTAAACATCCCTAGTCAATTACTGTCATGGGAATGATAGTAAACTAAGACTAGTATGCCTATTGTGTGATGATCATGTTTTACGGATTATAGGACATGTGATGTCAATCAATAGACATAGACATGTGTTAGTGAACAGCGTGTCTGGATCGATCCGCTCACGAGATCACTACATGGTTGCAAAGTCATAAGTGGTTCTCGTGTAACGCTTATACTGAATCCTTAGACTCAAGGTCGCTATGGAGCTTGGATGAATGTTGGTGTACTTTGACATACGCCTAACGTCATTCGTAACAGAGTGACAAGTGTGGGTATGATTGGGTGCATCGAGATTCATAGCGAGTAACATTTGCGATGCGAGGGGATTGCCAACTCTCTGAGGAGAGAGAATATCACCGGGCACTTGATCGGTGAAACTGAGTAGTGCGTGGCCACGCCCAAGTGAAATGGTAAGGGTTATCATTTATTTGACCTAGTCAGTTCACCGAGGATCAAGAAATCGATCGACAAATAAATAAGGGTAACTAAGCTCCATGCCTTATGTTGATCGAGATATTCAATTGGCAAAGGAATCGGATAAGGTTACAAGGTTAGTTGATTACCCAGCCGACCTCCGTTTTAATTCGGGTAGTCACATTGCCATGCTAGACGGCATTTGTGGCTTATGGGCCTTAACGAGGTTAAAATCCCATTGCCGATTTTAAAACGGACCTACAGGATCGCACACGAAAAAACCGTGAAATCCGGACTCAATCTAATGAGTCGAATAGCTAAATGGAGTTTAGATAAATCAAGAGTTGATTTGATCTAACCACGAATGTGTAAAGATTGAGTTATGAGATAACTTAAAAATTGAGGGACTTAATTAGAAATTAAGTGTTAGCTTATTGGATCTAATATGATTAATATCCAATAAGAGGAATCAATGGTTGATATTGCATTGGGATTGGTTTTAGGGTTTTATAAATACATGTGTATTAGAGAAAACCCTAACCCTAATCTTTCCTCTCCCTCTCTCCCTCAAGGAGGCCGCCGGTCCGCTCTAGCCAAGAGGACGCCGCCGCCGGTCAAAGGTGCTGTCCGCCTTTTCCCCCTTTTTGGAGAAATGTTTCTCCATCCGGATTGCCGCTACTCGGCTCCGGCGAAGGTATAGGTCGACACCTCTTTGATCTTTCTTGTTTATTCATGTATGTTAGTTCACAGGCCGGCTTTTTCATTGATATTTCTTTATCAATGGAGATCGCCGGGGTGAGAGTCGTTTGAGATTATTTCATAATGGTTGTGGAATTTTTCTCAAAAGATTCTCACATGTGAAACATTCGCCGAGTGTCAGTTTTTGGATTTACAATTCCTTACACATGTTTACGATTAGGTTTTTGAGACCTAATTTTAATTGCTATTCGTATTTCTCGATAAGAGTTATCGTTAGATACTAGCAATCCATACCGGATTGTTTCTGGCTTGTATGTGTGTGAGAGTAGAGGGAAGTCGCGTATATGTAGTCCCTTTTTCGACTACACCCCTGGAATTGTATTTATTTATTTATTTTAGATTTTTATATCTTTATTCGTTTCCATTGCATGCTAGGGTCCATGCTAGTTTTTGTTTGTTATCCGCTGTGCATATTTTGCTTCTAGCATGCTCGTAGACCCTTGTCGATCCCAACATGATGGTGTTGTGGGAGAAGAAGTGGAGACATGTTTTCTTTGTGCCGGTGGGCTCGCCGATGAGCTTGCCCGGTGTTGGAGGAGAAGAGGATGAGGATGAGGAGGATGGTGTTAGAGAAGGTGGCCATGCAGGGGAATGATGGTTCATTGGTTTAGCATGTGGCTGTGTTTTAATAAGTCATTATTTTTTATAATGAAACAGGAATTTTTGATACAGATAAATTTCATTTCTAATTCTTCGTTTATAAACAGTATTAGCAACGGATTACAAACGGAAAATATTGCTTTAAATAGTAATTTTCTTATAGTGCACAAATGAGTAATGAACAGCAATTATAAAGGATCAGGCTGAATTAATGCATGCAAAGGAATCAAGCAATGTATCAGCTATGGAAACATTCTCCAAAGCATAATTAAGATAATCCAAGAAGATGAATGGTTTGAAAAGAGCTGCCCGTTCTTCTTCTTCATCAACAAACTCATCAAACACCTCCACCACCTTATCACCTTTTGGACCTATAAACATCCCAAAACTCAATCTATCCTTCTTTCCCTTCATCATCACTTTGTGCAATGGTGCATGTATCCTCCCATTACTCCACACCTACATACACATATACATATTTTTAAATAATAAATATATATATATATATATATATATATATTGAAATATAATAATAAGAACAATAATAATAGTAATAAGACTTACTTTGAGAGCATCACCAGCAAGAACAATGAAGGAACCTGGAGAAGGGTTGACTTTCATCCACTCTCCATCCCTGGGCTTGCACATAAGTCCATCAACCTCATTTTGGCATAAAACTGTCACAAAATTCTGGTCGGTGTGAGGGGTGAGTTTGAGGATTGGTTCCTCATCTTCATCGTTGTCACCATCACCGTCACCGTCATTATTGTTATTGCTTGGTGGAGCTGAATACTTTATCATCCTGAAAAGAGGATCCATGGTTGCTTCATGATCAGCAGCACTATGATCTAACTCAGTCCTCCCAATAACACCATAACTCTTGCACAGCATGCATAGTATAATCTTGCTTAACTCTATCAACTTTCCACTCATTCTCCTCATTGTTTCACTGCCACGTTAATTAATTAAACCATAGTTATAACATGCATGCATGCATTTGAATCAAGAAAGATAGAAGCAATTAAAGAAAAAGATATATATGTTTATACTAGAACTTTTGATTGCCATGAGGCCACATGAGTTGAGTGAAGGAGAGGAGTTGGCCGGAGGAGGAAGAGGAATTGACAACGGCGAGGGTTTCGTAGACAGCACTGGTGCGGAAGTAGGTGTAGTAAGGAGTGGGAGATGAGTTCTTGAGCTTGGTCTCCCGAGGGAGGTTGAAGAGTTGGTTCATGGATGAGAAGGTTTCATGCAAGAGAGAACATTCATCTTGCTCTTGTTCTTGATCATCATGATATTTGACTAGAAAGAAGCCATGAGTCTCAAGAGCTTTCTGGACGTTTTGGCATTCAAGAGTACTGATACTCCATTGATTGGCGTCTAAACTTGATGGTTTTTTTATATGAAGGTGAGTAATGGATGTAGTTGGAGTTTGAGATGGAGATGGAGATGGAGATGTGGCCATTAATTCTTCTTCTTCTTCTTCTTCTTGTGATCACTGTTTTTGTTCTTTCTATAGAGTCTTATTTATAATGTAACTTAGCTTAAGGGGGTTAAAGCTTGTGTATTAGAATGGAAATGTTATGATATTATAATTCCTTTTCTTTTCATTAATCTTGGATCTTGGAACTTCTTTTTCTTGTGGGTCCTTCATTGACTTTATGTGTCACACGGACATTAGATCTCCCCTAAGCATTTATTATTATAATTATTTATTATATTGGGCAACATGTTGAAGTCAATGACATAATATATAGATATACTTTTTTTCTGGCCTTTCGCAGCGTTTATATACGCCGCTAAATTGACCACCGGTGTTTTAGGAAAATGTCATGACTAATGCCGCTAAAGTGAATATCGGTAATTTAGCGGTCTTTTTCTTTAGAAAACGCTAACAAAATTGATAGTTAAGTTCACATGTAAAGTATCTAAATGATGGCGCTTTTCCAAATAAACACCGTTATATTTGCAGCGATTATTGGTATAAACGCCATGCAATAGGTGGGTTGTAATAAAAAAAATTAAATTAAATTTAGTGGCATTTTTACACAAAAACACCACTAAAAACACCACTAACTTAGTGGCGTTTGAAAGACAAAACACCACTAACTTAGTGGCGTTTGGAAGACAAAACGCCACTAAAAAGCCACTAACTTAGTGACGTTTGGAAGACATAACACCACTAACTTAGTGGCGTTTGGAAGACAAAACACCACTAACTTAGTGGCATTTTGCTTTAAAACACCCCTAACTTGGTGGCGTTTTAAAGACAAAACACCACTAACTTAGAGGCGTTTTTGCATAAAAACGCCACGAGTTCTTCCGACTTTTAAATATTGTTAATGCTTTAACGGCATTTTTGTGAGAAAATGCCACTAAAATAATGGCATTTAATTTTTGTCAGTAACCTAGTGAAATTAGGTAATTTATATTTATAAATTACTAACATACTCTGCCGGCGTTTTCCTTATAAACGCCGTTAAATTTAATTTTGAATATAATTTCTTGTAATTTTGCAATTTTATTTTTGTGAATTTCTTACAAAAAAAAAATGCCAGTAAAACACCTGGAATTAGCATTCGAGATAACAACGGTCACATATACTTATTTATATACACAAATGCAATTGTTGATGTTTAATAATTTAAAACCAATTAGAAGTCACAAACGTCTTCGATATTAGTAAATAGTTAGCTTTGTGATTCTTGTCTTACTCCAAATAATATAAAAGAAAACAGAGATAAATAAAAAACCTTCATAGCATGATCAGTGCCACTATTGATCTCCTGAAGGCTGATTCTGCAATTAAAAAAAAAATAATGAGAAAAGATTCCTTAATGATTTTAAAATTATAACAAAATAGATACAAACATAGTAACATTGCCACTTTTTAAATACATGTGGCTGAGAAATTGAGCCAGCTTTGTCAACTCCAGGGATAGTAACTCCAGGAAAACAATTTTGTAAAAACCCAATAAGAGCATTGTATCGAGCACATTCTTGTGCACGTTCTTGCTCACGTTGTGCACATTCTTGCTCTCGCTCCTCTTTCATTTGTTGCATTTGTTGTTCCATTTGATGAAATCGTTCAACAAACTCACTTGATTGGGTGCCTGAGGCAGTATAATTTCTGCTAGTCGTACCCCCATAATAACTTTTGGGTGTTGGACCTAATCCAAGCCCTCTTACTCGCCCACATCATTCTTTTCCAATAATTTGTCAGAATTTCAATTTCAACCATTTGCATATCCTCATCTACTGTTTCACATTCACTTAACTTCTCATTTGCTTTATCCTATATATATATTGAAAAAAAAATTATTTTAAAGAAATAATATATTAAAAAAAAATTACGAATTAAGGAATACTTAAAACATAATTATTACCATAATTTGTTCAGTTTCCACATTCATGTGAGAACCATTCTTTTTAGCATGAGTTGCTTTAAAAAATTCGAGGCGTCCTACTTTTCTTCCACCGTTAACCTCCTACAAGTATTTAAACAAAAAATTGTTCGAATCACAAACATCAAGAGATTAACTTTAACACATCATTAAAATACAAAGGAAAGTAAAAACAACATTTATAGCTTAGACTAACAACTTAATTGTTAATATATATTTGCTTACCATTTCCTTTTCCTTTCTCGCAAAGCTTTTCGATCCAGAGGTATGAATATATTTTTGTTGTTTTCTGCTAGCAACCCCAAGCCTTTTTGAATCCTACATAATGACATGTATACTAACTTAGAAATAATAAAGATATGATAATTTTAATAAAATAAGTAAAATAACTATTCATACCTCTCCTTTATTTGAATACCAAAAATCGACTAATTGTTCCCATTGCCATCGAATGGTTGCATTTGGATGTTTATCTTTGTTCACTTGCAAACCATCTTCTCATTTGAAATGACGCTTTTTCAAATCATGCTTGTAATCTCTCGATTTCTTCCCCAAAGACTTTATCACATACTCTTTCAAAATTTCAAGAGCAAATCGTAACTATTTGAAGGCATTATAAACAATTTAGCTTATTAATGTAACTTGATGTTTATATATTTATAGAAACAACATTTGAACAATTCAATTATGTGGGTTTACCTTAATAAATTTGAACAATTCATCCTACAATGTTTTTGGCACTTTATACCAACTCTCATAATGGAGGCAATTTGTTGACATGTTCGAGCAAGCATGCCGAGAAATATAGCTATAGTTGTGCTTTAGGCCCAATTGGTTGTCCCAAATGATTTGCACTTACCACAATCCTCTCTTCTGGTGGTAATGACCACAACTCCTTCAAAGTAGTTCGGCCTTTTTTTTTTGTTGTTGTCCATTACCATCAACTACAATAATTAACATATCAGTAGAAAATTAGAACATATTAATGCAAATATAATAAATTATGATTAAAATTAAAGATATGAAATGAACCTGCATTTAAATTTTCTGCTTCATTAACTGCGGGAACGTTCTCTAATCTGGTACTATTGTTTTGGTTTGGCTCTTGCTCATTATGATTTGAATTAGCTGAAGATGATGGAACCGAGCAGTGAGGAGCAACATGAAGTGTTGGAGTGGATCTTTTAGAACCAAGAGGGACTGATGGATTGGAGTTGCAAGTGTTGCTCATTCTAGCATCCACACCAGTGTCACACCCAGTAGCATTATTTGTAGCAGATTCAGACACGACCATTTTCATACACTTCAATTTTAATTTCGGCATTTTTTCCCTTATCTGCATCATATAAACAAAAACATGTTAAAAAGTTCAGAACAAGTTAATATATTAAGAAAGTATATATAGAGATAAATGGATTTCTAGTTTTAGTGTTTGTGTGTGTTGGATCGAAAATACGCTCCCTGGTGTCATGTTGGTGAAGAGACACTAGGTGATATATCGAATCACAAATGTTATTTATTTTTATTTTTTGTTTTGTGGATTGTTCTATTCCTAATAGAGGCAAGCCTCTAATATTAATTACTCCAGATTAAAATCTTGGGAACCTCCGATTAAGGGCTCGAGTACAAGTAAAGACGAGGAAATTGCAAATTATAAACTTCATTATTTGCTTATATATATATATATCGCTGCCTGTGCCGTGTCACCATGTTGCTTGCTTCGTTGCCGCCTTGATATATATTTCATTATCACTTTGCAATTTGTAGAACAAATTTTGCCGTTGCTTCGGGATAAGTTTTCTCATGGGAGAATCTTAGAGGTAATCTGGAGATAAGCGTTATTGGTAGTGAATGATTCAGATTTGATCATCAAGAGGTAAGTGTTAATTTGATTGGAGGGCCATGATTTCATCATCAAGCAAGAATAACTTATATTCGAGACAATATAGGATGAATGATTTAGATTTGATTATCATGAGATAAGTGTTAATTTGATGGGAGGGTTATGATTTCATCATCAAGTAAGGATGGCTTAAGTTCGAGGCAATATCAAGAGATAAATGTAAGTTTGATTGGAGGGCTATGATTTCATCACCAAGCAAGAATGGTTTAAGTTCAAGGCAGTGTAAAAGAGAGAAGCTTGGAGATATGAATGTTGGAGGATCAAGGGTGGAGATATGATCATCAAGAGTGGAGAGTTAGTTTGGCAGGATCACTATCATGCAAAAGTTGAGTCAGAAGTCTTGCTTTGTTTGCATCCAAGTAGTTCAGGTTCCACTTTAGCATGTCTTTTTCTTATCCAAAATCATCAATGCATTTTTGTATCTTATATTTGGATTTGTGAACAGATGTATTTGAGGAAAAATGAGAGTGGGCCTTTTATCATTTCATGCTAATTACTCAGAAGTACTTCATTTCATTATTCATCATCGGAGTAGACTATTCAAAGCCAATGCTAAAAATCAGATTAAACAACATCTTGTTCTTGTACGTGTTTCATTGGATATGGCAGCAGGTTTAAACCCAGCTAAGCTTATCAACTCCTCCAGAGTCCACAATGTCTTCAACTCTGGCTCTTGATCCTGATGATAAATAAATTTTGTGGTGATAATCACAATTTCTAAAGATTGTCACATTCAAAGATTTGCAGAGAAAACCATATCAGCAAGGCTTTAGGTCATCTATGCATTAGTGAGAACATGTTCTTTGAAACCGAAGTAATTAATTATCATCACAAATGTTCCGCATTCCTAAATTCAATCTTCCTGTATCAATACTTTCTTTTTCGGATTTTTGTAAATGTTGATAACTGGAGAAAGCTCATGCAATTCTCATGCTCACATTCAAAGTATTTTTTCATGGTTCTTCTATCAATGCTGATAACATCTTCAAGAGAAAGGTCTTCCATATTCAATTATTTCAAAATTCACATGATATCCAACCACAACCATTACTTTTTATCGTGGAAGAGATTTTTTTTTTACATGAAATCAACAGTGGTGGATCCCTCTCATACATGATTATATATATATATTTTACAATCCATATGCAACTCTTTTCAAAGCATGCACTCCTTAATAGTGATTCATTTAGGATTTCACATGCAAATCACATGGTACGTGGCCCATGCATGCACAAGCTAGCCATATAAATTGAGAATTTTTTTTACTTTTTTTCAGACTTTTACATATTTACCCTTTGTTCTTCATAAATGACAACATACGGTGACCCGTCACCCAAGCCTCTAAAATCACTTAATAAAATATTTGATAGTTTTGTCACAGAACACAAATGAAGTTAAATCATTCATGGTGATGATAATTTGCAATTTGCATGAATTTCTTCTCCTGAAATTATCTCATTCGTCCAACAATTGGTGTATATATATCTAATGCTTCATCGGGAAAGTAGTTTCATATATGATGCTGTTTATAATCTTGAACCATTGGTTCTCAGAGCTGCAAGTTTCATGTCTTATAACACTTGCACAAATTGGTTACAATGAGGCCTTCAGGACTAACATATAATCAAACATCACTCCTATTGAAGGCCATCTCAGAGGCAATGTGCATTTTTAAGCCAAAGATGAGGTGCTAGACTTCACATGTAAATGCATATTCTTGACTTTCAAATTTCCAACAACATTTGCATGATTATCACGTCAAACAATGCAGCTCAGATGATTAATATGGTATGCTCAAATTGGGCAGCAGGGCTGCCATTCATCCATCATCCATGTAATGCAATCTATGCTTCCTATTGTCAGAATGGGCTCTACGTTGAATGTTTCGCTTCTCTGGATTAATCTTGAATTGGAATCCAAAATGGAGGATTTGTCTTGGAACTTAAACCGTTCTCCGCAGCACTTTGGGTGCAGTCGACAGCATCCCACCAATCAACTCCTGCCAACAGACTCCACCAGAACCTGTCTGTAATAGCGTGTTCTCGTATGATGGCCGCGGGAGCTTTGAGTTCATATGGCCACAGTTGGGAATTGAGTGAGGGATATTCCACTCTCGCTAGCGTTGAACACGATGACTACTCTCCAACGGCAAAGCAAGAACAAAAGGGAGGTGAACGAGGAATATTCCACCCTCATTCGTGTTGGTGATGGTGAGAGCGACTATATTAATTGACAGTGGTGATGAGCAGCGATGACTATGAACGGCATGGTGTCGATGGCTAGCGAGGGATATTCCACCCTCGCTAACATTGATAGTGGCGGTGAGTGATCTTAACAGGTTACAAGCAGCAACGGTGGCCAACACAGCGACAATCTCTCTCTCTTTTTTTTTTTTATCTCTTTTTTAATATATATATATATATATATATATATATATGTTTGGGTAGGAGAGGATAACAACCTTCTTCTTCTTTAGATCTTCTTTCTCTTCTTTGACTCTTCTTCCTCACGCCCTTTTTCTCTTTCTCCTCCTTTTTATAACCCCTTCCCACGTGATGATCCATTGTATTATCGTGGGTGCGGTTGCGATCTTCGTGGGGAACCACGACACTCATTTTTTTTTTTTTACATTTATTTTAATATTATTTATTTAGTTGTTTTTATTAATATTATTATTATTTATATTTTCGTTCATTATTTTTTATTATATTTTTAATTATCTACATATTTTTATATTTATCATTAATATATATTTTTTAATATTACCTTTTTATTCGTTATTATAATAATTATTATCTTATTATTATTATTATTATTATTATTTTATTTTTTTTTTTTTGGTTGATCGTGGGGCCACCACGCCCCACGTTTCTTCTTTCTTTCTTTTTAATTTAATTTAATTTAATTTATTATTATTTTAATTAATTTATTTATTCATTTTATTTTTATCTGAATTTTATTTTTATCTGATTTCTTTTTTTTATTATCTTTATCTTGAATTGGATTTATATATATTATTTTATCTTTTATCCGATTGGATTTTGATTATTTATTTTATTTTATTTTATTTATTATATATATATATATATATATATATATTATTTTATTTTATTTTCGTAGTTTGTATTAGTGATTTTGGGATTTAAACATCTTAGATCGCCTCGAGATCTGTGCTCTTGGCAGATTTGTGGTCTTGGTTGATCTTAATATTTGAAAATTTTATATCCCTCGAGATCTGTACTCTTGGCTGATCTTGATATTTGAATATTTTAGATCACCTCGAAATCTGTGCTCTTGGCTGATCTTGATATTTGAAAATTTTAGATCACCTCAAAATCTGTGTTCTTGGCTGATCTTGATATTTGGATATTTTAGATCGTCTCGAGATCGGTGCTCTTGGCTGATTTTTATATTTGAATATTTTAGATGCCATCTTTATATTTGAATATTTTAGATCGCCTCAAGATCTATGCTCTTGGCTGATCTTTATATTTGAAAATTTTAGATTGCCTCGAGATCTGTGCTCTTGTCAATCTTAAATTATATCCGAATATTATGAAATTTGTTAATCATATATTATCCTAATTCCATTATGATTTGGATATATATGATTTTGATAAACATATTTTAAAATTGATTTGAATTAGGACATGTGTAATTAATTAATATTTAAATTTTTTTATATAAACAGTGTGTTCATAGTTTCTAGTTTGTGATGGATCGATCATAGTTTTACTGTTTTAATACTTAATCTGAAAACTTGTTTAAAAAAAAAAGTTCAAAAGATATTCTAGCTTTAACCATGAGAGTGAAATTAAGCAATAATATACATTTCATGTTTGGTCAATTCTATGCTATGTCTCATGTCTTCAGTATTGTTAAGTAGAATATACATGTGTGTTGGTTCTCATATTTATTTCCTTGAAAGCATGCTGGTGACCATGAATATAATAGCGCTTTTGTATGAAGATTTGAGTTCATCTGACTTTTTTCTTCATGCTAAATTAAGCAATTCTTTGTAGTGCAGAACCATAACATAATAAACATTGAAAATCGGTAAATAAAAAAAAACATCCATGCTAAAGCTATCAGTTAATGCCTTAAGGATCCATGAAAGCATGTGAATCATTTCTGGCGCTTCTTTGGATGCTAACAAATAGTACTCCATGTTATCAAAGCTGTGTAGCCTTCTCTTTGCATTTCATAATGATAATGAATTATAACAATATTTCTCATCAAACATATATATTGACATATTCAAAGAAATAACAATGTTGTTAGCATTACATATTATTACAGCATAAACTAGTGCTTACGAGCATTAATTAGTTTCACAAGATGAAAATATATAAATACAACATCTGAGCTTCAAAATGCTAGAAGAGAGCAAAGTAGTCCTTAGTGCAAAAATTTAGACTAGTCGAGGATCCATCATACAACCAAATAGAAGAAGAACAATTCTTAATGAAAAAGTTAAGCTCCAAGTTAGATCAGAAATATTATAACCAAATGAAATATTAATTAATTTGACGCCTACTAATCGTAAGTGAATATTATACACTTATGAAGACCATATTAAAAAAAAACACCAATTTTCTTTCTTCAAATAAAAATCAATTTTTAATTTTTAACATAAGGATAAATGTCAACCTTAAGGATCCAAGCATGATACATTTATGTGTGTGTTTATTTTAATCTGAGAAAATAAGGGTAAAAACTGCAACCTATATAACTATTTCCGTTGCATGAAATTGTAGGCAATGACATGCAACCCTTTAACTTTAAAGAATCCAAAAGAGAAGACCAAAAATTAAAGAACTACTTAATCATTTACTACAACTTGTGAAAACCAAATTAAAACTATATAAAGATTGAAACTTTGAAATTAAGCCCTTATAATAAACCATGAAGCTACTAATTAAGTACAACTTTAAACAATGTTTCATGGTCCATTAATACCAAATATACAGAGAGATAAACAAAAGAATTTTTTGTGTGTTTTTCTTACATGATTACCAAGATGTCAGCATCATTTATGATCAAATCTCATTTATGAGAACAAAACATTCTCAATAATTGAATCTGAATCAGGTTCCATATATGCCTGCATTCTTGTCCTTCATTTCTTTCCTCTAAAAAAGTCATCTAATTATTAATTTCTGACTAGTGTTTCTGCTGATTACTGTTAATTTTATTTGAAAACTCTCAACAAAAATGAAAGAAAAAAAAGAGATGAATATATATTCTAATAATAATTAGATAAAACTACAAATTGAGCAATATATATATATACTGCTTACAAATGAAGAGAAGTGTCAACATATGATTAAAATCTGGGGAAAAAACTGCTGGAGTGATTGAAGACATTGAAGGCAATTGTAATCAAGACTCTGGTTATGTTCTCTGCTGAGAAATTTCAGAGTTTCAAGTCAGTTTAGTTAGTTGTGCTTTGGAGGGAACATGATGTTTAATTTGGAGGGTCAGGATTTGATCATCTAGAAGATGTGTGTTAGTTCGGGGCAGGTAGGGTGCTGTAATGGTAGGTTGTTTAGTCAAGTCACTTCTTTGTACTGAGTCCTATTGTTTATATTAAGTTAGTCCTTTGTAATGCTAGATAGTAAAGTGATGGGAGGTAGGTGAGAGTATGGAGTTCACCGGTGCTTGTTTGAATCTCTGATTCTCTGATCCTTAATTGTTGTTCATCTTCTTCTTGAAATGCTTGTGTTTTTCTTTGTTTCATGATCTTCTTGGCCTTCAAACTGGTATCAGAGCTAGGTTGAAGAAGATTTAAAGCTCGGTGAAAGTGTGTTCAAGTTCAAGATGAGTTCAAGTAGTTTCTCTTCTGGTTTTGCTCAACTATCAGTGCCCCAATTTAATGGAGAAGACTATGATCACTGGAGTATCATGATGATGACTTTATTTAGGTTCTATGGGCTGTTAGAAGTGGTAGAAAATGGCTTCTCTGAAGAAGACAACAAAATTACAGAGAATAAGCAAAAGGATGCTCATGCTTTGCTTCTTATCCGACAAGCAGTACATCGATCATTGTTTTCCCAGATTGTTGTTGCTAAAACTACAAAAGAAGCATAGAATGCCCTTCAAACACAGTTCCAAGGAAATCCTAAAATCAAGGCCTTGAGAATTCAAGCTTTAAGACAATCTTTTGAAAATCTACAAAAAAAGGAGAATGAAGGTGTTCAAGCTTATATTGCAAGGGTGACAGATCTCTGTAATCAAATGAGAAGCCTGGGAGATCAGATGCCTGAATCACTAGTTGTTGGTGAGGTTCTCAGAAGCCTATGACCAAAATATAATTTTGTTGTTGCAGCAATTGGAGAAGCTAAGAATCTTACAAAGGTCACCATGGATGAGGTGGCAGGATCTCTTCTAGCTCATGAATATCTTCTATTGAGTCAAGAGGATGTTCCTAATGAGAAGGCACTCATGGCTAATTCAGAAGAAAAAGCTCTTGTTATAAAAGGAGAATCAGCAAACAGTCACAATTGGCATCCCAGTCGTGGGAGAGGCAGAAATTTCTTTAGAGGAAGAGGAAAGAGTAATAGTAGAGGTAGAGGTAGATTTGTTGAAGATCTTTTCATTGAAGGAAGTTAGAACAACAACTATGTAGATCAAAGTGGTCAAGCATTCATTCAAAGACCCACCAGAGGTAATATGAGAAATGCTCAATGCTATCATTGTAAAAAATTTGGTCACATTCAGGCAAATTGCTGGTATAAAAACAAAAGTATGGGTGAAGGAAGGGTCAAGCTCCAATGATAATAAAAGTGTAAGTGAAGAAACTGAAAATTTATTCATGGTGCACACTGAGATTGGTACACCAGAACCTTCAGTTTGGCTTCTAGATAGTGGTTGTTCAAGTCATATAACTGGAAGAAAGGAACTTTTTTACAAGCTGGATGAAACTCAGATGCATGTAGTCAAGTTGGGAGACAATAAGGAGATACAAGTGGCAGGAAAAGGCTTTATTGGTGTGACTATGAAAAATGGAGAAACAAAATTGATTCACAATGTTCAATTTGTGCCCAATTTGGCTCACAATTTACTCAGTGTGGGTCAATTAGTTGGGAATGGATATCAGTTGATATTCAAAGGTGGAAGGTGCAAAGTTATAGATGACAAGACTGGTAATCAATTAATGGTTGTGAACCAGAATAAGAACTTGTATCCTATTGAATTTTCTCAATCTGAGCAAGTAAATGAAGTTATATCAAGTGAAGAAACTCCCTCATTATGGCATTTCAGATATGATCATTTGAACATTTGAAGTCTTCAAGTGAGACAATTAAAAAATTGTGAATGCGCGCTACATATATGGAAAATTATCCAGACTACCATTCATTCCTGGAAAATCTTGGAGAGCCAAAGGAAAATTGCAACTAGTGCACTCTAATCTCTATGGGCCTATGCAAGTAGAGTCACTTGGTGGATCCAGGTATTTTTTATTATTCATTGATGATTTCAGCAGAATGAGCTGGGTTTACTTTATTAAAAATAAGTGTGAAGTGTTCTCTTGTTTCCAAAAATTCTTAGCTCTAGATGAATGGCAATCTAGTCATAAATTAAAAACATTGAGAACAGATAGAGGAGGTGAATATATGTCTAATCAATTCAGAATGCTCTTTGAAATCCATGGAATCAAGCATGAATTCACTGCACCTTATTCCCCTTAGCAAAATGGTGTTGCTGAGAGGAAAAATAGAACATTGATAGAAAGGGCCAGGAGTATGTTAAATAGCAAGCATTTACAAATTAATTTATGGGTTGAAGAAACCATAGCTAATGTAGTTTATTTATCAAATCTATCTCCAACTAAGGCAGTAATGAACAAAACTCCATATGAGGCATGGTTTGGAACCAAACCAAATGTATCACATCTGAAAATATTTGGGTGTATTGCATATACAAAAATTCCACTACAGAATCTACAAAAACATGAGAATAGAGCTCAAAAATGCATTTTTATTGGATATTGTGCTAATTCTAAGGCTTGCAGATTATATGATCCTCTCACTGGGAAAATTGTCATCAGCAGGGACATTATTTTTTATGAACAAAGGCAATGGGAATGGAAAACAAACAGCTCTATCAAACATTCCAATTATTATTGATAGTTCTGGCAGAAATTCAACAAATGATGCAGATACTGAGAACAACTCTAGTGGCAATTCAGCAGGTGATACTGAGATTAGTGATACCGAGAGAGTTATAATTTCTGTAGATAATAGAAACACAGAAATTTAGAACTCTCTGAATGACAATCAAGGTGAGGAAACACCACCAACAAGAGTCAGACTTCTCAGGAAATCTATGAAAATTGCTCTTTTGCTTTCACTGCATCTGATCCAGTAACATTTGAAGAAGCAGAAAAAATTCCAGAATGGAGAAGAGCCATGGAAATTGAATTATCTGCAATTGAAAGAAACAACACCTTGGAATTATCTTCAAAGCCACCAGAAAAAAAAATATTAATTGGAGTGTAGTGAATTTATAAGAGGAAATATAAATCCAGTGGTGAAATTGACAAGTACAAAGCTAGGTTGGTAGCTAAAGGCTACAATCAAGAATATGGTGTGGACTATGAAGAGATATTTGCACCTGTAGCTAGACCGGATACTATCAAACTCTTAATTGCTCTAGCAGCTCATAAAAATTGGCCAACTTATCAATTGGATATTAAATTAGCTTTCTTAAATGGTGAGATTGAAGAAGAAATCTGTGTAGAGCAACCCAAGGGGTTTGAAATTCAAGGAAAAGAACAAATGGTGTACAAGTTGTATAGATCCCTCTATGGTCTAAAACAAGCTCCAAGGGCTTGGTATGGAAGATTTGATTCATATATGAAGAAACAAGGATTCAAGAGAAGCATGACTGAGCATACATTATATTCAAAGGTTGGAAACAATGATGCAATACTTCTGGTCTGCATTTATATAGATGATGTAATTTATTTGGGCTCTTCTATAGAAATGATAACAAAATTCAGAGAAGATATGCAAAGATCATTTGAGATGAGTGATTTGGGCTTAATGTCATACTTTCTGGGTTTGGAGATTAAACAAGATGCTGCAGGAATTCACATCTCACAAAAAAAGTATGTGAAAGACTTATGGAAGAGCTTCAACATGATCAATTGTAAGCCCTCTATTACTCCTCTAAGCTCCTGCTCTAAACTGAGTTTGTTTGATGAAGCTGAGCCTGCAGATGTCACAACCTACAGGAGGTTAATTGGAAAATTAATCTATGTGACACAATCTTGACCAGACATAGCATTCCCTGTTAATCTTCTGTCAAGATTTATGCATCAACCAACAAAAAATCAGTTTGGAGCTGCAAAACAAATACTCAGGTATTTGGCTGGTTCAATAGATTATGGAATTTATTATAAAAGAGGAAGCAGTTGTCAATTAATGTGCTACTCAAACAGTGACTTTGGTGGATGTTTGATAGACAGAAAGAGCACCACATGAGCTACATTTACATTTGGATCAGGGATTGTCTCATGGATTTCCAAGAAACAAGACATTGTCACACTGTCTTCTACAGAAGCTGAATATGTGGCCTTATGTGCAACTTGCTGTCAGAGTCCGTGGCTTAAAAGAATTGTCAGAATGCCAAGTGAATTTCAATGAACCCATTACAATTTGGTGTGATAACAAGTCATGTTTGGCAATTGCAAAAAATCCAGTGCTCCATGGGAGAACCAAGCATATTGATGTGAAGTTTCATTTTATTTGAGAACTTGTTATTGAAAACACAATCAAGTTGGTTTTTTGCAGCACTGAAGAACAGCTAGCAGACATTTTTACAAAATGCTTGGACTCTAAAAAGTTCTGCAGACTTAGAGAGCAACTAGGAATATGCAGTCTTCAATCAAGAGGAAGAATTGCTGGAGTGATTGAAGACATTGAAGGCAATTGTAATCAGGACTCTGGTTATGTTCTCTGCTAAGAAATTTCAGAGTTTCAAGCCAGTTTAGTTAGTTGTGCTTTGGAGGGAACATTGAGGTTTAATTTGGAGTGTCAGGATTTGATCATCTAGAAGATGTATGTTAGTTCGAGGCAAGTAGGGTGTTGTAATGGTAGGTTGTTTAGTCAAGTCACTTCTTTGTACTGAGTCCTATTGTTTATATTAAGTTAGTCCTTTAAACTCTGGGGAAGGATTTAAAACCCAAATAGGTCAGCGAACCGGTTGGTTAACCCATTCAAGGCTCAACCGTTCCAACTAGTTTGACCGACTGGTTCAACAATATTTGCGTGTATCATTCGATTGGAAGAATAAATGCTTTTAAATTAAAATCATTAAATACTAGAACAAATAACATAAATCCACTACCGCGACAACTTGGTTCATGCATCGATGCCTTATTAATTTTCAATTGCAATCTCGACAATTGTGCTTAGTGAGCTATGTAACTTGTTTATAATAATAATAATAATAATAATAATAATAATAATAATAATAATAATAATAATTATTATTATTATTATTATTATAAAATAGATCATTTTTGAGACTCCGTTTCACATTTTCAAAGCCACTTCAAAACTTGTGGAAAGTGATGAGTAGAACGTTGAGTACTATTACGACAGGGACACAGCAGCGGCAACCATGGGAGAAGCTTGAGGGGAAGGTGGTCATGGTCACCGATGCGTCCTCTGGTATGTATCGGCCGTAAGCTCTGTGTCTATCTCGCCAGAGCTGGTTGCCTCATCGTTGCCGCTGCCCGTCGAACCGATGGCCTCCGTTCACTCTGTGATCAGATAAACGGTGTTAGATCGGCGGAGGGTGATCGAGAACCGAACGCCGTCCGATCAGTGGCTGTGGAGCTTGATGTGTGCGATTAAGAGTGAGCAAAACCGGGTACCCGATCCAGTTTTTAAAACAGGATCAAATGCCGGTTTTTCAGATCGGCAAAAATTCGACCCGTATCCGACCTGGTTTGGGATTTTTTTTTCTTTTTACTTTTAATCTATGTAGAATTTAAATTTATATATATATATATATATATATATATATATATATATATATATATATATATATATATATATATATATATATATATATATATATATATATATATATATATAACTCTTAAAGGGTTTGGATGTGAGGGATTAGATTTTTTTTTTTTTTACTTTTTAGACCATATAAAATTTAAAATTATTATGTATCTATATATAAGAATATGCTAAAAAGTAAAAACCGGATCGGATTCGGTTACCCGATTTTTAATTTCTCCCGACTCGGATCCAACCCGGTTTTCATCTAAAAAATTCGGATCGGGTGCCTGACCCTTTTTTTCGGATCGGGTACCCGAAAAATTCATGTCAAAAATTCGGATACAAGAGATCATCGGATCCGGATTTTTTTGCTCACCCCTATGTGCAATGTGGCAAGATTGAGGCTGTTGTTAACAAACCCAGTCCGGTCGAACCGGTTCGTTGGTTTCCGGTCCAAAGCCAGTTTTTTTTCCATCAAGATTCGGTTCAAGTTATATGACTGAACCAAACTAGTAGTCGGTTCTCGATTGAACCGGTCGGTCCGGTCCGATCCGGTCAGTCCGGTCCGATCCGGTTTTTAAATGCTTACAGTGGGGACGTTCACAGGAACGTCAGAGATGTTGAGGAAAAGAGATATGGAGAGAAGGGTTGATAAATAGTATTTTTAATAGTAACTAAGCATTGTACCACCTTTCAATAGGTTGGTGGGGTGTGCTTAATTGTAGATTTAGTAGAAATGGAATTGAACGGTTGTGATTCATTCAATTACTGTGCACATTTGATTGAATGGTTCAGATTAAAATACTGCACATCCCAATTTTCACACTGTATTACGAATTATAAGCATAATGAAACTATTCAGTGGAATAAGATAAATCATTACATAACAATCCAATGGCTAATGATCAACTTAGGTAGAATTAAAATATATTTAAGAGATTTTCTTAATTCGGTCTTTTTAACTTATCCATTTAAAAAATTTGTAAAACATTAAATATTATTTTTTAAAATTTTATTATTTATATTTATAAACCTTTAATTTCAATAAATTATACTCCTATTGAACTACACTTTTTTAAAATATATTTTAAATAAGATTAAATTTTAAAAAATTAATATAATTTTTTTAAAAATTTAGATTGCGCCACGTTGCCACGGGACCGCAGGGAGTCTATAACACACACATATATATATATATATATATATATATATATATATATATATATATATATATAAATACAATAAACTAATAAAGTTATCATTAATAGACACAATGAATAATTAATAAATAAGCTTAAATTTTAATAAAATAACAAATCTCAGTGATGAGAAACACGAACATGATACTCAACAACAACAACACTAGAGCTTCCACCGCCGGTGCGGTTACGTGAATGGGTGGTGAGCTTAGCATACCCAACAGCAAACTGAAACTTTCCGGTGCCGGCGATGATCGGCAACTCCCTCATCTCCGATCTAAATGTAGTGTCTGCTAACGAATGGTTTGACCAAGGTTTGACTGGAGAATGTTTTTTTGGATACTTTGACCGTTGACTGAAGCTTGGGAGCCACCAATTCACTTGTGTTTTTTTTTTTTTTTTCCTCTTCTAGAACCGGTCACGTGAGGCCTCTAAGGCGGTTAGTTTTTAAGCTTTTAGAGGTTGTTTTGATGCTTATCTTTAGCTTGGCCTTCTCTTTGAAACCTTCTCCTTGGGAGAGCTTAGCTGCAACTATTCAAGGTTTTTTGTTATTTGGTGTTAAGGTTAGATGCTTGCTTTGCTTTTCTCTTTGCTTAGTGTTTTAGCAAAGTTCTCTTTCCCATCATTAAGTTTGGTGTTTGTGTATTTTGTGTGTGCTTAACCAAGTAGTTGAATTAGCGGTTTTGTCTTTCATGCTTGGTTTTATTTTCCTTAAGAAAATATTGTGTTTAAATCGAAAGCTTAAGCATGCTCTTTAAGTATTAATTAAAGTCCTATGTTCTCCACTCTCTAGTTTAAGAGTGAGAGTTTTCAGTTCTTTTCCAAAACCAAATTGTTTCAACTGAAGATTACCTCTAATGCTTGCTTAGTGTAAGCTAAACCTGGTATTACATATAAAACCATTATTTTGAGTGGGAAAATCTTGTGGGTTTGGAAACCGTGCATGCTTTGATTTGTTTTTGCTTTTATTTTTATTATTATTTTGGTGAATTAGTGAGTGGTAGTGGTTTAATCTGAAGTTTATTTTATTTATTTTGTGTCTTTTAGCAAATGTTTAATTGCTTTGATTCCTTTTGTTCAGTTAGTAATGTGTATCTATGTATTATTTTTTTGAAACCTAATTTTCATATATCCTTGTGTAAGTCTGTTATCGTGCCAAGCTTGTTGAATTGGTGATTGAATCCATGTTGAGTGAGTTTAGGCTTGTAAGTCTAGATCCGGCCTAGAACTTGTAATCTAAGTTAGATTATTTTGTTGAATAGATCCTGTAGCGAGCTTGAATTCGTGAGACTTGTCGAACCCAGCTTCGTAGTCCGGAGCCAGGTAGGCTCTCGCACCTGTTAATTCGGTACCTGTGATTTGCGATTAATTATTATATTATCTAGCAACGTTGATTGATTTACTTGCTTACTTATTTATTTATTTATTTATTTATTTACGTATTGATTTATTTTGTGATATTCTTTATTCAGTATTTTCTGTACGTATACTGTATTTCAGCGGTTTTAATACATCTCCATTCCTGGCTCGCCCAGCTAGGAGGAGTAAGTCCTAGCCATGTGCACATGTTTTTCTGTAGTAGCGCTACCGGGCATGCGTGCTTGTACCGACTGCGGTCGAAGATCCGGCTTCGGCCGTCGATATTCTATTCTGTTCCGACTTCACAGTCGAAGATCCAGCCAAGTGCTGTTGATATCTGTTATTGGTCAGGGAGATGTACCGTCTGCTTTCTGTGTGTTTTCCGTATTTCTGATTTAATTCTGTATTCCTGTCTGAATTATTTCATTATACTATAACTGTATCATTTTGGGTACTCTTTTGCGACCCTACTGGGCCCTCGTGGCTCATGAACTCTGTGAATTCTGTTTTTCTCAGGAGAAGACCAAGCTTAGGATCGGGGTGTATTCTGGGAGACGTTCTCCTGTCCTTTGTTTGTAGACATTGTAGTCGAACTCTCCTGTGTGAGTGAGATTTGTTTTTGTCTGTATTTCTGGTTTGAACTCTGTATGTGTGGCACTGTTTCTGTAGGGCTGCTAAAGCCCATATCTGTATGAACTCTACTTTTTGTTGATCTATCTGTTGTTCTTGTTATTATTCATGATCTGCTTGTTAGGTTGACTCTGACCAGGTCAAATCTGAGGCCTTACACCCAGTGGGGTCCACCCTGTTGGATGCAGCCGATCTGTCAGCGGGCCCGGCTGTGGGGCTGGGACGTGACACTAAATGCGTCCCTTCCCAGCATCACCAGGGTGCTTCCATTGTGCTTCCCCTCAGTGAAAACTAAGTTCAAGTTCACCAACTTCGCCGGATCATTGGCGTTGTTGGAGGAGAATATGGACACTCCCTGAGCTCTTCCGATCATCTTTGATTTTGGATCTGGACCGTCGGTGAGAGGGTCATCGACGATGGCTATGTTTCCGAAGTGTGAATTCTCTGTGTTTGTTGTTGGTTGCATGGTGATGAGTGGTTGGATGATGGTGGTCGCCGGAGAAGAGAGATGGTGGATGGTCTTGTGGGAGAAGAAGTGGAGACGTGTTTTCTTTGTGCCGGTGGGATCGCCGGTGAGCTTTCCGGTGCCGGAGGAGAAGAGGATGAGGAGGAGGAGGATGGTGTTAGAGAAGGTGGCCATGCAGAGTGGGGAATTATGGTTCATTGGTTTGGCATGTGGGTGTGTTTTGATGAGTCATTATTTTTATAATGAGACTGAGACTGAGAGAAATTAATAATGATGTTATGTTAGATTGATAAAATGATGGATGATAAATGGGGGAACAAATTATTTGAAGCATTATTCTTCTTGTCTTCATGATCAATGTGTTATATTATGGGCTTTTTTTCCTCTGTTTCTTATACAGTGTTCTTTTGAATAATAGTGTTTGTAATCTTGAGAAATATCTTAAAAGATTAACATAAAGTCAATTTGTTTTTTGTTTTTATAAATTTAAATAGAAGTATTTTGTAAAGGATATATCTGCAAAAAAATTCATGTAGTCTACTGTTAGTGTTAAAATTCACGGTAACTCTGGATTTATAATGAAGAGAAACAGAGTTTGGTGAATGTAGAGTATAATGTTGGGGTAATACACAGAAATACATCATCAAGAAGACAATTATTTTAAATAAAAGGAATAGTTAAAAAAGAATTTCTCATAAAACAAGAAATGTAAAATAGGATTTTTATTAATTCAATGGGATGCAGTGGCAACAGGTTCTGGTTGTGCTTCATGTTGTGCTTTCAATGCCTCCCAGTCCAGTTCCTTGAGCATTCTGAATCTCTCATCTAATGTAACAAAACCGATTTGTGGATTGACGATATCTCCATTGATTCCGGCCTTGTATATCAGAAGAATACTGCCTCCCATGTCCGGGCCGTGGAGCTTCCCGGTCAATAATACTCGAAGAGGCATAAACAGAGATTTTCCCTGGAATTAGAGACTCAGACATTATCAAAAACACATTTATGTGAGAAACGAATAACGGGCGACATCAGTTAATGCATAAAACATATCCAGTGATTGCTCTGGATTGCATCTCCAGTTTCAAGGAAACATGATATTCAGAATATTCATTTGACTATTAGATAAAAATATGGGATAGAAAGCGCTCAAAGTGTTTCCAACATCATAAAGGATATGACTAACCTTGCGTTTCAGCAACTTGCCAAAGCTCTTCACCCATTTTTGCCAACCAGCATGACCTTCCTCCAGTGCTTTATGAAGTTCTCCACTGTCATAAGCAGCAATCAAACTCGAGGCAACCTCGGGAAGTTTGTCTTCTAGAACAGGTTTTCCTTCAGCACTGTGAAACGTACCAAATGTAAAACTTGGTTAGAAATCAATTATCAGATTAGGTGCGGTTGGCGTCCAAGTAAGAAGCAAGTACCTTATTTTCTAATTTCACTAGTTTCATCTAATCAAACCAACTTATACTGAGAAGCAGACTTGCACTCACTGTTTAAATTAACTCAGCAATTGAATTAACTAGCTAGCTGAACATGGGTTCAAAAGCAACTCACCAAAGAGCAAAGGCTAGACTTTCAGATCATAATAAATCCAAATTGATGAATAAATTCTCATTATATATTGAAAGTTATTTATAAGACTTAATGCAGATGGTTGGAATTCACATTACAGAGACATATTTAGTAGAACTGCAGAGGAGGAAATGAGAATAAGAATTCTACAAGTGAAGTCTAGACCTGATTTTGAATTATATATTTTAATTTCCCCTGTAACATATGTTGTTAAAATTGTGAACAATCCAAGCAGTTAAACTCCAACTGCCATTACCTGCTTTTCAGAGAAAGTTAGGAAGGTGTAAACATACCTAGTTAGAGTAGAGTTTAATGGATAAGATAGCAAGTTTGACATAACTTTATCAGCATCAGTAACCAAATCAATCCCATCCTTCAATAATTCAGTGGCTTCCTGCATGTTTGTGGAACAAAAGTTACACTGCTTTTTTCACGACAAGTTAAACCATCAGAAAAGCAAATAAATAAGGGGCCATAACATGTTAAAAAAAAATTAAGGCAACAACACTATCCAATAAGCCTTGCACGAAGCGGAAACTCACAAAACTTAAGTACTCTTGCATGTCTTTGGATTTATTAGAAAAAGGAGTTTGTTAAATATCTGAGAAAGGATAAACTATTTGATCTGTGAGACAAAACTTAGCAAACATGTATCCAAATTATTCCAATCAAAAGCAACAAATATCAGCAGGATGAATTACAAGAAAATGTCCTAAGATCTACTTACAACAATGAATGATGTGGGCAGCATATGTTCTATGGTAAGATTTGTTTCAAGTAACTGGTATGATGTGTCACTGAACATGACAACTAAGTTTTTAGAAGTTATTGGTTGAATTTTAATTTCAAAATATAAGCAAACAGATATTTACCTTTACAAACATCCCTCCAGATTCTAAGAGAATCCCTGCAGTTTTCCACCGTTCTCCTAAAATCTTGACCAATTCCTCTGATGGAAGAGCTCTCAAGTGCTGGCCATTCATCCACCTGATAGTGATAAAACAACCATTGAATAAAAGAAAAATCTAAGCTAAAAATAACAATTGATCACAAAAGTGAAAATATTAAAATTTTGTTCTGTAGTTCAGAAATTATGTATTGAAGTACGGAAAAGTGAGACAATAGAAATTGCTTGACATATTAGTGCAGCATCAGGCTTAAGGACCAAGTGACATGTATATTTCAACCATAAATAAATGCTACAATAATGCTGTAGCAGCTGCTTGGTTGGCAGGTAGTGTGAGAAACTAAGGGTGTGTTTGTTTGCCTGTTTTCTGTTTTCTATTTCATGTGTCTAGTTTAAATTTTCCCATTTCCGGTTTTCTTTGTTTATTTGCTCTTATTTTTTCTACTCCAATGTTATCTCTTTTTCTCATTTCTATTTATTTTTCTGTGCAAATGTGATAATGACATATTATCAACAGCTAGTAATGATAGACCGACCCTAGATTTCTCCTCTCTTTTACCTCAACTTTGCCGAATCAAAGACTGCTCCACTCTTATTGACACGATCAATAGAAAACTTCTCAACTGCAATACATGAAAACAAACTTTGTTAAATCTACAAAAAAAAAAAAAGATAAATGATTTACGTTATGCCAAAAAAAAAATGTTAATAGAACAATACTGACAATAGTCACTGAAAAACTAACCAAGTTGATCGATGGTGAAAAATTCATTTTCTGTACCATCACCCCAACCTAAGAGTGCTAGATAGTTGACCATTGCCTGTGGCAAATATCCCATCTCCCTGAACTATAAATTTAAACAATAAAAATAAAAGATTGTTCAGGTAAAAAATAAAAATAAAAATACTTGCACAATAATACACCTCATGATCATGGAAACTATATTGATGGAATGGCTATAATTATTAATTACCTGTCCAACTGAAGTTGCACCATGACGTTTTGATAGCTTGCTTCTATCAGGAGCGAGAATCAGTGAAACATGTGCAAAAGAAGGCATTGGAAATCCAAGGGCCTGAGATCAAGGAGAATGTTAAGATCCCCCAATATCTTAATTGAGGTTGTTGTCAATAAGCCAACACTCAGAGAGGATAGAAGATTTGGAAATACTAGGATTGTTACATTGTATATAAGTGCTTGCCGTAAGGTGTTTGGCAAATGTTCTTCTGCTCTGAATTCCAAATAATATCAACATAAATCATCTGCAAACACAATTAACTTCAAACAAGAAAGTTCTATACATGCAGAACATTACCTGATAACATGTGATATACGCATGGTGGCATCATCAACAGTGACACAGAAATTATAGACAGGCTGACCATTGCTTCTCAAAATCACAAAGTCACCAAGTGTGTCCAAGCCCCAACTGACCTTCACAGGACTATCAATGAATTAGAAACTATCTGGTGTACTTTCAAAGATCGATTTGATTTGCAATACAATGCAAGCGTCATTTTTTACTAGGTTCATTGTCATGTTTCTTACGCTACAAAAAGAAGAGGACAAAGAAGAGGATATCTCTAAAAAGAGTTGAACAGCTAGGCAGATGATGGGCATAAGTTCAATTTTAAAAGAAGTTAAGTGCATCACCCTAGCCAGATTTCACTCAAAAAAAAAAAAAAATCTTCAGGATTCCTCTTGCTGAACAGAAAAAGTAGGACCATTTGGCGTTTGCTAAGACACAACCAAACCACCAAAATTAAAGCACAAAACAGTTATTTAAAATGACCTTAATCATTAAAAAGCCTGAAAAATTAGTCTATGACAATGTCATTATGGGCAAGAACTCCCTGATTAAACAAGTCCATGAATCTTACTTCACCACGGATAATATCTTCAATCTTCAGTCTGCCTTCCTTGGGGACACGAAAACGATATGTGTAAGGTGTTCCTTTCTCTAGCTCCTTTTGCACTTCCTCATCAGAAGCAGTTGCCCACTTTCCTGTGTATACTGGAGGCAGCTGCATTTGTTTTGCAGTTTCTTTCATTTGTTCTAATTCCTAAAAGGGAATGACAAGGAAAATTGAAATCAACAGTTAGCACAATGGCGTAATTAATCCTGTCCCAGTGTTAGGAGTGGTAAATGCAACAATGCTACATAAACCATAAATTCTAAGAATAGCTCAAATGAAACAGAAAGTGAACTGGAGATTCATTCTTTGAAGTACCTCACTAGAACAAAAGCATCGATAGACATGGCCAGAATTCAATAATTTCTCAGCATATTGCTTATAAAGAGAATTGCGCTCTGACTGGCGATAAGGACCATACTCCCCACCAGCACCAGGGCCTGAAGGGTTCATCAAAGAATCGTCATCTTCCAAGGATGGCATAACAAATATGCCAGCTTTTAGAATTATAAAAGGAACAAGCTAGCACTGAATTGATATGGTAAGAACCTGATTGTTACAATAGTTGAGAGCTCTAATCTTAGAAAGACCTAATGAGAGGGAAACAAAATTATACAAGAAAACTATTTAAGCAAAAGGGCAGCAAGGGGCACGAATAAAACACTATAGGAATTCAATGACGAGAACAAAAAAACTTTCACCATAAATCAGTAAGTTGCACACATTTAAAAAACACCTTAGATAATATAATTAAGGTTGGAAAGCCTTCAACTAAGATCAGGATGCCAAGCATAAATTTAATGTGTATTTCTCCCTAGGATATTTAAATGAAAACTTCATTGCTAAACTTTAACAATCTCTCTAGTCATGCCAATTGCATAACAAAAATTACTTTTGTGCGCCGATTCATGATTTTGTTTAACTGTTTGTAAAGTATTGCTTCAATCTTTTCAAGAATAAAAAAGCATTGCTCAACTAGACATGTTTTGCACTGATGAGAAAAATATCAAATAAATCTTATGCAATCCTCCTTATTACATAAAATGCTCAGGAATATAGCACATGCCCAAACTAATAGACACCAAACAGCTAATGGCCTTGCATCAGTCGAAAATAACTTCACCTTCGTCCCAATCAAGGCCAAGCCAGGAAAGATCATTCAGCATTGCTTCCTCTGACTTCCTTGTAGATCTCTCCAAGTCAGTGTCTTCAATTCTGAGGATAAACTTCCCACCTTTGGACCTAGGAAAATTAGTGTCAGAAGTTTGTTAAAAGTATCTCAAGAAGGATAACATCTACTGTTGAGAGTACAAGAGGACTGGATTTTGAGGCAAAGGACAACAGGCAGCTTGATTAAATAAGGCAAAGGCAAACAGATGATAATAGAAAGTAACTACCAAAACACACATATCGTACGAAGGATCACATTAAACATAATACATATAGTTTATAAGCAAATAATTATAATTGTTTTTGCTAGAATTTGCCCTTAAGCTAACTCCAAATGGAAGAGGAAAGAAAAGAACAAATAAAAAACTGATGTCACTATCAAGCAGATTACAGATGGAACAAAACTAATTAGACAACCACAACCACTGCCTGATGCATAAACCAGGCTCTCTTATCATAAACAGTCTTGAAACATAAATCATGTACAATTACTAATCCGAGTCTCACGCTTCACCACCAATGATGCCTTTGGCATTTTAGAGCCTAAAATCATCTCACTCTACATGTCGCTGCCAATTGGATGATATTCTCTCTGCACGTTTGTCATGTAAAAGGGACTACGAACATCACACTGAAAAACTAATCACAATACAATATCTCCACATCCCAACCCTACCCCAACCTTCAATGCAGCTAAAATAAATGAGCAAACAAACTTACTCTCATGGCTAACACAAGAAAACCTCAAAAACCAATGAAATACGGATAAAGGTCCATCCGGATTAAAATTTATAGAAGAAAGCGAAAAAGATGTGATTTTCTTAAGTTTTTCGTAGAAACACTCAAGGCAGTGTCCATTATTTATGATCACACTAAAAATGAATCCATGAACCTTTACTTCTTGTATAAAAGAGCGAAAATTTTCATTTATATCTCAATATTATTATTGTGAGACCCATACACAGAAAAAACACTATCCCTTCTTCTGTTCTTTGCCAAATGATTCTATACATCGCGTTTGGATCTATATAGAAAAAATTCTACGAAAAATCTCAGGCACTACCGATCAAAATCAACAACAAATTCGACAAACCTCGCGAAGAGGTAGTTGAAGAGAGCCGTCCTAGCGCCACCAACGTGAAGGTTCCCCGTCGGCGAGGGAGCAAAACGGACACGGACTTCCCCATCGGCGGGGCCCGTGACGGCAGAAGCCGATACCGATAGGCTTCTCCGACGAACCAAAAGGCATGGTTTACAACGGAGGAGGGGCGTCGAGGCCGCCGGAAATGCCCCAATTCGAAGCCATTGCGATCCCACGAGGCTCGCCGCCATCGCTCTCTCCCTCTCGCTCTCTCTGACCACCTCTCGGAATCGTGAGTGGATAAGAGGGAGGTTGCATCGTGGGCAAGAACAGATCTCGAAGCAAAACAGATCTTCAGATGCCTCGAGATCGTATCTCATCAGTCTAATTCAAAGCTGGCCTGGGCTGGGCCGGGCCCCCAGCATGACACAGGCCTTTGCGGCCCTGTTCAGTTGCCTTGCGTGCCGGCCCGTCAATCGCGTGGATCAGTTTTTATTTTTAATTTAGTTTTTAAATAAGATTTTAAAATTAATTTTCTTTTTGAGAAGTATTTAAATAAATAAAAATAATTTATAAATATATTAAGATATAAAAGTAATTTTTCATGTTTTTAGGGGGTGTGTAAATAAAACAACTCTTTCCTTAAAAAACATTGTACTTAATTTTCTCACAGTCAATGTATTTTTTTTCTAATATATCATCACAGTTTTTGTATGGGTTTGAGTTTTTTCAATATTAAAATTTTTTTCATAATTTTATAGGGAAAAAACTTAGATAAAAGTATAGTTCACTATTGAATTTTTGACACTTGTCATGGGATAAGTAATTTAATAAAAATAAATAAAAAAATAATGGAAAAATTATTATATTTTAATATATTTTTGTTATATGTATCAAAAACTCATTGGACACAACACAAGCTACACCTATTGCAGTACACCTAAGTCTTCCCTAATTGATTTTCATTGTCCAATATGAGTTAAAAATTTTCCATGCACATTATCAAAAAAGTACACAATGATATTTACCTTGTTTATTAACTTTTCAAATATTTTTATTTAAAATTTTTAATGCCCATGCCCATGCCCATGCTAGACTGTGCCTAAACACTATAGTTTCTTGGATTCAAATCCACTATTTTGAAAAAAAAAAAAAAAAGTAAATTAAGCCAGAATGTGTGGTTCAAAACAAACTTAGCTTAATTTTTACCCCATAAAAAAACATAAATTATTAAAAAATTTATCCAAAAATTTATATTACTTTTTTACAAACGCGGCAAGCACCGAAAATTATAGGAATAATCCCCTATATAGTCCCTGTATTTTACTTAAGTGGTCTTTTTGATCCCTCTATTGTGAAATATTCCAATTGCATCCCTATATTAATTTAATTGGAGCAATCTAGTCCAACAACTAACTATCGTTAACATCTCCGTTTATTGATTCTTATATGGTGATTACGTGGCGATCCATGTAATAAAATATTACCAAATATTAAAATATTAATTAAAAAATTTGTCATGTCAGCACAAAACCCGTGAACCCATAATCCCAAAACTACTTTCCTCTTCTCTTTTCTCCATCTTCTCCAGCATACCAACCCTCCAACCCTAATCTCAATCTCACTTTTGACATCTCTCAACTCCATCCCATTTTGCATGACTAGTGGCCCTGCAAGTGTCCAGGTAAAAGAGAGATTTTATGCCATTGTGTTTATGTTCACTAATCTTATATTTGCTTCTTTTTGTTTGGATTATGTTCGGGTGTGGTGGTGTGTATGTGGGGATGAGCTGATTTGTGCTAATAGCTTACGATTGTGTTAGGGTTTTAAGTGGTATTAATATGCTTAACGATGGAGCTTTTGAAGATGGAGATCAGTGTGAGCAAACCTCTATAGCTTTTGAAGATGGAGCTTTCCCAACACAGGATAGCATGACATCTGCTGCAACTCAAGGAAAAACTTGATATTGAAGCATGTGACCAGTTTGATGCTCTTTGTTAGTGATTTTTTTTTTTTTTTTGGTGTTTGGTGTACTTCAGTTGATCAGATGAATTGTAATATATTTACCACTGAAATATTTTGTGTGATCACATCTTATTGTGGAACAAATATTTGGGTCTCTTTTTTTTTTTTTTGGCACAGATTATATAATTTTTGAAATTTCATTTCACCAATGAAATTTAGTATTTACTAAATTAGTTTGTTGTTAATCAAGCTTGTATTGTAGCTTAGCATAAATTTGTTGTTAATTCCGGAAATTTGTACATACTAAATTTCTGTTGATATAGTGCAGAATTACATATTCAGCCCAACTATAATTTCTAATCATACAATGCTTACATTTCTAATTAGAATTAATTAATAAAGCAAAAAAAAAAAAAAAAAAACCAACACAACTTACAACCAAAAACGGGCTTTGCGCTGATGTGATAATTTTTTTAATTAATATTTTAATATTTGACAATATTTTATTATGTGGATCGCCATGTAATCACCATGTCAGCATCAATAGACGGAGATGTTAACGATCGTCAGTTGTTGGACTAGATTGCCCCAATCAAATTAATATAGGGATGCAATTGGGACATTTCGCAATAGAGGGATCAAAAGGACCACTTAAGTAAAATACAGGGACTAAATAGAGGATTATTCCAAAATTATAGTATCTCATAGCAGTATTTTTAAATTATTTCTGTTTAAATTTCAAAAATAAATTTATTATTTTAGAATATTTGATAATCATAATTAAAGATTTTTTTTATATAAAAATAATTAATTATAATAATTGAGAATAAAAGGGCAACGGCCATAGATAAGGAGATGATAACGCCATCGTCCAAAGCTCCGCGGAGCTCACTCCAATGGCGGCATCACTTCTCCCGCTTCTCCCTTCCTTCAAGACCAATCCCCTCCTCTCTCCCTCCAAGGTCCTCCGAACTCTCGCCACCCCTCGTCACCTTCCTCTTCGCCTTGCAGTTGTGGCAGCAACGACCATCGAGACTACCAATGGCGCTGTTTCCACTTCCAAGGATAACCTAGATGGTGCCTCGTATGGAAGGCAGTTCTTCCCCTTGGCCGCAGTTGTAGGGCAGGTGATAACATCTACTTGAAGTTCTCAGAGTTCTTGAATTTGGTGTATGGTGGAGTTCTCCTTAGGATGTTGGGTGTTGTGCAGGACGCGATCAAGACCGCTTTGCTGCTCGGAGCCATCGACCGTGAGATTGGAGGGATTGCCATCTCGGGGAAGCGCGGGACAGCCAAGACAGTGATGGCGCGCGGGATACATGCCATGCTTCCGCCTATTGAGGTTGTTAAGGGTTCCATAGCGAATGCAGATCCAAAGTGCTCGGAAGAGTAAGTTGTTTTTCTTTTTCGTAATCTCAAATGTGGAATTGGTCTGCTTGCTTAATTCAAAAATTCGATTTTTTATTTTTAAAAGTGATTGTGGTATATGATGCACAATATATCGGTTTTGAAGAGGAGCCCAGCATTAGAACTGTGAATTAAATGTGGTTTAGCTTCCCTCGGAGGCTGAAACACTGCTTCAATGGATTTCCTGAATGGAATGTTTTACTTTTGATGGAATGACTTGAGTTGATGGCTTTCCCTTTGTGGGTTGAAAGTTTAGGGTCTATCCAGAAATGTTGGGCCATACCATACCTTAGGATTATAAAGGTTGGGTAATGGTATGTTGAGGTTCAACATTATTCAGTGTGTTATTTAAACCACCATAGGGCACACCAGGCTGCCAGGACTAAATGTGCAACCTTTCATATAACATACTTCTAAAACCAAGAGTTATGATTTGTTTTATGCATGTTAAATCGAGTTGCAGTAAGAAAATAAATTAATTTAATCCATTTCTGATTGACAATAATTATTGTCTTCTCAAGTGTTGGTCAAGTGCAATAATGAAGTAAAAGTTATGTTTTCATTCATGATTGGTTCCAGTGAAGGCAAAATTGCAATAAAGCTTTGATTGTATCATGGTTATACATCTCTCGCGAGCAATTCTTCTAGCCATCATTTAGATTTTTGCTATCCACAGGTGGGAAGATGGATTAGCTAATAAAGTGGAGTATGATGCTGATGGTAATGTCAAGACAGAAATTGTGTACTCTCCTTTTGTTCAGGTATTGTTCGTTGCTACTTCCACTTTGACTGTGATGCTCTGCATGATAATATTTTGTATTATGTGCCTGTTACAGATTCCACTTGGTGTCACAGAAGATAGACTTATTGGATCAGTTGATGTTGAGGAATCTATAAAGTCAGGGACAACTGTATTTCAACCTGGGCTGCTTGCTGAAGCTCATAGGGGTGTCTTGTATGTTGATGAGATAAATCTTTTGGATGAGAGTATCAGCAATCTGCTTCTAAATGTCCTGACAGATGGGGTCAACATTGTGGAAAGAGAAGGAATAAGTTTCCGTCATCCATGCAAGCCACTGTTAATAGCTACTTACAACCCAGAGGAGGGTTCGGTTCGTGAACATTTGCTTGATCGGATTGCAATTAACTTAAGGTACTTACTAAGCTTTTCCATAAGCATTTTTTTTTTTTTTTGCTTGAAAATCAAGTAGTTTTTTTTTCTTACAAACACATTGAACAATTTCTATTTGTAGTCAAGGTTTATTATCATAACAGATTCCTGGTGACTTGGTTATTTCAACCCTAGATTCTTTACAAGGACGATATGACTTACTAGTCTTACTTCTAAGAGCCAATCTTCTGCAGCGCAGATCTCCCCATGAGTTTTGATGATCGGGTTGCCGCTGTTGGTATTGCAACACAGTTTCAGGAATCTAGCAAGGATGTATTTAAGATGGTAGAGGAAGAAACCGAGTTTGCAAAAACTCAGGTGCTATGTCGCTCCTGTTGTTGTGTTGTTTTTGTTTTTGTTTTGTTTTGTCTAAAGTTCCTAACATTTTCCTTCAGACAAGATTATCATGCTGTACTATTCTTAGATTATAATCTTTACATATTATATCCTGTGATTTATTTTTACAAGTTGTGGTATACAGATAATTTTGGCTAGAGAATATTTAAAGGATGTCAGCATCAGCAGAGATCAACTGAAGTACTTGGTTATGGAATCTTTGCGAGGTGGTTGTCAGGTTCATATTATACTTTATAATTTAAAGTTCTACTTGTATGTAATACATCTTTTTCTTATATATATATATATATATATATCCTGATTGTCAAGTGAGTGCTCACAAGTGACTGTATGTGGTTGTATAATGCTCATGCTGCATGTTGTGTTAGGGAAGGGATACAAGGATTGCGTGACTTAAGGAAAAACAAAATGGACAAATTCTTTTTGTCCTGTTTAAAACATATAAATGCACAATAGTTATGTTTATAAATGTCATTTGTCTTGTGGTAGTATAAAATGAAGTGTCACATTTTATGTGAATGCTTATTTATTTAAAAATAATGCCTACTAGGGATTTCTTTGAATATAAGTGCCATTTATCCTTTATAAAACTTTTATGACTTTCTCCTACAGGGACATAGAGCTGAGCTATATGCTGCTCGAGTGGCCAGATGTCTAGCTGCTCTAGAAGGACGCGAGAAGGTCAATGTGGAAGACCTTAAAAAAGCGGTAAAGCATCATTACACCAAATGTTACTAAATTGTGAACACATAGTTGTCAGAAGTTTCTCCTCATCATAGTTTATAGTTTCAGAAAATGAAAAAGGATGGTAGTATACTATGGCCTTAAGCATTCTTTCTCTTTCAATTGCATGATCTTGCTGGATGGAACTCATTTAAGTGGCAATGAAAACAGTTGGATTCTAGAAGAGTTGACACAAATATCAAAACTCTGGGTCTTCGCTCATTGAGAAATAAAATAAAAAAACCCAATATTTGTTGGCAAAATTATGATTTGCTTCCTGAGATTTTGTGTCATGCAGGTAGAGTTAGTCATTTTACCTCGCTCAATGGTCGCAGAGAACCCGAAAGAACAGCAAAACCAGCCACCTCCACCCCCACCTCCCCCTCCACAAAGCCAGGATGACTCTGCAGAGGATCAGAATGAGGAAAACGAAGAGGTGGTTGCAAACGATCTGGTCTTTTGAACAATGCATTTGGCAAAGATAAATTTGTATGTTGAAGCTACTCCATATGTGACAGGATGAGAAGGACAATGATGAGGAGAATGAGCAGCAAGAGCAGGAATTTCCAACGGAATTTATTTTTGATGCTGTAGGTGGTCTAGTGGATGAGAAACTCCTTTTCTTTGCACAGCAAGCTCAAAGACGTCGGGGAAAAGCTGGACGAGCCAAGAATATTATTTCCTCAGAGGATCGAGGTCGTTATGTTAAACCTATGCTTCCAAAGGTAATTGTCTAAAAACCTTTAACTGACAGTTTGCTAGAAGAGCTGCATTAATGGTTCAGGTTGTAGCTTTAAAAACTTCTTACGTAAGCTTCAAGTGAGTGAACTTATATCTCTGAACTGTTCAAAGTTCAAACTAGAATTTCCCATTGTGTACGGGTGTGTGTGTGTATGTGTTTGTGTCATTCACTGGGTGCTAATTGTGGCTCATTTGTGCAGGGTCCTGTAAAGAGACTGGCTGTTGATGCAACATTGAGAGCAGCTGCACCATATCAAAAGTTGCGCAGGCAGAAAGACATTCATAAGGCAAAAAAAGTTTATGTTGAAAAAAGTGACATGAGAGCAAAAAGGATGGCCCGAAAAGCAGGTGCCCTTGTAAGTTGATACTTATCTGAACCTGTTCTTATCACGAGCCATTAAAATCTTCTGTACTACACTGCTAATACAAAATGCACTTCTTATGCGCGGTTGTTTTTCGTGAACCTTGTATTGTAGCTATGACAGGATCAATCTAAATACTTATTTGCTGATGACTAACCTACAGTTTTCCTTATTCATTCATTGCCAATGACTAAACTACAAACTAAGTAACACAGACATTGCCTCTATTGAGTGCCTTTGTATTTTTTATGCAACATTGACACAGGCTGGTAATCTGTGACAGGTTATCTTTGTAGTTGATGCAAGTGGAAGTATGGCACTAAACCGGATGCAGAATGCAAAAGGTGCTGCACTGCAATTACTAGCTGAAAGTTATACAAGTAGAGATCAGGTATCCCTAAAAATCAAACACAATAAGATGCTAAAACTTCATATATATGTTATGCATTCACATGTGCATTCACCTGAATGTAAACTAATTTCTGGTGAAAAATTGAACTTACAGCATTGTGGTTCATCATGCGTAAATAATTGCATTTCATCAGAGATAATGGGTGTAAAGAGAAGTCTCTTTTTTCCCTTTAATATCAGGTATCAATCATTCCTTTCCGTGGAGATTTCGCAGAAGTTCTCCTGCCTCCATCGAGATCAATAGCGATGGCCAGGAAACGTCTTGAGAAGCTTCCATGTGGGGGTGGTTCTCCCTTGGCTCATGGTCTTAACATGGTACTTGAACAAGCAAAATTTTTTCTTGGATTCTCTCTTTCTTAAGATAATCTTTTTATGTTAATTCCAAATTTACCTTGTAGGCTGTCAGAGTTGGACTTAACGCTGAGAAGAGTGGTGATGTTGGCCGAATTATGATTGTGGCCATTACGGATGGAAGGGCTAACATATCATTGAAGAGATCTACTGATCCTGAAAGCACTGCTTCAACTGATTCACCTAGGCCCTCTTCAAAAGAATTAAAGGTTAGTTTCATCTTTATGTTGATACAGTGTCAAGTGCATGTATGACATCAATCATAACCTTTTTTCATGGCCTTGATTTTCTAACCTTGTTGATCAATGAAGGCTATCTTTTCCCAAAACAACTGGAAATTGCCCTTTAGTTGTCGAGCATTTCACTGGTTATTTCCTTCTTCCACTGGAGGAACATTAATCATCAATTACATTGTCCTTTTGATAGTGTTGAATATGATGTACTTGAGTTCATTCTGTTCTCATTATAAAAGTTTTGACAATCAGAGATTCATTGTAATAATCAGATGAATATTAGGTTTGGATTCCTACTTCCATGCACTCTGTTACACATCTGCTTTATACATACTGATCAACTTGCTTTCTTAAGGTTGCCAGAATTTTATTCTTTAATTTTGTATAAAGCCATGATGCCATTTAATTTCTTTCTGTTCTGCCCATATCTTTGTTTATGAAGGATGAGATTCTGGATGTGGCGGGAAAGATATACAAGGCGGGGATGTCACTTCTAGTCATCGACACTGAAAACAAGTTTGTGTCAACAGGCTTTGCTAAAGAAATTGCAAGGGTTGCCCAAGGTATGCCCACCAGAGTAGATACCGAACCATCCTTTCCATGACTAAGAATTTTATGCTAATTCTTGGCAGGAAAATATTATTACTTACCAAACGCTTCTGATGCTGTTATCTCTGCTACAACAAAGGAAGCGCTGATGGTGTTAAAAAGTTCGTAAATTAGTCTTCTCCAAACACATTGCAGTATAATTGTTTTTGTGGTTGCTCAATAGGTTTGCTCATTTGATAAATGCAATAGTTTGTATTTATTTGTCTCAAGTTTGTAATATCATCTGATTTAACATTATCCTCATCGGCATTGCCACGAAAATTTATTGTGGAAGTATTACTTACATTATTATTTAATAAGCAACGAGCGGCTTGTCTAATGCTTAATCTGCTCTAGCATGCACCTAACATCTCTGCTGCAGGGTCTGTCCTCAGGATTATCTCTAGTACAAAAGTATGCAATCTTCAGGACCAGCAGCATCTGTTTTTCATACCCAGTTCCCAGCAAGATCTCATCAATACCTTCGCCAGCTCCATCGCTGTCCTTGGAGCTCATCACCTTCCTCACCCACTTCACCATGCCCATCTCCGCCAAACGGTTATCACTCGGAAACCTCCCTGTCACCAACACCGCCAAGATCACTCCAAAACTATAAACATCACACCTATCTGTGCATGGCATCCTGTTGTAGTACTCCGGTGCAATGTACCCTAGTGTTCCTACCACTCTGGTCATCCCAACACTACCGCCCGGTGCTGCCTTCGCCAGCCCAAAGTCTGCAATACGAGGATTCATATCCTGGTCCAGCAGTATGTTCTCCGGCTTCAGGTCCCTGTGAATTATGCATGGTTTGTGCAAGAAATGAAGATACTCTAAACCGGTAGCAATGCCGAGCGCAATCTTGTACCGTACTGGCCATTTGAGTTGCCTCTGCTTCAGTGCATCTTGCAATGATCCATTCTGCATGAATTCTGAGATGAGGAAATGTTTTTCTTGATTGGAAACATGAGCCAGCAGCCGGAGGAGGTTCGGATGTCCTACTCGTCCTACTGTCAAGATCTCTGCACGAACTTGCCGTGTCTTGTGACCGAGTGCATTGCTTGTTCCTCGGCAGAGGCGAGAGACATCCACAGTTGATGATAGAGCTATCTTCTTGATTGCAACAGCGAGCTTCCCGCCTCCACGGCGTGGGAGCTCAGCCTTGTAAACTTCTCCGCAACCTCCTTTTCCAATAATCTCCAATTGCAGGTCTTCATCCTTGTCATTGATCAAGAAAGAGAGGTCTTTAGCATGCTGGATGTCTATGCTGAAGAGTGTGACATTATTAGTATTCGGACTAACTTGAATGTTGTTTTTTCGGCTTTTGAAGCAAAACTTGAAGATGATGAATCCTGCAAGCATAAGCACAGCACCTATGGCAAGACCAATGCAGACACCAAGAGGATTGACATGAAACTTTGTGTTTGATGTAGTGGTGTCTGTTTGATCCTTGGAGATGATTGAATTCTTTCTTGACCAATGAAGTGGTTTATGATCTGAAGATGAGATGAACACATTGAGCTTGTTGTTAGGAAGAGTCATGGTGATGGGAGTCATGGAAGGTGTGTGAGTTTTTCCTGGTTTTACAATGAAAATGCAAAGATAAGAAACCATGCCAAAGTTCATTGACTTGGACCATTTCAGTCATTGTAACGGCAATGGAACACCATGCAACATGCATCCAGGTTGGCTAATTTTTATTTATTTATTTATTTATTTACTTATATTGATATGTGGTGCCAAAGACGCAATGAATCCAAGAGAAAGAGCTAAGCAAACTACGACCGCCGAGTTCACGCCCGGTCGCTACGCACATTGCCGGGACAAAGGGGCCATTTAATTTTTTTAACTAGTTTTTTTAAGAAATACAAAAAAAAGCAGAAAAATAATTAAAAAAATCAAGGAAGATATATTATTGAGTATTTTTTTGGCAATATATATGAAAAAAATTTAAACTTATTAGAAATTTAGAACTTGTGGTGTATTACAAAATCATGGGTTAAAATTTTTTTGAAAAAAATGCCCGTTAATTATATGTGAGAAATTGAGTACTAAATCTTTTAAAAATGAGTTTATTTTGCTTGAATATTCATATACGAGTGGGAAATTATTTTTATACTACTACAAATTATTTTTATTTACTTATATTCATTTTGAGAAATGGAAGAAAACGGAAAAAAATCAATCCATATTGTTTTTTATAAAATTATTATAAATTGATTTTCAATGATTAAAAAATATTTTATAACAATATATAAACAAATATAATTTTTATAAAAGATTAATAATTAGTTATTAATTTTTTTTTACAACTAAAGATGTGCATACAAGAGCAATGACACTCTACGGTTTTTTTTTGATAAATCACTGAAGTTTAGTCAAATATCAGTTTGATCACTGAATTTTGATTTGTTTCAAAATGCTCACTAAAGTTACTAATCATTTTATTGACAAGTCACCCGATGGATTAGCATCTTTATTAGCTGACGTGGAGGCCTCCACCTGTGCGCTGACTGGACTCCACGTCAGCTAATGAAGGTGCTAATCCATCAGGTGACATGTCAATGAAATGATTAAAAACTTTAGTGAGCATTTTGAAACAAATCAAAATTCAGTGATCGAACTGATATTTGACCAAACTTTAGTGATTTACCAAAAAAAATTAACCGACACTCTACACTGAACAATAAAAATTCCACAAATTAAATCTTTTATAGAATCAAATCTCTTATAGAGTGGATCAGTACCATTAAATCAAAAACCATTTAGTCTTATAATTAAACACTTTTTTACAAGTACATGAAAGCCAAGCCAAGGAGATACCAATATGCATCTATTTATCTTCCTTTTTTGACTGCCAAATTCTATTCCTGAATTTCTAGCTAGGCAGAATAACAGAGATATCTGTTATTCAAGAAGAAAACATACAAAAAAAAATAAAAAAGAATAATAATAAAAAAAATCTTCTAATGCTTAATCTGAGAAATCATACATCTAACATCTCTACTGTGTGGCCTTTCTCTAGGATTATCATAAGTACAAAAACATGCAATCTTCAAAACCAGCAACATTTGTTCTTCATACCCATTCCCCGCCATCTTCTCATCAATGACGGTCTCTTTGGCCTCGCCGGAGCTCATCACCCTCCTCACCCACTTCACCATGCCCGTCTCTTCCAAGAGCCTACAATCACTCGGAAACCTCCCAGTCACCAGCACTGCCAAGATCACACCCAAACTAAAAACATCACATTTATGGGTGCATGGCATGCCGTTGTAGTACTCCGGGGCAATATACCCCAAAGTCCCAGCCAATCTAGTCCTCACAAAATTGCCATGCACCACCTTCGCCAACCCAAAATCGGCGATTCGAGGGTTCAAATCATCATCGAGAAGTATGTTCTCCGGTTTCAGGTCTCTATGAATTATACATGGTTTATGTATGAAGTGCAAGTATTCAAGACCAGAGGCAATGCCAAGAGCAATTTTGTACCTTGCAGGCCAGTCAAGTTGGCCTTTCTTGAGCACATCATACAATGATCCTTTAGGCATGAATTCTGATACAAGGAAATGGTGATCTCCACTGGAGACATGGGCAAGTAGCCGAAGTAGATTCCGATGGCCAATGCATCCCATGGTTCGGATCTCCGCACGAACTTGGCGCATTCTGTAGTCATCCACATGACTGCTTCTTTCTTGGCTTAGCTCCATGCCTTGGCATAGCTCCTCGATCAGCATGGATGACGGTAAAATTATCTCCTTGACTGCAACGGTGAGCTTCCAGCCTCCACTGGACTTGAGGTGAGCTTTGAACACTTGACCACAGCCTCCTTTTCCAATGACCTCTAAGCCCGCACATCCGGATGTGTATAGGAAAGACAGGTCTCTGGCATGCTTGATCTCCCGGCCGAAGAGCGTGACATTGCCATCCTCAGGTTCGGTTCTGAAATACTTGCTCCTTTTCATGCACTTCACAATGACGGTTGCAACACAGCATGCAACGAAGATAAAAACAGAGGCAATGGCCAATGCAACAACTAAAACTAGAGCATCCATGATGATGAAGAAGAGGTTTAGTGCTTCTAATTTATTGAGAATAGAAAGGGCCCAGTTTGAATATTCCTAATCTGTTCAAAGCCGCGTGATCTAGTCTTCATGTAACACTAACTATTTCCTTGGAACAATAAATAGCCTTTATTTTCTCTAGAAAACTTTTCAAAAGAAATCCACTGGAAAGTGGAAACAAACCCTAAAACATACGCAATGGATCAAAACATGGAAAATAAAATCATGAATACACTAGCATTACCCACTCAAACAATAAGACTACAAGAAGCATTGCCACAACATCAGCCGGTAAAAAAGAAAAGAAGGAAAGAAAGAATCATCCTTTTTGCATCGATGGAAGCATTACATATAAGGCATAGAAAAGTGAAACTTTTGAACTCACATAGTCAGAAGAAACCAGTCACACATCTATACAGCTGCACCAGCATGCACAGGGCCCCAAACCATCTTGGACCCAATAATACTATCATGGGGACAGAAGAGAAGAGGATCTGATTCAATCTACACTTGTTTGTAGAAGAGAACATACGCCTGATCATGGAGGACATCGTTTATGCTCACAGCAGTGACTGATGCATCATCATATCGGAGCCACCGACCATGAGAAAACCTGGCGTCCGATGTATAATGCCCTCTCGAGGGTTCTCTACCATGATGAGTGATGGTAGCAACAAGCTCATACTTCCGACCCTGCATGAAACCGAGAATAGAATGAATGAGAAAAATTACCAATTCAATCAAAATGCATCAATGTCAGCTAGAGCCATATGGAGATGTGATGCTTGTATGGTTTGCTAGTATCTATGGAATTTGAAACATTGAGAAAACGATTTAAAATAATAATAATAATAATAATAATAAAAATAAAAATAGATCACCTCTGACACCGGGGTTGCAAGCAATTCTCGGCCAAGCACAAGCTCAAGCGGGAAGCAGACGGGCTTGTGCAGTTTAGCCATACCTTTGCTGCCATAACTAAATCGCATGAGATGCAATATCATAATCCTGGAGAGCTCCTGTATCTTCACTGATTTGCTGGCGGCAACCTCAGCAGCCTGCAGATAAATCCCCCTTACAGAATCAGAATCAAAACCTTAGACAGAAGACATGCGAAGAAATGTCAACATTGTCAAAATTTTCTTCACTAGAACATTTTCACCAAATGCTGAAAGAAAATTATATGAATGGGTTCAAAATTGGGACAACTTTGAATTATTATTGTTTATTTATTTTCTAAATATATGATTCTTGCTTCCTGGTTTGCAGGTACTAATTAAACAGGGGAAAGTCTCCTACACCAAAAGTACAGTCATTTCTAAATCTAAATGAAGAGGTAGATGCAAACTGAAGTCCAATGAGAAGGAACTTCCAGCTTTGCTCTAATGGCAAACAGGAACACACTAAAGGCCACATGAACAATCATTTCTATATCTACATAAGGTGACACACATAAATTTGTTTGAGCTACACCACCATCAAAGCTGGTAACTGAAACTTTAGAATGGATGAAACTTGCTTGGACTCAGACAGACTTCTTGCCATAATATGTAAATTTTCTATTCAGTTCTGGTGAGGGGATTGTTGGTAAATCTTGATAAACTTCTCATCTAACAAATCACCAGATTGTGCTCAATAGGCAACTCCAACTATCTTGCAAACCATAGATCAAATAGTCTTATCCAACTAGATTATGTTTTTGTGGAAGGTCACTCACAAGGAAGTGTGAGAAATTATGAAAAGTTCGGGCCAAAAATTACTATCATGCCCATCAATTATAGTATAGTATTGGAAGCAAAGAAGTGTCCAAGAGTGAAATGATCAATAGCGTGCTTGGCTCATTCAAAATAGCCATTTTCATTCCATTCCTGGTTGTTAGTACAATGTAAATAGCAGCAAGTGAATATGGCTTTGTTTTTATCATGGTGAAATCAGAATGCTGTCCAAAGTGGTCATCACAAGTTATCCACACCCTGGTCAAGTAATTTTCAAAATGAGAGATGGAAGCCAAAAGGGAACATGAAAGGGTCATGTTCTACCTACTATCATAACCAGGACCATTAAGTTTGGTTTGCCTTTTTTTCTGCTGTTTAACACCATCATTGATAATTTGATTCTAAATTAACAAGGATACACAACAGCAAAAGAAAACTTCACTAATAGTCAACGCCTCCATAGCTATGATATGCCTATGCCGTTGTGCATGAAAGGTCGAAATTTTTTCATTGGACGACACCTCATTAAATGCATTCCATAAACTCATATCTCCATAACAGATCAGCTTAGGAAAGCATAAAGCCTAGTTGTTACTGCAGGGAACATATCATAGTGTCTCTATATTAGAAATAGAACCAAACTGGAAGATGGTAATAAGACACATGAGCACAACAAACGACTAAATGAGTAACACAAGAATTGAAGTCCTTCAACTATTCCTACCTTAAGAGGCATATTTTGAGGCTCAACAAAGAAGATGGAGATGGATGATTACAATCACATGGTTGTTACTTCTTGATATATGTATTGCTACAAGATGATAAATCTGATACCTTGCCAGCTGATGCTTTGTATCCCTCAAGAGCTTCAGGAGCAGAAAATAAATGCAATGCTTCTTCAATTGTATGGACGGATTCAGGATGAATATCAAGATGAAGCAAGAGGTAGGGCTGAACTGTAGCTGAAGGCTTGCTGCCTACATGAGATAACAACTTCATCCAGTTTATTTGAAGGAAAATTAAGGAAGGCCACTTGAATCTATGCAGCAGACAAACTACACTAGGCATAAATAAAAGATCGAAGATTATCACATAGTTAGTTTGGAAGAAGATTATGTTCATTACTTCATGTGACATTCAAACTGACCCCCGTTTAGTTGACGTAATTAATGACAGTCTAAATTTAGCACTTTGACTGTCAGCGCATTCTGTTTGAGTAGTTAAAACATACCAAATGAAGAATTATTTCAGAGAGATGAATGATCACACAGCAATTAGGAAAGCATACCCTTTTGAATGCTAAAGCCCTGTTCTACAAGCAAGTTCTCATATTCTTTGCATTAAAGAATCTGATCTCTAGATTGAGCAGGAAAATTAGGTAGTTATAACAAACAGGTGACAAATAAGATATGCGACTAGACGTATAGCTCAAGAGGCAAGTGCCATTTTATGTATTTCCATTTATTGTCAAAAAATTTACTCATACAAAACTTTGGAATCGATAAGGAGATGTATGCAAATATTATTGGGGTATAATACAGTTTATTTATTTCATAACACACACACAGACACACAAACACACACACAAACACACACACACACACATATATATATATATATATATATATTGAATAACAAACACATCTTTCTTTAAGCAAATCCCTAATATTTTGCATTATCAAAATGCAGCTTCGAAAAGTGTTTTATTTTTCAGTCCTTTCTATTTCATTGTTTCAACTTGCACCACAACTTATTAGTTAAAACATAAATCTCAAATTGGAGAAGTTAAACCAACTTGAGACTGAAGCCAGATTTTCAATTTTATACCCAATTTACCAATACATCTTATTTAGGCTTTTCCCCTTGAAAGAAACCATGACAATATACTCTAGTCAATAATTTTATACCAAACTAAAATAGTATCACTGCCACATGTTCCAACTAATATACCTCTTGCCTTCACGACACTTTTCAGTTGTCCTCCAAATATTGCACTTAACTGGGATGGCATAAATTTCTGAGTTCTGGTCACAGCAGATTTGTTTTTAGGTCCAACTGTTTCCCAACCATCATCTTCAACAGATGAAACAAAGAGAGAACACTTCTCATTTTGACTGAATAAAGGGTTTTCAAACTTCAATAATTCATCATGCATTTGATCCATAACAAAACTCAAGAACTCCTGGGCATCTTCTTGTCTGCAAAGATAAGATCATAAGAAAGATGCTTTAAATGCAACAGATGATGTGACAAGTTAGAGCTTTATGAAGAATAAAGAAAGTATGCTTCCAATCAACTATAGGAATTCTAATAAGGAATTTCTAAAGTAAGAATTTTTCTAATAAACCAGTAAATTTCCTGCAAATATCATTAAAAATAAAGTGCAAATGAAACAAGGAGAAACAAGGAAAACCAGCATCAAACAAGTAACAAATAAAGTGCAAATGAAAAACTCTAGTTAACAAGAGAGTAAAGGAAATTAGGTTAATTTTCTAATTAAAATGGTTTTGAAAATTAAACCAAATGAAACTTATTCCCTAAAGAAGCATGAAAAGAAGAAAACCACAAGAGAATCAAAGCACTCTCCAACTTTAGCACATCAAGATCTACTTAGTACTTACTAACATTTTAATTCCTGCCAATAATTTCTAACATAAAGAGGGAGAAATTAGATGGATGAGAGAAGTAAAAGCACAAAAAGAGAAAAACTCAGCATGTTTGACACAGATTTTGGAGCAGAGAACCAGCAGGAACTCAACAGGACATGGGCACAAACCTTGGTCTTCCTGATATTCCAGCCTGCAAATCTGGAGTAAATTTCCTCAAAACATGGTCAAACATGTTTGGAATAAAAGGCTTCCCACTTTCAAGAGCTGGCATCTCACTGATTTTCGAGCTCAAATCATTTGGCATGTCAAAGTTAGAGATGAACTCTACAAATGCATGCAATGTTGGATAGTCAACCTACAATGCCGAAAGTGATCACAATAACGATCAGAGGAGTCGGTTACAAGCAAGGAAAGTAAAACTTATCACTTGAGTCTCCCGAAAGATCAGAACCTTGGGAATATCACGATTTCTAAGTTCCTGCAGTAGACAAGCAAATGGTGAGCATGAGAGAAGAGCCTGCAACGTCGCATTGAGAAAGCAAATGTTTCCAGAATTTATCAAGCCACGTGGCATCAGGATTTTGGGTAGCTTTTCTTGTTTGCTTGATGTTTCTGAAACATCTTTGACAGAAGTCAGAGCTTCTGGTGAATTAATTGATGAGTTACTGCTTCCAGCTTTTTCATACCCATCATGCGTTTTTTTGCATGCCAACAACTCTGTATCACCAATTTTCTCTTCTTCCGCAATTCTTAACAAACTCAAAGCACAAGATTCTCTCCCATTTTCAACAACCAAACCATTATGGGATAAAGAGCCATTGCTAGTTCCATTAATTTGAGTTTGTGAAACTTCTTCAGAGTCTTTAGTTACATTTGCTTCTTTCTTGGATGATTTGCCCTTTGCAACCAGCTTTGAACCTAGGATATTTTCTGATTTTTGTTCCTGTTTAGCACCAAAACCTTTTGGTGGAGTCAAAGAGGCAAAGTCCAAAGAGCCAAATTGCAATTCCGTCTTTCCAGCAGTGCCGGCAACATTTTTACTAGATTGATTTTGAAAAAACCTTGTTTCCTCTTCAGTAAATGATCCAAAAATAATAAACTGCTCCAGAATGCACAGAAAGTAAGGATAAGCAAAGAGAATTTCAGGTTAAAAAAAAAATGCTGAGAAAGAAGCAAGTGCGTCCTTCTCAACCACAAGCAGAGTGAAACATCAAAAGATACAGTGAATCAACTCATATGAAAACGCCCATATAAACTCACAAAAGCATCAATGAAAAGACCAATGCACATCTACAAAACTAAATTAAAGATGAACTAAAAAGATAAAATATTCATCATCATTGCAGACCTAAAAGTAACAAGCCTCATGAGTTTACCATGTAATTACTTCCACAAATATTTCTTCCCATCACTTAACGTGAAAGGAATGGAAACATTTAATTTGCGATACAACATGAGCTAACCCCATGCAATGCCATATAGCTAACAAAATACTCACCTCCAACACAGTCCAAAAACATCAATACGAAGGCAATACATATCGTCAAGCTTTCATTGAACAATCTCACAAAAATAACACAAATGCATCCGTATTAAAACAGCCGTGAAAGTTACCACCTTTATCAAGTTCGCACATGATTTTTTTTTTTTTTTTTAAGGAAAAATACCAAACCAAACCAAATCATTCACCACTCCTACAACCAAAAAAGAAAAAAACTACAAGAATCATAAACCTTAGCATCAATCTAACACATCAACTCGCATCCACCCAAATCTAAACCCTAACTAAAAATCCTCAAACCAGAGAAGCGAAACCTAGGGATTTAAACCGAATCAATACCGTCTGATCAACCATCTCGTCCGCCAAGCCTCAAAGCCGAAGAAACCAAAACCCAGGAAGAACCGAAAGCAAGACAAGGATATTGCCTAGGATCAGAGCAGCAGAAACGAAGCCGTATAGTGGGAGCTAGGCTTCGAAACCCAAAGTGAAAGAAGGGGGAGTGGAGGCGATCGGAAGACATGAAAGGGAGAAGAGAAGCGGGGAAGAAGACGAGAGAAAGAGAAGAAGAGGTTGAAGAGCAAAGCTATAATAAGGGGAGTTCTTCTCCCTCTTTCGCTCTGATGGCGGTCTGGGATCGGATCACCGCCGGTGCAGCGGAGCATCGAACCAGTACCAGCAAAGAGGGATTCCTCAACGAGACTGGGGAAACGGTCAAGTGATGTATGGCGGTGAGCTTACCTCGGATTCGTTTCATATGGTAAGCTGCTTCATTTGTCATTATTATTATTTAAAATTTTGAATTTTTTTTAGGACAAATGTGGTAATGTACATTTAAATATTTAGTAATAAATATTTTATAATTTGTTTTGATTTTTTTAATAATAAATGTTTTATGTGAGGTGAAATTTCAACACCTGAATTTTTTTATTGGGTTAGTTCAATGTTAATTGGCTTTGATATATTTTAATTTAAAAATCAAATAAATCTAAAAAATGATTTTATTTTATTTTTTGGGAAAAAATCATGTATTTTATTTGAATTATTATAGCGTGGATTTTAAGCTATCATGAGGATGATAAAATCTGACTATAATTTTTTTTTTATTGAGAGATTTAAGAAATGATGCAAAATAAAAATTAAAAAAAATTGGCCATTATTTAATAATCGCATAAATGATAATGAAATTCAAAATTTATCATTATATATATATATATATATATATATATATATATATATATATATATATATATATATATATTTCTTCCTCACTCTCTCTCTCTCTCTCTCTCTCTGTGCTGAGCTTCACAGGGGGATGCCGCTCGGAGCTCAAGCCACCATTCTCTTCTCAGCGTACGTTTCTCTTGCCTTTGTCACACTCTCTGCGAGATAGTCTATGGACAGCTCCATCCTTTTTTAGGGATAGGTCTTCTCTCACTTTCTCCTCGTGATTCTATGGCCATTGCAATGTTTACCTGATTATTTTGGGATTTGATTAGAGTTCCTTGGGAGAAAAGTCTTGTTCTTGCGTGATTCGTGTTTGTTGTGACGCATTCTTTGTGTTTTTTGGATAAAGTTTTCGTCTTTGGTTGTGTTATTGTGTGCGTGGTTTGATTGCGAGGTTTTGGGAGAAAAAAAAAACCTTGTTTTTGCGTGCTTTGTGTTGTCTCCTGGGAGAAATTTTGTGGTTTGTGTGAGCATAAAGTTTTCGCAATTGATTTTTGGGTTTAAATGCTTGGTTTGTTTGCATGGTTTGATTGCGAGGTTGTGTTTGGATTGAGGGAAAATGGAGGAAAGGAATTGAAGAAAAAAAAAAGGAAAATGTTTCCTTATGTTTGATTAAAAACAGAAACTATCATGAGTAAAAAGCAAAAGAAATGGGTGTGTGTGTGTGTGTGTGTTATGTTTTTAGTCTGCATCAATGCAAACAGACTCGCATCTCGTGCTATCCTTGGTTTTTGGATTCAAGCATTTCTTTTTTCAGACAGTGCAGTGCCTTGTATAAAATTAGCTGTTAGAGAGTCGGTTTGTGTGAAATTGGGAGGGATCGGAATCCACCATTCAAGATTTTGTTCATCCTCCACAACCTTCAGCTTACAAAGAGGCAGAAAATTTAGGAGTTTTATTGATTGCTCTGGTCAGACTGAGAAGATTATGGAAAAGGTTTTAGACTTATACTTCAAAGACTTTTTTTTTTTTTTGTATTGTTTACAGTATTTGTGAATATTATTATTGAGTGTTTTTACTTTCAGGAAGAAGCAATGGAAAACCCTGTGGGCATTGAGTTTATCAGGAATGACCCAAGTAGGCTTGAATCTATGACAGTAGAAGAGCTCCGGAAACTAACAAGGTAAAGATGATAGAACTTTGTTAGCAATAACACATTGCTTTAGATAAGGCTAATTGTCATCAATGTCATTTCACGTGTTCTCCAACAATCAAGGAGGGTAGGAATCCCTAGCAAAGGCAGGAAAAAAGATCTTGTATCAGCACTGATGACTTACTCGGCGAAGATGGAAAATGGTAGCAATTTCTGTTGTTTGTTTGTCTTGATTCAAGCAGTATGTACTTTTTGTGGTAGTGATGATGCAGAAAATGATATTGCAGACACAGATAAAACATCTCTTCCAGTATCAGAAAGCCCATCCTCAACCATCAAGATGCCTCAAATTGATATTTCATCAGCAAAAAGAAAGGCGAAGGCTTCAACAACTTCTGAGGATGATGCAGAAAATTCTGTTGCTGTTTCTGAAGTTCCTCAACAAACAAAGAAAAGAAGTAAAAAATTAGAGCTCGCTGAGAGTACCAGAGTTAAAGGTGGTGCCAAAAGTGTTGTCACCAAGCAAGAATTATCTATTGAAACAAAAGAAGTTATAGGTAAGCATGAAACAGCTGCTCCGAAAACAACCAATAATTTTTTTTTTTTTTTTTTTTTGACCATTGAAGCAAATGATACATTCATCTGTCCTGCTTCTAGACACAAATCGATCACGTGTAATCAAAAGGGCGTCTTCAAAGATACAAGGCAATGCTTTAGTTGTGGATCAAGTTGATCCTTCTGCGAACTCCAGTGAACCGTGGACTGTGTTTGCTCACAAGAAACCACAGAAGGGATGGGTTGCATATAATCCTAAAACAATGAGACCTCCACCTCTCAGCAGTGATACAAAGTCTATGAAAGTCTTATCTTGGAATGTTAATGGATTGAGGGCTTTACTCAAGCTGGAGAGTTTCTCTGCACTTCAACTAGCTCAAAGGGAGGACTTTGATGTCCTGTGTTTGCAAGAGACCAAAATTCAGGTAATGAATGTTTTTTCATTGCAAAGCAGGTACCAAGAAAATATAACATATTTTTGTCTTCATCCAGTGAAGAAATTTATTCTGAGATGGATGAAAGAAATCATAAATTTCTTATACATACATCTTGACGACTCACAACCAGAACCATATGAAAGATCTCATCTTGGTCATCTTAAACTTAGATCTGTCTGTTTCCTGGTACACTGATTTAAGTAAATTCTGTGCAGGAGAAGGATGTGGAAGAGATCAGGAAGAGTTTGTTTGAAGGCTATGATAACAGCTTTTGGACATGCAGTGTCTCAAAGCTTGGTTATTCTGGTACTGCCATCATATCTCGGGTATGATACTGCCTTGTAAATCCAGGTTGTATTAATATTTAGTCAGGTTTACCTTTGTAGTGTTTGTCTCTTACAAAGTTTCATTTTGTTCTGAAAAATACCTGTGAAAAGGAATTACATTGATGACAATCTCATGGTTAATATGAGAATTATTTTATGAAAGAGAATCTTTGTGAAAGATCCTTCCCTTATCTTATTTTGTTTATGGCACAAAACTAACTGGCCTATGTATCAGATAAAGCCAATCTCAGTCAAGTATGGACTTGGCATGCCTGATCATGATAGTGAAGGGCGTCTTGTTACAGTGGAGTTTGATAAATATTACTTGATTAACGGTTATGTGCCTAATTCTGGGGAAGGCTTGCGAAGACTGGTAACCCTGTCAATGTTCTTATTTCTTTCTTCTTGTTATCCCTTTTAGGTCATAAATGAATATTCTACTTTTTTATAAGTGTCAAATTTTTATCTTTCCACTCACAGCATATGCATGTTTTGGTGCTAGGCTTACAGGGTCAATGAATGGGATACAACTTTGAGCAATTACCTGAAAGTAAGTGTGCTGTAATTTTCTGATACTTTCTTCTTAGAGATTATTTCTTACAACCTACAGTCATCCGTAGTTGTCATCCCATGCTCAAAATTTCTCAGAGAAGATCATTTGTGTATTATGCTTAACATTGTTATGAATTCGGATTTGTATGTTACCTCTATAAATAAGACAATTTGCGTGGGGTTAACTTGCTTCTCTTTCTGGAAAACTAGGGCTTTAATTGCACAGAAATTTAGCATTTTGTATCCAAAATGAATAAATTTTATATGCTCATTCTACTTTATTCAGAATTTTGGTAAGCACTTTCCTTGCTGAAAGGAAAGCAGCATATAGATGTTTCTTACATATACCAATAACATGCTAATGATTGATGACCATATTAATCTTTTTTGCAGGATCTAGAAAAATCAAAGCCTGTCATTTTAACTGGCGACCTGAACTGTGCTCATGAAGAAATTGACATCTTTAATCCTGCTGTAAGTAGTTGATCACCAAACAACCACACATACACATGCATATGTGATCAGGTGATACGGGTTTTGCGCACCAATACTTTAGACCTTTAGATCATTTGTTAAAATGCTGTGTGTGTCATCAAAGTTTGTTTTCTTAAAGAGATAGCATTTGGTTAATTTGGAGTTTCAATTGTTTATGTGATTTGACTTCTGGCTCTTTTTTATGAATAAGCATGAACAACAAACAACCAAAAATGTACACGTGCATTTTCCTTGTAATGTGGGTCAGTGATAGCTATCCTGCTGTTTTGTGTTGCTTAAATTTGTCAACCTTTACATTTTAGATCTTATTCATTGGTGATAAATGATAATACATATTTTCTCTCTATACCAAAGGGAAATCGCAGAAGTGCTGGGTTTACTGAAGAAGAAAGGAAGTCTTTTGGTGATAACTTTTTATCTAGAGGTCTTGTTGATACCTTTCGAAAACAGCACCCAAATGTGGTGGGCTATACTTATTGGGGTTACAGGCATGGCGGACGCAAAACCAATAGAGGTATGTTGATATTAAAACCATTAATCATCAATCATTGATATTAAAATGTAATGCATATCTCATGTAAGAGTTAAACAAGTATTTCTTACCAGACGTCTTACAGAACAGAACAACTCTCATGCTTATTTGAGTATGACAAATGACTTTATGACTTATGTCGCTTTTAACATTATGCTTTATTAACGTTTAAATTCTCGTAGAGATTTATTACAATTGTTTTATAAGTAGGCAATGCTGCATGAATGACCTGTGTTGTCAATGGTATAGGGTGGCGCCTTGATTACTTCCTTGTCTCGGAATCGATTGCAGACAATGTCCATGACTCCTTTATTCTTCCAGACATCATGGGCAGTGACCATTGTCCGATAGGACTGGTTTTGAAGCTCTAGCCTTACTTGCAAAGCCAATTAAATCACTTGGTGCTTACTCTTTGCTGGCTTTTGATTTCTGCTGCAAACTGAAGATTTTGCTGGACATGGACGGTGACCAGAATCATCAGCTTTTCAGTTTGTTGCATGTTGAACTGATTAGAGAATATTTTTGTTTAGGGGAAGAAAAAACAAAAGGAGAATGTGAATGTTATGTTCAAGATCTAGTCTGATATTTTGTGACCTTCCATAATTTTGTTTAACCAGATGATGGTGCTGTGACCATGCTTTCAGGTGTAAGTAAGTTTCTTTTTTTATATAAAAATAAGTTTTTCTTTATTTTTGGTCATTGTAGTTAACTCTTGCTGTTCCTTTGATTGCAATCTAAATAGAGAAATCTTTGGAAGAAGATTGTGTATGATACACTTAAGATAATCTTTAATAAGCAGCCACATAAAAGTAAGGATAAGACATGAACGTTTACCACAGACAACTCATGCCATTTTCTTCACTAATGAAACTTCAGTGCATGTAATAAATCAAACTTAGACAATCATATCCGTAATAGAAACATGTCAAATGACATATAATGCAACAAAATACAGCAAATGCCATAAGCTCTCCCACAAAAATTTGATATAATGGCCTGTGCAAACAACATTTTTTTCACTTTATAAAACTAAATTTATAGTGGAAATCACAGTGACACCAGAAAACAAAACAGCTCTAGATAGTGTGTTCTCAATACCATGCAGCTACTGCATCATGTGGTTCTCGATTATTCCTAGACTGCCATGTATCAATTGTATGCTCATTAGAATGACTCCTGTTATTCCTTCCTCTGCAATTTCTCCAGCTATTGTTGTTTTTCTGGTAATCATCCATCTGAAACCTTGAACCAAAACGGCCACCTCTATATCGCTTCCTACTGTACCTTCCACCTGACTCATTGTTTTGACAAGGTCCCCAAGATTTATCGACACGGTTATCCCACAAACTATCCTGCTTGTTACCCCATTCTTCATTCCGTGCAAATCCATCGGTCCAACCATCATTGCAGGACCACTTATTACCTCGATCGCCATTGTCCTCTAATTTTACAGGATTCACATCCCAAGCAGAACAAGTATTATTTGCATCACTTGCTTCATTCTGCCTGGTTGGTTTGTCTATATGCACATCCCAATTGTTTGATGTAGGTAGGGCAGCAAAAATACCAGATGGAGCATTATCTTCTGCATCATCCCATCCGGTGGCAGGAATCGGTTTATCTGTAGCAAGAAAAGAATCTAAGCCATCATTACCGGTAGCATCCTGATTAGCTGGTGCTGGTGGCTCTTTGTACAAATCTTCAATAAGTTCTGGGTCGATAATTGCATCATAATTGACCTTATCAATATACATATCAGGATCAGGCAAAGAAACATCACTCCTAAGACCGTTAAACTTCGCCCAAAACCGAGCCTTGGCCTTCTGAAATGCCTCTAGTGCTGCTGAATCATCCCAATCTAGAACATTCTTGTAAATGGACATTGAACTTCTCATGAAACCTAGCTCCTCTAATGGAATTGGGCAAACAGAAGCCAGGAATTTCCTCTCCCACCAAGGAATTTTTGCGTCCCAAGAGCCTGTAAAAAGAAAAGAACTACATCAAGAACTAAAGGCATCCACACTAATGCCAGTTCATGGTTATTGATGGTTTCCACTCAAACTCTGCAGATTAATGTACAAACCTCCACAATTGACACCATAATTGTTGATCAGAAAATGCTATGGAGACCTGATGGTCACTAGTGACTGCATTGATTATCTAATCGGAAAGAAGCAGCATGGTGCACACAAACAAATATTAATATTCATGAACTGCACTCCATAACAAATGAGGAATGATAATTTAAAGTTTGAAATTTAAATAGTGCTAGTTCTTAATTCCATGTCAACCCATCATTGAAGAGTTAAATACAATGCAATAAAAGGTAATCGTTACTTCAGAACATGAACATGAATCTGCCATCCATAAGACCAAAAACAGAAAGCTAGAAACTTGACACCACATCCTCCATCCATTTCAAATTTTTAATCAGTCTCTGGTCAGAAAGCAAGCACTCAGCAGAGAAAGAAAATCACAAAAACCAAACTTTTTATTCAAAAATCTAAGCTTTAGTTATTTAATCAATTAGCAAAACTAGAAACATATAGTAATCAGCTACCGAACCTTACAATTATAACCTGCAAGTCAAAATATCAAAAAAATTCTTGCAAGAATACTCGGTGAAAAATCACTAGAATTGAGTCTGACGAAAAAATAAAACAAACCCTTTAGGGCAAATAATCTAAAATCACAACCACTTAAAACATAAAATCAAAATAAAAAGAACACAGATCCTAATCCACAGCTTAATCTGAAAGCAAATAATCAATTAATCAACCAACCAACCAATCAAATGATCAGAAGACAACCAAAGATGGAATCTTTTGAAGAAGACCAAGAAAAAGATGAGATCTTTGAGGGAGTGAGGGGGAGGATTTACCAGGATGAGGCGGCGGCGGCGGCGGCCTCCAATGCTTAGGCGGTCTGTTGTGGCCGCGAGAACTCTTCCAGGACGAAACCCTCCTCCATTCCCCCATCTCAAATCTATTCCCAAAATATTCAAATCGAATCCAATATCCCTGCTCTACTACCTCTTCTTCTCTTTCCCAGGATTTGTCTTGATTGAGAGAATGAGAGTTTTGGGAAGGGTTGCGTTCCCAGTTTCACCCAACGCAGTAGTTTTATAGGCAAGCAAAGGGGTTATTTTAGGGAAAAGAAGTAAAAATCGGAAGAGAGACGTCATATACCGCACGATTGCTTTGTCCGTTTCTGATCTCGAGGCAGATGGCTCTATAATTTTTTTTTTTGGAGTTTTGACCGCGTGCTCCTGCTCGCGTACTCCTAGGTTTTGTGTGTGCGCACTGTGCGGTGCCATCTTTATTTGCTTTTTTGAAAATTTAATTTTATTTAGTGAAGAAAAATTCCAACTAATTACGCTTTCCTTTAGATAATAAATAAAATATTAGAAAATTTTTTCTGTGATTTATTATTTTTTTATTAATTCGGGAATTGTGATTTAAATTGTAATACTTTAAGTACATTAATCTAAATTGTTTGTTTATAAAAATGTTTAAATTCATTAATTTAAACTTAAATTTATCTTTATACTAATTAAAAACCATTCAAATATACTCCCAATTATATAAATAAAAATTAAAAAAAAGTAAAACTAAAAATAAATTTAGATTCATTTTTTGTACCACATCAGTAAAAATTAATATTAATGGAGTTAAAAGATAAACCCAAGATATTTTAGCAAAATTTTCTCAATTACTTATAACTAAGTGTTAATACTTAATAGCACAATGACTAATAGCACTGGTCCCACCACCAAACACTATTGTTAGTGTAAGAATTTAAAAACCCCAAATTCAAGTTTTGGCACCACCCTGATTATACTGTGCCATCACTTTCCTACTCATTCACCACCCTGATTATACTGTGTTTATCGTACTTGTCGACATATATATAATCAATACCAAAATGATCTACTGAAAATCATAAAAAATTTGGAAGTCATATAAAATAAACATGAACAAAGTAATGCTCAACTGTAAAACTAAATGGCATAAAGGCCCGTTCATTCAAGCTAAAAGTTTCCACCATTTCAAGCACAGCAACTACAAGGAGCAACAACATCAACACAAACAACAACACACTGCATAACTCAGAAGGGCATGCAGCAGAAGAACAACTATCTAAGCAATGAGAAATGGAAGCACGGTTAGCATGAAGGACTCATAAGAGAAAGTGGCAGAGCCACTGTACATTGTATCCTTCTCCTTGAACTTCTCCGTCAAGCCCTGCAATTCAAATGTTTAAAGAAATTTTAAGGATTGGAAATTTGAAGAACCCCAACAAACACAATAGCAATGAGGGAATAGTTTGTTTACCTTCACAGTAAGGCAGCACCTGCATTTTGAAAAGAGAAGGATAAAGATCATTAGTTCAAATAGAAGATAATCCTATTGAATCATTGAACTATTGCAATTCACTAATTCCTTCATTTTGTTATGAACCTAGTGAACATTTTTGCAGAGGTCTTGTGTGCTAATAAAAGATAATCCTATGAGCTAACTGTAAACATGAACTTGAAAGGAAGAGAGCAGGATGTCATACTCAATGAAGTTATCATATTCAATGGCCCTGTTCTTGCCGCCGGTCTTATCAAACTTGGAGACAAGTAAGTCCAGTACAACTGGGGAAACAGCATATCCCATGCTAAGCAGCGCTTCCCGAAGCTCTGAGGAATCAATCTTACCACTTCGATCACGATCAAATCTTTCGAATATGTTCTGCAAATTCACATTTTTAAGAACACATACATACAATAAACATAACTAAAGATGCAAAAAGTGCATGAAGGTTTAATTACCCGCCAATTCTGAAGGCTGTAGAACAAGGAGGTGAATTCCTTCGGCCCTGTAAAGCAAGAAGCAAAACTGCCAGTAAATTCCTCTTGGTAATAATAAAGTGACAGATTACCAATCTAAAAGTGCTTTGGCGGTAAAGTTCAAGCAATTGAAAAATAGGGACGCTACTTACTCCATTAACTCAAGAGCATTAGTTTACTCCCTACATCAACTACCCCCAATGACTGTTCCTAAATTAGCATATATATTTTTTTTCTCAATTAAAAATCACATTTTTGAACATATGGAGATAATAAAAATAAGCTATTCCTAACTATTCCAAATTTGAAAAACATGAACAGAACTTCTTATTTCGTATCAGATGACTTTCTTCATTAGGTTATGTGACACATACATCAAATTACATCCAACAGTTACAAAGGGGAAAATTTTGAGTGACTTTGAGACAAATTTGACAGAAGAAACGCTCAATCAAATACAGTGAAATCAGATTTTGAAAATGGAACGAGAAACACAAGAGCATTCCATGTGAATTGAAGTACAACTCCACAGAATACTCCCCGTTATCCGAGAGAAGGGAACATTTTAGAGAGTCAATTGGCCAAAAAAGTTCTCAATTCTACACTACTGATATTAGGAGAATAACTGTAAACCTCCCCCAAAATCTCAATCCGTGGTTAGAGATCATAGGAGAAGAGAAGAAGCTAGAGGGCTCACCGATCTTGCGAGTGTTCGAGGAGGTGAAGAGGTACATCAGAAGATGAACAGTCCTCATGCTGAAGCTCTGGTTATACGACGAGAGCGCCCGCTGGAGCTCGTAGTCATCGATGAATCCACTCCCATCTTGATCGGCCGCCTGGAAACATGCCACCACGTTAGGGTCCGTTCCCGGAGGGAACGTCGACGGCACCAAGGATGCGAAGGGGCTACCGTACTGCGAAGGGCCGCCGTATGCCGACGGAGGGCCATAGTAGGGTTGCCCCGCCGGCGGCCGGCCGTGGGGATAGCCGGCGCCGGAGGAGCCATGGGGAAAGCCGGACATTTGCAATGATGGTAGTGGACGGTGAATAGTGAGGAGGTGAATAGAAGGTTGTTATATAAAGTAAGAGAGAAGACTTTTATTACGAGAATGCCACTATCCCGAGGGCCGTTGATTTTACCTAGAGATTATCGGATATCCGCCACGTGGCAATGTGGGTCGTGGTTTTCATGGGGTACCTGTACAAATGCACGTGAAGTTGAGGGGAATTACGAGTTGAGCCACTTGCTCCAGACTTGGAGGTTTTATTACTAGAATGCTACTGACAAATTAGGACCGTTGATTTTACTTCGTGATGAGATCGCAATGGCCACGTGGTTAATGCTTGCAAATGCAAGCGAAGTTGATTGAATTACGTTTTTAGCCATTGGCTTAGCAGCGAAGGAACAGAAGAGATGTATTTACTATAATGCCATTGAGAGATGAGGACCGTCGATGTTACTCGGAGAGGGTCTAATGAATTGACATGTGGTGGCCGGTTTTGGGGGGTTCTCACTGATTACGAAATGCACGTGATGTTAAAGAGAATTACAAGAATACCACCGCTATTTAATGCCACGTGGGGATGGATGTTGAGGATTTTCACTGGTTAGTGAATGCACGAAAAGTTGAATGGAATTACGAGTCCAGCCATTGGCTCTGCATGGTAAAATGGTTATAGCCGTTAATTTGCTTAGAGATCTGGTTGAGATCTGATCTCGAGATGGGAATGAGTGGATTTTGGCTCCACGCGTTTCTCTTGATTATGGACGCGTTTTAGGTTGAGTCGCCAGCGTGCGTACTCAGTACACACTGACCCGATGATAAGGATGCTGACGTGGCTTGACATTAGACTCAATGTATCCGTTACCAATAAGTAATTGAAATTTGCATGTGATATTTTAAAATAATAAAATAATATTAATAATAAGCATTAATTACGTTCTAGCCAAACTTCATACTTAGAGCTGTTTGGTTCACGGTAATATTTTCAGATTACCACTTGTTATGTGGTAATCTGGATGGTAATATCACATTACCAACATGAGAATATAACCAAGGAGATGGTAATTCTATTATCATCAAATTTGGTGTCTATTTTAAATTACCATGGTAATCTTATAACTTTTTATATTTTACCAAATTGATTACCATGAACCAAACAATGTAATAAACTATTCCCAGTAATAAGAGTTCCCAACCAAACATGGCTATATCAAATTACCACAATATTCCCAACCATATAACATTTCCACCCATATTACTGTGGTAATCTTATTATGTGGTAATATGTTATTACAACGAACCAAATGGCCTCTTAATATTCAGTAACATGGTTAAGTTGCGGCCAGGCGCCCACTGATAATAGTTTTTATTAAATTTATTTTCCTTTTCATTAATTAAAATTTAAATTTACATAAGGGACAAGCACCCATAATCTTAGTAGGAGCACAGTGAATTGAAATTTTTTAAGGACAATTTTTCTTACAATCTGCATCACATCCTCAGGGAATAAACCACTATTTATATATTTTTCAAGTAAAAAATTTATTGTGTTTTATAATTTGAGAGACTCTAAACTTGAATTTTCTCCTAACACAAAAATACTATTTTTTCTCATAAAACTATCTAAAAGTGGACATACGCATCAACATACTAATATCACACACCAGGATCATGCTTTTATTAGAAATAAAATTGGTAATTTTGAGTAATGAAAAATATAAAAATGGAATAGACAAAATAATACTTAAAGTAATCCTAATATAGTATAATTCCATAATTAAACTTTCATAAAAATTATAAAAAAATAAAAAATAATAATAACAATTACAGAATTAGAACTAGTTTGTAAATAAATAAAAATAAAAGTAAATGGGTAAGAATTTTAAAAATCCAAGGGGGTCAATAGTAAAAATACCCTCTTAAAAGGATAACGAAAGAAAGAAAGCCATGGATGAGAAGAGAGAGTGAAGAGCTAGTATGGCGCGAGCTCTCCTCCGTTGCTATCCCTCCTCCTTCCTCCCGAGAAGCAGCGCCAACGCCAACGAAAAGCCAGAGAAATCACGGGTCCTCATCCTCGGTGGCACGGGGCGTGTCGGTGGCTCCACGGCCACCGCCCTCTCCAAGCTCTGCCCTTCTCTCCAAGTCATCATCGCCGGGAGGAACAGGTCCTCTCTTTCACCTTCTTCCAATCTTCAAAATAGTTTATTGTAGTTGTATTCTCATTATATGAGTGAATTAGCAATTGTTTTCAATATGTTTATTTTTTGAATCCCAGTTGGTTGAAGTTTATCTGCAACGTAAAAATCCCAATTTTGAAGTTTGGTTCACAATGTAGTGTTATTTTTCCCATGTTTTTGGTTTTTACAGGGAGAGAGGTGATGCTTTGGTATCAAAACTTGGTGATAATTTCCAATTTGTTGGGGTTGACATTGACAATGTCAAAGCGTTGGAAGCAGTAATGGAAGGTGAGAAAAATTTTTACAAGAAAACCTTGATTTATTGAAATAATCAGTGTTTATGTCTAGTGTACATATGTGCGTATGCCCTGTGAATTCATACATCACAGTGTCTTTGAATTCTCTCTTGTATCACTTGTACCTTTATCATCCAATTGTCTGATTCTATCTCTGTTGAGAAAGTTTAAACAAATTATTTTAAATAAAGTGCACATCAAACAGATGACATACCCATGGAACCTGATAGTAATCAACTTCTGATGCAAAGAAACTAGCCTGCTCTTTTATGTGGCATATGGAAATTGCTTAGTCTTTTACAGATGATAACTGGCATCCAGATATAACATTGTCAGTTTATATGTTTATAACGTTTGATCAGAAAATAAGAATTCCTGTTTTATTATTTTGGGGTGAAACTTCCTATTTGGGCAGTGTTCCATCACCCGAAGGCTGAGAAAACTAATTTGGGTTATTATTTTATTTTATTTTTCACTGTTCATATTTGATTTTTTTTTTTTCCCCATTTTTCTTTTGGCTCTGCTCATTGTTACTCCAATCCTGGTCTATGAGTAGGGCTTTATCTTTCTGCACTTGTATTGAATTGGAAACTTAAACAAAATTAGCTTGTTGTATCCTAGGCGGTTCTCATTGAGATTAGCGTTGATATCTCACTCCATAAAGGTAGATGATAGTTTAATCTGTATTTCAAATTTCAGGGGTGGATCTAGTAGTTCATACTGCAGGGCCTTTTCAACAGGCAGAGAAGTGCAATGTGTTAGAAGCTGCAATCTCTACAAAGGCAAGGATTTTCTTGGCCTTCTTTTTTTCTTTATTTTGATTTCACTATTATCAGCATCCTGATTCACTCACTTACCTTGTCAAGTAGACAGCATATTTGGATGTCTGCGATGATACAAAGTATGCTTGGCGAGCAAAATCTTTTCACAAGGAGGCAGTTTCTGCTGGTATTCCAGCAATAACATCTGGTGGCATTTATCCTGGAGTGAGCAATGGTACAAACTTAAAAAATCAAATCATCCCTGCATTTATGCATTGGATATTGCAATAATTGAGTTGTGCTGAATTTTTATTCTAACAGTTATGGCAGCTGAGCTAGTGCGTGCAGCTAGAAGTGAAGAAGCCGGAGAACCAGAAAGGCTAAGGTTAGTTTTCCATTGTTCTTATTTATGCATCTGCACACAAATGACTGAATGACTACGGAAAATTCATAAAAAAAAAATAAACTAAAATAAAATAAAATGCATTACTTTGCAAACCAAGAAAAAACTAGCGGAGACGTACATCTTCAGGATACTAAATTTCTATAGGTTGAAATAGGGTATGACTTAGAGTTAACAACTTCTACAGGTTAAACATGATTCAGTTACCAACCTAGCTGATATTGCTTCTTCAGATTCTCCTATTACACTGCAGGTTCTGGTGGAGTTGGCCCTACCATATTAGCTACAAGTTTTTTACTGCTTGGCGAAGATGTTGTTGCCTATAATAAAGGTACTTTCCTGACAGCTTTTGACCATCTACCCTTCTCAGGCAGAGTTTGACTTCATAACAAACTCTTTGATCAGGAGAAAAAATCAAATTAAAGCCATATAGTGGCATGCTCAACATCGACTTTGGTAAAGGGATTCGGAAAAGAGATGTTTACTTGTTGTAAGTTAATGATAAAAATAACTCTGAATGGTTTTTCCAAGTACGAAGTGCATGCAGTCTTTATGGCGTGTGCTTGTGTTTTTGTTAATCATCCACACTAGTTATTTAGTAATTTTCATCATAAATCAATATAACTACAAAATGTAAAAGTTCCTTTATTAGGCAAGGCATCCTGGTCTCACGATCTTCTTGGAGAAACACATTCTTTTCAGATCAAAGACCAAATGATTGGTGCATGAGCAACTCATTTTTTTTATGACATCTGCTTATGTACATGTCATGCTGTCTTCATTAATTCTGCCTGTTCTTTGGATAATCAGATGTGATTTCTGTCTTAAATCCAATGGATTCATGTTGTTTCCTTGTCCCCAAAATTATTATTGCCAGAAACACTAGGTATGTGTGGATGTGCATCTCCCCTTTTGACTTTTTGTCTATCTTTTATTGTCCATCTATTCCTTTTGCATTCTTTGTAACACAAGCATGTTGAAACAACCATGCGTATTTAGTTACATACCTTCATGACATTTTCCTCCAAGATAGCAGAACTGTTAAAAACACAAACTTCTAATTATTTTGTATATCATAATGTTTTCCAATTTTCATAAACACTTTTCTTATAAGTTACAATGAGTAGAAACCATGTGTAGTATATGTAATATATATACTTGAAATAAGTGAAACTGTTCTAATCATCCCTCTGTTCTGAAGCCATTCAGTTTTCCCTTTTGCTGCTGCTACAAAGCAAGATATATATATTTCTAATCCATCACAATTGTTGAATATTTGCAGAAACTTGCCTGAAGTTACCACTGCACACAAAGTCTTAGGCGTGCCAACAGTCAGTGCTCGATTCGGTACATCTCCCTTCTTCTGGAATTGGGGAATGGAGGCTATAGTAAAATTTGTCCCTGTGGTAAGGACTTCAACTTATTCTGGTTTTATACATTTTCTGTTGACATGAGGTTTAAATTTGTAAAATCGGGTGGGCATAAATTTTTTCACTTTTGCCCATTTTCCTGCAACTGCATGTTATCTAGCTGAATTCTGTATTAAATATCAAATGGAATACAATGTGAAAGCTATTATTGAGTTATGATTTCCTGATCAAAATAATGATCCAGTTTTATTTTGCAGGACATCCTGAGGGATAGGAGTAAAGTTCAAAAACTAGTTCAACTCTTTGACCCTCTGGTGAGGGCCTTAGATGGCATTGCAGGAGAGCGTGTATCATTGAGGGTGAGGATGCAGTTTCTAATATAACAGTTTGAGAAAACAATGTTGACCTAGTTGGCATTTCTTGTCGCAAATATATTTGAGATGATGCAATACAAAAACCTCATGGTATCAAAACTTTTATTATTGCAGGTGGACTTGGAGTGCTCAAATGGACGAAATACAGTTGCTTTGTTCAGTCATAGAAAACTCTCAGTGTAAGCTTTAGTCATGAAACACTCAATCAATATATCACAAACCTAAAATTTTCTAGACACATTAACACTTCCGATGTGTATTTTTAATGTTGTAAACAGATCGGTGGGATACTGTACTGCTGCTTTTGTACTTGCCATTCTTGAAGGGAGTACTCAACCAGGTGTTTGGTTCCCAGAGGAGGTATTTATTCTACTCATTATCGAAGATTCACAAACACAATGAAAGATTCTCAAAGTTTTCTACAACATAACTTTTACAGCCAGAGGGAATTGCTGTTGAGCAAAGAAAGTTGCTTCTCAAACGAGCATCTGAGGGAACGATAAATTTCATACTAAACAAGTAATGTCTCCTATTTGACTTCTGATATCTGGCACTATGGACACATTTTTTTTTCTAATTGCTTTCGCCTTTCTGTGTTTAGGCCTCCATGGATGGTGGAAACTGATCCAAAGGAGGTTGGCTTAGGGATATACATTTGATGGTGATTACATGATATTTGCTGTTAAATACCCCCAGTTTTGCAGAAGAATTAAATGTCATTCTTTCTACTTGTTCAAGTTTGGAGTTACGGTGCAGTTTGTAACTTTTTTATGTTCTCTAAAATATTTGATACTGGATCACTCTAACTGTTAAAACCATCAATGTACAGATTGTAATTCTGGCACAAAATTTGATTGAATAAATGGCATGTATTGCATACTGAACATCATACTAACATCTCAAACATGACTTAATTTAACAGCAGCTCTTACTCATCATGGGTTCTTTTCCTCAAGCAATATATATTTCCCCGATCATAGGTGCACAATCACGGTTTGCTGAGAAGTGAGGGTCTGTAAAAGGCATGGCTGTGCGCCATCTCTATGCGTTCGCGAGGATCGTTCATTGTCTCATCTCGCAATGCTTGAAGAATGGCCCCTGTTGTGAGCTCCCTGAACCAAATGGACTAAATCAGCAGTCACAAAATAAGCAACAAGTGAACATTCTAAGTCTTTATCTGGATGAAATGTGCTCTAAAATATAATTACAATATCAACAAAAACACATTTTAAAAAAAAAATTGATTTCTTTATTACTAGAACAATAAGAAGTTGGAAATCAAACCTCTTAATCAATATCTTGTACAATGTCTTCAGAATGGGGCAGAGCTCAACTGGAGCTACAGGCTTATTTTCATCAGGATGCAATATACTTAAGCTGGACTGACTAAGAAGCTCGTAAAATGCACCGACTGCAGAGACACCCTGCGGTAAGAAAATCGACAGTAAGCAAAGTATAGTAGTGAATCTCACTCTGTCTTCACAAATATATGAAAGATTCTAGTAGCCGAACTAAAATTGATAAATCACTCATAACAATACAATTATCAACACAGAATTTCAGTTCTCAAACATAGTGGCAAGAGAAGATCAAGCAACTGACCTGAATCATTCCTTTGCCTTTGATGCTGTCACCCATGTCAGGGCTCAACTCTCCCTTAGCAAGCATCTGGCCATACCATGCATTACGACCTTTCAATAAGGTCACATAAGTGTCAGCTAGCAATGGACCGGCCAGTTTTTCAGGCTCTTCTGCCAGTAGGTGAGTGATGAATATCATTTCAGATGTGCAGTGTGCGAAGTATACTGATTTGCTTGTTGCACTCTCATTGGTCAGAGCTGCTACCATTCCTGAATAATACAAGTTTCCCGGAACAAAAAAAAAGGGTTAGTTTGGTGAGAATGTTCAATTTATTGTCCTGTGCCACAATTCTGAATACAAATGATAAGAAAACTGTAACTAATTAGTTAAATTCCTTCATATACTGTAAAAATGGATATGGAATATAATGATTGGAAAGAGAAGCATCAGTGATAAAAGAAAGGCTCATATCAGAGCAAATCAACTAAGGATCACTGCATGGATTGAAGGAAAAATGGCAATCATAGTCTCCAATCAAATGAATAATAGCCCAACCTATTGTTGGATGAGAGAATGCTCAAGCAGCTCAACAGTTAAGAGTGATCGAATTTCATCTAATAAACAACTCCACTATCAAGCTGGACCTATTTGCAATTCCAAATGTTGTCAAGCTTGCTAACATGAGTTTAATTTTGTACCAAAACAGTCCATGTCAAGCACTTCATCAATAAGCAATTAAAAGAGTGTCAAAAATAGGAAATTAAAATATACTACCATCCCTATCCAAGTGCAGTATGCATATACAAAGGTGCAATTTCTGAAAAAATTTCATGCATCTATGGAACAGTTATAGTTTAAAGATCCAGCAGAATGTGAAAAGCATAAGTATCATAATATGAATATAACACCTATACTACATAATATTATGTAATGGCCACTGTTGAGCATAATCTGCAAAATGTGACAAGAACAAAAAATAGAGAGTTTTTTTCATAACAATAAGAAGCACTAATGTAACAAAGACAGTATTAGTAATTAACTTATTCAAGCATTTTCAGAAGAAGAAGAAGAAGATTACCAGCACCGATAGCATAAACATTCTTCAAGCCACCCATAACTTCATGTGTGACAAGATCACTGTTGTCCCATACAATAAAATGTGGCTGCCTCAAAAACTTAGCGAGAGGCTTCCTCCACTTATCAGCTCCACAAATTCGAGCATTAGCATATTCCTTGTTATAAATCTCTGAAGCAATATTTGGACCCCCAAGATAAAGAATGTTCTCCATAGGTACTCCAGCTGCAAGACATTTTATTCATGCTTTGATCAAGCAATGTACACATTGAAAGCAGAATAATGCCTGAAAAAAAAAATCTAGATAATCCATACAATAATATAGCAAGGATCAGCAGTATCTTCAATAACAAAATGTACAAGCTGTGCTTTTAAGCAATACTAATAATATGGAACATAAGTCACTGGACTTGATATATCATACAATCTCTCTTAATAAGCTCATAATTTTTTTATCTGACCGTGTTAAAAAGAGTGTTTTAAGATTCGGACTAGCAACCCATCCATTAGAATATAAAACTTCGCTATGCTATTGAATAGTTGAGGTTAATCAAATAAGAGAAAAAAGAATCTCACTTGCATGGTTGATCATCTGTGTTGGAGTGATTATCCGGGGTTCAGGATCCAAAGCCGCTTCAATACCTTTGGCCAGTGAGATAATGACAGGATAAGTAATCCTTTCCTTCCAATACCTACTAATCTCCTCGAACACCTCTCTAGTCTCAGTGGAAGGCAAGCCATTCACTACAATGTCAGCATCCCACACAGCCTCCTGAAGGTTGGTCACCACCTTCATTGGGCAAAGCGGTGTATCAATCATGTTCAAGCAAAAGCCATCCTTCAAGATCTCATCCGCATACAATGTGCGATCTCCAAGCCGAGCCTCAACATATTTCAAGTATGCACATCGCCGTATCAACCTCCTCAACACATCCTCCCTTGAGTTAATGACCTCAAAAAGATGCTCAGCAGTGGACTTATCCACAGACCTTCCTGGCCTCCGCCATATCCTAACCTGCACCTTTTCACGCAGATGCCCATAAGCATCCTGCAACAATGCTGCGAAGACACTGCCCCAAGCGCCTGCGCCGACACCAACTATCTTTAGAAGATCACCATCTGATTTTCCAAGGAGACGGCGGAGCTCATCAAGCTTCTCTTCAGCACCATTGGAGCCATGAATGGAGCCATTTGAAAGCGGAGCACTATGGGATCCATCTACATTGCCAACCATCTTCTCCCAATCTAAAACCAACAAAAGATTCAACCTTAGCCCTCCCTCTATATATGTATATCGATCTATATATCTTTGAATTTAACGCGGAAAACCTCTCTAGAAAGCAAATCTCTCCACGATTCCAGTGAAAAAGATCAATTTTCCTTCTTATTCAACACACAAAACCTCTAGAAATCCTAACAAAATTCGAACTTTGAGATCAGAATCAACTCAAACTCCCATAAATATCCTAAAAATCAAAATTTTCTACATAAAAAAACAGAAACACATTCACAGAGTTCCTCCTCAAAACATCAAATAATCCCTCCCAAAAAAATCAAGAAAATGGGAATTACTTCACGATTCTCAATGAACATCAAATCAAACCTATATATCAATTAATCAATGGAATTCACACCAAAACAAATGCCAAAAAAGGGATTCAAAGCCGTACCTTTGGGATTGCCGTTGAGTTAGGTGGTCTACCGCAACGAAATTTCATTAAAAACGATGCCCAAGTTCCGTGTCGGAAATTCCAAAGCTCTCTCTTTTTTTTCTCTCTTTTTTTTTTTTTTTAATTTAATTTCGGTGTGCTTTGAATGCACCGAAAACTAGAAGTTTAAAAAGGGCTTTTACTGATTACACCCAGAAAACTTGTAAATTAAAAGTTAAAAGTTGGAATGCAAATGAAATTTATGTCAATTTCAATAAAAATTTAAATATTTTTAAATAAAACTCAAAACTTACACCGTCTAAAATTTAATATTTTAATATTTATGAAATATCAATTTGGAAGTATATAAAAAAGTTAAATTAAACTAATAATTTAAAAGGTGGCTTGGGATTAGACTCATGTTGAGGTGGCCAATGCCGACATTTTAAATGAAACCATCAACTGAAATTATTTCTCATACGTTTTATATTTTATAAATTTAAAATGATTTCTTGCAAAGCTGGAATTTTGAATATTTTGAAGGGGGAAATAAGAAGAAAAAAGTACATTCCAGAAGCTGAAAGTTGCACAAGAAATGGGTATGGGATGATGATCTTTCACGTTTATTATGGTTGGGTGGCAGCAAACATTGAAACTTTGTGAAGGTGGCCGACCATTAATGCTGAGCTTCAAAATTGTTTATAATCCAAGTATTAATCTTCTCAAATTATTGTTAATTAATTAAAACACTGTTAGTTCAAGATTAGTTCAAAATGTGAGCCAATTTTGATCATCTTGTAGAAACAATGTATTCATTGCAAGAGATAAGGGTTGGTGGTGCCAGCTCTTATAGATCACAATAAATGATATTCATGGACAAACACCACCCCAAATCTTGTTGAGCTAAGACAATATACATGTGCGTGTGCGTGTGTATTAAAATTTAAAAAAAAAGAGGAGGCAAAATAACAACATTGATACAAGTACCTGAATAATTGGCTTGAGCAAATAACTTAGAATGCAAAAAAAATTATTACTTGATCCGAAGCATGTATCTGTCAATACAATTTCCGGAGACGGTTTATTTCGCAATTTAAATACGGCAAAGCTGCGGTTTAGAACACATATGCTCAGCAGATAATCAAAGTATCAAACTCCCCACTGCAGAGTTGGGAGGAAGCGATATTTGCAGTTTCGAGTTGCTAGAATAACTTGCAGTTAATTGTGGAAAACTAAAGCCAAGTGGTGAATGATATGAGATGCAAACTATACAATTCTATGATTCAAATTGCAAGATGAACTTGTTGTATCTAAAAATCAGTGATATGGAAGAGGTTGTAAAATGACTTATTTCTACACCATTTCTGGGCCTCCGGAGAGTGGTTCATAGCCGTCGGTATCATGAGCTGAAAACTTGGGCTTCTCGGCAGGTATGCACTTCAAAATAACTGCTACAATCATGCTGATTGCGCCGATGAGGATGGTTAGTAACCACAAATGCCAGTTCAATGGGACTGTGCTTGCAAAAGCGCCGAGGAATTCCACTATTACTACTTGGAATGCAGCAGTGGCAACTAAGACGACAGCGAAGATCCAGCTGCTAAATAGTCCACGGAAGACATTGATCTTCTCCATATCCCGGCTATTGATTTCATTGAATACCTGATGCAATGCAAGACGAACACACAAAATAAATAAATAAATAAATGAGTTTAAATATTGATTACTATTATGGAAAAAAAATTGTATCTTATGAGTTCTACTTGAGATACTAGTAGTTTAATAGTTGTAATCTTAGATCAGACAATATTTCAGTCTGTTGATAAAGAAACAAATGGTCAAGAAGCAAAACACAGAGTACTCATATTTTTCTAATATTCCAGAAATAAACTGAAACACATCCAATATGGTTATGGTTACCTGACAAAACACGAAAGTATTGAATATGAATGTATTGAGAACAGCATCTGCATTCGGACCGGTAAGCTTCAGAAGCTGCTTCCCATCAAACATGAGAACTCCAAGCACAGCCAGCTGATATATACTTTGGCCCATGATATTCTTCCACATAGTCCTTGTGATAAAATGTTGACCCTTGCTAATGGGGGGTCTCTTCATCATTTCATCATTTGGAGGCTCGGTCGCTAATGCCAAAGCACCAAGGGTATCCATAATCATGTTAACCCAAAGTAACTGAACAGCAGTAAGAGGAGCACTCCCTAAAAGTAAGTGTAGTGAAATAACATTAGCAGAGGAGCTAATTTCTACAGAAAAAAATTGCAAAAGATAGCATAGAAAACAGTTAAAATGATAGATTTGGCGTACCAGTGATGCATGCTGAAACAAAATTGACCATCAAGGCAACAACATTAACAGTAAGCTGAAATTGTACAAACTTCTGAATGTTAATGTAAACTGCCCGCCCCCATTTGGCTACATTAATAATTGTAGAGAAGTTGTCATCCATGACAATGACATCAGCATTCTCCTTCGCAACCTATAAGGACATAGAACTTTGAGGCAAAGAAGAAGGAAAAACCAGTAATGGGAAGTATAATGACCAAACTTCAACTTCAATAATGCTACAAAAAACAGTTCAGGGACCATAATTTTGCTGGTTAGCCAACAAAGAGTATCTAAGAGATGATTTTGACAGGCACAAGTAAAACTTACCTCTTTGCCATGAATGTACTGATGGTTGTGAATTAAGTTAGTAACAAGGGAAAAGTTACCTCTGTGCCAGCAATACCCATTGCTAGACCAATATCTGCTTCATGCAGTGCAGGAGCATCATTAGTTCCATCACCGGTAACTGCAACTACTTCATCAAACATCTTCCTCAAGTTTGTCACTAATGTGTGCTTATCCAAGGGTAAGGATCGAGCCAGTACCTGCAGATGAACATAATAACATTCAGCAATCTATTAGTAACTAGAGATACTGATAAGTTTAGCGTAATAGGAATTAGATTATGACAAAGGAACCTGAAGCTTTGGTATTAAAGTCTTCATCTCTTCAGGACTCTTGCTTCTGAACTCTGAACCTTCCATAGCTAACCCATCATCAGTAAATATGCCGCACTCTTTAGCTATGGCTTTAGCAGTATTGATATTGTCTCCTGTCACCATTCGTACAGTAATACCAGCAGCAATACATGTTTGCACTGCCTCCTTGACTCCAGGGCGAACTGGATCTTTGATACCAATGACAGCTATTAGTGTGTAACCATCAATAGGGATGCCATCTGCATCGTAAGAGTCATCCATATCCTTAAAGGCTAGGCAAAGTGTTCTTAGAGCTTCACAGGCAAAATTATTAATGACATTCATGATATCCTTTATCTTTTCTTCTGACAATGGAACAGTATTTCCATTGCTATCAATCATCTTGTCACACATCTGCAAGATGATTTCAGATGCACCCTTACAGAAAGCACGAACATCCCCACCACATACTGATACCAACACAGACATCTTCTTCTTAACTGAATTGAAAGGTTCAACCTTCAGTTTTCTGCAATCATGATGTTGGCGTTGGGTGTCAACACCCTCCAAGTGCAGTCCAAATTCCAAAACAGCTGTTTCAGTAGGCGAACCCAATATCGTGTTTTTACCGTCTTTCCCCCTTACGACCTCAGAACCAGTATTCTGAAAGATGCACTGAAGAAGAATGCTTAGAACCTTCTCAGACACTAAAGACTTGAGTTCATCAGCAGTCCCCTCACCCTTGCATGATTTAGATACCTCACATATCCAATACTTATCAACTACCATGTGGTTAGTTGTCAAAGTTCCAGTTTTATCAGTGCAAATGCAACATGCTGACCCCATTGTCTCACATGCTGACAAGTGCCTAACAAGTGCCTTATCATCCATAAGCTTTTTCATTGCAAAGGCCAAACTCAAAGTCACAGCCAGAGGCAGCCCTTCAGGAACTGCAACAACAATTATAGTCACGGCAATGGCAAAATAATTCAGTATTGTCAAGGCATCATCTGGATGCCATGTCAGCAGCCCAACACTTACAGCCTTATCAATCAAAAATCTGACCAAAAGGACTAGAAATGTTAATGTTGCAAATGCCAAACCAATCTTTCCAATAATAGTTGCTACACCATTTAGTTTAACCTGCAAAGGTGTTTCATCCTCTCCCCCCTGGCTCAAAGTCTCCATTAATCGCCCCCATTCTGTCCTCATGCCCACAGAGATCACCAACATTTTAGCAGAACCATCCTGCACTTTGGTCCCAGCCAAAAGAAAGGGCTTCTCTTCAGAAATATAAACAGGCTCACTTTCACCAGACAAGCTTGATTCATCAATCAGGAAAGAATAACCAGATATAAAAAGACCATCTGCTGGAACTTGATCTCCTATCGACAGATGAACAACATCACCAACTACCAAATCATAGATGGAGACCTTCTGTCTATAGCCATCTCTGGTCACCTGAATAAATATCTTTTTCTTTTCTGCATCTAAAGCCTTAAATTGTAGTGACTGTTTATAGTCACTTACAGCAGTTACAACGACAACCAATAAAATACTAAGTATGATGCCGAGTCCATCATACATACCCTTTGGCCATCCTTCAGTGGCAAGTCCCACCACTACAGAAATTGCAGCACAAACCATAAGAATGATCAAAGTCAGGTCTTGTAACGCATCCCAGACAAACATCCAAAAACTTCTGGAGGGCTTCTCAATGTACCGGTTGACACCAAAAATATTCTGTCTTATAGATAAATCACTGGATTTTAACCCATCATCAAGTGAAACGGAAACTTTCCTAGAAATACCTTCAACACCTCCATGAAATTTCAAGCTCTTGATATCATGGCTACTAACTATCGATGCCAATTCATCAGCACCAATGTCAAACCCAGCATCTTTTGCCTCTTTTGGAAGCTTGTAATCCTTCTTAGCCACAGCTGCATTAGGGAAGCACCAATCTTAATATAAAGAACACACTCAAAAGAGAATATGACAACACTCAATGAGAACTAATAATAGAGGTTATACCCTCAATGAAGGTAAGGGCAGCCTTTTGAACATATAGAGCCACTCTAATTTTCTCCTGAAGGACAAAACCAACAAAAACCATGAAGAGATGTGCAACTTACATGAATAACAAAGAAGAAATTAAATTAAAAAAAAAACATTTTATTGCCGATAAGACCAATAAAAGGTACTTCTGTGCAGAAAAATACAGATAAATATGTATCTACAATTTCTCACCATTTACAATATCAACAAAGGGGCATGTTCAGTACTACCCAAAATAGTAAGCTAGAAGAAAATATGATAAGTATCTCAATCAGTCTGCAACTATGGTTTCATTTGCCACCTTAGAGTTGGCATTCCTATTTGAACATGGTTATAATGGGAGAGTCCAGATTCGAGAAACATAAAAGCCCGACTTCCTCGAAATTTACCGTAGGAAACTGGCATAGATCAACATCCACCGAGCATACATCAAGTTTATATTTTAATTTCTAGAAAGCCAAAGATAAAGTGATAGCAAATAATAATAATAATAATAACAAATAAATAAAAACGAAATCTTATTTTTGTTTCCATGTACTACACTAGAAAAGCTATTATCTTGGAATTTTTCCATATCATACAACAATATTCTTCAGTTCTTATAAAGTCTAACAGATCCACAAGAAACCAACATTAACCACAACACAATGGTTCAAGTTAATTATCACACTAAAACCAACACTGAAGAGCAATCCTGCTACCAAATCCAGTACAATTTAAACAAGCAAAAGTTATGCATACAATGGATGGTAACTCAAACTATTACTAATCATCATAATTAAAAAATTAAAAGAAAAGGACAAGTCAACAAGTCAATTATCCATATTAAAAAGCAAAAAACTTTACAGGAAATTTCATGGAAGCTGCAAACTTGACGGATACCACATGCCAATAACTTTCAAGGTCAACTAAATTACAAAGAAGTCTCCCGAACCATTAAGTCAGAGCAATTAACCAGATCTTTAAGTCAAAACCAAACAAAAACTTTGAAAAATCAATCATTTTCCCCTTTTGGAAGTTAAATTGCAGTTCCAATTCACCAACAATTTTTTTTAAAAAAAAAAAAGAAGAAGAGAAGAAAATGTAACAAAGCACCTGGATCTTGCGCTTCTTGGCCTCAACCTCAGAGCGCTTGTCAAGGTCGGGAACATGCCGGAAACGTCGTCGCCGGTTCTTGACGATCTGGCCAACGGCGGAGCGCCACCTTCGTTGCGCCTCTACCGATGGATTCTTCGGCGGCAATTCAAAGTGTTCCCTCAAATAACTCTCCATCGAAACCCTAGACAGACTTCAAAGTGCAAAATCTCAAGCTCATAAAGGGTTCCCACAATTTCCCCTTTTACTATAATAATAAATAATAATAAAATATATAAATATATTTATATATATATTTTAATACATAACGGTCATAGTGGGAACCGTTGTTTCGGCGGGAGTGGATGCGATATGACCGGCAATAACAACCCTTGGGTTTGTATATATAAGGGGTCTTCTGCAAAAGTGTTCACATTTATTTACATTTCTTTTTTATTATTCTTTTTGCTTTTCAGACCCTCAATTGTTGCGAAATTATGTGTAATGTTCTATGCGAGAGACCAGAAGAACTTCACAGTTTTTCCGACTCTCAATTGGTGAGGAATTGTGTGTAATCTTCTTCCCTTTGTTTGGTATGCCCCTGTGTGACGGAAAAATAAAAAAAGAGACAAACACATCTAAGAAGAAAAAATTCACCAGGAAATGACGACAAAAGTCTCTCATACTGCCAAAAACGTCTACTAGATTAAACGAAGACTAGAAGTTTGTTTTGCTTTCTATCTATTTTAATAAAATAGTAGTTTATTTATTTTTTATAAAAAAAACTAGAAGAACTTGAGAGCAATTAATATCAATCTTTTTTTTTCAAGGAAAAAATATTAATAAGTTATGAAATCAGAAAATTATTTGGAAAGAATTTTTTTTTAAGGAAAAAACATTAATACGTTTTGAAATAAGAAATTTTTTGGAAAGAATTTGTGATATTTGTTTATATGATAATTGGGTGTTTCTATAAAGTGAGGAAATAGGAAATAATTAAAAAATATAAAAAATGATAATAATTAAACTTTATTTCATTCCTGTATTTTAATTATTAAGAGATAATTATTGCATATTATTCTGTTGGTCTAACCAAATAAAAGAAATCAATTCTTTATATATAAGTTAAATTATATACCATTAATATTTAAAAAAAAAACTTAAAATATGAAAGGATTTATATAAGGTAATGTCAATATAGTTGGTAGTTGATGATGGTATCTTTTATTAAAAATGAATTTCCATTTTAATCATAATTATAACAAACAAAATCTATCATATAAACAAATAATAAAAATTAAAAATATCTTTATTCCGTAAGGATAGGTACACCGGCTGTTGATTGGAGCATGGGCAGAAAAGTCCAAGATGCTTTTGAATATTATCTTTAATAAGTAAAATTACTCATATACCCTTAAAAGAAAATGAGAAAGCGAAATTTACATGATTTTGTATGCAAATGAACGGTTAAGAGTTCAAGATCCAGATCGGAAATGCGCTTGATGACATGTCCATGTTCTCATTAAATTAAAAAGTGTGAAAAAAAAAAAAGCATTTATTGTTTGAAAAGGCACTTTATGAAGAAAAAAAATTGAACTCATTATGAAGCATAAATATTTTAATTAAATGGCCAACACTGTTGTCATAATAAGCAATTATATAAAATCATGAAACTTCCAAGCCTGAGAAGCAATGTTTCTCAGAATATTATGAAACAAAAAAGTTACCCTTCTGATTACATAACACATGGGATTTCTGCAAAACTTTGATGAAAATCCAATCCTTGATTATAAACAAAATAATCCTGATAAAAAGAACATAAGGAATCAGTTTGATATATATATATTGTTAGGTGCTTGTTTTGCAAATAGGTTGAAGTTTAATAAAGTACAACATAATTTCATAGTTTTTTCATCCTAAAATTGTAGTAAAAATATTTTGCCAGATGGTAGCATGGTAGCATAATCAAAAGATAAAACTATTCTTGATTAAAATAAAAAAAAAATGGCAAAACTAGTTCTAACAAAACTAATCTCAAGTACTCAGCAAAATATAATAAAATTTTTATATTAAATATAAAACAATACAAGCACTTGCTCTGCAACATAATCACTTATATTGTATTGTTCTCATCCACTAACCGAATGTGGACGTTTTGCTTGATATTAATTGGTAGTTTGTGAATCTATAATGAGTGGTCGATGCATGAACCTATGCAAACATGCAGCAATTACCAAACTAAATCACCACATCAAACAATTGATACAAAAATGCACCAACTTCAGAATTAAATTTTGTATAGGAAATTTGACAATAGTTATGGCACAGTTTGACAGAATTTGATAACTTGATGCTTAATAATGATATACAGCCTAAACTATGTCCTTTTCGTCGAAAAAAACACGTTTATACAATTGCAGTTACACTACTCTTAAATGTTTCACCAAAAGAGCAAAAGTTCCATTTGAAACAAGATACAGGCAAAACCATACAATAAACCTGATGCAGCACGTTCACGCGTGCTTGAATAATTTCATGCTGAGCCAATGCAGATAAATGGCTATAACAAGTATAGGAAGGGTGAGAGGCACCAGAAGACAATAGTACCTGTCAAAAAACATAAGCTCAATAAGGAAGACTATGATGGAGACGTGCCATTTTAAAATAAAAGGAAAAAAATACATGTTTATACCTTATTTGATGAGAAGTAAGAACTCAAAACAAAATCTTACATAATATAGATATTTGTCTAGATTATAATTTTCATCCATGATAGAACAAAATATTTCTGTCATATAATGATTTAATGCACAGTTGACACACCAACTGAATATAAGAACTTCATCATCAGTTACCATCATATCATTTACCAAAACAAGTCTAACTAACAATGGATGAACCCAATGTCCTTAACTGAAGTATGCTTGTTTTCTCAACCATTTCCCTTATTAGTGTTCCACTGCCCAGTGAAGATACTCTTTGACTCCATACATTTGTCAAGAATTTCATGGTAGACAGACTAAGGTGAGCGCACTTTCAATAGCAGAAAACTTACCAGCACTTATCTACAGGTTAATCTACACCATATTTTTTAGTAATGCAACAAGTTACTCCCCAATAACATCATGGGAAGACTAAATGTGACCATAATGAAACAAATTAGCACAATTTCTCTTGGGATAAAAATAAATGAACTCGCTAAATCTACCAAATATAAGTCAAAGAACTTGACAGCAATTAATACCAGTCATTCCGGACAGCAGAAAGAAACCAATTTTCCGATGGTGGCAAAATTTTGGACAAGATTGAAGCATAGCAAAATGCCAGAAATGAAGCACAGCCGAATATAACAAGGATCAATCCTCGAATTCCCGAATAGACAGGCATAGATGAAGCTGATTTATCTGAAACAGAAAGCTCCTTGAAGCTTGAGTAACTTCAAAAACCACAGTGCCTCAGCAGATACTCCATCCTACATGACTACAATGGATGTACATTTTAAGCTATTGAATTCGAAGTAGAAAAACTAGCTATTGAGGCACCAAAAAAATCATACTTTGCAAGCATTAAAACATTTATCAAACTATCTCATGAACAAAATCCCAAAGAAATTCACCACAAGACTTACCAATAAAATCTGGCTTTCTCCTAAACATAATATATAATCCATCAGAGATCTCTATCCAATCCAATGTGCATACAAACTAAAATACTAATTATAAATCACACCAAAAAAAAATCATCTGATAAACAATCAGATATCAACAGGCATAGATTTAGAAGCTTAAATTAAGTGAAATTACTCAAAAAATAGCAATTTTAACTACTAAAAATGGTCTGAAAAACAAGACAGAGATCTCGATTGAGGTAAAGATAAGTAAAAAAAAAAGGAGAAAACAAGGAATACCTTCCCCGCTAACGCGCATCGAGGTTGGAGATCCGGCTCCATGGAAATGGAAAACAGAGAGCTTTGCGCTTGAAGGGGAATTGGGGAAAACCATCACAAGCCTCTATTTTCCAGCGCATCTGGGCCGTCCATTCTAATATAAATTTAAAATTACTTATATACCCCTCGTAGAAATGGGTAATTATTAGTATATCACAGTAAAAGTTTTGTAGAAAATTTGTATTTGTTTATTTAACAATTTATGAATACAAGTTTTTTAATCTTATTTTCTAACTTTGATTTTTTTATATATTTTTCTTAATATTTTATATTATATTTAGATAATAAATGATATTCTTATGTACAATTTTTTAAAAAAAAATTATAGTTTTTTTAAAATAAATCTCAACACATTTATCTTTATTTTTTTATAATAGGATAAATTATCTCACACCGATGTCCTTTTATTATTAGACCTCAATTATATATTAAAAAATAAATAAATTTTTGATTTTTCACATGAGAATCAAATGTTTGACTGTTTAGTTATTACAGTAATAAAGTAATAACTATGTTAAGCACGTGAATGTTTTTCAGTATTAATAATTTTGTTCATAAGTAATAACGATATTTTTAAAATTTAAAATAATTAATAATCCTTTGTATTTACTAACCTCACTTGAGAAATATAAAACAAGTAGAAAGGAAAAACAGAATCCATCCTCGTTATGAAATGCATTGTAGACCTGCTGAATTGTTAGCCTAAGTTAGTAAATAATTTTTAAAAATAATATGGATAAGCAATGAATATGATTCTAACCTTAGACTTATTGAGATAAATATTTTCTTCTTACCATATTTACTTTGACATATATAAATATTTTATTTTTTTTTTAATAATTAATCTATCAATTTTACTTTAAATACATAAATAATTTATTTTTAAAATATTTAATTTATCTAAGAGTCACAAGTTGTAAATTAATTCAACTTGCTTTGACATACATAAATGTTTTATTTTTAAATATATTTAATCTATCAATTTTACTTTGAAATATATAAATATTATTATTTTTTAATATTTAATTTATTAATTACGTAACAGTCACGAGTTGTAAATTAATTCAAGTAAGAGTTGACAACCTTATAAAAAATTATCCGAACTAAAAACTACTTCCAAGTGACCCAAATTTCGGCCAACTCGGATTAGTTATTTAAAATTTATTTATCTATTTATTTATTTTTTTGTTGTGATTATAAAACAAGCCAAATGTTTTTTTTTTAATAAATAAATAAATAAAATAAAATAAAAAAACAAGCGAAATGTTGACATCTGTGCGAGTCCAGGAAGAAGAAGACAGGGTCATCACAAAGGAGAAAAAAAGCTTGGAAAAATCTCACAAAAAATAAATTTTTAAATTGGAAAAAAAAATCCATGTTTTGAGAATAAGAGAAAAAAACACAGTGTTTATCTTTTCATATTCCAATCAAATCAATCCTGTGTTCACATTTGATTCCTCTCCGAGTCTCCCTTCCTTTTGATTCTGCTTCCCTGACAGGACTCCTCTTCTTGAACCCTAGATGCTCTGCTTGCCCTTTTCCAAGTGCTTTTCATGCGCAAAAGTCGAATTTTGATGCTTCAGTTCCACTACTTGACCTCAACGTCAATCTCGTATTCATCTAATCTCGCAAAGATGCTCCTTTTGGCTTAAGTTCTGTCAATTCTGATATACTGAGGTGAATTAGGGTTTTCTTTTGTGTTTTTGATTGGTTTGGTCGCTGCTGCTTGTGTTCTGTTCTCATTGTGATGCTTGAGTTTTAGTCCTTGGGCTTAATCACCATTTTGGTGTTCATCTAATCCTGCAAAGAAGCTCCTTTTGACTTAAATTTTGTGAATTCTACTATAATGAGCTGAATTAGGGTTTTCTTTATTGTTTCTGATTAGTTTGGTTGCTGCTGCTTGTGTTCTGTTCTCATTGTGATGCTTGAGTTCTACTTCTTGGCCGCAATCACCATCTTGATGTTCATCTAATCCTGTATGAAGGCCCTTTTGGCTTAAATTTTGTGAATTCTGCTATACTATAATGAGCCGAATTAGAGTTTTCCTTTTCTGCTTCTTATGAGCTTGTTTGTTTGTTTGCTTGCTAGCTGTTTGTGTTCTGTTATCAATTAAAGAATTCAGTAATCTCTTTCTGGGGTTTCTTTGAGATGATACAATTCTCAAATTGTGAATTTGATTTCAAATTTTCAGTTGGCATAGGAAAATTGGAGGATTAATTTTGTATGCTTATGAGGTGATGTTGAGCTCAAGGAATTTAGTCTGAGAGAGATGGAGTCTGTGGAAGAAGGAGAAGTTGATCTTCAAACTCAAATACTTCTATCAAACACTGACATGCAAAGTAGCTTTGATGAGTTTTTAAGAAATACAACAACATGCACACACACTCACACCTGCAACCCACCCGGCCCTTCGACAGCAAACCACACACATACTTGTTACCACACTCATACTCAAGTGTTTGCCACTAGTGAAGGAGAAGGAGATGATGAGGGAGAAGCCAAGAAGCCACGGAAACCATTGGGGAACCGAGAGGCTGTGAGGAAGTATAGGGAGAAGAAGAAGGCGCACGCTGCCTATTTGGAAGAGGAAGTGAAGAAACTGCGGATGTTGAATCAGCAGCTTTTGAAGAAATTGCAAGGGCATGCTGCATTAGAAGCCGAGGTGGTTAGATTGAGAAGTCTTTTGGTTGATATCCGAGCTAAGATTGATGGTGAATTAGGTGCTTATCCTTTTCAGAGGCAATGCAGCAGCAATGGCAAAGTTTTTCGGTGCAGTTCTGATTCACAATGCGTCCATGAAACTGCTGCCGTTGTCGGTTGGGAAGGAGGTTGCATGCCTGCTATCATCAATTGCCAAAGTGGCCAGAATTTAGAAGTTGCGAACTCCATGGATGTCTTCGGAAGCTTGGTTTCGTCTTCATCTCAAGCAGAATGAATTTCTCTTCTGAAAGAACAAGGTCTGAGACTCTGAGCTCCTTGAATTTATATTTTTACTGAGTTGTGTCTTGAAATTTTGAGTGAAGTTATTAGTGGTATATAATAAGCAGGAGTGAAGTGTTTTGCTGGGTGATGTACAGGCGTGACTCATATATAAGGATAATTACTTATAGTCAGGAATACCATAAGGGTTCTTGTTTAACCATATGTTCACTAAAACTTATAGCAGTATAGGTTCACTCTTTTCGAATGTAAATTACAATTGTAATTAGACAATCTTCTTCTTTACGAAAAGAAATTATCGAATGTATACCAAGTGCCCTTATTTTTGTGTCCACTGTGTGTAATGTGTTGGTGTTATCTATGGTGAAATGCAGATGCTCATATTTCTTGATTATCTTTGAATGCCATCGGCAGTATTATCGTTAACACCTGTGCAGTATTATCGTTTACTTTTCCATATTCCTGAAAAATACCAAATAAAATTGAATTATACACCAGTCTACATATTTACAGAACTTTATGTACTATTGTGAGAACCCTAAAAACTTTAGACACAGAAGTCCATAAGAAGTTTGGATGCCATTCATAAGCATGTACAATGATGCTACACTTGAGCATGTAACTTCACTAAGCTAACACGTCTAATAATAGGTTAAAAAAAGAAAAATAAAACAAAAAATGAAGAGTGTAAGTGCAGCTAAACATCTGCGACACGAGTAGCAACTCGTAGCCAAGCTATACGTCGGTGGCCATTTGTCCTTAGGAATATACATCTGTTGTATTCATCTCTCAATATGATTAATGTTTTGACGTAAAGATCATCATCCAAACCTTCCATCATATTCAGCTCACTTATGCATTTGTCCAAGCATTTGAATGGATCAGTCCCTAAACTCGCAGGTACTGACTCTACCTTCCTCTCAGAAATGTCTTGATGTCTGTTTGACGTCAGTGTCACACCGGAATATGATCGGTGTCTTTTGCGATGATTGATGATGGTTGATTGCTGTGGAGCTTGCGCTGTCAACAAGTTTGTGGTGTTTGGAGTAGTGGAAGGCTCACTAGGATCATTATTCTCATCTTTCGATACTACATTTAGGTTAGATACTTCGGTTGCTTCAAACCCATCCATCCCCTCGATCGTGTCTTCCTCCGGTGCATCAGTGTCTTGACCAGAGCATGAACGATTCCCATTGTCTTTTGACGAACCAAAAATGATCTCCAGCTCTCGGAAACAAGTGACTGGTTTTTGTTTGTAAAACTTTGCTGCCCTATGTTTCTGCATGTATAACCATATTACTTATCAAGAGTTACCATCAAAATGCTGTCATGACTAAAAGACTTACAGTAATGCTTTTGCTCCAGCAAGCTTCATCAGCAACCACGAGTTGTCTTTTCTCGTCCCAACCGAACTCAGGGAGACTCCTGAGAAACATTACAGCCCTGTACTCATGTCTATAGAATCTCAGCCGGTTCTTCAGTTGATCAGTATCAATATTCATGTCTGTCTTGTCGTTGAATCTAACCAGCATGTCCTGCCATGCTTCTCTTTTGAATGTTGAACCCTCCTTATCTCTGTTAGGGGCGTGCTCAACCAACAATGCCAGAAAAACTTTATCCATTTCAGTAGTCCAAAATAACCTACTACGCAATGGCCCTACAGCTGCAACAGTATCCATAATCTTCGTCTGAATCTCCTGTTGACAGATAAAAAATATGAAATCATAATACAAGCAAAACTTTAAATTCAATGTCAAGTCCTCTGAATATAACTGGAAGGCAATCAGCAATCAACATCCACGCTTGTTAAAATTACAGTCCTGCAAAGAAACTATCATCTGAAGATAATATCTCCATCAAGCAAACAGATTGTTTCATAGCCTTGAAGTGCAAGGCAAGTTGAACTCAATAACTCTAACATTGACCCTAGAACATGCAAAGCTGTGACAGAAAAACAAAAAGACTCAATCAGAGTAGATAAATGAGACTAGCGCATTGTTGTTAATTTGCCATAGGAGCAGCTAAGTATCCACTGAACAAGGGAATTGTCCTCAAACTTGGATAAGTCCTATTCATTTTTATTATGATATTGAAACCATTGATGCTATTTACTGCAGAACAAATTAAAATTTCAGAATGAAAACTACACCAGGGAATATCGCCAAGATATGTAGCAGGTAAAGTAAATTGCAGCATTCATTGAACCAAAATTTCAAAGTAATGAACAATTAAATCAAGTTCAAACTTCAAACCATCTAAATCTTATTCTAAGTATTGATCCAATTGACACATAATTTAGACTATTTAGTTAGCAAGATAACAATTACCAATTCATAATATCAAATAATTCCCATATTTCTTGCTCCGCATAAGATCAGCCCAGTACTTTGGTTTGATGAGTTAAAACTCTTGCTTGAACCATTATACTCCGCTAACTCTTGGAATTCAATTCCTTGGCCTCAGCTTTGTTACAAATCTCAACGTCATAATAAACAAGACAACCAAAAAGCAAGCACTACACTGATTGCTAGAAGGACAACAACACTAACCACCTCTTCAAACCTTCACAAATCTATCTTGCAAACACAACCTTAAATTCTCAAGTCCATCAAGAACAATCACAATTCTCTGTTTTCTTTCTTCCACCGCATCAACCTTTAATCCTCAAATCCTCCCAATAATCCCTTGTCACCATCCAAAACATTTCAAGAACAGTCAAAATTCTCTCTTTCCTTCTTCCAATTCTCTAACCAAAACAACACAACAACAATTCCACAAATACAATCAAAATCACAACTTTAACACAAAAACAAGACACATTCCACATATCACAACCCATGCAGGAATACAAGAATAAGATCAACACACATCATATATATATATATAAAAAAAAAGAAAAGCATTTGATCACAAGAGAAGTACCCCAATCTCGAAATTTAAAGGCTTTCCTTTTCTTCTTCTCCTCTCCCGGCGTTCCTCCGTTGTTAGCATTATCCCAAAGAAGAGATAGAGATAGAGATAGAGAAGAAGATAAACACAGAACAAGAGAGAAAGATAAGAACATAAAATTTTCAGTTCATCATCGCGTAATCGGAATTAGAATGGGGATAACGTTCTCTCTTTCTCTCTCTACTCACGTGCCAAATCACGTGATATTTGAGAATAATATTAAAGAATCGGAATAGCTTTCATCCAACGCGTAGCACTTATTCCTCCCTTTGCTATTCCGCCCCTTATTCCGGTTTTTTTATATTAATTAATTAATTAATTTCATTATTTAAATTTTATTTATTTAATTTTCTCCGTTTTGGAAAGATTATGATAGATCTACTTTGATATGGAGATGCCTCCCTGTTTTTTAAAATTTTAATGGCTGGATGATGATGATGATTTATTTGTTTTTTTTAAATAATTATCATTTAGTTGGCTTTTAATCCAATTTATTCCGTCTTCCTCCATTTCCAATCAAATCAGAGCGGTTTGGTTTCCGTTTTTTTTATCTCGAAATAACTTAAAATGATGATTTTTATCTCATAATAAACACGTTAGAGTTTAACTTAGATTTTTACGAGTTATTGAATTATACAGCAATACAAAATATATAATTTAAATAAAATTGATAATTTTAATGATTGTTAAAGTGATGAATTTTTAACTATCTTCATTTTACAGAGGTGCATCAAATGCAGTGGTTTGACTGATATCCTCATAGATAATTTCTATAAAGACCCCAAACATGAATTGTAATATCAAAACTTCAAACTCAAGATATCTCAATCACAACTTTGGATAGTTACTATTGAACTAGCTAACAATTTCTTAAATAAAAATATTAAACACAATAGTTTATTTATTTTTTATATCATAAACCATGGTTTTAAAATTTAAGTAAAAAAAACATGGATAACATATGAATAGTTCGAATAACAACTTTTATTCATTTAAATCTTAACATTATGTTTTTCTTTAAATTTTTTTTACAATATATTTATAAGATTATTAAATCTAGTTTTATTATAATTTTAATTTTTCAAGTCCTGATATTTTAAGTTATGAAACATGCATAATTAATTTTTGTTCTTTTATTTATTATTTTAAAATTAATAAAATAATGTTTTCCACAAGGGATTGACTTTTATAAATTATGTTAAATTAATTCAACAATTATGTTTTTTTTTTTAAGCAAATGTTAGTATTTTTATTGGCCATGAGTTAATGCCTCAAACTTACTATCAAGAGGCGTGTGAGCGTGATGTGATGTCTCAAACGAGGATTTAAATCACTCACTAGTTCACACAAAACACAAAAGATTCATATTAGTATTTCTAACCATTTAAATTAAGTAACTTTGGCCAATTATTTATGTTAAAATCTAGGACAAATGTGACACGAATAAATTTATCTTCACTGCGATATTTATCTTATCGTTATAACAAATAAAGATTTTTTTTCCAAATAAGTTTTATCTCATTCCGGTTGTCATTTAACTTATTTTATTCAATATTATTTTAATATATTCTAATTAACAAATAAAAGCTAATACAAACATAATAAATATATAATGGTATATATATATATATATGTCACTTCATAATTGTATGTAACTGTATTTTAGTATGGATGAAATGTTGTAATATTTATTTCTAATCTTTAATCAAACAGATATTAAAAAAATCAAAATTGAAAGTATAAAAAATTCCTTATAAATCTAAAAATAAAGAAAAATCACACCTGTGGAGCCCACGTGCGTGACAACCCCAGAAAATATCCGCACGTGTCTCAGTCCCCCGCGCCTGCAAGTAACACGTGACGTGCACGACACTTATTTTCCAACGATCCCTGTTTGTTCCTAAACAGCAAAACTTGGCTCCTCTGACTTCTAAACAAATCTAGCGAATAAAAAACTGACACGTGTCATTATAGGCCCAATTTCGTGTGGACAAACCGTGGTCACAATTAATGCCCTTAAATTTACTCTCATTCTCACTGAAAAATTCCTCAAAATTTTCGATTTTTAACTCACTGGATCCTTCTCAAACCCTACCAAAATCGATTCTTGGACCAGTTTGGAGGTTTGATTCCAACTCTTCCTCGAATCTTTAGAAGTTGCTTTAATTGTCCATCTTTTTCATGTATGCAATCTTAGATTTTAAAGTTTATTTGTTTATCCTTTAGATTTCATGAACATCTTTTTCTTTTTAATATCTGTTAAAGCTCCAGAATCAATTTGAAGTAGAGTTTTGCTTCCCTGAATTGAAAAATTGGAGGAAAAATCCTTTCTTTGAAGCTATTTGTACTGCTGGGGACTTACTGATGTGTTTTGATGCTCAGATTGGGTGTTTTGCAGTCAATAGTTGAGTAATTCTGGTTCATGATTGATGGAGACACTGCCTTTCTGTTGTTCTTTGGTTTCATGTTACCGGTTGAATAGTTTAGATTGTAAATCTTTAGGAAACAACTTTAGTTTGAGGCAGTCCAGAGCTCTTGTAAATGGAAGAACTGTTGTTATGTTTGCCGGCGCAAAATCAATGGCAAGTTTTGGAACTTCATGTCATGATAGTTATGAGATTGAGAACCTTTACAAGAAAGAAGGTGGCAGATTACTAGGTCTACTTGAAGAATATTCAAATCATGCTTTTTCTCAGAGCGCGAAAGATAATTGCAATTATTATGTGACTGATGGAAATGCAGGCTTAAGAGGTGTGTCTACAGAGGCTGATGAAGTTACAAAAATTTTGATCCCTGGATTGCCTGAGGGATCTGATGGTAATAATGGTTCTCCAATTAGTAGTTGTTTCTGGGAATGGAAGCCTAAGTTGTCTGTGCATTATGAGAAATCGGGGTCAGAAAATGTTGGTGCGCCGGCTGTGTTATTTCTTCCTGGTTTTGGTGTTGGAACTTTTCACTATGAAAAGCAATTAAGAGATCTTGGTCAGGAGTATAGAGTTTGGGCTCTGGATTTTCTTGGTCAAGGGATGTCATTGCCGACTGAAGATCCAGCTCCTGGGAAAATGGGAGATAGTTCTGATGAGATGGAGGTCGCATGGGGCTTTGGAGATGAATCTGAACCATGGGCACATGAGTTGGTTTACTCTGTTGATTTGTGGCGAGACCAAGTGAAACATTTCATAGAAGAGGTACATGTGAATAAACCTGTTCTGTTTGCAGTCTCTATCTTTTTTCTTAAATAACATTGTTTCGTCGCTTGTTTACAGCATCTCATCTTATATTTTCTGTGTTTGTGGCTGAAACTTATTATTGTTACTTTTTTTTTTTATAAATTTTGGGTTGAGTAACATTACAGAGATAAGCTGAAAAATGCTGGTCTTGTTTCCATTGCAATATGAGGACTATTTTAATCAAGAGATTATGAATTAGTTCTATTTTTGTTTGGTAATAGTAGATGTTTTCTAACTGATTTTCTAATGTTCATTTACTTACATGATCATGAATACTGCTTGGCAAATATTTATGTCTCTATTCATTTTTGATAACCATGTCTTCGTGCATTACCAAACATCAATTTTCGCTGACTATGGTCATGCCAAATCAATTTTTTTTTTAAAAAAAAATTCTTCTTTACTGAATGGATTCCAATAATGTAGACTGACTAAAGATCTTCTTGAAAACAATTTGAACCGGTGATCATATGTCATTATATAGGTTATTGGTGAACCGGTGTACCTTGTGGGCAACTCACTTGGAGGTTTTGTGGCTTCGTACTTCGCAGCATGCAACCCACAACTAGTGAAGGGGGTAACATTGCTTAATGCAACACCATTTTGGGGCTTTCTCCCAAACCCTATCAGATCGCCACAATTATCCAAAATTTTCCCTTGGGCGGGAACATTTCCTTTGCCTGAAAATGTGAAGAAGCTCACACAATTCGTGTAGGTTTCTGACTTTTGCCCCTCAAAATGTACTTTTTTTTTTCCTATCTGATGACATTTATTTGTTGCAAGTTTATATTGATTTTCTACTGAGTCTGATTAACTTGAGTGATACTTGTTATTGTTCATTATCAATATCTCTTAGCTCTAGGCATTTGTTCTCCCTATTTGACTAAATTCTGTTGGCACTTGTCTCCTTTTCTTGTTCCAGTTTACCTGCTTAACTGAGTTGGATATGATTTTTATGCATCATTTCAGATGGCAGAAGATAAGCGACCCAGGAAGTATACAAGAGGTTCTGAAACAAGTATATGCAGACCACTCAATTAAGGTTGACAATGTCTTCTCTCGGATAATTGAAACAACACAACACCCTGCAGCAGCAGCTGCATTTGCGTCCATAATGTTTGCACCAAAAGGACAGTTATCTTTCCAGGAAGCCTTGTCTAGGTGTGCTACTGATCAATCATTTTCTTTCCCTGCATTGAGAAATTGCACAAAGTTTGTTTTAATCCCTTTTAGCTGAATAATTCATTTCCTTTTGGTATCAGGTGCAAAATGCAATCTGTTCCCATTTGTCTGGTGTATGGTAAGGAAGACCCTTGGGTGCGACCTGTGTGGGGACTTAAAGTGAAGCGCCAATTACCTGAAGTGCCGTATTATGAGATTAGCCCTGCAGGACACTGCCCACATGATGAAGTTCCTGAGGTACTTAATTCCATGACTTCATTTGCACCATTGAAATGCTCACTTGAATTTGTTTGTCTAAGAATAATTTATTGAACTTTGAGTCATAGAAGCAAGTGATAAGCACCTACTTTGATTCTCAGAAACATCAATCACACTAGTTAGTGTTCAATACTGTGTTGAATTGCATTAAAGTGATACCCTGGTTCATTTGCTTTGATAGGTTGTGAACTATTTACTACGCGGATGGATCAAGAACCTTGAGTCACAAGGTTCTGCCTCATTGCCTCTCCTCGAAGAACTGAAATCCATTCAATATGGTGTCTCTAGAGAACTTGAGTACATTAACGACGGCACACGGAAATCTGTTCAAGTGCATGCTTATGGATCGAAATTCTCGGTCTGGAACATGATAAGGTCTTTCCTGAAATCCAGATCTGTAGGCTTGCAAATGAACTCTCACTAGTTCATACTTCTTCACCATCTTGTCAAAGCAAGTGTTAATCCAGCATGGTGTATATTGTTTATTCTTCATGTACTGGATGATAATAACACTATACGGTTCAAGAAAGCATTGAATTTTCTGTCAATTGTTTACACTTTAGTGCAACCCTTTTATTTTTAAGCTGAATTTTGGCAGAAATATTTCTGCAAAAATTCAAAGCCTGTACTTGATTTAATCATAAATCTCATGTTTTAAAGGGAAAGGGTTTAAATGATAGAAAATGGGGAGGATGGCCAAATAAATGAGCTTTCAGTTGTAACAATGGCGATGTAAATAGTATATGAGGTAGGGGTGTGTCTGCAAAAATATCAAATCATGGTTTTGTATAAATACCCCCTTTTTTTTTTTCCGTCGAAGTCCTTCTCTTTACTCTTCCGGGCTAGGGCTTGGGTGCTGTCCTCGAATCTCTCGCTCGGCCTGCTCTCGATGGCGATCACCTTCTCCGATCTCCACACTGAGGCTGGTCTCAAGTCCCTCGAGGAGTTCCTTTCTGGAAAGAATTACATCTTTGGGTAATTCTCAACTCTCACTCCCTTTTTTTGTTATGCGAGTCCTGAGAATGTGTTTTTATTGATGGGATTTGGCGTGTTGTTGAGAATTTGGTTTTGTTTTGATTAGTTTGATGTATTATTTCTCCGATCGGCTTTAGTTTTGGAAGAATTTGAAATTGAGTTTTGAAGTGTTTTTCAGGGATCAAATCACCAAAGATGATGTAAAGGTCTTCGCTTCAGTGTCTAAAAATCCTGGCGAAGGGTTTCCTAGTGTGGGACGTTGGTACGAGACGGTTTCTTCGGCCCTTGCCTCAAGGTTTGCCATTGATTTCTTTGTTATAACTTTGATGCTTCACATGGCTGAGCTTTTTCTTTTTTTTAGGATAGAGAGATTTCGGTTTTGTTCGGTTCTCTTAGTTGCTTTCTTGATCTTCAGTGAGTATTTAGGTTGAATGGTTGTGTAGGACCAAGATAGGGAATTTAGTTGTTAGAATATTGTCTCCCTGTTTGATTGGTTGAGAATTCACGTTATGTGAGATGAATTGAATTTTTCATTTGCTTTTTTTCCCGTATGCCTCAATTTGTTAAAGTATAAGTAAGAGTTTAGATTGAATATTTGTATATCTTGTGTTAATTTTATATCTTCTTGCTCTAGCCACGACACGTGAAAGTGAGTGACAAGATTCTGACCGTCACATTAAAGACGCCTGGGTGGTCCAAGAGGATTCTTTTGGTTCCATTAACTTCAGCAATAATATTTGGAATCAATTGACTTTTTTGTTATTAGGTGTTAGCAAACATGCATCAAAGTGATTAACAATGATTTAATTATCATATAGAACAAGTCTTTAAATCTAGGTGGATGCTTTCTGTTTCTATTAACTTCAGTGATAATGTTTTAGGCCAATCAACATTTCATGTTATCGTGCATCATCAATTATCAGGGATTCCTTGTATAGAAGCCATTTGTTACATGTGTGTCTATAATTTCTGATGACTGCAGATAGATCACACATAAATATATGCTTTCTTTTATTTCAATGGTTACTAAGGACATATATTACAGATTAAGTCGAGTTGTATGACGTGCATATAAATCTTTCCACTAATTAATGTCAATTGGCTGATGAAACTGCTAGGTACTTGGGGGGCATGTGTAGGAACACATCCTTCAGAGTTGTTCGTAGTGAAGTACATTTATGTTCATTCAAAACTATCATCTTGAAAAGCACTCAAAAAGTTAACTCAGCTCCATTTTTTTAAAAAACGAAAACTCGTGCATAAAGGTGATGATTAACATATGAAAAGTTAGTATTTTATTTCTCCCTCCACTCAGACATTGAGGGTTGGATCAATGGCGAGTTTGTATTTCTCAAAACAAAAAATAAAGATTGATTTTCTTTAGGGGAGTTCTGAGCAAACCCATGATGCTTTTCCTTGGGCTACTTTATTTCTTGCTACCTATATCCCTAGTCCTTTTAAATCTCTTACTCGTGGTTGTCTCCTCAGGTTCCCTGGCAAATCTCTTGGGGTGAAAGTTGTAGGCCAAGGTTCACCAGTAGCTTCAGAGCCTGTTGTGGAGGCTAAAAAGGTTTGTCATTTTGAATATTGGTCATTCTCAGTATATGACAGGCCTGGTTTAAGATATTGATTATCAGATTCCTTGATTAAGATCTAGAGTGATTTAGTTCTGAGGTTCCATGTAGATAACTATTCTGTCAAAAGATTCAACTCTAATTGCCTTCTCAACTCAACTAAGATGATATAAGATGTAAACAACAAATCAGATTTTCTGAGAAAACAAAGCATCACAATGTTAACTAGCTAGTTGATAGCAGTTTGCCTCAATAGAATGTTAATACTTATTCTTTTATTGATATCACTGTGGACACATACTTTTCTCAAAAACTATCTTTTCCTCTCAGGAGGCGGCAGTAGAGGGAGATGATGACGATGACCTTGATCTCTTTGCTGATGAAACCGAAGAGGAAAAGAAAGCAGCACAAGAGCGAGAAGCAGCTGTAAAGGCATCCTCAAAAAAGAAAGAAAGTAAGCCTTCTTAAAAAAGCTTTTTCAAGAGAAAACTCATAGTTTCTTAGTATTTAGCCCTTGCTCATTTCCTTCTTCAATCTAATAATTTGCCATTTACCTGCTGGTGCTGCCGAAAGTCTTTAATGATGTACATCTTGATATACAGGCGGCAAATCTTCTGTCCTCCTGGATGTGAAGCCCTGGGACGACGAGACAGACATGAAGAAGCTTGAGGAGGCTGTACGCAGTGTTCAAATGGAAGGCCTTCTCTGGGGAGCATGTGAGTCTTCTTACCTTCTTTTTCATCATCTGATCATTAATTTTTTAAAACTTGCAATTTCCGTATATTTGAAATTTCAGCAAAACTTGTGGCTGTTGGTTATGGCATAAAGAAACTACAGATTATGCTAACCATTGTTGATGACCTTGTTTCGGTCGATGACCTGATCGAGGAACATCTCACTGTAGAACCTGCTAACGAATACATTCAAAGCTGTGATATCGTGGCCTTCAACAAAATCTAAACTCTCAGTAATCTTTTTAAGAGTTCCATCTTTACTGTACGGTAGGTATTTCAGTGTTGATTTTTCCCCCTTGCAGCCCAGCAGCATCCATTTATCTTTGGACTTATAGAAAATAGAGACACATCCTGCCTCAATTATGGGAAAGTTTTCCAATTGATGTAAGTATGGATGTCTTATTTATTTGGTCTTTATCTTTACTCGTCATCCTCTCTTCTTTGCTGTTCCATTATCTGTAATTCTGATTTGTCATTTGTGAATGAGATCAACAGTATCCACCAATGCAATAACCAGATAATGGTAAGTTTATTTTTTATCCGAAAGATCAAAGTATTTTATTTTCTTTCAAAACTTAGTTGAATATTAGTAAGTGCAAGTGACAGTAATTTTTTCACGTTGTTAAAATAATAATAATAATAATAATAATAATAATAATAATCAGGATGTTCAAAGAAGATATTGGTAAGAAATAGCCTACCATTCATTTTAATAAAAATATTCTGATGCTCAATAAAAAAAAATAATAATGTACTATAATTCCAATATACAAGTCAATATATATTTCTCAAACAATTTATATAAAATGGGTAAAAAATTATGGTAAATAATTTAAATGGTCTTTTATTTTTTTGTGTTTTTATTTCAGTTATTTAATTCTAAAAAGTTATGATTGGATCATTTCGTCATCAATTATATATATATTTAATAAAAATTAAAATTAAAAATATAGAATCAAGTTGTAATTTTTAAAAAATACATTATAAAATTAAAAAAAAACATTTAAATTGTTTATCCAAAAATTATTTCAAACAGTTCAATTGAGTGTTGACCATAAATGCACCCAAACAACTTTACCTCCAAGTCCAACACCCCCCAACCCAATGGCAATGGCTTCCTCTTTCTTCAAGAGACTCATCTCTATCTCCGATCATCTCCATTACCCGAACCTTTCCTTCTTCTCCTCCTCCGCCACACCATCTTCTCCACCTGAACCCCTTCTCGCTCTCCTGAAATCCCACAACTTCTCCGACTCCCACATCTCCACTCTCCTCTCCAAGCGCCCCTCCCTCCTCCGCTTTAATGTCCCCCTTGTTCTCGCCCCCAAGCTCCGTTTCCTCCTCTCCGACGCCGCCGCAGTCCCTCCTGACCTCCTCCCCAACCTCATCATCTCTAACCCTTCCATCCTCTCCCGCTCCCTTGACCACCATCTCAAGCCCGTCTTCCAGCTCATCCGTTCCTTCATCGACTCCGCCGATGACCTTCTCCTCATCCTCCGCCGCAACTGGTTCCTCTCCTGCAGCCTCAACCGCTCCGTCTCTCCCAACATTGCTTCCTTGCTTTCCATCGGGGTCCCCCGCGACCGCATCGCTAAGCTCATCACCACCAGCAATCGATCTCTCATGCTCAAGCCCGACGTTTTCCGAGCCAACACCGCTGCTGTTCGCCGCGCGGGGATCGAGCCGGAGAACCCTATGTTCGTCTACGCACTCCGGGCCTTGAATGGGATGAAAAAATCGACATGGGACTCGAGACTGAAGCTGTTCAAGGAGATGGGTTGGTCGGAAGAGCTTGTTTATGCCGCTTTTCGGAGGGCTCCATTGTGCGTGCTGGTGTCAGAGGAGAAGATCAGGAAGTCGACGGAGTTCTTCATGAAGGAGGTGGGGTTTGGTCCGGAGGAGCTGAGCCTGCAGCCGAAGCTCTTGATGCATGCATTTGAAAAGAGGGTTTTGCCTAGGTTTAAGGTGTTTCAGGTGTTGGAGGAGAAGGGACTGTTTAGAAAGGTAGGGAAAGAGAAAGGTAAGAAGGTGGTGGCGAACTTCTTTACTTGCTCAGATAAGGTGTTCTTGGCTAGGTATGTGTCCAAGTATTGCAAGAGAGCGCCAGAGTTGAAGGATGTGGGGCTTCGGATGGTTGGAAGTGATGGTCAAATTGCTGGAAATTGTTGAAGCTTAGACAGATTAGTAGAGATTGAATGAGTTGTTTGAGTTTCGATTGTTCTGCATTTGTTAATTGAGGAAGTGAAGATGGAAGGGATGCACTGAGGCCTTCGTTGTCATGCTGTTCATGCTAATTTGTTCAGTGTGGCAAAGATGTTGTGAAAATCCCTGCCATTTCCAGGTTCTCTCCTTAACTGTTATCTTGGAATAGAGTTAAATGAACTATCTTTCTTGCCTCATTGTTGCTTGCTTGATGAACTTTGCTATATGGTGCTAAATTTGTTAGTTGTCCTATGTTTTCATCCTTTTTAACGTGTGGAATAATTTTATTGTATTTTCCATAACTTCATGTTGAATTTATCTTTTGTGAGAAAACATGGTTGGAGGGTTGGTCCGAGTGGTAGAGGCTTGGATCACTCAAGCAAGTGATTTCGAGCTTGAATCTTTGTAAAAGCAAAAGAAAAAAAACCTGTTGTATGAGCTATTTGGTCCAGGACTAGTTTAGGGATATTTATAAAATGCTTCAATGCTCAAAATTTCTCCTGAATTTAGGGACTATTTTGTTTATTGACTTACGGTGTGCTGTAGATTTCTGAGCTCTTTTTGATCATGACTTCAGAATGATATAAATGTGTGTGAAAGCCTCACTTGAATTTGTTTACATTCATCAATTCCTCCTGCTTTGATGTCCAATTATAGTTGGAAAAATTATTCTGGTTGACTACTTATTGTGCTTAGGCCACTCATGACACTTCCACCATCTAATAAAAATGTGGTTTATAGCTTAAATTGAATAATGGTCTGTTTCGTGCTGTGAGAAACATCTTCCAAGGTGCAAGAGTTTCTCCATAAACGTACTTCATGTGTAAATTGTGTGTTATAAGCATCTCCATAATCTCTTTAATTTCAATTTCTGCCACCATAACCTTGTAATTCCAGAAGATGATCTTAACTGGGTTAGGCTCCCAGAATCCAATAGTGATAAAATTTCCTCTGCAGTTTTTTCCTTTTTCAATGGCAGAGACATGAGTGATTTCAAATGGAATGGTTGGGCTAAGTTAAATGTGGCTTGTTGAGCTAAGTTTTTTATGTAGTTAGTAATCCATGGGAGAGTCAAAAGACTCAAAACATATAACTTCCTTCACTCTTTGAGCCTAGGCCCAGAGGCTTTGTGTACCTTATGTGGCTTGGAGAGGGAGAACATTGAATGTCTCTTGAAATCCTGCTACAAATCTCAGCGGGTTTGGCGCAAGGTGGAATTGATAACAAGGTTTCATCCTAGATGGTGTGAGGGCATTGCAACCGGGTCTTGGTTGGAAAATACTCAATCCAAGATGGCCATCTCTGATCACTCGACGGTTTGGAAAATCTAGAAAGCCAGATGTAATCTCATTTTTAAAGGAGTGCAACTGGATTATCATTGGATTGCAAGTTCAGCTGTTGATCATGTGGAGTATACTGTATCTACATCCTGCCAGATGGGGTAGTATCTTATTAACTATTTGAATTCTGGTTCACCTAGAATATGCCTCTTTACTGATGCATTTTGGGTCCTGAATTGCGTCGATGAAGGGGTGAAGTTTTGTTATTATGGGCACTAATAAAAGAATTTTGGTTGCAGGATGTGTTAAATCTGAATGCATGTTGCAGTCTGGAGGCTGAATTGGGTGCTCTGGAGATTGGGCTTGAGTAGTGTGAAATTTTGGCAGAGAAGGATATAGATATAGATGTATCTCTCACAGGTTGTCTGGGGGTTCACCAAGTCCTTGCTTAGGATGATTGTGGTACACTGTTCGGAGAATCAAGCAGAGGATTTCAAGACTGAAGCAGTTAATAATGCTGGTGGTTGGCTGCACAAATGTTCAGGTCCTGCTAAGAGATTAGAATTTGATCGGCAGATAGATAGGCTTGTGGCAAATGGGAACCACTCTCCTGCCATTTCACTGTTTCATAGAGGCTTAGAGATTCTGAGATGGCTGATCAAGGTTGCTGAGAAGATGGGTTTCTCTTTTTAATATTGCACATCAACTGTGTGTTTCTTCTTGTGAGTAAAAAATCCACATTATGTCTGTGTTAGCTACTTTTTATTTTCTAATTTATTTTGTATCTTTGGTTCAAGATTCATGTTGATTGTGTTTTTGACAAAAGTTTAACTATGATAGAGTTTGGTGTGTTTTGAAAAAGCAAGTTGCAGTTGACGGCATTGCAGTAGTATTTTGGATCTTTAATTTGTCTATCCTAAATTTTTAGTACTCAATTTTCTGAATACCTTGATTTATTTATTTATTTTACATATTGATAAAATCAGGTGATTATCAATTTATCACCACTTTCACTCTATTTTTGTGAGAGATTGATGGGTTCAAACAACAATGGTTGAAGGTTTTGATTTATTCATATTTTTTTTAAAAAAAAAAAATCTAGTTGCAATATTGCCTTGATTTGATACCTTTTTTTTTTAAATTCTATTTTATAAAATTTTTTAACTTTCACAAAAAAAAAATATTTTAAATATATTTGTTAGTTCATCAACAGTCGTTCATCTCTATCAGTGGCGATTAATATAATTTTAGGCGAAGTAAAAAATATTCAGTCTTTTATTAAAAAAAAAAAACCAGTCTTAATTCAGGCCAAAATCGAAAATAATCAATCTTTTGTTCAGAAATTTGCAAGGGAATCCTAGTTCGACTCTATTTAATGTTTTATCTTTTCTTTTAAATTTTAAAAAAACCAAGATAAATTATATAACTTGATAATATTTTAAATAAATTTATCCAAACCAGTGAGCAGATCCCGAGGCATTTTGATGGTAAGATTCAATTCCATGTAGCACTGTAAATTGCACTTCAAGTTCTACTCGGACATAAATTATTATATATATATATATAATCGTGTTCACCCTCAAAACTCTCTTCTTTAAATTTACCCGCTAACTTGCTTCAGTCTTAACGTTGGCAGCACTTCAAAAGGTTTCAATTAGCTGTGATCTTTCACTGAAGTATGATCGTCTTCTCCTTTCTTCATCTCAACTCTTGTTTATTGATTTTTTTTTTTTTTTTTTTTTTTTTGGGTGATATATCATGAATTTGGGAGGTTATCATTGAATTGATGTATTGATCTCATCTTTCTGTGATTTCTAGAGGCTGTTATGCTTTTGCTTTTTTTTTTTGGAAATTTTACTATTAACTTGCAGTGCTGAATTTACTTGTAGTCTATTTATTTTTATTCTGTTTTCAAGGATCTTACCCAGGCATGGCATGCTTCTGTTTTTTTTTTTTTCCTCTTTGCAGTTGTTAGTCTGAATGTATATAATAAAATTTGTTATTATATTTGGATCTTGTTATCTGCAGGAGTATTGATATTGTTTGTTTTTTTTTAATATTAGAGTTTGTAACCTAAATTTTATTTTTTAATCAAACTAAGACATATTTAGATAAATTCTTTGTATTTCACCACTTAAACAATCCGACTTGCAATCAAATCAGGACTTCTACTTATAATCAGATTAAGACTTATACTTATAATCAGACTAAGGTTTGTTTAAACATATGTTAGGATTTTTATTATTGTATATAAAACTTTGACAATTTGAGCTAATAAAACACAACCATTATATAATCAATTCTCACCATAGTGAAAATCTCATCTTCTTCATCTCTAGTTTTCCCCGATTTAAGATATTTTCGCGTAAGTTTGCATGTTGTCATTGTTTTTATTTCTTATTACCTGTTATTGTTCATCATCTCTTTCACTTAGCTCTGTTTTGAAATTGATGTTTGTATGTTCAATGTATATACAATCAGTTGAAAGCTGGATCATTGAGTGTATTATGTATTTTACTGCCTCATATTATTATCATACTTGATCTTGCTTTAAACATTGGCAATTAATGTGTTTATTTATACCCCTTAATATTTCTTTATATCCAAATAATAGTTTTTTGTTTAATTTTAGTGCTGAATTTTTACTTGTATTTTGTCACAGATCAGTAATTGGGAAAGCTCTTAAAAAGATTGGAAGATGTCACATTGGTGCCATTCATGCAATAGGGCTATCCAGCCTCATCCCATGGACATGATATGTTCTCGTTGTCGTGGAGGATTTATTCAAGAACTGAATGAGGTGCATGGTGGCGGAATGGCCATGGATGTTTATAGGAATCATGCAATGCAACATAACCATGGTGGGATGGGAGGAATGGGCATGAATGTTCATGGGAACCATGCAATGCATGATATTGGAGGTACACATAATATGCACCATAACCATGGTGGGATGGGGGAAATGGGCATGGATTTTCATGGAAACCATGCAATGCATGGTGGAGGAGGTGCGCATAATATGTTTCATAACCATGGTGGAATGGGGGGAATGGGAATGCATGATATGGGAGGTGGACATAACATGTTGCATAACCATGGTGGGATGGGCCATGGGGGAATGGGAATGCATGATATGGGAGGTGGACATAACATGTTGCATAACCATGGTGGTGGGATGGGGGGAATGGGCATGAATCATCATCATGGGAACCATGCAATGCAAGGCATGGGAGGAGGCGCACATGACCATGGAATGGGGATGCAGTTTCCTGCACATGGAAGGGGGCATTTCTTGAGGGATGAGGTTGATGATGCTGGGATGATGATGATGAATCATGGATTTGGTTTCATGGATAACAATAGTGAACTAGATCGACCGGCAGCACCGGTGAGAAGTGCCGACACTGATTCTCTGCAGACGGTAACGATCACACAAAAGCATGTCGACGATGAATCAAGTTGCCCAATTTGCATGGAGGAGTTCGAGTTGGATAGTCAAGTGAAGGAGACCCCGTGTAAACATTTGTTTCACGAAAATTGTATCACACCATGGTTGCAGCAGCACACTACTTGCCCGGTATGCCGTCAGAACTTAAGCTCAAATGGTGCTTCTGGTGGATCAAATGGTGGAGGAACTACTGCTAATAGATCAACAAATAATGGAGGAGTTACTGCAAATGGATCAAATAATGGAGGAGCCACTGCAAATGGATCAAATAACGGGACAAGGAATGGAAGACTTGATGATGACGAAGGGGAACCAAATCCATTGCCAATGATAATCAGCACTGGATTGTCATTAGCCCTATTGCTTTTTATCAACTTGCAAAATTTCAGGAGGTAGTCCCCCTGATCAGTCCCTTGCTATTCCATTTCTTTTTGTTGTTTGGACTTTTTTTAAGAATATTAGGTCAAAATTGTTTAGCATTTATTTGCAACGTTAATTGTAATTATTTCACTGATTTTTTTTTATTTGTAAAACATTTTTTGTTATGTAAAAAAGTAATTAGGTTAAAAAATAACTAATTTCACACAACTAGATATTTGGATTCCTATTAATCATAATAAAATTTTAATCAAATTCAAAAACATTTTTTATATAACTAAAATGTCAAGTTGCCTTAGCTTAAACTTCATAATTCAAACTATTGCAAGAACATCAAAAAGAAAACTCTCCCAACAAATAACATAACATCACACAAATAAAACATGGGCAACATTGCTAGTAATACAACAAGGAAATACCAATAGAAAATGAACAGGGAAAGCCTCAATGCAACAGAGCAATGCAAATAGAGCACCTTAGTTTGTCAGCTCCATGATAGCAGAGACAATATCCCCATCTGCAGCCTTAAGTGCCTTGACAGCCTTGGGCCTGGAAACCCCAGCCTGCGTCATTACCAACTCAATATCCTTCTGCTCAACCCCGGTCTCATCGACATCTTCATCATCCTGCGCCATGGTTGAAGACTCGGGCTTGGAAATCACGTGGCTCAGATCAGGAGCCTTGAATTGTTCAGCAGCCTGGGTCTGCAGCTGAGAGCTTAGATCCTCAATCTTTGCTTCTCCGAAAATAACATAAGTGTCTGAGTTCGGGCTCTTATAAATATCCGGCTTTGAGATGACAAATAATATCTGAAATGGAAACAAATGGCAAACATATTTTGAAAATTTTGCACCTTTAAGTTGATATTAATAAAAAAAAATTCATAAGAGCTTACACTTTTGCTCTTCTTAACAGTCACTCTACTAACACCAGTGATGGGTTTCATTCCAAGCTTCAGCATAGCCTTGCGACTCTTCTTCTCACTTCTGCTCTGCTTTGATCTCCCGCTCTCGTCACCTACTTGTCCTACAATATCATTTTTTTCAAAAGTTCAATTTTAGACCTTTCATGTGAAGAATTACAAAAAAATAACTATTTAATATATTACAAGAAGAAATATGCGCATAAAAATTGTTGCAATATATACTGTTTTCACATAAACATAACTAATATGCATAAGAAACATGTTCTGCAAGAATATTGACAGTAAATTTTATACGCACATTCTAACCACTGCATTAACAACTAACTGAACAAAAAATTAACTCAAAACGATGTTCATGTTACTTTACATGCTCAACAAACATATAAATCATAAGGTTGAATTCCAACTTGTTTAATTCGTGTTAAACAGATAATGTCGAATAAGTTTTCCTTTGAACATCATCCTACCTAAATTTAATTGACGGTCTTTTATTCCATATCAGTTCCTCAGGTCAATAGTGCAAATTGTTTAAACAATAAGAAATTAAACAGCTCTAAATTCTGAAAATGTTTCTTTAAACAAATTTAAACTACACACACACACAATAAGAACTCTTGCCCTACCTTCAGCTTCATCCTCATCCTTATCATCATCTTCATCATCATCATCATCTTCGTCCTCTTCAACTACAGGCTCATCATGCTGTAAAGAATAGAAAGTAATTATTGATCTATCATAAACTCCAAGATTGATCTGCCAAATTATGCCTTCACAAACAAAAAAAAAAAAACATTTTTTTTCATCAATATGGTTCTCTTATAGAACCAAGACAACAAACAGTTCAATCACAGAACACATTAATCCTTTCCTTTCTCATGGCTACCGAGGCAACACCGCAACCATGTACAACTATAAAATCTCACGAAAAATTATCAATCCATCAATGAAATCAAACCGGACCATTTCGCACACCACCAATACAATTACCGAGAAACAAGGAATTATCATCTCCAACAGTTCAGAAGACAAGAATTCTATCCTTTTCGCTTACTAACAATCACTAAAAACCTAAAAAAAATCAGCTCTCGATCATCACAAAAAAAAAAAAAAATGAGAACATAAATAACATCACAACAACCAGATCTATCAATACAATGAAACCTTAAAGAAAAGTGAGCTCACATCTATCTTTTGCTGCTCGAGATGCTGAGCAAGCAGCTCCTCCTGGCTTTGCGTGGCCATGGCGACGGCGGCGGCGAAGGTATAGAGATAGAGAGCACCGATAGAAACCCTAACAAAGCCCCAATTCGCGAAGACAAACACTGAGAGCAATTTATACGAAAATGGAACCCGAGCTCTGTGGGCCGAGGCCTGTCTTCTTAATGGATCTAAAATCCAGCATAACTAAATTAAGCCCATTTAAATATTTTAGTTTAAAAAATTTAAAAATAAATTTTTAAGGAAACTTTTTTTTTTTTTTTTGAAAAAAATTCAAATGGTTATGAATGGAAATTGGAAAGGTTTCTATAGATATTCACTGAGTTTTTTGGGAAACTAATAAATTGGGAATAAAAAAATATAAAATTAATTGAGATTGATTTGAAAATTTCCAAAAAAATAACAATAATAATAATAATAATAAAATGATGTGGAGTTATTATGAAAATGAAATTAAAATTTCCATTTACATTCTGGTAAATTAAGAAAGACCAAAAAAGGAGTTTGCCTATTTAATATCATACCAAATTTCTAAGAAAATAAATTTATAATTATTTTCCTTTTTTAAAAAAATGTCCTTTTCAGCTTGGTGCTTCTTGTTTAGTTGCATTTGTTTTTTTGTGTTTTTATTGTGTGCTGTAACCGACTTTTCCAATGACACTCCAAAGTAATCAATTTCTTCCCCTTTTTTTGAGATTTATATGCAAAAAAAGGAATTTCCTTTTTCTTTCATATTCTTATGTTCATCATCTTGTTGATTTCTCTTATTTTCCTCAATCTCATAGAGTAAAGCAATCCCCTTTGCTTTCCTCTTCTCCCCCAAGCGCTTCATCACTTCAAAAGGTGTGATTTTTATTTAGTTTTTCATGTTATTTGTACAATCAAATAGATTCTTGATTGCCAAAGTTTTTGCTTTGAATGATTTGATTGCTTAATTTCATTGCTTTTAATGTGTTTTTATTGGGTTTTAATGTCTCTGTGCAGTTTCTAAATGGATAGACCTGCAAAAAAGAAGAAAAGCTCACAAGTGCTTATGCCACAGTATTACTTGGAGAGGACTCTTGGTATTGGATCATTTGGTAAAGTGAAACTTGCTAGGCATGTTTCAACTGGGCTCAAAGTTGCTATTAAGATACTCAATCTCCAAAAGTTAAGTGCATCAGATGCAGAGAAAGGTGAAAATTTTCATTTTCTGCTATTTTTGGAGCCATAGATTGGTGTTGTTAAACTGTTTCTTTGTTTGGACATTGTGTAAGTTTATCTAAAAACCTGATGAACTTGAGCATGAAGTATCCTGAAGAACTATAATAATAAAAACAATTGAATTTCTATGCTAAAGGTCTTGTTTTGTAAGAGAACATACATGCTGTGTTTGGATTCAATTATAATGTGTTATTCTGATTAGAATAAGACTCTAATTAGTGATTTCTTTACCTTTCAGTTAGGCGAGAGGTTAAAATTTTAGCAGCATTTTCCCATCCTCACATCGTTCGGCTGTATGAGGTTATAGAGATAAGGTCTAAAGTTTATGTTGTAATGGAGTATATGGATTCCGGAGATTTATTTTGCCATATCACAGTAAGGGGTCGGCTCAAGGAGGATGAGGCTCGCATTATCTTTCAGCAGGTACTCGGCATGATTTTCTATAATATCAGTTCTTGGTGAAGTATAAATTATCACTGTGAATACTATGTTACAAACATCAATTGTTTGATCAATGGTTTACCCAAACTTAAGATAGTACTCAACCGATGCTATACTGCAATTGAAACAGATAATATGTGGTGTTGAATTTTGCCACCTTAATATGGTGGCTCATAGGGACCTCAAGCCGGAGAATCTGCTCTTGGATTGCAATGGCACTGTTAAGTTGGCAGACTTCGGCCTCAGCAATACAATGACTGATGGTCATTTTCTGAAGACAACATGCGGAAGCCCGGAATATGCTGCCCCTGAGGTAAAACTTATGAGTGGTAATTACTCTATTTGGACATTTGTATGGTGTTGAATTCACCGGATATTCTGCTTCAGATCATCTCAAAGCAATTCTATGCTGGCTCCGACGTGGATGTTTGGAGTTGTGGTGTTGTTCTATACGCACTTCTTTGTGGAAGGCTTCCTTTTGAAGCTGAAAATCTCTCTTATTTGTGCACAAAGATAAAGGTACAAGATATAGATCAAGTGCTAGTGTTTAAGCTTTGTTTATATAAATATGCATGCATTACTTCCTTCTCTTGTTAACAGGGTGGAATTTACACTCTTCCTGCTCATTTATCACTTGAGGCAAAAGATTTGATTTCTCGCATCCTTGTTGTTGATCCCATCACAAGAATTACCATTCCAGAGATCCGTCAACATCCATGGTTCCATTTGCACCTCCCGTGGTTTCTAGCTGTGCGGGCTGAAGAAATTAAGGAAAGATCAAAACTGGTACTTTTCACTTCATAAAACTTCCCGGCCTTCGGTTTGCATTATCTTTTATTGGCATTGCATTTAGATTCCAAGTTAAAATATTTGTGAAAGTAAATAGTTGCTTTATGCGCTTTCTCAGATTAAAAATGAAGATCATTTCAAAGTTTATACTTTATAGCTTGAATGACATGTCTAGGATCCCATTGTTTCACTATATACTTCCATTCAAATACAGATTAACAAAGATACTTTTGAAGAGGTGGTTGGCTTGGGATTCAGCCACAGTTTTTTGATGGAATCTCTTAAGAACAGGTTGCAGAATGAGGTGATATATTTCTTAATTGAACTCATGTGTTACTTATCCAAACATACATTGGAGGCTCACTGATCACCTTTACTGTGCAGGCAACAGTGACTTATTATTTGTTATTGGATAGGAGGCTTCGGTCCTGTAATGCATGTATTCGTTATGGATTCAACAGTGAGAAGGTAATTCTTATTGGTTGGAAAACAATGCATTTTGCAATGCTATTTTCCTATTAACCTTCTATCAACAACAAATCTTTAGATATATGCATGTCAGAGATGATATTTTACATCACATTTCCAATCAACTCTTCTTGTCTTTCTTAAGGAATTCAAGACCGCAAATACCTCCTTGCAGCAACAAACTTATATAGAAAATGTGGGAGTTTCTCCAAGATCAAATATGCCTTATCAAAAAACTACCTGGACAGTTGGACTTCAGGTTAAATCCTATTCATTAAATGAATTTAGGCTTCTATGTTTGTTAATTTCTGTCTACTTTTAACAAAAAATTTGTTGCATTTGCAGACTCTAACTCATCCTCATGAGCTAATGCTCGATGCTTTGAGTGTTCTCCGGCGTCTAAATGTGTCTTGGAAAAGGATTGGCAGTTACAATATGAAATGCAGATGGCTGCCTCCAGAGCGAAAAGTTTCACTAGATATGAATCACATCCCATTCGACGTAACAATTAGTGATACTGGTGTTGATTTAAAATCACAGAATGCTGTCAAATTTGAAATGCAGGTGCGTCAATCCATGAGAATATTATCAAAGTATTCAATGAATCAAGAATTTTAATCCTACGCTACAATCTGACTAAATTTCTCAGCTATATGATCTAACAGCTTTACAAGGGTCCCGAGAACCGATATCTCCTTGACTTGCAGAGAGTCAGCGGCCCGCCGCAACTTTTCCTTGAAATATGTGCAAAATTTCTTTCTCAAATTCGAGTTTTGTAATGCTCTTCCAATGCTCTTATAAATTGACTTCTCTGCCTCATATGGCTAGCTTGACATTGTTTGCCAATAGAACCAATATATATATATACATAGCAAACCATTTTTAGTATCACTGTTCTCATATATTTGCTTTGAAATCTCATGTCTGGACATCTATGTATTCACACAGTTGGAATACTTGTCCAATAAAGCAGGGAATGAAAGTACTTTTGAAATCAATGGGTACTTAAAATGAAGCAACTCTGCCAAACCAGACGCAGGGGGAAAAAAGACTAAGATTAGAACAAAGTTTAAATTATTCTACTGTTGTTAGTACTAAGACAACAACCTGTACAAAAAGGCATGAAATTTTGACCTAATAATTTTCCCTGAACTATTAAGGAAACAGGTAAAACAAATTTTATCATCTACATCAGACTATCCATTTCAGGGAGATTACAGACTAATTCATCCATCTTCATTGTCATAATCCTCTTCCTCTTCAGTTATCTTGTTTAAAGAGGTGAGTTGAAGGGGATCAATGGCCATCTTATGCATATCAGAGAAGGACCAACCAGGATATTCTTCATGCTTGGTGTCATCTTTCGCAGATGTCTCAATTGTCGTTGTTGTATCCTCGTTCTCATCTAGCACTACGTTCAGGTCAAAGTTCGGGGCATTAGCATTTGGGCCATCACTGCTGTCTTTGGTTTCCATTGGTTCTCTGGAAGGAATGCCATCATTCAACATTTCCGGTTTTATGTCATGAGGTATCACATTGTGAGGAGAAGTATCAGGGTCATCTTCACATTTATCAAAGTGAGCACTGTCCCTCTCAGCAGCACGGCTACCTCGAACCCCACGCCCTCTCCCCCGGCCTCGGGGTCTTCCTCGTCCTCTACTAACTCCACTGCTATCGCCTGCTATATCATGCTGCCAGAAATACAAAGCTTTCATCAGTTGGACATGGATGAACTTGGGGAATATGCCAGATAATTATGAACAAGCCAATTTTCCGTGCATAAATAGTAAATTCATTATGGTCTATAATATTTACATTCAAATTGCAATATGAGAAAATAATGCATGACATTTAGGTTATCTGCTTTTAAAAGTAAAAAAGAATGAAACAAGACTGATCTAGCATCAATTAATACAAAACTTTACATATATATATATATATATATTGAAGCTTAAAACTTAGAGATGATTTTGCCAAAGCAACCGGATAAATAGGAACCTAAGACTTGATCAAGGGAAGTCTTACAGTTCTGGCCCTCTTCAAGTCCTCATCAGTGTCATTTCCTTCATCTACAGCTTTCCTGGAAAAAAGAGATCTGTTAGTACTGAAAACAAACTCCCATATCACTAGATGCTTAAAAGACATTGATCTATTTTAAACCTTCTCTTTGCAGCTCTATCCTCACCACCAGCATCAGAACCACCCAAATCAGGAACTCTGTTCACAGTGTCCCTCAGGAAATCAAAGACGCTAAAACTATGGACACACTGCTTCCTGAGAAACAAAAAGAAATTATTACATCAATATAAGCAAAAAGAAGTGGACATAAAAATAAAACCTTCCAGCATGCCATGCAGTCATTGTACTATATTCCAGTCACATAATGTAATACAGTGATACAGAACATTATCCTCCTGGTAAAAATATCTGTATCATCTACGATGATATTCATGACTAAGTACTCTTTCAGGTTCAATGAACTTTGTGAACAAATTAAGTGTTTCATATGTGAAAAGGTGTCATGATAAGATAAATAACCAAATTATGCAAATAAAAACAAAAGCCAAATCTTCTAAGCAGCTTGGTCATCTGCAAAAGATCAACCGCTTAAAACAAAAAAGCCTTTGAAACATAAGATAGACTCCTTACAGATGTAAAGAACTCATTGTTTTCATTCCCCTCTGAAGGGTTATATCATATGTCCTGTCACAGAGGTCTTGCAGAAATAATTCCAATGCTTTGGCTGCAAAACAATACCCATCAATGATCAAAACATCAAGAATGCAAAGAAAAACAGCATATAATACATACTCAGCGCAAGGGATTTGTAAAGAAAAAAAATCACAAATTAGCATATATGTGTGTCAGTAAACCAACATGAATCCAAGTTAAAACACCAAAGTACAGTTTGTAATGCAGGTTTCCTCAGAGTCAATAGATGTTTAGATATTTCTTTCTTCAGTGCATAACAGGGGATAAGAAAGTCACATGTTATTTTTCAGTCAAATATCAAACAAACAGCATGTTAATAAAAATATGATCAATAATGTACACAACTGTCTGCAACAGTGATATTATGGCCACCAAATTTAGACATTGTATGATGAAAGCTCAAAAGGCCCTAAAATCCCAAGGACATCAACAAATACCAAATACCACATTGCAAAGAGTGTTTAAAACAACTCAAAAAAGTGATGTTGTTGTGAAGAGAAATAGGAACTATCCATTTCCAATGCTGTAGTTTGTATTTTGGAAAGGTTGCTCTATTGTTATTATGGTCAGTAGGACCAATTACGTAAAAAGGAGGAACAACTTACATACTAAAACTGGTACAGCCTGTGCAATCTTCCCAATATCTTCATCTGCTTGCATAATTTTCTTTATTCGAGACTGGAAACATGAAAATCATGTCAGATAATCGAGGCTCAATATATAAAATATATATATATATATATATATATATATATATATATATATATATATATATATATATATCCCCGTAAAATCAACACAAAACCACACTAAAACCAGTTGAAATGATCAAAACAACTGCACTAGTGAGTCATCTATCACTATTTCAATGAAAAAGTCCCCATTGGAATGCAAGAAGAATTAAATGAAAACATATATCATTAGCTTGACACACCATGCTTCATCCTCCAAACTTGCATTATAAGTAATATCAAAGAAACCTAAGAACACCTACAACCATATATTCTGTTTCAATCTCATATGGGTTCCACTGATTAAGAAGCAGTTAGCAGATGATGAAATTTTTCTTGCCACATATGATAATCCCAAGAATGACAAAAGCCAAAAAAAACTGAGACCAAAGAGCAAAGACAGCAACTTTACCCACTCGAAAACCTAACCAATGCTCAAGGAAGGAATTTAGGGGAAAAAAACCTCGAAATTGATCGATTCCGATCATTCCAGCGAAACAATGAAAACCTAATTCCCTTCAACAGTGGTTACTCAAGCAATATGGCTACGTAGCATCATGGTATACAAAAGATTCCTACAAAAGCCCTAATTTTGACACTCATAAACAAAAAAAAACAATAAAATCAACAAAAATCGATCGAATAATCACAAAAAGAAAAATAGAAATAGAATTATAGGGCTCACAGCGGGAAATCGGGTGTCGAGCTTCTTCCTCATAGCTCCCGATGCCAAACATCAAACAGAATCGAAAATCACAACAAAGTCCTCAATCGAAACTCCAAAGCAAGGAATTCAAAACCAAGAAGAACAAATTCAAAAAAGGATTGAAATCGAGGGGTTCTGAAAAGAGAGTAAAAGAGGATTTGTTTATAAGAAAACGGAAAAGGACCCCTCTTTCGTTGCCCTCTAAATAAAATGGCACTCAAAATTGTGACACCCTTGAAAGGACCAAAGACGTGGCATTTTTTATTTGGAGTCAAATTGGAGATTTTCGTAATCTATCTTGAATCGGATATTAATATCTATTTTTTATATCTATTATTATTATTATTATTATTATTATTATTTGCTGCTTTGACTGGTAAACCTTTTCTGGTTTTCAAATTGAGACACCCTTGACGGACTAATGACGTGCGTTAAATATGAATATTTTTTATTATTCTAATCAGACAAATTTAATATGTTAAAAGTATATGATAGCGTTATTATTGGGGAAAAATCATGTAATATATTTTGGATAAGTGTGGCGTTTTGTTTAAATATTTAAATCTTATTATAATCTTTTGTTGAATTTTTATAATAAATATGGACAAGGCAAGTCTTGAACTCTGACTTAGAAAGTTCTATTATAACTCATACCAGGGCATATATATGTATATATAATTTATTTTTTTTTTTTTTTTTGCGTATCGTAGTGGTTAATGATTTTATGATTTTAAATTTAAATATTCAAAGTAGTTTTGTTTAGTATGTTGTTATTATCTTAGATTTATTAGTTAGTTTATTATCCAATAATTTGTAACTATTTTAATTTTATTTACAATTTTGTCTTTAGTTTAAGTCTCTATAAATATTGTTTTAGGGTTTTGTCGAAGGTAATCAATGAATTGAAAATTGATTTTTTTTGTTTATTCTATTTTGAGTGTGAGTTCTTATATTAGAATTGCACATCTACTGCGTTATATATATATATATATATATATATATATATATATATATATATATATATATATATATATAATACTGCACAAGACAAGTTTCTAAGACCCTAAAATTTATTTTTAAATTTTTATTTTAAATTTTTATTTCCTATTATCCTATCAAAATAGTTATAATTTTAATAATTGTAAGTATTTGTAGATTATAAAACTTAATTTATGATACTAATATATAATAAATTTCTTTTTAGTTGTTTGTACCACATCTAGTGATTTGTTGCTCTCTATTTCCTCTACCTCGATTTGGGTGGAGACTTGTTGTTTTTATATATTTTTCTGGATTAATTAAAATTATTTATCTATTTTTTTTCAATAAAATAAAATAAAATAAAATAAATAAATTTGATATATATGGCCCACAATTTATGTTTTCCTTTTAAAAAAAACTATAGTATCATTTCATTTACTATTATCTTATCCATACAATTATAATTTTAAAAATTTTGATTTTAAATTTGCCTTTATAACATGGCCCACAAAAATTTGTAAGCCCCACAATTCATGTTTTATTTTTTTAAAGTTTTATTCAAATTTTTTATTTACTATTATCATATCATGATATTATCCCATAATGAGATTTTTATACATGATAAGTAATTAAACAATAAATAGAAGAAAGATATCAAATCTCTAGATTTTTTTTTCCAAATCAATATTATATTTATTGTAATTATTAGCAATATTTTATTTATTTATTATATTATATTATATTAATTATTATTTGATAAAAATAATTTTTTTTTTAAATTATCATAATTTTGGCTAGGACACCATTTTCACTCCCTTGACTGGCACAGTTAGCAGGGAAAACTTTGTTTGGTTTAGATTCTTAGCACAATTAAATTGATGACCACAAATAATCAGAAGAATACTACAGTTGAAGCACAATTAATAACTAAAAAGAACTACAACATTCCAAAAAAAAAAAAAAAGCAAAATATATAAAGTAAAACATCTCTCTTCTCTATATGACAATTAAACAAGGACCAACATTGAGAGTAAAAAAAGCCAAAACAGAAGAACAAGACAAAGAGCACAGAAAGACAAGAGACCAAGAACACCGATCACATATCCACAGGTACACGCTTATACAAGTCCACACAGTCCAACCTGGGAGTGGCCACGGCCTGCAATGGCGTGTGCATGAAGGTCACCATTCCAGGGTTCTCCGTCATGTCCACATCCTCCGGCTTCATCCCCTCCGGCAAGTCCCACTTAAACTGGTGCAAAAGATGGCCAAGCATTGACGCAACAAGGTAGATCCCAAGCTGTGCACCAGGGCACACTCGGCGCCCTGCGCCAAAAGGCAACACTCTGAAATCATGTCCCTTAATATCAATATCCTCTTCTTGAAACCTCTCAGGCCTGAACTCAAGTGGTTCTTTCCAGACCTCCGGGTCACGAGCAATGGCCCAGACATTAACGTGGACATTGGAGCCTTTGGGGATGTCATAGCCGGCAAGCTTAACATGGGTGTTGGCTTTGTGAGGAAGCATGAGAGGGGTTGGTGGGTGCAGCCGGAAAGCTTCTTTGACCAGCCAGTTAAGGTAAGGTAGGTTGGCCAAGTCTGCTTCTGTTATGATTCTATCACGTCCTACTACACGATCAAGCTCTTCTTGAGCTTTTTGTTGGACTCTTGGGTGCTTAACCAGTTCCGCCATTGCCCATTCTACTGTTATTACAGTTGTGTCCATTCCCGCTGTGATCATGTCCTGCATGTTTAATTATTAGATTAAAAGGATTAATTAATGTAGAAATTAAGAGATGTGTAGGTAGGTAGGTAGGTACCCAAAGAAGGCCAATGATGGTGTCTTCGCTGAGATCATACTTGGACTGGAGAGTGAGCAAGGCGTCGACGAAGTGCTGTTTGGCGCCGGACTGGGCGCGGGCGCGGGTGTGCTCGGCCATGATGGTCTTGGTGAGACGGTCACGACGAGCACCGTGCTTGGCGATGGCGCCCTCGTTCAAGGGGAACATCCAGCGGAGCCATGGCACGTACTCGCCCAGAGACAGTGAAGCGCCGAGCTTGAGCCCGTTTTGGACGATGGCTTTGAACTCAACTCCTTGCTCGTCCATTACTCCCTCTGAGTTCACGAATCGCTTCCCGAATGCCAGTCTTGTTATGTTGTTGAATGCCACGCCAGCTAGATGGTCTCTTACTACTAGGCTTTTGCCTTGTTTCTCTGTGTTACAGATGGGAGTTTAATTAATTAATTAATCTCTTGATTAAGATATTAATATTGTTAATAAATAGATTTAAAGGTATGATTTTATTATTGTCATGTCCATTAGTGTGGCCTTATGGGCCTCTGTTGTGCAGATCTTCACTTTTAACTAGAATTTAAAAAGCCCTATGCACATTTGTTATTAGTTTTTTGGGTTTTTTAATTAGTAGAAACAATTAAACAAATCCTTAATATATATTTATATATATACATATATTTTTTATAAAACAATAAACCCGCCCCACAAGAGGATTGTAAAGGCCAAGTGCACATCACTAGAATTTATTAACTCAACTAGATCAAAAGATTATTAAAAACTAAAGGGACCGATGAAAATTGAATAAACAATACTGACCCCCAGAATTTGACCTTTATCTACCCATTAGACAGTGACAGTTACAGTTACAAATCCTTAATATTATTAATTATATTTAAAATTAAGAATTTATATTTTAATTAAATTTAAATATTTCTTAAAAACCATTAATTTATGTAGTTATTTGATAATTAAGTTTTACCAAAGAGGTTGGTGGAAACCCATCAGCCAACCTTTTGGTTGCTAGCATGCATCTCATTGAAAAACAATTAAATAATAAAATAAGGTGCGAAACAATATGGGTTTGAAAATGAACTTTTATTTTCTTACAAATTGTGACCACCATATTGTAATTTAAGTCTAAATTGATAAAAATATATTTACACACATTTTTTATTATAATCTAAACTTACCAAACACTGCCAAACAAAATAAAATAAGGCAACTCATACATAACTAACGGGCAATACTTGGTCTATACATACCAACAATTCAAGTGTAAACGCATGTCGACATGTCAATCATTACTAAAAAAAACAAGAAAAAAAATCCACAGCCAAACAAATCAATCAAATTAACTAACTAATTAATTAATTAATTAATAGAGAAAAATCAAAGCATGAAAGCATACCAGGAAGAGTGCATTCTCTGAAGATAGACTCAACCATGGCGGTGACCTCGTCCTCCCTGATCGGCCGGAGCGCCTCCAACCTCTTCGGAGCAAACAGCTCCAAATTACACACCTTCCTCACCGTCACATAGTGCGGCCCATAGTCGGCCCAGATCAAGTCCTTCCCGTCCCTGCTAAACCTCGCCGCCGATCGGCTCCGAGGCCGATCGGCGAGCTGCTGATCGTTGTCTTTGAGAACCTCCTTCGCCAGCTCCGAGCTCGAGACCACCACATTCAACGTCGTCCCAAACCACACAGACATGATCGGACCGTAAGTTCCAGCCCATTCGGAGAAGCAGCGGAATCTCACCGGCTTTATGTCGTATAAGTTTCCGACCACTGGACGGGGAGGCGGTCCCGGTGGGAGTCTTGGCCGGCGCCGGAGGTATATTAAGAGAGCAGTGAGGATGGCGATTAGGGTTAGGGATAGTGGGATTAGGGGAAGGTTGGTGGTATCCATTTTGGAGAGGGAGGTGAGAAGATGGAGTGGGAGAGATGGGATGGGATATTAATAACAAGAAGCGATTGGTAGTAGGTGAGAGAAAAGTTGAATGGGTTTGAGCTGTGAGATATGGAACAGGGGAGGAGGTAAAAGGACTAATGAAAAATGGACGCGTGGATATATGCCATGGTGTGTACGAGGCTTGTACGGTAGGTGAGTGTAGCTGATCTCGGGGTGATTAGCTTGTTGGTGTTTGGTGTGGGTGAAGATGGTGAGTGTTTTATGGGTATTATTATTATTTATTTATTTATTTATTATTATTATTATTATTGGGTTGATATGTGATTTTTTTTTTGGAATTATATTTTTAATGAATGTTTTGGGAGGGAAAAAGGGTTGAAAAAATGATGTCAATAGTATGGCAACCATAGTATTTTGCATGACTTATTGCTGTTTAATTATAAAATTCCCTCTAATGATACCTTTGTTTATTTGAAAATAATAATGATAATAAAAGGTCAAGATTGATTGAAAGAGTGGAATAAAAGCAACTTTGTGGAATGGAAGCTTTCAATTTTCATGCCTTGTGAACCACTTGATTGGGTGGTTTCAACAACACCCACCAACTTTCCCATGGAAAAAAAAATCTAAGTGCTCGAAGATGAGGAACTCTGGTTTCTTTCACGCGTATAATGTTATCTGATGATTTGCTTATAAATAAAAATCACATATGAGTTATAATAGCCTTATACATATATAAAAAACACATATAAATATGTATATATATATTATCAGATTCTGGTTATTATTCATACACTTGTGAAGTTGGTGAGCAAGAGTGTGTCCCGCATGCGGTTGGTCAGAGACTAGGTAAGTTCAAGGATAGCTTCCTCTCATGAAAATCATATAATGATGCTGTTCTAAGCATGACGCAAGCACATGCATTGTCCTCTGGTAGCGTCTTTCAGATACTATTAATGCAACCAAACAAGGAAAGCATACAAGAATATAGTATGACAGTCCAAACCAGAGAAATTCACAACAATGGTAACAGTGGAACAGTTTTTACATTATTCTTGTAATACAAAAGTCTGGCAGAATCACAACATGAAATTTCAACCCCTTTGTAGAGGAAAAAAAGCCAAAAGACAAAAAGGACCAAAATGTGACCGAGCTCCAATGATTGATGACAGCTTTTAGGGTGCTTCCAAACTCTGGAGAGGAGCAAGGGAAAAGCACTGAAGCTGCTAAAAACTGGGAGGGAAAAAACAGAGATATCAGTAGATATCATGCCAATAGTAGTCTATGTACACCCTGGATGTTACACCAGAGAAAAAACACATTGGAAATATCTTTGTATGGAGTATCAACTTTGTTCAGCTCCTGTTTCTTTTAACAAAAAAGATCTTTGTGTTTGGAAGATGATGGAGAAGGAAGTCTTCTGCTGCAGGCTTTGGACTGTTTTCAGCGCAAGCTTGAATCCTCACCTGCAAGATGAGATGTTATACTAATAGCTGATCGCCGTTGGGAAATTAGTGTGTTCATTCTTGGAAGCAGAGGGTAAGCTCCTCTCTTCTTTTCAACTTTAAAAAAGCTTAAACAATATGATGCCAATCACCCAAAAAAACAAAAAATAAAAAATAAAACAAACAATTAATATTAAGAAGCCTCAATCGGAAGCTAGTATATAGATAATGAAGAGATAAAGAAGCAATTCAGTGAATGCTTTGGTATCACAACAACAGCAATGAATTGGATTGAACTTTGGACACTGAATTGCCACTACTACATGCAACAATCATTTAAATCTGTGCAGAGATCACTTGAACAATGTATAAATTAATCCCAGAACAAATTAAATAGTTGTGCGGCAATAGGAAGAATTGAACATTGCGGTTTCACTAACCTCGTATTCCTGAAGTAATGCTGCCAATAATGTTGAAATCCCAAGCACCGTGAACTCCTGGCCAACACATGCTCGTGTGCCAGAACCAAACGAAAGAAACATATTTTTGTTAGGTGCGTTGAACCTAAATGTTGTTTCTTCAGACTCTTGGCAGTCTTGAGATGTGCCTGAATGAGAAACCAAAAAGGCATCAGTACCAACAGCCTTGTCTACACCAAATATTTCCATAAACAACTGATAGAAGTGGGTCGTATATAGATACATGAAATGTAGATGATAAGAGTTGATTTCACAGAATAAGTCAAAAAAGATGAAACAATGTCCAATCAGATACTATGATTAGTCTATAATCAAGGAAAAGGAAACCAGAAGCAAATAAGACAAATGAATGGAGCATACAAGTACCATAAGGAATAAAACTTATGCAATTCAGCTGGAAAATATGGCTACCTTCAAGTGAAGTCACTGACACTGGATCAGGTTTCCCTCCAACACAACTATGTCCATGGCAGAGGACCTTTGATAAGAAGCGATTAGGATTAAACTGGCATGCTTCTTTACCCCAGATAGAGTTATCCAAATGCACAAGCTCCGGTGGAACAACAATGATTGCACCTGCTGGAACAGTAATGCCAGTCTCCAGCCTCAAGTCTGAAAATTAGGACAAAAAAGATGGACAAAATCAAATTTATGCAAGAGTGGGAAGTCTTATGGAGGTTGTCTCTGGAAGAAATTTAGCAGCAGTCCACATGTATCACTCATCTACTAAAAAGTCAGAAATTGGAACAAATAAGACATCCACTTGTAGTAACATATGCAACAGTAGATTTAAGAGTTCATACCACAGTTTACTGAGCATCTTTGAAGTAAAGACCCCGCAGGCAAAAGACGAGCTGATTCATAAACAGTAGCCAGCAAAAAATGCATATTTCTCACATCATATATCTCAGGATTAGAGGAACCATTCTGCACTCTATCAATTTCTGAATACATCTGTAATAAACAAGAACTTATAAGGACAGGAATTGAAAGCAAGTCATGGTGCAAAATAGGGTGTCAGAAATCCATTGATCTTAAAAATAAACATGAAAAAATAACAAGCAAAACAAAGTCCGACTTTCACACTTTAATTGCAAAAGAAATAACCATGTAAAGTGTGTCGTGGACCTCAATAAGATGAAACAAATAAATAAACAAAACACTTCCATCATCACAGAAAAACATAAAACTAAGCAAGATAACTGTGAGTTCCTTAAGACTATTATTTCTTCATGCACAAGCATTACCTAAAATATTAATGATTTGACATAACGACAATAAATGAAAAGGAAAATCACCTTTTCTAGTAGTTCAGGATACAAGGATAGCCTTGTTAAGATGCTCCAAATCAAGCCTGCAGTAGCCAGGCAACCATGGAACATCATACCGAGTATGTCTCCACAATGTTCATCTTCTGAGCCATGATGCCCCACTATCTCTTCCAAAAGAAATTTGTTTGAAATCTCATCATCAAGCAGACTAGTGGCATCGACTGTTTCATTCCTTTCAGCATAGCTTTTACTATGTTGAATTATGTCCAGAGTCAATTGCTTGGCTTCCTTGCACAGAGATTGATATGTCCAGAAGCATCTCCTCCAAACAGGAGGGACATTGTATGAGGCCCAAAAACAAGCATCCTTAGCAATCAACATAAGAATCTCCTCATAAAAGATTGCATCTGACCAAGACAAGAATGCATCTCCAAAGAGTGTTGTTCCAAATAAAGCAAATGCCATATGCTGAGATATTGATCTACAATCAAGCACACCCTTTGCCATGATAGAATCAATTCTTCCCATGACACATTTCACAACCTTGGGAGCAACTGTATTAACCCTGTCAAGTAGCATCCCATTCAAACATGCCGCTAACGATTCCCTTCTCTTATGCACCTGCAGGGAGTGAACTTTCAGATAACAATGAAATATATGGTCATCATCTATGTTAACATGAGATGTTCAAAACACAAGATTCCTGGTTCTCCCTGGGGTATAATCATGTGCACTTGACCTGATTTTCAGACAATCATTAGACAATGAGCATAAACCACATCAAGTTAATCCCCCTACCACTACAAATCATGACAACTTGAAAAAAATGTTAAAAAGCAAACAGCAGCCACATGACAATCTGAGTTAATGAAAACCCAAGAACACGGAGGGTAACAGACAACCAAACAAGTAGACTGCACCATTAGAAACAGGAAAAAGACCCATTCCCTTACCTCCTCAAAGGAAGAAGCGAAGAGACGAGACCGTCCAAAAGCCAATCGAAACGCTCTCCTAGTCAATGGCAGCTTATCCTTGGCCTTCACGAGCACCTCCTCAATCATGGATGTCTCCCTCACAGATACGAGAAGTTGTGTCGGTCCTAACCATAGTCTAACAATCGGTCCATACTTAGCATGCAACTTCGCCAGGTAACCTATCAATCCAAATTTTACATCAAGAAAAACAAGTCAAAATAAAATTTTTACTACTCTTCTATGATACAAATTCCCAACTTTAAATCAATAAGTTCGATTCCGTTGATATTACAAAGAACATCAGCCAGAGAATCCACTCAAAATTCAGACTACATGAGAATCAGCTAGAACACATAAGAGAATCCTACCAAAAGGCTTGCCTTTCTATCAATTCTAACAAGCCAACCGAAGAAAGACAATTCTAATCGTACAAGTCAAGCAAGAAATCGAGATCTACCAGTGAGATTTCCGTCAGATCCGAGACTAGAGAAACCCTTCAAGTAGCCGAAGAAAGACGGAGCTGGTGGACCAGGGATCCTGCTCCCGAGGTTCCAGAGCCTCACCAACCGCGCAAGCTTCCGAGCAAGAAGCACTGTGACAGAGATGAGCGCGACCCACAAGAACGCATTAGTAAACCTCGAAATATAATCCTTCAAGAAGCGAGATCGAGCGGCGTCGGGGCAGGAGCTAGACACCGCCGGCGACGACCCACCGGTGCGGATCAAAGACCACAGAAGGATAAAGGGCACAGCCGCATCACACGATTCCATTGCGAAAGAGGGAATGGCTCATCGAAACCCTAACCCTAAGAAAGGGCGAATGATATGAGGCTATGCCCGGCTCGCTGACCTTGGAGAGGGATGGAGACGGCGAGATCTTTGTATCACTATCTTCGCAGGAACAACGTGGTTATCCTTTCTATCGACACGTGGCCCAATAGAATCACTTCAGAGACGTGTACGCCTCGAACACTATGCTCACCAACGAATAGGAACTTGCCACGTAACAACATTATCCTGTACTGCTGAGTTTTATCCTTCACTCTCCCGCGCCGACAAAGAACTATCCAGTGACTACCTGGCAAGTTCTTATAAATCTTTTTTTTTTTTAATTTGATGGATTAATTTTCAATTTTATTCGTAAATTATTATTATTTTTTTAATTTTCACAAGCATGATACAGAGAGAAAAACAAAAGAAAAAGATAATGAACTGCATTAATAAGATTGGATAACATTACATGAAGAAACATAAGAAGTGAGATGTGCGAAAGACAAAAATGCCCCCATAAACCATTCTGCACTCATTAAGAGTGTTAAGGTCATAATGGGAATTTGGGGAAAATATGAGAACGTGAATGGCAGTCAATGGTGGATGGGGCCATGCAAGCATTTGGGTGTGAGCTTCTCAGGGTCTTGTTCATCAATAATGGCAACCACATCCATCCACTTCCCATTTTCTCCAGTACTTCCCTCTTTCACTTCCAATTCGGTCACTTGCATGTTCATGGCTTCCCCCTCCTTGTATTTTCCCCACAGGACTGAGTAGAGGCCTACCACTATTAGGACTCCCCCAAGAACACTGAAAAAAAAAATATTTATTTATTTAATTAGTTATAATTATATAATTTTATATGTCATAATGTTTGGACTCATGGCCATACCCTCCCAAATAGATTTTTTCTGCAAGGATGAAAGAGCCCATGATGGCCATTATGATCATCATCAATGGACTGAATGCTGAGGCAAACACAGGCCCTCTCTTCTCCATTACCAGTCCTTGAACATAGTAAGCAATGCTGGATGTCACAATCCCCTACAAAATGATTACATATATAATTAAACAATTAGATTTTTAATTTTTCTAATGTATATATAGGTACGTATATATATACATATAAATATAAGAGGGATAAAGAGTTACAGCATAAGCAGCAGCAAGGAGGTTGATATCCCAGCCAACCTTCCAAGCTGATGGTTTATTATGTTCCATCACAAGAGTGACAGCAATGGCTTGGATAGTGCCCACAAAGCATATCAGGGATGTCAGAGATAACTGAGCTGAATATTTCTTAAGAGTGGCAGCCTGGAAAAGTTAATAAGATTTATATATATACATAATACATGTATATATGTATGAATTTAAACATTAAATATATATGTGTCTCTCTGATCGAATGCATGGTTTTATAATAATATCTACCTGGAGGACAAAGAGAGAAGCCCAAGCTAAAGTAGCAATAATGAGAAAAATAGAACCCTTGAACCAATCCTTGTCACTTGATTCCTGGGATGCATGAACTCTAGAAGGATGAGGATGAGGATGAAAATGAACATACTTGCTCCGTAGCATCTCTACAACAGGTCCTTTGTACAGTGTCATTAGCATGGCTCCGGCCACTGTTATTAAAGTGCCTGCCACCTTTGCTTGGCACCTCACCTTCTTTATATCCACCTTCTCCATCCTATAATAATAATAATAATAATCATTTTTGTTATGAAAACTGTCTTAATGTGAACTAATTAATCATGCCTGCGAGCATATGTTTCTGTGTGTGTACCTGCAAAGCACTGCAATGACAAAGGTCATTGCAGGCAGGATGTTGCTCATGGCACAAGAGAAAGTTGGGGAGGTGAACTTCAATCCGGCATAGTACAAGTTCTGGTCTATCACAGGTCTTGAAAGAAAACCAACTTGTTAATCAGTCTCACTATATATTTATATATGTAATATGTATAATTAATATCCGAAGAGAAGTTGTAAGCACTAACCCAAGGAGACCTAACACAAAGATCCTCATGAAAACGGGAAATGTTAGCTTTGGCCTCACTTTCCTGTCACGGTGCCAAGAATTAAAAAAGTTAGCTTAATTATGAACCAAATGATAATCATGCTATGTATATATGTATACGGTATACCTCTCAAGGATAAGAGCAAAGGGAGCAATGGAGATGGTTGCAAAGGCATGGCGATAAACAACAAGGACATAATGGCTCATGCCATGATTGAGAGAGACTTTAGTGATGATATTCATGCCAGCATAACCAAACTGAAGAGAGATCATGGCTATGTATGGTTTGCAAACTTGGATGAAATGGCTTGCCATGTTTGACTACTAATTAATTGTTAGTCTTTAAAGGAGAAGGAGAAGAACTTAAACAAGGTCGAGCTTTCTTTAAGTTCTCCTGAGAGAGAATGGAGAAGTTTTGCATGTATTTATAGGAAGGACTTTGGTTGAGGAGCCCATGCATATCAAACTCAACTTGGAAGATTAAATAACCAGGGTTTAGAAATCATATATATATATATATATATATATATATATATATATAAGCACGTTTCTAGAAGAAAAGACATGAAGCTTGTATAGAATATTATACATGAGAATGATAAAGAGTACTATAAACCATTTAATACTGAGCACTAATGTAGACTATAACGTAGCTATCACTAAGTAATGCTTTCAGTGTATGTTATAGTTTAAGCTCTTAATTTCCATCTTTCCATCTTTCCACCATTATCTCTGGCTTTGCATTATTAATTTAGTACTTACTACATTTGAGAGAGTTGCTTCCCTTCTCTTGAATATTATTTCTTGCGTTAATGTGATCTAGAGCTAATTGTATCACACACACACACACACACACACGCACGCACGCGCACACACACACTCATGTGTGTGTGTATACGTAAGTATATTTCCATGCATGCATGCTTGCATACACAAGCTTGCTAGTTTTTGGTTTTTTGTCGCATTAGACCTCTTTATCTTGCTTAGCTGATATAGAGCAGGAGGACTACTTGGTGTATATTTTCTTTTTCTTCTTTTATTTTTATTCAAGAGAATCAAATTCTCACACAAAGTTATGATCATGACAAGAATATCAGTTTCCTATATATCTTTCTTAGTACTTTGGTACTTATTAGATTGTATTAAGATTTATATTGGATCTTGGTTACTTTTTTTTTTTTTTTTTTTTTTTTTTGAGAAAAAGGTTACTTAGTTTTAGGATTAATTCTTCTTTCTGGATTTTGTTTAAAGCGCATGCATGTATGTATACCTATTAATTGTATATATGCTTTCAAAAATCTTTGTGTCATTCAAATAAGAATCTGAGGCGATTATGTATATATTTCATGTAATTTTATAAATTTCATTTATAATAGAAAAATGTCACTTATCAATTGACAACACGTATCATATATATTTATTTTAGTGAATTTTTTTTCCTTTGTTTCTTTTTCAAATATACCATCCATATATTCCTTTCACTTTGCACTTCAACGTACACCATGATGCTCCCTTATCTTTTTGCCTTCATTTTAACTTAACAACTGTTTCACAAAGAACAGGCCTTGAGCTTGATCTAATTAAAAACATTTAAATGTTCAAAAAGGAAGAAGAAAAGAAAATTTTCTCTTTATCTATGCTTGTTCTCTTAAGTGACTAATCCTTAATGCCAAAGCATTATGTTCATCTCCATTGCATGATTGAAGCTACCCAAAAGGCAAAAGACTCAATATATTTTGTCAAAGATCCATCTCCCTCAATGCTAGGATACCTTTATGTTCAATCAAGTTAGCAATCAAACCAAGCTTTACTACTTTTCTCCCCTCTCACCAGACATCAAATCTCATCCTTTTTCCCTTCAAAAGCTAGCTCACCTCATCTAGCTGCACTCCATCTTCTAATTCAACCACTCTAATCATACACTAATCTCCTTTTCAAAGTCATAAAAGAGAACACACACTTAGATCACCATATAAGCTTTCTCTAAAGTTTGTCAATCAATGTCTCAATGAAACCATCTCAATCTAGAGATCAATGTTCATATATATATATATATTTATATAAGCCATGTAGTTGATTAATATATATAGAGATAACGTGTTGGTGTGTTCAAGAGATTTAAGTATGATTTGAGAAACATTGCAAAAAGAACGGCGTGGATTAAAAGAACTTGTATTGATTAATTAGCTCTTGTCATCTATTCCTTTTTTTTCCTGTAAAAAAAGTAAACTTCTTTTCTTGTGTGTATGGTTGGATGCAGATTCCATGGCCCAGAGGTATCTTGAAGGACAGAATATATATGGAGATGGAATCATATCAAAGGACCTTTTTATAATTACCATTCTAATTAGGTGTTTTTATGTAATATATAATAGACAAATTAACATGTAATTAGTTCTTTATTATGTATAGAATTTATTGTTTAATTAGACAATAAAAATTAATTTCAAAAGTAAAAAATTATAACTCGAAACTTTTAGTCTACTGGTACCGGATCTCTTGAATAAGGTGTTTCTGTTCTTGTCTAAATGAATTGATTGATTAATTGTGAAATTATTTACTGTATAAAAAGAGTCATCAGTTGATACTAACGACATTATTAGTCTAATCAACATGCTCTCAATTTAAAAAAAAAAAAATTCCAATATGATAAACTTCTTGTACTATTATTTCTACATAGGCAAATGTGTCACGTTTTCAAGAGCATTAAATTATAGTGATAGTTGGAAACACTTTAGAAGCAACTTGATTTTTATTTTTATAAATAAACGATAATCCCACATTATTAATTAACAATTGCAATTCATAAAATAATCCGGACGAATGTGGTTTTGATTCTATATTTTTTTAATGTATAATTTTGTACCGCTTCTTGCCCAGGCATGCAAAATTGCAAATGCTTGGAATAGACTAGTGTTTTATGTAAACACTTTAGTGCGTCTTTCCATGTCATACACTGTTATAAGAACCATGTTCCAGCTAATAAGCCACTACGAGAAGCTGTGATTATATACATACATATATATATATATATATATATATATTAATCCATTCCTAACTCTCAAGGAATTGTAAAGATTGTAACAATTTCAATTAAGTCTGAATTTTATAGAGGTTAACAAGACTTTCTCAACTAAATTATTCTATTGCTTTCTTCTTACAAAAGCCGCTACCAGTCTGAATACACTTCAGTCAATCGACGAAAGCCAATTGCTTGAAGGATCAAACAATGGAGAAGAGGAAGGAAGAGAATATGAAGGATTGATCCTTAGCGGAAGGTTTATAGCTCTGGTACCATCTTGCAATGAAGGCAATGGAAGTTTAGAACAAGAAACTGGGAAGCAATTTATGAAAGAAGCTCTTGCTCTTCATTCAGCTGTGTCTGTCCAATATATAGACAAGATACAACATAAACAATTTCTATACAGCTCAGCCAAATAGAAACTAACTATTGGTTATCAAATAAAACAAAGGCTAGCAAACACTATACAGTTGGGAATTACGATAGCTAATACAAGCAATGCTTTACAGCTAGATTCTAATATTTTCTTCTAGCTAATCACCTGAGTTAGCAAAAATTTCACCTGATACAATCTATCCAAGCAAGGTTAATGTCCATATGTCATTCACATTTGGATTCACTTTGGGCATATCTTAATTTAGTTTGTCAAATTTTTTCAAATTTCATAGCTCAGGTCTAAACATTATATTTTGGAGACTTGTCTTTGGTCGTAACACTAGGACATTTGAGAGATTCTCATGTGGGGTTTGTATTTTAGAATATTTAATTTGAGAGAAATAATCAAATATTTAATTACTGCCATCTCCACACACTTTGATTTTGATTAAAGCTAACTAATAAATCTTTCTAATTTGGTTATCTGCATCTAGCTAGGGATTAAAAATGATTAAGTTGGAGAACTTAGCGAAGATAATTAAACACAACTTTGACCTCCTATGTATGCCCTTAAAATGCTTGTGCATGCCTCTTGTCACCTATAGATACTTGACATCCAAAATTAAGCAATAGAGTGATCATGGATGAATGATATATTTGACTGTTAACTCTTGGAAGTCTTGTTATTTCTTTTTTTTTTTACTCACTTAATTTCCTCCTTCTAGATTGCTAAACTATCTTTTGTTCCCCAATGCACAAGTTTACAACCTTGTGTATTCAATCATTATATGTATTTTTTATTGTTTTAATATATTTATGGTGATTTATTTATTTTTTTATAAAATAAAATTTTTATTTTGTTTAATACTCCCTACGTTCTTTTTTTTTTTGTGTTTAACCGAATTTCACATACCAAGAAATTTAGTTATTTTACACATTTTTATAAAAAAATAGTTATCTTTATAAAATTACCCCTAATTTATATCTTCACCTTTATTTTTCATATTTAATTCCAACAAGAGAGTTTAATAGAATGTTAAAAATAATTTTGAAAAAAAAATAATATATGTATCTTGTTGTTAGAAAATGATAGATAAAAATAAGCATGAATTTGCGACAGATATAATAGAATGAGGGAGTATATAAAAAAATAGCCTTTCAATGATGAGTGAAGATTAGATTATGTGCTTATCTTTTGAGCAAAAGCAAAAAAAAAAAAAAAAAAACTGTGTCTTACGAGCATAAATCGGTGTATATAACTATTGAGATCAGGAATATGTGCTTTGAGCAATGATGAGTGAAGATAAGATTATGTGCTTATTTTTTGAGCAAAAGAAAAGGAAAAAAAAACAGTGCCTTGTGAGCATAAATTGGTGTATATAACTATTGAGATCAGGAATATGTGCTTTGCATTCTCTCACAGAACAAGTATTATCGTTTAGATTATGTGGTTGTGTCAGTCTGATCATATGTTTTGTAACGCTTTGTGACTTTGTTCTTCATTTTCATTTTTTTAAACTTCTTTTAAAATGTGGTGTATATATACTATAAAAAGTAACAAATATAATTTGCAGCAGAGTTTTATTTTAAAAAAACCATAATTAACACTTCATAAGTTCAAATATTGAACAAATTTAATTATGAAATTCTATGATTATTATTAAATATAATCTAAAATTTTTATGCAAATTTTATGATATTTGTGGGAATTCTTCTCCATTCATAAACTTTATCAAAGACACTGATAAATAATTCTTTCTAGCAGTTAATTTTTTAAAGTTATGTCATATTTTTTTCATCTTTTTTTTTCATCACAAATCATATGAGTAATATTTTTTTTTTAAATTCTCTATGTTCTCGACTTTAATCCTAACTCTTTATATTTGTACTCTTTTTTAATGTAATTTGGGTGATTTATTCCCATATATATATATATATATATATATAATATTTTTTTTTAAAAAAGCTACACAGTAGCTGAATTTATTGAAGCACAAAAGACAGAAAACAAACAGAGGAAGGCACACAACCCAAAAGGGCAGAACTAGACTATAAAGCAAACAAGAATAAATCACCAAAACAACTATGGCAAGAGCTAATAAAACCAGAAAAGTAGATAGCATCCATAAGCCACCGGGTGTGATCCAGGCCCATATATAGATATATTTAACCAAGGCAGTGGAAGCATGAGAATCAGATTTGGTGCCCATTCTTCAAATACGACAAACATTTTATCCAATCAAGAGTGTATGTCAAAAGGATTGTGATTGATGTATAAGTGAGTATATTTAACTTGGTGAACCAAGCTTATGTAAGTATACACACGCATTTGTCCTTGTTTCACTTTAATCCATACGTTCTAGAAAATTTATTTTTTATTTTTATTTATTAATATTTTTTTAATATCTATGTTCATCCTAGGATCCTCCCGAGTTTTCCTAATATTAGGTATTTCAAATTATTTTTTATGTTTAATTGATATTAAAAATCATATATATATTTGTCAAAATTCATTTTTTTTTCTTTTTTTTATTAGACAAAACAGTTGGCCAACGGTTTTTGGGTCAATTGGCACTGGGTCCCTTGCATAGGGCATTCGTTTTGAGTGCTGAGTATGACTCCTTGAGTTTAATTCCCATCAAACATAAGGTGAGGGTATGGTTCGGCGGTAAGCATTGCTTTTCACGGGCTTGTCCTTGATTAGGCTCTTGTCATTCCTTTTTTTTTTAAAAAAAAAAATAGTTGTTGAGTTATGAGGAGACCGTTATTTCTCGTTTGTTCTTTTATTATTTTCTTATTTTCACTTGATTTTACTTTTATTTGTTATCCACTTCTGGAGGATGACTGGTATTTTTTTTTTTTTTTTTACCGTTGTGCACTTGTTTGGACGGTTTTGTTGTTTTATTATTATTATTTTTAATTAAAATGGTTTATTTATATAAAAAAAATCACGAGGATGTTCTAGAAAAATTAGCGAGTCAAGCCAATTTCAAAGTTTTACAGGGCTAATTAGCAGGAACACCAACAAGAAAAGAGAAAAAGAGAGAAAGAAGTGGCCCCCCGCGTTTGCGGCCGCCAGTCGGAGAAGCATCGTCAATGGCCTCGTCACCGCCGGAGATCACCAGCGAGGAGCCCACCGGCGCTAAAGCCCTAATCCACTCCTACTCCAATCGCATCTGGAGGTCTCTCCTCGGCTTCTTCCCATCCCCCGACTCCAGCTTTCTCGCGAAGATCTCCAATCTTTATCCCCGCTCCCAGTCCTCACGATCTCGCCCGCTGAGATCCGGTCTTCCCCTTCCTCTCCATGCCAACGCTGTTCGATCTCATTTGTAAGTGATTCTTCGTTCCTTGGCTCTCCGCGCTCTCATTGTTCTCGAATTTGTTGATGATTCAACTGTTGCATTTGTGTTGAAGTATTATTTGATTGTAATTCGTTCTGAATATTTCTTAGAACTGTTTTTCAGTAGCCATTAAATCTCAAAATTCATTCGCCATGTCTCGAATTGAATGAAATGATCGAAGCTTGTCGCTAGATATATGAAATCAGATGTAATGTTTATACTATGTTATCTTCTTGGAATTTCTCGCATATTGTTTCATAGCAGACTACATATATTGTGTCTGGAGTTTTATATATGATTCTACGCCCTGGCACGTCAATTAATGTGCTTACATTTTCCTGAGTTGTATATTGTTTGAGTTGCCATTAGTACTGTAACAAGTTTTGATTTGAGTCTGTTATGCTTTCCTATTTGGAACGCTTTCAAAGTTTGTTTTGTTGTACATTTTTTACAGGATTGCATCTGAAGAGTCGAAAGCGTTTATTGTATTGGAAGATATCATGGAACACAGCTTATCAAGTTTGCATGTTATTCACAAGAGTTTGCTGTTCTGGCAGTCTCTTGCAGAGGTTTCTGTGACTTATGATGTTTGCTATGATTACTTGATGTCATGCCAATTATGTGTGGTTCAAGTGGAAAGTGTTCCTGAAGTGTTTGAATTGGTTCTGCTTTTGCAGGGAACGAAGACTCAGAAAGTTTGCTTCATGATTTTTAGAAGAGGTCCCAGGGCCTTGGTTAATGAGACATGCAAGATGTTGAGCACCTTGAGAACAAGTGGCTCTCCAATCCCTCATGTGTATCATTCGGCAGCAGAGACCATATCGCAAAGAATATCTATATTGACTAGTTTACAATGTTGTCTGGCTAATTTTCTTGCGGAGGTATATGCGATCCTATATACCTGTAATTCATGTTGCATAAATGCTATTGTATTTTGGCTTGCAAGGCTTCTATTACTGCATGGCTGCCTAAATATGCATGTCACCTTTATTTGAAGGCTTAATCGATTTACTTTTACTGTTTATGGGTCAGAACTATCTTATTGTTTACATTTCTTTTACTGGGATTCTAGCGTCTTTTATATGTTAATGTCTGAATTTAGTTTCCTAATTATCTCTTAAAGCTTCTATACTACATTCACTGTCATGTTGCTGGTTCTTGTAGGTTTATTTGGAGGTCAACAAATATAAGAATGTGCTGGCTGAGGATTCGGAGAAGTCATTACCCTCACTATTGATTGCCATCAACAGATTGTTTTCAAAATTAGAAGCTTCAATTAGCCATCCACCAGAAATATACAAGGTTGTGTGCCATGACTCTCTGCAGAGTTTAAGATGTTTCATCTAATTTTTCTTGGTAACCATTGCAATATTTCAGAGAAGTAAAATTATATTTATATTTTACATTAACCATTAACTATAACTTCTGAATACTTTATTTGGTGCTCCAGAGTAATAGTTCCTTCTCTAAGGATGGAGATAAATCATGTGCAGTTGTTTTCGAAAAATTACCGGATGTAGATGAAGAATTTTCACAGTGGACTGATACAGAGATAAGGGATGCTACAAACATGATCTATCAAAATCTTCAAAAATTAGATGCATATCTTTCTTTTGTGGTAAGTGGGCTTCTCCTATGTATCTTTGTGACACTTTCTGTTAGTTCTATTGCATTTTTCTAGGCAATATGTTATGCTGTATGACAATTATGTATGTGTGATCTATATTGTGACATTTACTGAACTACTGACTAGGATGGAGATAAACACAAAAGCAGTTGCTGCTTACAAGTTATCCATGACAAGTTCTTGCAAGCAGTGATGATTTTCATGTCACTTTATGTAGCAAGTCGAAGTTAAGGCATGAATCAACTATAGCTACCTGCACTTGCAAATGCAAGAAGACAAGATACTTTAATCAGAGTTCAAATAAGGTTCAAATTAATAAAATGCTAAATTGCATATTTCAGGTTAACCTTCAGTGGCGAGAAATAATTGATTGTGCATGGATTTGGACATCATACCACTCTTAAGCTGTAGTTTATGACTATAACACCACAGAAAGCACATCTGCTTGAATTTTATTGTACTTAATGTAAATGTGTAAGATTCAAAATTCATGCTATTCTAGCTGCATATCTCTATTGTTATAGTTTATTAGTAAATTTGAAGAATCCATTAAGCCACAACCCGTCTTTCAGCTGGCCTTCACAGGCTGCAGTTTGCAATAAGATAAGGGTGCTGAATCAATTCATTTTCATGCATTACAGCATGGAGTTCTTATGTATTTTGTGACATGACCTTCTATTATCATTTGATTTTGCTGCAATCTTTCAAATTCAATTATTGAGGAATATTGTTTTCTGTGATTATTAGCTCTCTCACAGTCAGAAGCCGGGGAAACTGACTTTATACTGGTTACGGTATACATGTGGAGCTGTTGGCCTGTCTATATGTTCAGCATGGCTCTTACGTCATAGTAGTTTGATGGGAAGTCCTGACATTGACAATTGGATCCGTGAGACAAAGGAATCAACAGCTGGATTTTGGAATGACCATGTGGAGCAACCAGTAAGAGCTCTACTTCTGTTAGATTTTGCTGCTTTTTTAAAATTCATTTTCCTTAACAATCTCGATTACTCATTACCTATCATTGTTATTAGTGTGGAACAGGATACTTTCATGTTTCTAGGTGCTTTTATTTTTTCAATTTTTTATGATGGAGCTGCCTTTGATAAGACTGAATATTGTTAGAGAAATGTCATGCTTGCATATATGTTTCAGGACGTTAAACATAATTCCTAGATTTTGCAAAATCTCATAATCTTTAATCAGCAGCTTTCTTTTTAATAGAACTTGATGTGTTATATGTGAAAATTTTAGTTCTCTTTCTCATGTATCCTGTCTTCCTGCACATTGACATTGCTATTGATGAATGTTTGTTGAGAGTTCATGATCAAGTTTTATTGCTTGCTTTTTTGCGGGGAAGTTCCTTACCATTCTAAATAATTTTTAAATACTGATTTCACAGATAGAACTGATAGTAAAATAATCTATGTTTACATAACGTAAATCTGCCAATTTCAAGCTCCTTGCAATCAGAGATGAGCTATTTGAAACTTTTAGAAGGAGGCACAAGGGTGTCATGGAAGTTGAAGAGGTGCAGTTGACTGCAAATTCACTCCACAGGTTAACCTCATTCTGTCCCATTTGATTTATTCTTATTTTTATTTTTAAAATACCTTGTTATGGTCATCACACTTCCTTGGTCCTTCTCTGTCATTGCTTAAATGTGGATATTTATGATCCAAATTTGCACCTTTATGGTTAAATACAGCATAAGGGAAAGAAAACTAACAGACAGACAAATCTCTTGAATTTTTATTTCCTAATTTACCTTTAGTTAGTCTAGTTTCTATAATGATAATTTATGCAGACTGTAATATGCCATTTGTTTATGTAAATAGCCTTTAAATATATACTGAAAAGAAAATGTACAATTGTGATTGCTTTCTAATGATTTACCTTGACATTAAGTTATTACCACCAATTTCAAGGAAAGAGAGGGAGAATCTGCTTTCTAGTTGCATCTAATGTGATAGGGGCTCTGTGTCAACTTCTTGGATGATATGCTTCTCAGCTGGTAGACTGTATGGGTGGTGCTGCTGGATTGTCCTGTTGCTCACTGGAGTATGAGCCATTGCTTAATTGACTTCATACCCCAAATCCTGTCTTGATTGTGATGCAACATACACTAGGTCCAATTGGATCAGCCTGAAAAGAAAAAATGATCCAAAATTTGCTTAACTTTAAGGCAGTGGGAGATATAAGAGTGCCTGAGTTTCCATATTGTTATTGAGCGCATGTCAATATAAACCATGATAAACCAGCCACATCTATTACTTTGATGGGGATTGTCACATTCCATAGGGCACTTAATTTATCACTTCCCATAAAGAGAAAAAAAAAATGGACTATAAGTTGAAAAGGCATGGTTTTTTTGACTGCCCAAACTTCATAAATTTTAATGACCATATATAGCAGCCGTGTGGAAATTGATGAAGTTGCCCTATTTACAAATAATTATTGATTTTAATGTTATCTTGGAGTCAAAAGTGCTATATTTAATGAAGTTTTCTGCAATTCAAATCTAATTTTAATTGATTTTAGATTTTCTCAGTTTGGAATTCAATAAGCTAATTGCAGGATGCTGTTGGCCTTTGGTGAGCAAACAAAAGGTCAAAAGCTACCAGAGAACATAGCAGATCAGGAACTCCTAGAAATTGTGATGTCCAGGTAAAATCCATTTTTTCCATTGTGAAGATGTTGTATGTTTATTATCCACGTGGACAAGTGGATGCTCTACACACCGTCATTAAACTAATAATGAAATTGGATATATTTCTCAGTTCTTCTGCATGCAATTCATTACTCTACTTGATACATGATCATCTGTTACTAATTATTGGTTAATCTTTGTTTTTTTGATCCCTAATGCATTTGTGTTTTATGCACTCTTGGTAATGTAACACACGCAATGCAGATATGAGAAGGAGGTGATGCATCCGCTTCAAAATCTTCTCAGCGGGGAGCTTGCTCGTGCCATGCTTATTCAGGTGTCGTTTGTTACACATATTTCACATTATTGTGTTATTTTTGCTTATGGTCCTTTTGCTTTTTGCAGATTCAAAAGCTAAAACTTGACCTGGAGACGTGAGTCAGATAATTCCTACCACATGAGGATTTATTTTGAAATAACCTGTGTCATTTTTTTCTGGTGCTGGAGCTATCTAATGTGATTGTGCTGTTGTGCAGGGCAATGCTTGAACTGAATCAGATTCTCAGGGCAAATGAAATAAATTTTGCTATTCTGGCTGCTCTGCCTGCCTTTTTTCTTTCCCTTCTTCTGCTTATGCTAGTAAGAACATGGATTCTGCAGGTGATGGCCAATGGGCATTTTCTTAAATTTGGACTATGATAATTTTGTTCCAATACGTCATGTTGAGCTGTGGTTTTCATTAAATCTTTTTAACTTAAGGTGTCATTCAATCACATGCTATTTCTGATAAACAGGACAAAGGCGCAGAAGGTAAAGGAAGGATTGCTCGTCTTCAAAGGAGACTTCTTGTTGTTGAAGTCGAGAAAAGGATTATGCAATTCCAGACCTGTATTGATCAAGGATTGGTATGGATGTTATTTTGCAATTAATATGTGATAGGGTATGCATTTCTTACTAACAAATGTTGATTCTTAATTCACCAAATGTTAGGAATACTATTGACAAAGCATGGCTGTATAAGATTTGAAGTTTGAGACACATGAATCTAGGGTTGGATCCAATTGCATCTGTGCTACTTTGGCAGTAACACATACCTCTTTTACCATTAAATTGGCTTTCACGTGGTTATAAAAGCTAGACTCCCATGTCCCAGTGCATCCCCAGGGCCAAGTTTAATTTGACCCAAGGCATTCATACTCATGCAGATCTAATGAAAATAATGATTCTGGGCAGTCTTTTAAACTCTATACAACTATCAAAACTCAAATCATTGTTGTTTGTAATATTGACTTCTGTTGTTCCTGTGATATTATTGTAAACATACCATAAATCATTCAGGTAATGACTCCGATATCATTTACAGAAAGAGCAGTCCTTACACAATCAATCGCCCTGCCTTTTCCTTTTACAGGTGGAAGAATCGAAATGCATGTTCGGATTGTTGCTATATAGCTTGGATCGATTGTTCAAAGCGGTGGAGAGACACGCGAAAGAAACTGGTGAATGGTTAAGGTTTGTTGTTAACTCAAATGATCATTTTTCAGAACTGGGAAATCTAACACGGCAGGGCAAACTGATGATTGCATTGTCTTGCAGTTTGAGACAAGATATTGTTGATCTAGCCAAGCCAGAATTGAAAACAGAGTACAAACTAGCTGTAACTTCTCGTTTGGGTGGAATGTATGACTGCCTGCTTCCTTCCTCCAAACGGCGCTGAATTCATTTTTTTTTTGTTTGTCACCTCAAATTGACGGCAAAATTTTTGACTGAAAGACTCTTTTCTGTACTAGTAACTTATTTTCCCCTTCGTCTTTCTCTTTTAATGAAAGTACATATCAATCCATGTTTATATGCCAAAGGGTCTTTAGTCAAAGGCATTTATCATATTGCACAAAATTTGAATTATGAAATATTTATTATTCAGATTTGAAATGCATTGGACCCAATGGTGCCAAAAGTTCTTGGCTATGGGTGCAGATTTACAATTCAATACTTGTGTCTGTTAGTGAGTAAACTATTATAGGCACAATTTATAGGCTTATTGTGAGCATGCCCAATCATTAAAAAAAAAAAAAAAATCATGTTTTATGGCTTCTCTCAATATATATATATATATATATATATATATATATATATATATAAAACCAAAAAATAGCAAAAAACATTCAATTTTTTTTTGGTCAATTTTCCGACATTCTTGTCACATGGAAAACTCTCTTCCCTTAAAAATAATAATAAAATAAAAAATAAAAAAATTAAAATCCAACTCACTTTCCATTTATAATCCCAGTCCATCTTATCCATTGAAGTGAATCAGCCTCTAATCCACTGTCCATTTCGTCTCGGGATAAGATCTCACGATGGCACCTGGTTTCAAGAGAGATATTCAAGAGGAACAACACAAACAAAAAGGACCATAACCTAAAACTTTGGGTTTTTCGCTTTCGAGGAACCAAGAAACCCTCACGATCTTCTCAGGTTGTTCTGCTCTTCTTCCGATCTGTAAAACCTCAACATCCTTTTTCTTTTTCCTCTCTTTCTCTTATTTGTCTTTGATTTGGTTTACTTTGATCTTTATTCGGTTAAGTTCGAAGCTACGGCAAAGATTCATACAAAGGGTCTGTCTGGTTGCGTTCATCGATGATGCGATCGCTTGTTTTCATCGTTTCTTGATGGAATAATTGATTGTTTTACTTTAAATTTAGCTTAAAAGTACTTTTGTTTAATATCTGTTGTGATGGTTTGGTACTGGTTTGTTTATCTTGTTTGAGTTGCTGAGTCGCTGGTTTTTTCTTATTTAGTTTCTTTATTTTAGATTGTTATGGTTTTCTAGTGTTTTGTCTTTGATTTAGGTTTTTTTTTTTGTTTTTTGTGAAATTTGGTTTAGTCTGATACTTTTCTTCCAAGTTATAGTTGTTTTAGGGTTTGGCTAGAAGTTTATGATCTGATATCGTTCTTGAAGCCTAAGATATGGATGCTTTTGGATTTGTGAATGCATGCATGAAGTGGATGCTTGGAAATGTTAGATATGTGATGAACTCAGTTATATAGAGCTCATAGTTTAGAAAAAGGGAAACCTTGTTGGTGTATTTCCTGTGTCATTTGTTGTGATCTATCTTGTTTTGCATTTCTCTGCAGAGGTGTTTATTGAAGTTGAGTTATAGCTATAAGCTGGTAGCCTTTCTCAGATAGAAAAAAGATGTTGAATTTCTACCTTGAATCCTCAAGTGAAACCATTTTGAATCTTAGAAAATGCTAGATACGGGATGAATGAAGTCAGGTATTTAACTCATAGTTGGCATAGATGGAAACCTTGTCTGTTTCGATCCCGCCAACTGGCCTCCGTTTTGTAGCTTAATGGACTCTGTCTGGTTTGGTGGTTCTTTTGGAGGTGCGTATAGAGTGGAGGAAATAAGCGGGTAGCCTTTCTTAAATAACATAATTTATTTGTGGTATATTTTTTTAGCATGGAAAAAAAAAAAAAAACCGCACGTTGAAAACACAAAGTTTTACATCAGATTCAGTTAGTCATTAGTTATTTTGTTGCTTTGCTTTTAAAGCATATAGAATAGATTAAGTGCTTAATCATTGCGTATCTTCTACTGGTTCCACAGTTGTAACTAGAGTATTATGTATGAATTATGATGTTCCTGAATAAATTGTCTTTGTGTTCTCTGACCGGTACTTTTAATCTTCTTTTGGGTTTTGGGTTAAAGTTAGGGAGACTGATAATACACAACTTTTCTTGCTGGTTTTTCAGCATAACACAGGATGGCTGGAAGAGGTCACGGACCTCGCCATGTTATGGACAGTCGCCGTGGTCATCCAAATGCCCAAGAAGTGCCATTTATCCGTGGTTCTGCTCCGCGTCCACCCCACCCTATGTTGCTTGAGGAAGAGCTTGAATTGCAGCATATCGAAATCCAGAGACTTTTGGCAGATAACCACAGGCTGGCTGATGACCGTGCTGGAATGCAGCGGGAGGTGGGTGTTCTGAAGGAGGAACTCCATCACATGAATATTGTTATTGCAGATTTGAAGGCAGAAAAAGAGGCACAGTGCAGGGAGCTGCTTGAGAAGGTATTGAAGCTAGAAGCTGATGTTAGAGCAAGTGAACCTTTAAGAAATGAGGCAATACAGCTCCGCAAAGAAGTTCAAAAGCTAAATGTCCTAAGACAAGACCTCACTGGGCAAGTTAATACTCTTACAAAGGAATTGGCCGTTGTGCGGTCTGATAACCAGCAAATTCCTCACCTGAGGTCGGAGATTGAGGGCCTCCAACAAGAGCTTATGCATATCAGGTTATTCTTATTAAATCTATGGCGTGATGCGGCCTGTTCATTTGTCTGATTTGTTTCAAAGAACAATCACTTCAGCATGGTTCTTTTATTTGGCAGGAGGGCATTTGAGTATGAGAAGACAAGAAATGTGGAGCTTATGGAACACAGACAAACAATGGAAAAAAACATGGTTTCAATGGCGCGAGAAATTGAAATGCTGCGAACCAATATGGGAAGTGCTGAAAGGAGACCTATGGGAGGTGGTAAGTTCTGTCAGAGCAGAACCCCTGGGAGCTAGTTATCAATGCTACCATCATTGTTGCCTTAATGTTTCTTTGCCTGCTTAGAGTGATTTTTTACTTTCCAGTCCAAATGCCATATCATGTGCTTATGATGACTAATTTCATCATTTATTATGGTTCTTTTTCACATATAGAAGCAGTATTCTATAGCTTCTTTGGTACTATGAGGAACTATTTTTTGAGGCTTCCATTTTAGTATTCAACTAAGAGACCACTGAGTTTCTTTATGAATGTGCTGATGGGGATGAACATGGCTGTTTCTGGTGAATTTATTTTTGCAGCCATGCATCCCTTTAACTGCATTTGTATTTGAAATTTGTTTCTTTTAACACTATTCTGATCTTTTAGATTCCTTTGGTTGCTGATGTTAGTCTTCATGTGATTATAAAGCTACTGGTTACTTGATTTGGATACCAGTGTGGACTTTGATATTATCTACTGTTGGTTAAAGGTCGCGCTTATGGAATGAATCATGTTAATCCTGAGGGCGCTTATCCTCTATCTTTTGGGAGTGCTTACAACCCTCACTCGGTATGGTTACTTTAAAGTGTTTTGACATTCTCATAACTCATACTTGTTAAGTTATAATCACTTGACTTTTGACCCATGAACATATTGTATATTTGCCTTACTAGGGTGTTGCTGAGCAGGGTCCTTCATATGGTGCTGGGTCTGGACCATGGGGAGGCTTTGATAAGTCTCGTCCACCACCTCGCCATTAGATCTCTCCAGCTAAATGTTTTTTTAAGTACAAATAGAATATTTGGTACTTTTCTTGTTGTTTTCAATATTTTATGGTTAGTTGGTGAATGCTTGTTTGGTATTCTTCTTAATGAGTTCTGGATTATTATAAACTAACATGTTTCATTTCTTCCATTATGATTCTATGCAAAGAATGGTGCTATCAACATATATTGGTGGCTGGAGGTGGTTCTTCTGCCTTTGCTGAGCTTGTCTTTCGTATTTGTTAACAAGTTCGTTTACTGATTACTGTCAATTTTGCGGTTCCTTAGATTATGTTCCATAAATGAGTGGCTTATATTTGGTTCATGTAGGAGGAACTTTCTATCACTTTCAGCAGTTGCCACTCTAAATTAGAATTTGTGGCTTTTTAATGGTAGATTTGGCACCAAAGTTTCAGATGCCTTACTAGGGTGTTGATTGTAGTAATTTGGTTGTGAGTATTTCTTAATTGCCTTACAGTAACAATTTTTATCTTGAGATGGTTGATTTATCCTTTTAGTGTTCTAGAAGGATCAACTCTTGGAATGGTTGATTCATGTACATTCCCATGTTGGAATGATTTGAGAAGCTGCTAGAACTTATAAGGCTACCTGTGCTAGAGTTAGGAGGTAATTGTATCGGTAGATACTTGTGAACTGATAAAATAAAGCATTAATTGATGGATGCTGTTGCGATTACAATTCCATGGTAGAAGGTGCTCTCGACATTCATTGTTTACTTTATCCGTAAGTTGTCAGTGTATCATCTAGTTAGGTTGTTAGTGCAGCAAACAATTGGTATGCTAGATTCTATAGGACTGTTGTGAATAGTTTATCTTCACTTTGGTCTTGCATGGTGAACAATTGGTACATGAGATTCTATTGGACTATTACGAATGGTTTATCTGAACTTTGATCTTGCATGTGCGTCAAGCTGTTCAGAATAATGGAATTGCCTACTTTGAAATTTTCGTAATCATCCATTGGTTACTAAGTATCAATCATTGGAAAGCTTGAAAATACTTTATCTAGTTCTTTCCAGCTGATTTTTTACCTGGCTTTCATTTTTAAATTATCGCTATTATTTAGACTTCATAACAGGAGGAAAGGATTTTTGGTGCAAGTATTGTTCAACATCTATGGTGATGTGTATGCAAGGCTATTGGTGGGCTGAAGGCGGTTGTGAGAGTGAAAATTCTGGTGGTTTTATACCACCTGTATTTGTATAGCTTAGCATGCATTTGGCATCACCATGGTAATGCTCTTGACAATGTAGCTGAGAGATGTAGTGCTCGAGATAAGTGTTTGTTGTGCAAATCCGCTGTAAATTGCAGAGTGGCTTCAGGAGGGTATCAGTTGAGGTAACTGATGGGGATAACATATTCAGATTTTATGTTCCTGTTGGCATTGTTTACATCTTGAATTTTGCGGTTCAAAGGTTATCTGTTTCTGATATAGGCTGAATTTTGACATTTGAAGCCTTGTCGACAAGTCAATTTTTCAACAGTTTAACAAGCTGGGTTGATCATAAACGTGGATGGTTGTATTGAATTGACTTAGAGTAAGGTTAGATGATTCTGCAATTCCTTACTATGGTTGTTGGACAATTGATATCTAGGTCGGAACCCGGAAGGAAGGCCATAGTTTCCTATAGGCATTCTTTATCAATATTCCTATCATGTTTCTGTTATATTTTTGTGCTTAGGCTCTAAGATTCTTTTATTAGGATGTTTAAATGAATCTGAGCTTAGTTATCAAAAGAATATCATCGCCTCCATCAAAGAAAATCTGTCATTTTTGGCTAGAGACCATCTTGGAGTTGTCATGCAGATCACATGGAGATGGATTGACTACTTATGGATGGTACTTTTGGAGGCAAGTTATTTTTTTCCTTTTACCTGAAGTCTATATCTGAAATTTGTTGGTTTTCCCTGCCTTCTGATATATCTTTTCAGAATGGCATTTCCTATATTAGTTATTCATAGTTGCGCATCTATAGTACCTCAGGCAAAAACTGTATCAGCCACTTTTTATCTTATATGAAGATAGATTGCCCTTTTGATTTGTTGGTGTTTTTTTTTCTGAGTTTTCAGCTGCATAAGGTCCAAACATATTAACAATGAAGTTATGCCCAGTTTTGTGTGTCCTTTTTATCATGGAGTTGTTAATTGACATGGCTTTCACATGAACCATTGTTTTGTGTTGAAACTAGTGAATTCAGTCTCATTCTGTAATAGTTACGAGTATTGTGTTGGAGAGTTAATGGAAACTGGTCTGAGGAGATTGGAGAACTTATTATATAAAGGGTTTCGTGTGGATGATAATATGTGCTCCGATGCTGCTGATTTGAAGCTCTGTTCTCTAACTGGATAAGGAGGCGATGGAGGCAGAACTTAACACAATCTCGGAGTGGTATAACTCAAACATCTAGCAATTACAACCTGTTGGCAATTTTTGTGGCAGTTTTGGCTGCATTTTTGCAAGATGTACATTGACAGTATGCTGGTCAAGAGGTATGATACATTAGGATCATAATGTACAATTGGCTAAATGATTGTATGATTTATATGTTTCTTTCATGTGGTGATGAAATCACCAAAGAGTGATGTAGTTGTTTTATTTACAAGGAAAATCCAGCAATTGACCAACATATATATGATCAGAGTGAAAGCACTTGGGTGGAATATGAACTGTGGTATGACAAGGTTAAGGAAGCAAACCATAGTTTGGAACAAGCAAGTCTTGACATTAGGAATTGCTTTATTATTGGAAAATACTTATCATTGATGCTGTGTAGTTGTGGAAAGTGTGCAGAGTCAAGGTTGGAAATTGACCAATGACGATCATGGCCTTGTGTGAGAGGAAGGGAGAAGGGGGTGTGGGGTGTGGTGGAAACTCTACTTAACATGATATGCAGAAAATGCTAAGGGTATGATGTTACTGCCATTAAGTGTCATAAATATCTACGACAGTTGATTGGCCTACCTCCTAAATTCTATAACCTTTTTCTAGATAAACAAACTCATATTTTTTTGTAGGGGTTAAGGTTTGTTCCTAACATGTGAAGAATCAAATATAGATACAATTATTGATGGAATGGGTTGAAGCAATCAACCCATTATGCAATCAGCACTGCATGTCTGGAATGGGTTGAAGGCCCGGATCCAATTTCATGATCGCTGTATTGTAGATGGCATGGGGATTTCGAGGGTTTCATATGCATGCTTAGCTTGCTGGATAAATGCTTAGTAAAAAGTTGCCAATTAGATCTTGGTGTAGTTATGCTTGTTTATTTTTTTTCAAAAATACACTTGTTTGTGCGGGAAAAGTGGGAGGGGTGAGTCTTTAGACTTTAGGTGGCTTGTTAGTTGCGACAATTGTCATCGTTAGTTGAAGGTTAATGAAAGGGCCCTTCTTTTATGATGAAATTTAAAAGGTCAGTCAACTCTGATTTGGCTTAACTATTTCGTTTTAGAAGAGCTGGAATTGGTTAAATATAGCTATTTGTAGGAATAAATGGGAAAGAATTATAAATCTTCAACCGAGTTTTATGTATTTAGGCTGTATGGTGTTTGTCTGATTATGTGCTTTGTTGCTTTTTTTTTTTTTTTGGTTATGGTGTTGGCATATTTTATTATAATAATGTTTGAAGTTGCTTGCTATGCATGACAAAACAAGTTGTATTGAATTGAATTTCATATATTTATGACATCCAAAATATGCTAGTTGCATTTATATCTCTACAAAATTCATAATTGCTTTTTAACCCCCTAGACAAGATCATAACATATACGCCTCTGCATTCCAATGTTGATCACAACATTTATTTTGCATGCATAGGGTATATTCAACGATCTTGGTTTGGAAGTGTATAATTGAGACTGCATATTTTGCAGGATGAGGTTTTATAGGTTTGATTTATGCAATAAACCTTGTTGAATTTTGTCATTTTGATTTTAATTCATTGACCACTTTCATTTTTGTCTTTTCAGGCTGGGATGTTCTCTGTGTGACAACCACTTGTTTTAAGGTACAACTTCTTGACTGAAAGGCCCAGAAAGAAACAAATGGTAAGAATGGTGTATTTTGTTCGAAAACAACCTATTCAACCATTTATGCTGTTGTACATGTCATTGAGCTATCCCTTGTTAGTATCAGTATCACTGAAATCTGATTTAAACAAAATTTGTTAAATTCTGAGTTATAGTCTTGAGAATCTGCCCTTGACCCAGTTTGCATGTCCTATTTGTCCCATGCTAATTTTTGCTGGAGTAAGTAATGCATAGAAGTCCTTGATATACAGAGCTCTTATAAATGAAAGGAAATCGGTTTTTAGCGTATTCTCATAATTGAACATTGAGGGGCATGTGTGTGTGTGTGTGTGTATATGTGAAATGACATGGTGGATAGCTCTTTGTAAATTTTCTCATGCATCTTGTCACGTAGTCCTTCCAGTTCTCTTAATATTTCTTAAATGAAAGATGTTCGTCCCATGAACTTTGAGGTGACAATCTTCTCTTTTGGACAGATGTGTTAGAGGTTGGCAACTTATCCAGCTGGCATCTTGGGTCTAGGCACATTTGGAGTGGTTTAAATCTTTGAAGTTAACAGCAGAGCATCTTAGTTCATTTTACCTTGCGGACCTTGACTTCATGATAAGTCAACATGTTGAACTCAATGAACTCATCAATGGGGTGATGTTTTTCTGCCAGAGCTGAACTTTGAGTGTCCCCGTAATGCAGTTAGATCCTCCATTGTTCATGATCCTTCAAGATCCATAGCAGGTCTGTTTTCAACTCAAATTTTCTTCATCTTTTCCTTCTTAAAACTTGATGAAGTGGGATAGTTTGTTGCCATTTAATCAGAAGTTTAATATCACTAACACTTATAATCTTTTATGATGTTGGGGATGCTAATAGGTAGCTTCAATAGTATTTGGGTACAAAATCAGCACTTTTGATGGTTTTCACGGTACTGCTTCTACTAGCAACAGAAAATGGGATTCTTAGAATGAGAAAATGTTGGCACACTTAGTTTGTTGCATATGAATGCTTATGATGATAGAAGTTGGTGCGTTTTGTTGCATATGGATCTTTAGAATGTCTAGTCTTGGTTGTTTTGTTGTACATGGATGCTTATAAAGATAAATATTGGCATGCTTTGTTGTTAATGAACCCTTCGATGATCCATTTGCCAGTGACAGTATTATCAAAGTGAATTGCATCATCATAGATAAATTACTTGTGTAGCATTTATAATGTTTACTTCAACTTCAATTTTTTAATGATGCAATTTCATTCTTAAAACTCGATTCAGCCGTCATCACATGAGGATGCTGCTCGGAGCAGTGCTGAGGGATAGCAGATGGGAAGCCGTTAAATGAATGTTTGCTCCTACCAAATGAGATACTCAGTATTCTTGCATCCGATTTGTGATGAAGTCGTCATTTGATGAAACTGAGGTAGTATGGTGCTTATATTTAGTTGAATCTCTCAAATGCATTGACAGCACATGTACTGCAATATTCTTCACATTTACTTAGCTTTTCCGTCCATCAATTCCAGGAATTTGCTCAGTAAGCACAGTGACGGTACCTACTGGTTCTATTTATTGTTTGGTTGAGAATTCAAGTTTTTAAGCAGTACTGTCAGGCTGATGATCCAGTTCAAATATGTTCTACGATGTTAATTACTTATGTAATACTAATAAACACCGCCACCACAAACAAAGCTTAAGTTAATAAGTGTATATGCTTAGCAGCATATATTGAAGGCACAGGGAATGTATATTTTCTACTGCAGATGTGTGTTTTTCGTTTCATCTTTGAAACCATGAGTAGTAGGTAGGTCTGCAAGCACTTAATTTTGTATATAACGAGATTGATGAGTTAGACATATAAAGGAGGCGAGACTCTGATCTTTAACAAAACTACGAAGCAATAAGAAATGTATTCAATGCTGCAACAACCGCATGACCACCTAATAAGCCCAACCAAGATAATGAAGAGAGAGACAAGAGACCCCTGAACCATCATCTGGCGTGCACCGCCAGTGGTATGAGCTCCGACAGCGGCGTGGCCAGCGGGGTAGACGCGGCTGATGGCACCGGAGAGCTACGGCAAAGCGGGCATGAGGCACTCACCTGAAGCCACTCGTCCACGCATCCGGCATGGAAGCAATGGTCACACTCCGGCACACACCGTATGGCGTCCCCAGGCTTGTACTCTGAGAGGCATATCGGACACGGTCCAGTGATTGGGCGCTGGAGGTTTACTTGGGATCCGAAGTGGAACTTGGGGAACGACTCGATGGTCGGCCGATCAAGGCCGAGGGTGAGTGTTGTGGGTGCTGTTGCAGCGGTGGTGGTGGTAGTTGTGGTGGTGTTGCTGCTACCGCTGGTGGAGTGGTGGTGGTGGTGGTGGTGCCCGGTGGACCGGCCCTTGACTCGGACACAGAGGTAAGAGGCAAGCATGATGGTGGAGACGAGGACTAGGATGCCGACGGCGATGGCTATACCGTAGCCGAGCCCAACGCCGGCGGCTGTGGCAGTGGCGTTGGCTGTGGCCGGAGAGAGTGGGGTAGAGAAAGAGGCTGTTGACATGGGATGGTAGTGTTTGGTTGCATGTGTTTAGATGATGTTCATGGATGTGATCGGAGAGAAAAGAGAGTTTGAAAGTTGGGAGAGAGGAGGAAGGTGGTGGAGAGAACATGAAGGAATTTAAGACTTGGTAATAAATGAGTGTTGTGGACCTGTATTTTTCTTTATAGTTTTGTCTATATTTATTATTCGTATATGTTACTGTATTTCTCTCTCTCTGTGTATTGTTGCCGTATTTCATTTAATGTGAAGTTTATGATTTTTGTTTTTTAATTTTTGGATGATATTCACAAAAAAAAAAGAGTTTTGATTTAGTTTATATTGGGAAGATTGTATATATATATATATATATGTGAGTGTAGATAAAGTTGTGTAGAAAGCGAAGTTCAAATTTAGCCTTTTGATTGAAAGTTTCGATATTATTATTTTTATATGAATTTTGGCGTACTTTATTCAAAAAAATATATGTTGTTGTTGTTGTGTAATAAATAACAAATGAATCATTGCAAATATTGTAAGAGAATTGACACACCAGTTCAATATATATGAAACCAACAAACCACCAAATTCTACCAAAGAAGGTGCTATAGAGCTTAAACAATTATGTCCATTGTGTTAACAAGGGAGAGAACTTTGTTTTGCGCAATAGATAGAAATCCAAATTACGAACTAAAAAAATACAAGAGTATTAATGTTTAGCAAAAAAACTTGGCACAGGGACAACAAAAACATGGAATGTATGATTCAAAGCTCTGTTTGGGACCCAAAATGAAGTTTTCATAAGCTTCATCCATGTGATGAGCCACATCACATATTATACAGCTCATATTTTTCAATTTATATCTGCAGCTAACTACATGGACATGGTCACATACCAGCAAATCAATACAATCATATGTTTCTTCTTCTTCTTCGATTTAAGAAAGAGACAAGAGCCTCTTTATGTTGTCTGGATCTGATTAAATAATAAAAAAAATAACAGTGACTTGCATTTGACTTCTCCAAATTAAAAAAAATAAAAACATTGTTTAGTTTAATGAGGGTGAGATTAATATAATATCAAGAGTTGGAAAAGAATCAACAGGTTGTTGCCTCTTTATTCGCTCAAAAAATTCTATAGAAATAGATCTAGCCTTTACAAGTTTACCTCATCAAAATGCAAACATATTTTGAGAGAATTCCTTTATCCATGGATCTCCTCTTCTTAGGATTTCAGACCATATTTCAATAAAAATAATTTCTCCTTATTTATTTCTATTATTATTATTATTATTATTTTTAGGCTAAACTAGTTTGGTAAAGTACAAAGGATCATTACATTAATATCCAGGAATAATTGGATATAAAAAATTATAAAATAAACATTTACATCATTCTAAGTTCTAAATATATACACATAAATGTTTGTTATAATCATCAAATAATGTATTACTTATAACTAAACACTCGTAGGTGCATTTTACTCAAAATCAAATGAAAGTAAAATGTATTTAATCAATTTATAAAATAGATAAATAAAACTAATTATTACATTATAAACCAAACCCAACCCACGGCCCATCTTAACTTTATCGCATTTCCTAAGAACACCTCCCATAACATATTAATTATCATTAACTACAGCAGGAGAACAAAATCATAGTCAATTAATTTAATTTTTTTATAGGGACTTGAATGAAAGCAAGAGATAAATAATAAAATAAAATAATATAAAAACGGATCTAGGTTCGCGACCCGTTAACAGATCCCCAAAACGGACGGTGGAGATTCCCGCAATGATTAATCCTAGATCGAAAAGAAAAGATCTGGACCGTCGAGTTTCGGAGTTCTAATCCGAGTTGCTCTCTCTTTGTTGTTCCTATATCCATCGAGCAGTGGGAGCCGGGGGTGGTCTTCTCCCACGCCGAGCGGGGGGAGAAGCGGGAGAGAAGAGGGATCGAGGTGTTCCCCCTTGCTTCTCTCTCTCTCTCCCTGTATCTCTATCTCTAGCTCTCTCGTCGCCATCATGGAGGTACCGGAGATCCATGGGGCCGTTGTGGAGAAGGTGGAGGAGGGTCGTGTTGCTCATCCCCAGGTGGATCCGTTCCTCGTTGAGGCTCTACAGAATCCTCGGCATCGGCTTACAGGTTTGTATTTCTATCTCTCTTTGTCTTCTTTGATTGTTGGATGGGTTTAGTGTTCGTAATCTAGGGTTTGGATTTGATGAATTTGGTGACTTCGATTTGGCGCCGAGTTTTTTGGGGTTAGGGTTTCTTTTGGGGATGATTTTGGTTTTTTTTTTTTTTTTTTTTTTCATAATTGGTTAATTTTCGTGGTTACTGGAATTGATTGCTCGGTTTTGTTTATATGAGGGATTTGTGATGCTTTGAAAGCCAATTCTTTATCTAATATAATTTTTGAATTTGAATTTCGAAAGTTAATTTCGTCTTTATGGTGAATTATTATTTATTTATTTTCAATATATGTAGTTCATGTGAGACGGGATTCTTGTTAGATTTTAAATAAACAAGGTCCTTTTTTTATCATATATATTTATATGGAATCCAAAGTATTTTTGAGGAGTTAACTGTGCTTCTGACGGATTGATGTATTGGGTTCATATATAAACAACGTATATGTTGTCTTCTTGATGATCTTTGGTTTTGCTTTCATATTTAAATTTCATGATATAAACTTAGAAAGTCCATGTGAATTGCAAGTAGGAATGACACTAGCCAATATATTTTGATTAGGTATACTTATCTGTTTATAAGTAATTATATCTAAATGGGCCACTAGATCTGTCCAAACTTCAAATCTGTGTATCCTTATGAGTCAGATCATTGGATGCTTTGTTTTGTTGGCAAACTATTGTAGGTGGGTTCCATGTTGAAATGTTTAGGTAGGGACAAGGTTTCCACATTTGCTCGCTTCCTTCTGAAAGCACCCAATGCTTTGCAATCCTAGTTTTATTTTACCAATTGATAGAAAAGCTTATGTTCAGTGATGGTAGTGATGTATATATTTTATTAATATCGCACTTTTCTACTCATGGAGTATGTAGTGATTTGCCATTTCTCATCCTGTTACTACAACTCTCTGTTTAGATTGTTCATTATTGCTTTTCTTTTAGCTCCTACTCTTGAATAGTTAATGATAGATTGTGAAATTAACTTTATAGATGGAATTGTAGATTTGTGAATGCTGTTCTCAAGTGTTTCCTCATGTCATATATTAGCTTTGTTGCTTGTGTGATATTTGAAAGACTCTTTTGTGTGCCTGCTGTTTCAGTTCAAGTATCCCCGCATTATATTTTAAGTTACACGGACTAGTTTTGGGGTTTTCAAATAGATATTGTGACTGGTTTTGTGCTGCTTACAACTCTTAACAGTGTGGAGATGGGAGTCAACCACATGATGGGATTAAAAAGATGTTTTGTTTATTGCATACCTTTATTTCTGAATGTGTTGAACTGTAGTTTTATACAACAACTTGACACAGTTTGAAGTTATGACTGTCATGTTTCACGCCTTTTTTTTTTTTTTTTTTGGAGAAAATAAAGGTAGATAGTCAAAAACTAATAGTTGTAGTCAAATCGTAGTTTTGCGGATGGAATTGGATATCCAAAGGTTCATGCAGAACCCTGAACAACATCAATTTGAATTCCAGCATTTTCCCACATCATATCTTCGTTGTGCTGCACATCGTGTTGCTCAGTACTATGGTCTACAGACCCTATTGCTAGACAATGGTTTAGATGGTTCAGGCAACAGAATATTAGCAATGAAAACACCTGAAAGCAGATTTCCATCTGTCCATCTATCGGATATTCCTACGAAACAGGCTGAAACTGAAAATATTGGACAAGTTAAGATTGCTATTAAGGCGAGGCCAAATAAAGCTTCATCTGGTGATGGTGTTGACCTAGAAGCAAAGAAGAGTCAAGTGAGAACTGTGGAAGAGAGGAAAGAAGAATATGACAAAGCTCGAGCTCGCATTTTTAGTCGTTCTAGCAGTCCAGAAGTTGAGGGTTCTTGTATGGTTGCAGCTGAAGATGGAAATATTTATGAAAGCGCAGATGAACAGGAAAATTGCAGGACTTGGGCTGATGAAGGTGAAAAGGCCAGCCCAAAAGATGGTGCTTCCAGAGTGGCCATTTTCAGAGACAAGGAGAAGGATCGAAATGATCCAGACTATGATAGGAGTTATGACAGGTATAGCGGGGCTGTTTGCTTACATTTTGCCATTTCCTATTTGATCAATGATGCTGACCGTGCTGTGTGAATGGAATGCAGATATGCAAGGAGTCTCTCATTTAGCCCAACCTTCGGTGTGGGGGCAGGCAATGTTTTTCAGTCTCCGTTAATGCCATATGAAGCGGGTTTCCCTCAGGTGCCTGGGGTCCAATCCTCAATGAGTTTTAGCCAAGCAAACCCAGTTATGGGCCCATTTTGTGCTTTCGGATGCAACCAGACTTCCAGGGATGCTGTCTACATGCAATGGCCTAGCACTGCCATGTTTTATGCCCACTCCTATGAACATTTCAGGCATGCCATGTTCCCGGTAGGCACTTTTGGACTCAGCTTTTGTTCAACATGGCATTGCTTTAATTGTTTGCCATCTTATGCAGGCTCCATTCTATCAGCAGCCCCTTAGCTTTGATGGAAAGCCTCCGCAATGATGCATCATCTCTTTACTAAACTAGTGGTAGAGTAGGCAATATTTCAGATTGAAAAACTGTGCCCTTCTCTATTGTTGTAGCCCTTGTGATTGTAGTGGACCTGTTGTGTGTAAGTCAACCATTCAAAACTAGCTTTTTAGTATTTTTTTTTTTTTTTTGGTCTTGTTTGAAAAAGTGTTACTACTACTACCTCTATATACTCATAGTACGTATCAGATCCGCCATATATACGTGTGCTTGAATTTACCCTTAGAACGATTATATCTGTTTACTTTGCCTGTCCATAAGAGTAGCACTACTATAAGCATTCTTTTGTTTTTCAGTCAATGGTGATTTGGCTCTTGTTAGTCATATATGTTTCTAGTGCATTCCAAGGGCATGGCTATTGATGCCGGCTAATATGGGCGTCGTCTTGAGCTGTGAAGCACATCTTGTGGCATGTCTATTTATGCCTTCTGACATACTGAAAGGGATTTTTGTGTTTTGTTTTGTTTTTGTTGTTTTTGATTTTTTTTTTTTCGGGTGGGACGTATAGTTGGCAGTCATTGCATCACCTCTGTGTAATGTTCTGTTGTCAGTTATGTTTTTTCAATGAATGGTGTGAACATGATTTCATATCATTCCAACCATTTGCTTAGAAACCATAACCAACATTATTATCTCTTGATTCCTATGATTCTTATCCCGAGAGGTGAAGATATTCATAGGTCTAATGCCAGTCAAATTTTAAGACTGTATACAACCTGCTGAGCAAGGAAAGGAGGTTGATTTTTTATTTTTAATGGATAAACTATGTTCATTTAACCAAAAAAAAAAAAGGAGTACAAGGGAGTACGAACACCACACAAACACCATTAGAAATGAAAGAACAAATCATTCAGTCAATCAGCGACACAAAGTTTAATTAGCTACAACGGCTGGAGATACATGCAGACCTAAATTAGCGCCAGTGTTAGATGGATCATGGTTGGTCAGCAGGTTCGGGACGAGGGGCTCATATTCAAAGGCTTTTGAATTAAGAGTAATAAAAATGCTTAAATTTGTCTCATCTGAGCCAATTGGTGCAGGACACCTTCAACCTTAGTTAATGCCTTGCATAGGAAAACTAGGTTTTAGCTAAGATGGTTGCATCGGATCGACTTATGGAGGAACTGACTGCACCAAATCGAGTTGCAATGATGCGTACGGGTGTGCATGAGGGTTGGGCTCACTGGACATGCATGTTTTCAAGACCTTTTCGCACTCGCAAGTCCCAACCAATGAAGTCTTGATAGGCACTCCCTGGCCATCATTATGCAGACCTGCCACGCTGCCCGTGGGCGTTGGGTAGACATTTTTTTAATTAAGATTTCTTTCTAAAAACTAGTATAATTTAGTTTGATATCACTAGCCATACTAAAGACTGTTCTTAAAACTCCACACACAGGTTACAAAGGACATCATGGATACATTTCTAAAACCACACGCATAATACACACACAAAATATAGTGTAAGTTGAAAAAAAAATAAAAATTTGTACATATTTTTGTACTGTGTATGTGTGTGCGGAAATATATATATGACTTATGTATGGCTTCATAGATGGACCTTGATGCTTCCTCTTTTAAATTTTTAAAAGAGAGTAAAAGTCTAATCTCATCCACATTAACATATGTGACAAACAGTTCTTATATTTCTGATTCCATATATTTATGGTAAATCTTGGTATTGATAATATATATTAGCGGCATTTTGTTTTGTTCTAAGAGTAGTTTGTTTGCTACTGATGATGACCCAATCAAATCAGATACTATAGCATTACTTAACAAATCAATTAATAAAGTAACACCTCAACAAATTCCGTACATATATGCATATATAAATGATTTTATTTTGCTTATTAGATATGGCTATTAAAAAAAAAAGCTAACTGTAGTTTGTCATATACAGAAATATGTGTTAGTCAAATCAAATCCTCTTATCAAAACTGTTGGTATTGCTTCACATCAATTGTGAGGCATCTAAATTCTTATTTCGATTTCTGGAATATATATATATTTTTTTTTAATAAGGGTTTCTGGAATATTATTCATAGTAAGAGAAAAACGTGCATGTTTTTTTATTAATAGTAAGAAAAAAAAAAGTTTTCTCCGCTATCAACTGCCACATCGCTGTCCTCTATGCCTTCACGCCTCCCACCTCCACCAACATTGGCATCATCTCCGGCCTCTCCAAGACCCTCGTCCACTACCCAACTCTCACTGCCAACCTCTCGACCGACTCACGTGGCCGTCCTTTGCTCACTGTCGGAGGACCTGATGGAGGTGCACTTGTCGTTGAAGCTACTGTGTGTCTCATCCAAACTAGAAGATCACCTGCCTCTCACTCCCTCACCGGACTTCAGACTCCTCCATCCTGACGTCAATGACGCAAAGCACTTGCTACAAGTTCAGCTCAATCGATTCCAGTGCGGTGGGCTGGTCATTGGCGTCACTGCCCACCACCGTGTCACTGACGCCCAGTCCATGGGCTCTTTCTTGGTAGCATGGGGGAAGATAGTGCGTGGTATCCCCGTTGATCCACTTCCTGTCTATGATCAGTCATGGCTCAAGCCTCGGGATCCCCTATCTCCTCAACCAAATGATTTTATTAATATCACTAGGACTGATGTTGGTGATCTTGTTGTTGCACTACACTCCAGAGTTCATTATGAAACTCAAAGCTCAGACCAATAAATTGAGCACTGAGAAGCACACCACGTTTGAGACACAGGCAGGTTATCTATGGAGGAAAGTGACGATAGCAAGGCAGTTGCATGATAAGGAGTGTACTATGCTGAGTGTACCTGTGGGCCCCACACCATTAATAATTTTTTTAATTATTTCCATATGTTTAGCAATTTTGTTAATTAAAAAAGAAACTCTTTTATATCCTTGGTTTTCAGTTTTCCAAATCCTAACTGTTGGTTTCCCAATTTTTTCTGTTGTAAATCATCATTTGGTTTAAGAAAAAGGGAGAGATCTAGCCTCTCTCCTTTTCTTTATTTTTTGGTGTGTGGTGCTGGCGACGAGGACGGAGATAGATCTCTTCATCAAAGGTTTGTGTCGTTTTCATTGTGAAACTCTTTTATATTCTTGTTTTTCAGTTTTCCAAACCCTAGCCGTTCGTCTCCCCATTTTTTCTGTTGTAGATCATCGTTTGGCTTAAGAAAGAGGGAGAGATCTAGTCTCTCTCCTTTTCTTTGTGTTTTTTGGTGTGTGGTGCCGGCGACGAGGACGGAGATAGGTCTCTTCATCGAGGGTTTATGTCGTCTTGGTTGTGAGGTATATAAACGTTCTCTTTATAGGATCTAGGGCTAAGTGGTGCAATTTCTTTTTATCTCCTAAATCTTGCCTTGGTATTGCTAAATGCTCTTGTTTATAGTTTTTGTTATGTGTTTAGTGGTTTGGTTATCTCAAAAATTAAACCGGTGATTGTTAATTGAGATGTTTCAAAGGGAATTTTCTTCATTGATTTACTAGTTATTTTAACCTTCATTCATGCATTAGTTGTTTATGGTTAAAAAAAAAAAAAAAACATTATCTTTGTTTTAAAAAAAAAATAGATTTTTCTAAATTTTGATTTTTTTTTAATTTTCATTTAAATGTGGATTTTAGTGTTGTGTGCTGGCGTCCACCACACACATAATATATATATATATATATATATATATATATATACATTAAATTGATAGATTAGAATGGTTTCATATTGTGTATAAAGTTAGTTTTTATATATATTGCTTTTCATTATAAGAAAGCATAGTTTTTGTAAATAGAAATTCTTTTGAATTTTGATGGGGTGGAGCCAAATTTGGTTCAGTTTCTGCAGTCCACTTTTATATTATTATAATTGATTTAATTGTTTTAGATACTGTATTTGTTTAAGTTGCACAAGAAATAGTGGGAGTTCAGTATATGTGTTTTTAATATATATATATGGAATTTAAATTTCACTGTTGGGTGTGGAGTGGGATTTGGAATTTAAATTTCAGTGTTGGCGTCCACTCCTTTAACACACACACAATATATATATGGAATTTAAATTTCACTGTTGGGTGTGGAGTGGGATTTGGAATTTAAATTTCAGTGTTGGCGTCCACTCCTTTAACACACACACAATATATATATATATATATATATATATATATATATATATATATATATATATATATATATATATATTTATTGTTGAATGTTTTAGCCAGCATAGGAAGTTGTTTCACTGTATATTTCTGTGTGATTATGTTATTTATTTATAAAATTTTAAATCTTTTTAATTAGTATTAGAGATTTTAACATTAATGTCAAGGCTCTCTAGTTTAATCTTGTTATATACAAGAGTTAGTTTAGAGAAGATAGTGAGATTATTTTGGTATAACTTATAGGTTTGTGTGGATCATTGTTAATGATACCCTTGGAATGTGTTCTCAAATATAGGGAATTCTGCGGAAGCCTAATTTCAGAGTACATTTAGTTTTTGGCGTTAAGGTAAGTAAACAACTTATAAATATATATATATATATATATATATATATATATATATATATATATATATATATATATATATATATATATATATATATTTTGTGGGCATTTGCTAAATTTTTAGTTAGATTATTATTATTATTATTATTATTATTATTATTATTATTTTCCTATTATTTAACCACTCGGTTATTTTATTATTAAATTATTATTTCTTAATTAACATTAAATTTCATAATTATCTTTCATTTAATGTCTGAGTATTGTTTCATTTTCAGAATTGTTTAATAATCTGGAAAGTTCTGTTTTATTTGATAATACCTTTGCTTATTCTGGTCATATATATATATTGAATTAACAAAGTTTCTGACAATTGTATTTTATCTGAATTATTTAAAGATTTAGTAGTTTAGTTTTTGCATACTTCTATGTAGTATGTTTTATTGATTTCCTTTGAATATCAAGTTATATATATATGTTTTTTATTTTTCAATATTGTTGGGCAGTTAATTTATTTATTATGCAAGTCACATTGAAAATAACTGGCTTATTTTTGTTAGAAAACGGGATCACTGAATTTTAGTATTATTGCGTTGATGATAATTTTGGACCTGATATATTTTTGCTATAAAAACTGTTGGTTCCCAATTAACTATGCAATAACCCTGTCACTGGGGGTTAAACATTGACTGTGTCGACACGTACTTCTGACTTAGGAACTGCAGTTTCGCACCGTTCCGTCGGTGAAGAATAATGGCTTCTGATATTCTGACTGGGGTCACCGAGGGTAAACATATGAGCTCTGAAATTTGACTTGGGTCACCGAGTGAATTCTGATGTTTTGTTTTGGCATTAGTTGTTAGGGGGACTTATATGATAATTATTTGGTAAAGTAAATCTGTTTTGAATTATTTCTGATTCTGAGTTTAATTTTGACATTTATTTCATTATGTTACACTTTGTATGTATATTAAAATTATTGAATATTTTTTGTGATTCCGATATTTTTAGTGGTTGCTTACTGGGCTCCCAAGCTCATTAAGTTGTTCTCTTCCCTTTTCAGATTAGGAGTAAGGTTGGGTGGTGGACAGCTTAGCGGAGTCATTGAGCAAGTTGCCCGTCTAGCTCTTGTCAAGTTAATAAAATTTCTTTGCTGTGAACTGAGGACTTCTTGTCTTTGTTTTATGTGTTATATCAGACTTAGTTATGTGTTTCGTTATGTTTCAAACATTGTGGTTTTCTTTGTTTTGAAATCAGTGCTCTTGTTAGATATTGTACACATTTATGATTATTATATTATTTAATTATATTAATTAATAATAATATTAATTAATATAGTAATAATTAATAGAGAGATTTACGTAAACAATAAAGTGAATGATGTATAAGTTTCATGTAATTGTAAATAAAGTTACAACTTTTGTTTTTCATTCTATGGGTAATTTAGTAATATTACTATATAACCTTACTTTCAATTACTTTTAAAATAAACACAAAAAAAATTTCAAAACCTCCATTAACTTACTTTGTCCCAAACAAGGAAGGGTTTAAAACTTCTTTTTACCTTCCATTACCATATTTTACTTTACGAAACCTTCTTATACCTTCATCCAAGCAAAGCCTAAGAGTACCCTAAAAAAAAAATCTTTCGATTCTTCTCCTAAACGATTTTGTCTCACTTACATAACAAACAATTGTTACTTGAATTTTATTCTTCCATACATTTATGGTAAATTTTAGTATGGATGTATTAGCATCATTTGTTTACTCCATGAGTAGGTCATTTGTTATTGAAGATGACCACTCAAATCAGGTATTTAGCATTTGCTCAACAAACTAATCATTGAAAGTTCCCGCGCATGCATCTTCTTAGGAGGTGATTTTATGAAGTAAGAGGTTATTATATAATTTACAGAACAAAAGATTTTATGGGTCATTTGAAAACACCTCAACTAGTTCCGTACAAATATTTATATATGATCATATTTTAATTTTTTGATATGGCTATAGAAAAAATAAACACAACTAACTATAGGTTGTCATACATAGAAATGGGTGCAAGTCAAATCAAATATTAATCCGCTTAAACTGTTTGGTATTACTTCACATCATGCGAGCCATCTTCGTATTGGGGTTGCTGGAATATTATTTATAGTATGTATGTCTTTTAGAACAGTTTACCCTTTTTTCAAGGAAACTAAGTTTTCTAGTACCGGCAGTGTTTGGCTCCTTATGGAAGCTAAAGGCTCTCTTATGTCTTGTTTTGAAGCTTATTGACCTGGTATCCTGCTTGCTTGTGGGATCTATAAAATTGTTGTATTGAATACTGTTGTTTTAGTTTAATTTTTGTTCTTTGTTTAGTCGCTGACTTATATCTCTACAGATATAAGGTCACTCTCATCTTTTAAACCTATATTGTTAATTCAGAAATGTTTAATAAAAAACAGAGTGCGAGATCAATTGCAGAAGTATAGAATCTAGAGGAAAGCAATATATAATTAATGCAACAATGTCAACGCATCAACGAGATGATTTGGAGTACTGTCAATTCAGCAATGTTGTTTTTTTTTCTTAAATTACGTACATTATTTTGTTAGTGCTCCAACTTATTCATCATTCATAGACACAACCAGTTCACCACCTTTAAATACCTATCTCCATCTCCGGCCCCTTCTATTCACACAAACGGAAGCGAACTAACCCTAATATACATTCATATCCCTCAAATGGAAGTGAAAATGATAAGCTCCACCATTCTCAAAAGCCTCATCTCACACCCTTCCGACGTCCCCCTCACCATCTTTGACCGCCGTGCCCTTAACATGCACATAGCTGTCCTCTATGCCTTCACTCCTTCCACTTCCACCAACGCTGACATCATCTCCAGCCTCTCCAAGACCCTCATCCACTTCCCAACTCTCACGGCCAACCTCTCCACTGACTCCCATGGCCGCCCTTCACTCACTGTCGGAGGTCCTGATGGAGGTGCACTCGTCGTTGAAGCCACTGTCTCATCCAAACTAGAAGATCACCTGCCTCTCACTCCCTCACCGGACTTCAGACTCCTCCACCCTGAAGTCAATGACGCAAAGCAGTTGCTCCAAGTTCAGCTCAACCGGTTCCAGTGCGGCGGGCTAGTCATCGGCGTCACCAACCACCACCGTGTTACTGATGGCCGGTCGATGGGCTCTTTCTTTGTTGCATGGGGGAAGATAGTACGTGGTATCCCCATTGATCCACTTCTAGTCTATGATCAGCCGTGGCTCAAGCCTCGGGATCCCCCTCTGGTGCAATTTGATCACTGGGGGAGTGAATTCATCCCTCTATCTCCTCAACCAAATGAGTTTAATATCACTCCGGTTTATGTTGATCCTAGTGAGATCACTAACTTGTTGTTGCACTTCTCTCCAGAGTTCATTATGAAGCTCAAAGCTCAGACCAATAAATTAAGTACTGAGAAACACACCACGTTTGAGACACTGACAGGGTATCTATGGAGGAAGGTGACGATAGCACGGCAGTTGGATGATGAGGAGTGTACCATGCTGGCTGTGCCAGTGAATGGCATGCGTCGGTTACAACCTCCTGTGCCGCCGGAGTTTTTCGGTAACTTGGTTCTGAATGCATTTCCGAAAGCAAAGGCAAGAGCATTGATCGAAGGAGGGGTGGTGACTGCGGCAGGGATTGTTCGTGAGGCGGTGAGAATCATGGGAGATGACTATTTCAGGTCGTTTATTGACTTTGGTAAGGTTTACGGAGATAGAGATCTTGTGCCTTGCCATGAGAAGCTTGGCAATGTGCTTTCACCAACTATGGAGGTTGATAGTTGGTTAGGACTTGGGTTTGATGAGATTGATTTTGGTGGAGGTGGAAAGCTTTGTGGTATTTCTCTGACATGGGTGCCTTTTGAAGGATTGTCAGTCCTTATCCCTGCTTTGTCTCAGGATGGTGGCGTCGATGTTTTTGTTTCTCTGCTTGAAAAGCATGCAGTGAGATTTAGGGAGATATCTCACTCTTTGGATTAAGGGATAGGGTTCGTCTGGTCGCTAATTACAAGTTTCTTTTGGTCTTTCCAAGTACGGTTAGGTTTGATGGTTGAATAATCATGTTGGTGATCAAATTACGCATATTGGATGAATGGATGATCATTTTATATTTGTCAAATTAGCAATTAATTAGTCTCAAAAAAAAAAAAAAATCCCTCTGATAATTTTAATTTTTTTAAGATATGTCAACGTTATGTATCAAATGACTAAACTACATCTCTTCCCAATAAAATAAAATAATATTAATAATAGCAATAATGAGTTGAAATTAATATATTCATTTTGTTAAATTTTTTCTTGAAACATATAATTTTTTGAATAAATTCATTTATCATTTCAAGATTTTGCAATGCCTAATTTTAAAATTAAAAAATAAACTAGAGATGCTTATATAAAAATAAATAAAACCAGTCATAAATTGTACTTCCACAAAATAAGAATATATGGTGTTGGGCTTTAGGTGCAAGTGCCCATGCAAGGACTTAGTTAAACCCTCGCATGTGTAGGTGATCCTACAAGAGTACTTGAATCCATTACGAAATTGAACTAATTTTTTTTTAAGCAAACAAAGCCAGAGATGCAACCGTGTGTAACGTTCTAAATATTCAGGGACTTACCATATTTTTTTTCTTGAAGATTTTTTTTATAAAATATTCAAAAGTGAAAATTGAAAATAGGATTTTAAATATTTATATTCAAAAGTTTATAAAAAAAAGGATTTAAGTTAATTATTTTTTGATTTATTGGCATCTGGTCCACTACATAGAATATTTATGTTTAAAAATAAATTTGAGGGTAAATGTATTTGAATTTAAAAGATTAAAGAATAATTTAGATGAAACTTAAAATTAAAAAAGGGGTGGGGCCCGGATTCCATGGAGTATGCATGAAATGTTATGCGTGATTTTTCAAAAAAAAAAAAAAAAAAGCTCTGCGTGTTGGGTGGGGGTTAATGTTGAGGTTTTGTATGTAGGGGGTATTCATGCATGCATGAATATGTGAGACGATGGATGGATGGTATGTTATTATGGCAACCTTTGCTGTCATGTTATCAAAGTTAAAATGGGTTGCTTTTAGGTAGTCTTTTTGCTTCTAAACGCACTGCCATTCAGAATCTTTCATTATGGGGGTGAGGCAGGATGTATATATGGATGGCCATACTAAGCTCTTGTTGCAATTGGTTTTGATGGTGGAAAGGGACATGCTTGTTGGCATGCATGTTTGTATAGGCAGTGAAGGTAGATATTTAGAAAGGGAGAAAAGAGATGATGGTATTATATATATACATGCATACATATGTATGTATGTATGCATGATTATTGATTAAGTACACCCTATAAAAGATTATGTTATTTTCTTATGTCTATCTTTATTGGTTATTAGATATTATTAGTTATTTTTGTTTTAAAGTATGTGGTTTTTTCAGCCAGCAAAAAAAGAAAATACCATTAATAAGCTTTTAATGGTGTTAACTCACAAGGGTAACATGGTTATTTTACTTAAAATAAAAAATTCAAATTTGGCATTAAAATATATATTGTCTTTAAATCTATTAATCTCTTCCAAAATTTTAATAAACAAAAATAATAATAATTAATTCCAAAAACTAAACAAAATCATGTTCAAAATCATGTTTTTTTATACTGCGTGGTATGTTTTTATAATAAATTAACCAATTTACCCTTATAAGTTAACAACGTTCAGGGTTATTAATGGTTTTTTCCATTTTTTTTGCAAACTAGAGAAATCACATAGTTAAAAATGAAAAAAAAAAAAACCAACCTCTGTCTCATTTTTACAAAATTAGGAAACCACATGGTTTTTTTTTTGTTTGAACATTTTCTTATATTATTTGTCATCAATTATCATAGCATGACTAGAGGTATTAAGATTGGGTATGTACAAGACTTTGTTGATTGTCATGAATTATGTGTAAAATACTTGTCATGTTGTTTTGGAATTTTATCTATTTTATATTGGTTTTATTCGCTGTTCAACATGTTTTATCTAGACTACTTATATGTTGTTAGTATCTAATACATTTCATGTCTCTTATATTTTATCATTAATATTATCTGATTTTTAAATTTAGTGATCACTACCAACCACATGAAATTTGGCATGAATGTAAGAGTAAGAACTCAATATATCATGGAAGTGTTGCAAAATAAAGTTGAGAGTACCTGGCTTTGAGAATCCGGATGACTTCTGTCAGGGTTCACAGCACTACAACAGTGAAAAACCTAGCGGAAGTTTTTGTAGTAATGCTACTGTTCATAACACGGTAGCACATACTGTTGAAATTTACTATTCATGCATGTGGTCTCTATGCGTACCGCAAGACACCCGCAAACATCTCTGCCTACCCTATGTGTGCCGCAAGACACTCATAAGGAGCTTGCGAGGCTTGCTTCAAATTCTTTGTCTACCCTATGCGGGCCTCTATGCGGACAGCTAAGCACCCATAAAGCTTTCTGCAGACTTTATGGGGTCTCTATATGGGCTTAAGACCCTACTAGGTTAGATACAACCCTTAAAAATGTGATTCTAACCCCTCTTTATAATCAAGAAGAAGGTAATGTTTGCAAAAGCGACTAAATATATATACAATCAATACAAGACAACAATTTTTAGAGTGGAAACACTTCGAATCGAGGCAAAAACCACAAGACTGCTTAGAGCATCTTATAATGTTTTCACTATATCAATTAACGGAGGTTACAAAGATTTCTCCAATTAACTAGTGTTGAGATAATGATGTTTATTTTAGTTTGATTAGGATATATTTGATTTAGATATTTAAGTTATTTGTGTGTTGATTAGAATTCAAATTAGTCGATGATTATCTTTTTTGAACTTTGTCTTTATAAAGGCTTCAGTGTTTATGAATAAAGTGTGCAGTTTTTCTCGTCTCTTCTTTTAAGTTATCAACTAGAGGTATACAATGAGCAAAGATATGAGAGTTCAATAAGAGAGTCTCTCAACACATGCATTCATCATCCTCCTCATACAAGAGGGAAACAAATACTTCGATGAAATAAAATGGAAACTAGCCTAACAAATTAGGTGTCTTACTAGCAAGGTTGCTCTACCCAAAAATGTGGGGGAAATCCAGTGCCGATCGCCAGGGATCTTCTTGCCAATCCTTGACCTAATCCCCTTCTCCTTAGTTCCTTTCTTTCTCACTTTATCTCTCTTTTTCTCATTCCCCTACTCTCTCTCAACGAATGAGAGTAATTACACACACAAAGTATCTCATGTGAAATTACCTTTTTTGCCCTTGGTATTCCATTAATTGACATAACTTCTTTTTTTTTCTCATTTAAGTGGAATAACCCACTTTATTAGAGGTTGAGGCCCTAAATATGGCAGTACCCCAACAACCTCATATATTTTAGTTTTGGTTATGTTCTGTAGTTGTTGTACTCATGAATGTATGAATGTAGATTTGAGTCTCATTTTTTACGCAAACCTTATTTGTTGTGGATTTATATTTATTACTAGTTATAATAATAATAATAATAATAATAATAATATTATTATTATTATTATTATTATTATTATTATTATTATTTGTGTGAGTTCATATTTTTTATTAGATTAATTGACCAATAAATAGTAAAGATAACTTTTTTTTATGGGAGCAATATTTGCAGTGTATAGATGTTGAAGAGTGTGGAAGGACCGGAGTTCTTGTGAAGCAAGTGTACAGCTTTCTTCTTTTTTGTGATTGTTAGGGTATGAAGGGAGGAAACTATAGTATATGAATGAAAAGATAAATGTTTGTGATTTACCAAAAGGACAATAACAAAATAAGTTGTCTAAAAAAATGAGAAATATTTTTGTGTTCTATGTATGAAGAACATCTATTAGAATCACTAATTATCTGATGAATTTTAAGTGATTATACCATTGATTTTATCATTTTTATTTTCTACAAAAATAATGTATTAAAAAAAATAATAATAATAAACAAGCAAATCAAGGTGCTCACTCTAAGTAGGAACACCTTGGGTTGGGAAAATGCAACTGCTCATATGGGACCCTAAATAAATAGGAGGAAATACAATGCTCATAAATTATGGAATATATTTAGATGAACGTTTGATTATATGTTATATTTAAATTAAAATAATAGAACCCTCGCCCTCTAGTTCATTAATTCATAGGTCACAAATCAGCATCTTCTTAGGGTTTTGTTTTCAAAGATGGATAAATTAAGTAATAGAATAAAACAAAAGGAAACAACACAGGGCAAACATAAATACAATTGGCAGTGGAACTTCTTGGTTGATTAATATATCATAAATCATCATATACTTAGTTTGCATAAACTTATCCTACAGTTGGCCCATACAACGGCGCATGCCATACCTAACAGTAATTACACCAATATCAGATGGTTTTTTTTTCCTTTAAATGAAAACAATAAACCTCCCACTTTTGGCAAACCATCTAGACACGTGTTAACCCGCCAACTCACCGTCATCTCTGTCCCTACGATGTATGGTTCATCTCTGACTCTCTCTCTCTCTCTCTCTCTCTCTCTCTCTCTCTCTCTCTCTCTCTCTCTCTATATATATATATATATATATATATATATATATATATATATAACTCTGATATGTAACACAATTTCCAATCAAATAAAGAACCCATAATTCCACAACTCTAACCTTTCACAAGTTGCAACTCCTAAACTCCTCTTTTATTCTTACCTCCTGGGTTAATAGCAGCAGAGGAGTTTGATAAGGAGATCATATCTCTCCTCTTTTATTCCTCTTTGTCACTCAAAACCTATCTACTATTTTTAACAAGGCCTTTAATACTAATTTTGTTCTTGGTTTATGCGGCTCCTTAAACCGTAATTTCAATCACTTAATGTTTGCAGATGATCTCATTATTATAACCTCTGCATCCAGAAAAGCTGTCAGAAATTATTTTGTACGCCTCAATATTTACCAAGATCTTATTAGCCAGAAACCAAATTTTAATAAGTCAGCCATCTACTTACCCTTCTGGTGCAATAAAACCATTGCCAAATCTATTTCTAATATTCTCAATATTAAACTTGACAATTTCCCTTTCACTTACCTTGGAATTCCTTGTTAACCAGTTCAACTTTCTTCTCAACTGAGTGTAAAACATTATATATCTGTTAGTTCCGCCGGTGTGGGTTTGTGGGTTAAAGGATCACTCAAACACTCAAAGAAAAACACACACACAAACCAAACAAGAAGGAGACACACAAAGTTGGTAACCCAGTTCGGCGTCAACTCGCCTATGTCTGGGGGGTCAAGCCTGGAGATAAACAATCCACTAAAAGAGGTGATAAAAGATGAGTACAAACATTTGTCACTCACACTCACAAACAAAGATAACTACTCTCTCTAGATTGTCTAGTGCCTCCCTACTCCCTCTTTCAAGAGTCGCACCCAATCTCAGACCACGGTAGTATATATAGACGCATCGACGTCCCAAATATAGCTCATGTCTCTTTTATAATCCCCGTGGCTACTAACTTTGAAACCTTCCGAAATTAACTGTTGCAACTCCTGTTGTAACACAACTTGTAACATGGCCTTGACTACTGACTTGACTAAGTTCTGGTTACTTTGCGAAGCGACCTTAAGATCCATCAACCTCCCGGTCATACTTAGTCCGAGTCAATGCAGCCAGATCTCCCAATCCCGATTACCGGCAACTAATCTACCTCCTCAGCTCCTCATCACGCAGTCCCCTCTCAAATGGCGCACGCCTTTGTGCGTCTTCACGAAACTTTCCAAACTTAATCTTCAATTCATCCAAATTTGACATTCAAATCTTCTACGAAAGATCTTCAATCAATCAGGCTAATCATGCCACAAATAGGCATGTCTTCAATCATACCCTTAATAGTATTCAACCAAAACTATTAAGGCTCTTTAAATCATATCTTCAATATCCTTCAAATCATACCATGGATAGATATTTCTTCATTTAAGCTCCATCCATATTTAGTCTTCAATTAAATCTCCTAAATATGGTTTTGATGAGATCTTGTCTTCAAGCTATTGCTTGCTTGATCCACTTGCCAAAAGTAGCTTCATCAAAATCTTCAAAAATATTTGCCTCCTAGGCAAGCCTCCTTGCCAGGTCACCATGCTTACATGTCATCTTTTATGCCATGTCATTTTGGGTGCCACGTCATCTTGACTAGATGTTCTATTACCACTGCTGGTAGAGTTGTTCTTCTGAACAACTGCATTTTCTCCATTCCTAACTATTACACCTCTGTTATTATAATTCCTGAAACTATCCGGAATAATATAGCAAAAATGGTTAAGACTTTTCTTTGGGGAAGGACAAGCAATAGAAGTGGCTTTCACTCCATTGGTTGGACGGTTACTACACTTAGCAAGCCTGATGGGGTTTAGGAATCAGAAATATCAAACATGCATGCTAGACAATCTTTCATGACTAAAAAAATCTTCTCTATCTTGAACTCTGACAACAAAATTTAGGTTGACATTTTTAAAAGTAAGTATGGAAATTGGACTGTTTGGAATAGAAATTCTCTTCCTCAAACTTCTTGGTTTTCCAAAAGCATTCGTAGCATTGCAGAGGTTATCAAAAACAATTTCAAAATTATTTCTTGCAATCCTTCTCATATTGATATATGGAAGGACCCTTGTATTATGGATTTCCCTATTGCTTTCAAACCCACTAATTTGAATATAGATATTGACTTGAACTCTCTGAATTTTGATGATCTCATTTTACATGGAAATCTTCATATAAATTCCTTAAACACTATTTTCAATCTCACAATTTAGACTGGGAGAGGATCAACAGAATCATTATTGATCTTTCTTCTCAGAATACTTGGATTTGGGGCCCTTTATCTCTTAAAACTTCTACTGCTTCTGTGGTCTATGATCATCTTAAGACAGACACTGATACTATTTGGCATGGTTGGCATCAGATTTGGAATTTATGTGTTATTCCTCGAATCAAAGTTTTTATATGAATAATTGCTCATGGAAAACTGACAACTAGCGCTTATCTTTATGACCTTAATATTGGGTCCTATACTCATTGCAAATTCTGTGACCTTGAATCTGAAACTGCCAATCATCTGCTTTTGAACTGCAACAAAATCAAGCCTTATTGGATGAACCTCTTCCAGAGCATGGGTCTAACCCACCCAAACAGTGACTTCCTTAGCTCCGGGAATTAGTTAACCTACAATTTTAATAATCCCATGAACAACTACTTGACCAAAGCCATTATTGCCACAATTTCTTGGATCATTTGGAAATCTCATTGCAACCTCATCTTCAAAAATTGGAAGCCCAACTTTCAAACTATAATAGACAAGGCCAGGTCTTACTCATGTACAGACTACTTCAAAGCTCATCAAAAACCTATAAGGGAGTATTCTAACTCTATTCCTTCTGCTCCTATTATCTTTGTTTACACTGATGCTTCTTGGGAAGCAGCTACAAATAAAAGGTCTCATTGTTATTGCAAATCACAGATGTATTATTCTTGCAGGAGCCAGTAATTCCACTACAAATACTCCCATTAGAGCTGAAATCAATGCTATCAATTTTGCCCTTGGCTTCTGCATTGAAGAAGGATGGAACCCTCAAAGAATCTATTGTGATTGTCCTGGAATCCCGCAGTTGATCAGAAATTTTCAAAAAAGAAATCGCTTGGAATTACGACGCAGACATCTACAATTTAAAGCAGGTCTTGAACCAGTCTCCAGATATATATAATGACTGAATTGATCAACAGAGAAGAAAAACATGATGCTTTGGCAGAATTTGGAAGAAATCAACCTAGATAGTCTCTTTATGCTCAAGGATGTGATCGTCCACGATGGTTCGAGGATCTCTGCTTCCAGTTTAATCTGTCTTTTTTAAATGTGTTTTCCTTTGTTTTTTCTTAGCTTTGGCTTTCTTAGGGAAAAAAAAAACCCTCCTAAACTCCTAATTTATTAATTATAACTTTAAGAGGATATGTGATTCACCATAATGATATATTAATATCTAATGAGATTATATGCTTAAAAATATTCTGTGTTTGGTTTGAAACTCATGCCGTTGAAATTAAAATTTTTCATAAACTTAAAATAGAAACTAAACATATTTTAGTTAAAAATAATTAAAAATATGAAGTACAATTAATTATCTATATCTGCCATAATATACTCAATCCATATAACCATTAAAATAAGTAATAATTATAAATTGAAAATGATAATTAATCATTAAATTCTAAAAAAAACATCCTTTTTAGTATACCCAATAAACTATTTAATACAAAAATAAACTTATATTCATAAAATAAAATAAAAACTTATATGCATAAAATAGAATTTGAACCTCCAGACGGTGTTTTTCATCTGTCCAGCTTTTATCTTTCGTTTTATCTCGTTTTGTTGTACTTTGTGATGAAAAGATTGTACTTATGTTTCCTTATGTTCTTATTTTAATAAAACTGTGGTTTATTCACATTTATTTTAAAAAAAATATGGAACATCTATTAGTTAAAAAAAAAAAACAAAATTGTTAAAAAATTGTAAAGATGAAGATGAAGTTATAAAGATTAAGACAACATTGTTTATTTTAAAATGTTAATTAATTTATTTTTCACCATCATGCCCGGGCTACAAAAACCCTCTGAATCATCTCCATCAGATCAACGAGGACACACGCACCAACATCCCCGTGCTACAAAGAAAGAGCTCATTGACTGGCCCACGCGACACAGTTGTTGGCCGCTACGCTGATGACCAGCCCTCCACGCGCACTAGAACCGGTTCAACTGAACTTGGAGCAAGTGCTTCGGGTCTTTGACTCCAGGATAGAAGAGTCTGAAGTCCTGTCACGGAATTGAAGGAACTAATCGGAGGAGCTTCGTCTATGGTTTCGTATATAGTTTCATGCAGCGTGTGACAATGAGAATATTTGTTGCTGCAAAACTTGCCTCTTTTCTTTTTTTTTCATCTACCTTTATACATACATTAACTGGAGTAGTTACATGCTTAGAAAAGAACGTGCACTTACTGTTTTGACCATGCAATCCCACGACAAAGCAGATCGTGGCTTAAACTGACCCATTCAAACCTTAAGTCCCTAACGTGGGCACTCCACGTCTCAGAACTTATGCACACAAACTCATGCAACAAGAGTATAAAACATGTTAAAAAAACTAACTAATACAACTTGATTAAGTCTAACAGGAATGAGAGTCAGATGGCTTCAATGCCATGTGTGTGTGTGTGTGTGTGTGAGAGAGAGAGAGAGAGAGAGAATTTAAAACAGCTGACTGTGACAAAGATAAACCGGGGGCGTTGGATGAGGAAACTCAAAGTTTTGTAATAAAATAATTAAGAAGCATCATCTAACAAAGTGGACAAGTCGCATGTACAAAAATATAATGAAGAAGATATCGAATCCCCTCTTGAGTTATTATTCTATGTATTAATTCTCCTTCCTTGTCCATTTTTTCAACATGTTGGGGTGTTGCTTGCCATGATCTTCTTCATCGGTTTGGTGGAATATTATTTCGTTGTAGAGAATCTAAGTCTCACTTGGAACATGTTTTTCTGGTCTGCCAGTGGTGATGGTGCAACTGTTGCTGCTAATCTCTTTTCTTCGTTTGGTGGATTATATTTTGTCTTATCCATGTGTGTTTGTTGGGTTGATTGTTGAAGTTTTATTTATTTATTGATTTTCTTTTTCCTTTCTTAGATGCTCGTTTATATCTTTACAGATTTTGCGTCACTGTCATCTTCCAAACCTGTATTTTTAATGCGAAAATGTTTTATACAAAAACAGTGTGCATACATGTGAAATGCAGCAATTTAGAATTTAGAGTCGGTAATAATGCAGCGACGCCGATGAGATGATTCAAAAATGTTATTATTTAAATTCCATTACTGTTAACAGTCCAGCTCAATCATTCATATATATATATATATATATATATATAACCAGTTCACCACCTTTAAATGCTCATCATCTCTGTCTCCCCTTCCTTTCCCACAAACAAAACAAGCACCCATAATATTCAAATCCCATAAATGGAAGTGAAAAAAATAAGCTCCACCATCCTAAAGGTCCCCATCTCTCACCCCTACGAAGTCCCCCTCACCATCTTCGATCGTTTTGCCGCCAACATCCATATCCCCGTCCTCTACGTCTTCACTCCTACCACCTCCTCCAACGCTGATATCATCTCCGCCCTCTCCAAGACCCTCGTCCACTTCCCAACTCTCACCGCCAACCTCTCCACCAACTCCCATGGCCGCCCTTGTCTCACTGTTGGAGACCATCAGGGAGGCGCACTCCTCGTTGAAGCCACAGTCTCATCCAAACTAGAAGATCACCTACCTTTCACTCCCTCGCCGGACTTCAGACTCCTCCATCCTGAAGACAAAAACGCAAAGCACTTACTACAAGTTCAGTTAAACCGGTTCCAGTGCGGTGGGCTGGTCATCGGCGTCACTAACCACCACCGTGTCGCTGACGGCCAGTCCATGGGCTCCTTTTTTGTAACATGGGGGAAGATGGTACGTGGTATCCACAATGATCCACTTCCAGCTGTTTATGATCAATCCTGGCTCAAACCTCGCCATCCTCCTCTGGTGCAATTTGATCACTGGGGAACTGATTTCATTCCTCTTTCTCCTCAACCAAAAGAGTGTTGTTTATTCAATCCGATCGTAGTTGATCCTAGTGAGATCACCAACATGTTGTTGCACTTCTCTCCAGAGTTCATCATGAAGCTCAAAGCTCAGACTGGTAAATTGACTACTGAGAAACACACCACGTTTGAGACACTGTTAGGGTATCTGTGGAGGAAGGTGACCATAGCTCGGCAGTTGGATGACAAGGAGTGTACAATGCTGAGAATAGCAGTGAATGGAAGGAGTCGGTTACGGCCTCCAGTGCCGCTGGAGTTTTTCGGTAATTTGGTTCTCAATGCATATCCAAAAGCCAACTCAAAAGAATTGATTGAAGGAGGGGTGGCGACAGCCGCTGAGATAATTCGCAAAGGACTGAGATTCATAGGAGAGGATTATTTCCTGTCGTTTATCGACCTTGGTGAGGTCTATGGAGATAGAGATCTTGTGCCCTGCTATGATAAGGATACAAATTTACTTTCACCAATTTTGGAGGTTAATAGCTGGTTAGGGTTTGGGTTTGATGAGGTTGATTTTGGTGGAAGTGGGACTTTCCGGGGTTTTTTGCCCACGTGGGTGCCTTTAGAAGGGCTGTTGGTCTTAATTCCAGCTGCGTCTGGGGATGGTGGTGTTGATGTTTTTCTTTCTTTGCTTGAAAAGCATGCAGTGATACTGAGAGAGATATCTCACACCTTGGATTAGGTTTGGGTGTTAATCTCTTTAATTTGGACTTTTAATTAGTTTTGGTAATTTCATGATGTTTGAATAAATTCTCGTCGGTGATGAAAATGTATGCATGCATGCATGCAAGGTATAGTTAGATCAGTGTATGGTTTATGTTTTTCTAATTTGGAAAAGGTTTCCCTTATTCATGTGCGAATATTGTACTGCTTAAAAACAATATGTCTAAAGAGAAGTTTCTATGTATTGTTTTCACTTGTGTATGTGTGTGGGGACATATATTGTAATATCATTGGGCTTCTTACTGTATTTTTCTTGCATCATTTGCTCCCGTGGCTTCATGGATGGACCATGATAATACCCCTTTGGGATTAAAAAAAATTAAAGAAACGGGGAATAAGAGACGGAAAAAAGGAAAACTCTCTTGCAAAGTCACCAAGGGTGAAGAAGTCTAACTCGGCCGGAGAAAAGATAAGACAGGTGGCATGATGGTATATAATGCAAATAAGATGGTGGCCAGACAAGGCAAGATTGAGATGCGCTGTCACCATCAATAGGACTAGGAGTCATAGCCGGTGCCCTATGTTAGATGGTTGATCGTCTTTGTCCGAGTTGAGGTAACCTAAGAAGATGATGTTTTGTTTGAAAGTGGGAATGAAGTCCCCCATATTTGCACGTCTCGGGGCTGCATAAATCTAAGAGAGAGTCATATACATGATTTTCTAACAACAGATAGATGGAAGAGAGATAGCTATCCGGTTGAAAGTGTTGTTGATGAGCTCAAATCAAATATTCCAACAAATGGCGGCTTTGATTAGAATGTTGACTAACCTTACATGTGAGGTTTTGCATCCATGTGACCCACTTTTTTTTTAACGAGGACGGTGAGGCCGGGAGAATGTTGAAAATTTGATAGAAATGATCCGAGGCAAAAAAGCAAGTGAGAAAAAACAAATGACTTGAATGCTACAGACACTTGTGTTCTCTGTCACAAAAACTCAGAATCAGTTGATCACCTTTTCCTTTACTGCATTTTCTCCACCAGAATCTGGTCCTTCTTTAAACAAATCTTCAGCTCTGATATTATTCCATCGTCTGTTTTAAATATCTGGACAACCTAGTTACCTTCTCTAAATTCTAATCACCAAAACCTCGGTGATCTCTGCTCTCGAGCAATCTTCTGGAATTTATGGCTGGAACGGAATAATAGAATTTTTAACTTAAATTGCTCTTCTATTCACTCTATAATCCTTAAGACTGCTAACTTGCTTCTTTCCTGGCTTGTTGCAGCTCCTGATTCCCAGTCGCACGTGACCACAGAAGCCTCTCAGAAAATCAAGCGTTCACTCAACTTCCTGAACACCCGTTTGGCAGGATCTTCTGGAGATGCAGGGCACAACTTTGATCGGGAGTAATCGCCCTCCCTTTTCATGCTAGGTCTGACCTCCGACTCCAGCATTTATTTGGGCGATCTTGTTCAGTATTCTGCTTGGAGTAGGTCACTCCTCTTTCAGCCTTTCTAGACCTACGCTTCCAGACGGCGGCTCTCGTCTTCTAGGCTCCTATCTTTTCTTCTGTTGCACGTCTGTTTGTCTTTATTTTTTCTGCTCTTCACCTCTGGTGAGAGTCACCTGTCCTTTTATTCGCACTGTTTTCTTATTCTCGCTTTTTTTCAATAAATTCGTGGTTTATCCACTTTAATCAAAAAAAAAAAAAAAACAAATGACTAACAGACTGCTGAGCGTTATGATAAAGATATACAATTTATTAGTCTTGTTTAATAAGATTGTCTAAGGTCAGTATTTTGTGGTGACGAAAAAAATATTACCTCCTGCACACCATATAAGCAACAATTATTTATATTATATCCTTCTATAAATTTATGGTGAATGTTGAGATGAATAGTCTGAGAATCATTTGTTTTACTCTGAGTATTTTATATGTTAGGTATGTCTTTTTAGGATTTGATTTCATGAAATAAGAGGGCTAGTATATAAGAATTACATAAGAAAAAAATTTCATGATTTAAGTAACAAAAGATTTTGTGGGTCATGTGACAACACCTCTCAACAAATTCTGTAGAAATATGTCTATATATGATTATGTTTTATTTGACCATATGACTAAAAACCAAACACTTAACTCTTTTGACAAGTTATAGAAATCAGTGCAAGTTACATGCTAAAATCAAATCAAATCAAATCCCTCTTGTTTGACCACTATATTTATTTTTCTTTGATTCATATCAGTAATGATAGTAAGACATCTTCTTATTGGGTTGGTGGAACATTATTAAGACACCAACCTTCATGTTTTTCAAAACAGGTTTTCTTTTTCAAGGAAAAAAAAGGTTAATTTCCTGGTACGTTAGGCGCCTCATGGAGGCTGCCTGCTCCCTCATCTGTCGATTTGTAATTAATGGGCTGGTGTCTTGCATGTCGTGTAGGTTTGGTTGATTATTGATGTTTTAGTTTTTCATTCTTTCTTCTGTCTTGCGTTTAATTACATCTGTACAGAATCTGGGTCAACATCATCCACCAAACCTGCTTTCTTAAAAAAAAAAACATGTTTAGTGTATGCATGTGAAACTGAAATACAGCAATATAGAATTTAGAGGAAGCAATAATGCAACAATGACAGCACGTCAATGACATGATCTGGAGTACTGTCAATCCAGCAATGAAGTTTTCTTTTTTTTCTTCTTCTTCTTCTATTTTTTTTTTTTTAAATTCCATTATTTTGTTAGTGCTTCAACTTGATCATTCTTATCCCAAAGTAGCTCACCACCTTTAAATGCTCATATCTATCTTCTCTGCCATTTACACAAACACAAACAAGCACCCATAATATTCATATCCCACAAATTAATGGAAGTGAAAGTAACAAGCTCCACCATCCTCCCAAGCCCCACCTCTCACCGTTCCGACATTCCCCTCACCATCTTCGACCGCTTCGCCGCCAACATCCACATCTCCGTCATCTACGCCTTCACTCCTCCCACCCCCTCCAACGCCGACCTCATCTCCGCCCTCTCCAAGACCCTCGTCCACTTCCCCACTCTCACTGCCAACCTCTCCACCGACTCCCATGGTCGTCCTTGTGTCTCGGTTGGAGGCCCCCATGAAGATAGAGGTGCACTCGTCGTTGAAGCCACTGTCTTATCTAAACTAGAAGATCACCTACCTCTCACTCCCTCACCAGACTTCAGGCTCCTTCACCCTGATGCTGAAAACCCAAAGCACTTGCTTCAAGTTCAGCTCAACCGATTCCAGTGCGGTGGGCTTGTCATTGGCCTCACCTCACACCATCGCGTCGCCGACGGCAGGTCCATGTGCGCCTTCACCATTGCATGGGGAAAGATCTTACGTGGTGTCCCCATTGATCCACTTCCATTCTATGATCAGCCGTGGCTCAAGCCTCGGGATCCCCCTCTGGTGCAGTTTGATCACTGGGGAAGTGAATTCATCCCTCTATCTCCTCAACCAAATGAGTTTATTATCACTCGGACTGATGTTGATCCTAGTGAGATTACCAATTTGTTGTTGCACTTCTCTCCAGAGTTTATCATGAAGCTCAAAGCTCAGACCAGTAAATTAAGCACTGATAAACACACCACGTTTGAGACACTGTTAGGGTACCTATGGAGGAAGATGACGATAGCACGACAATTGGATGATGAGGAGTGTACCACGCTGAGTGTGTCAGTGAATGGCCGGCGTAGGTTACAGCCTGCGGTGCCGCCAGAGTTTTTTGGTAACTTGGTTCTGAATGCATATCCGAAAGCAAAAGCAAAAGCGTTGATCGAAGGAGGGGCTGCGACGGCAGCAGGCATTGTTCGTGAAGGACTGAGGTTCATCGGAGAGGATTATTTCCGGTCGTTTATTGACTTTGGTGAGGTTTATAGTGATAGAGATCTTGTGCCTTGCTTTGAAAAAGATGGCAATGTGCTTTCACCGAAGATAGAGGTTGATGGATGGTTAGGGCTTGGGTTTGATGAGGTTAATTTTGGTGGAGGTGGAAAGCTGTGTGCTTTTTTGCCTACATGGGTGCCTTTAGAAGGGTTATTAATCTTCAGCCCTTCTTTGTCTCAGGCTGGCGGTGTGGATGTTTTTGTTTCTTTACTTGAAAAACATGCAGTCACAATGAGGGAGATATCTCACTCTTTGGATTAGGGTTGTGGGTGTTTGTCTTTTAGGTTTGGTTGTTTTATGATTTTTGAATAAACTCTTTCGGTGTGATCAAGATACATGCATGCTCCGCCTTTCCCCAAGAAAAAACAGACAAAAAAGTGAAGATGCATGCATGGTGCATCCTATAAACTACGGAGTATTGCTTTGTCTTCGCTATAGATTAGAGTGGTTGTGGAATTTAAAAAAGTCTTGGAAGGATGTGTTTGATGTCAACTTTGTGCTTTGGAATTAGCAACAATATTAATAAAAAATTTACCAAAGGCCAACTGGGAAGGCAATTCTCAGTGCATCACGTACTGTAGTATTATTTATGCACTGTGAATTGCGTATTTTCTAAGTTCCAAAATTATATGATGTAAGTGATTTATTATTATCAGTTATGACTTTTAGTACATTATTTTTGCCGTATATAATAGATTTTTATTATTTTGTATATTATTTTATTAATAAATTTGTAAAAATTATTAAACTATTGTAACTTTTATATATTATATATATATATATATTAAAAAAATAGATAAATCACAAATTTATTTAAAAAAAACACATAAGCAAACAGAGAAAGAAAACAAAAATCAGATGGCACAAGTTATTAAAAAAACAATTAAAAAAATTATTAAAGTGTTTTGTACATGTATAAGCACTGATAACTTTATTATGAAGAGTTAATATTTCTCCGGAATTGCGGGTATTGTATGATTCCTTTCCGTATCAATTGTCATCATTGAGATTTATGAATAATTCAGATTAATATTTAGAGATAGATCGAGAAAAATTTTACCATATTTTTTATAAAATCAATCTTACAACTTTCTTTGTGGTAAAGAAATCAATATATCTATTATTTATCATTGTTTGACTGTTAAACATTATTTTTTAAAATAAATGTGGATAAACAACAGACGTTATTTGTTTATTTACTTCAACAATTAAAACATATGTGGGAGAGACTGTACATGAATGTGTGTGACGAGATCGACTGCGATATTGTTAATGGTTTATCATGATATATTGTTTTCTTTGGTATTTTCTTCCCTAGATGGGCCATTGTTATGTGTATCTCCTTTTGAATTCGTAGAGGAGAAAAAAGTTAAAGCTTATGACCACTGGAAGTCACATCATGACATGCATGGTTTATATATGCTTTCGACTTCGGTATATATATATGTCTGGTCCTGGATTTGGAAGTGGGTTCTTTGAGTATTTTAATTGATTTTTTTATCATTGATTACTCAAGCAATCATTGAAAGTTCATAACAAACCAATATATCATGATTATCTTCTTAAAGGATAATTAATATTAAATAATATGTTCTCTACTCTACCGGTCTTAGGATTTGTCTATAAATAGGTATGAGGGTAATTTGAGTGATGAAATATATGTCTGCAAATAATATGGCATTATATTTCGTTAATTCTAGTTGTATTAAAGTCAATGACATTTTGATCTATTGATATTAAATTTTTATGTATAAGTATTTGTATTTTTAAAAACATGAATTCAAAACTCTGCCAAAGTAAAAATGAGAGCACATACCATCAAGTTTGTTTTTTTATTTAGCTTGTACACTTTGTCAATATACATTAAAATTTTCTTACTTTTGACTTCTAAATTATTTTAAATTTTTTAAACTAACAAGCCCAACTGAATATTGTTAACTTCTTACTTTCTATTTATAAATAGATTTAATTAACCAATTTATAAGCCAAAGCTAGACACCATACAAGTCTCTTAGCGAATATTATTTATTGTGATTTTATTATTTTAGAAAAATATACTAATTAACACAAATGATCACAAAAAAAATATAACTAAAAGTATTAGCAAACGTGTTAGTTTCAATTATATAATAATTAATAATAAATGGTAAGTAAACAATGGACGCAGACATAGGTCAAAAGACCTTTCTTGATAAGCTAAATATCGAAATTAAGATCAACATTTGAAATTAAATATATCAACCCAAAATTTATCATCCAAATTGAAAACAATTATATATATTTTTGACATAAATTTTTGACATAAGGATGATTGAGAAAAGATATATTTTTGAACATAAGGATTACTGACAAGTGTTAATGGATGCCAGGATCGTGCTGGTTAACTAAATTTGTCAAAATGTAGCATTAGTCAGACAACCAGACATATGCTGCCAAAGCTAGCATTACCACACGAGCGGATGCCGCTAAAGCATTGTTCAAGCACACATGGTGTATACCTCAACCATGGCCGCCACCATTGACATTTATGAGTGGAATTGAAGCAGGAATTAATGCAGCACTGACGACGCAACTCAATTATTCATTCATATATATAACCAGTTCACTGCCTTTAAATACTTGCCCCTATATTACCTTTCCATTCACACAAACGGAGACGAGCACCCATAATATTCATATCCCCAAATGGAAGTGAAAGTGACAAACTCCACCATCCTCACAAGCCCCATCTCCCACCCTTCCGACGTCCCCCTCACCATCTTCGACCGCTTCGCCCTCAACCTCCACGTCGCCGTCCTCTACGCCTTCACTCCTCCCACCTCCACCAACGCTGACATCATCTCCGCTCTCTCCAAGACCCTCGTCCACTTCCCAACTCTCACCGCCAACCTCTCCACCGACTCACATGGCCGCCCTTGTCTCACTGTCGGAGGCTCGGATGGAGGTGCGCTAGTCGTTGAAGCCACTGTCTCATCCAAACTAGAAGATCACCTGCCTCTCACTCCCTCACCAGACTTCAGACTCCTCCATCCTGAAGTCAATGACGCAAAGCGCTTGCTCCAAGTTCAGCTCAACCGGTTCCAGTGCGGCGGGCTCGTCATCGGAGTCACCGCCCACCACCGTGTTGCTGACGGTCAGTCCATGAGTACTTTCACAGTTGCATGGGGGAAGATGGTACGTGGTGTCCCCATTGATCCACTTCCAGTCTATGATCAGTCATGGCTGAAGCCTCGGGATCCTCCTCTGGTGCAGTTCAATCACTGGGGGACTGATTTTATCCCTCTCTCTCCTCAACCATATGAGTTTTGTGTCACTCCGGTTTATGCTGATCCAAGTGAGATTACCAACATATTGTTGCACTACACTCCAGAGTTCATTATGAAACTCAAAGCTCAGACCAATAAATTGAGCACTGAGAAGCACACCACGTTTGAGACACTAGCAGGGTATATATGGAGGAAAGTGACGATAGCACGGCAGTTGGATAATGAGGAGGGTACCATGCTGACTGTGTCAGTGAATGGTAGGCGTCGGTTATGGCCTCCCGTGCTGCCGGAATTTTTTGGTAACTTGGTTCTGAATGCATATTCGAAAGCAAAAGCAAAAGAATTGATCGAAGGAAGGGCGGCAATGGCTGCGGGATTGTTCGCCAAGCGGTGAGAGCAACAGGAGATGATTATTTCCGGTCGTTCATTGACCTTGCTGAGGTTTACAGAGATAGAGATCTTGTGCCTTGCTTTGAAAAGGATGGCAATGTGCTTTCACCAAATATGGAGATTGATTGCTGGCTGGGGCTTGGGTTTAATGAGATTGATTTTGGTGGAGGTGGGAAGCTTTGTGGTATTTCGCTTACATGGGTGCCTTTTGAAGGGTTGTCAATCCTCATCCCTCCTTTGTCTCCGGATGGTGGCGTGGATGTTTTTATTTCTCTGCTTAAAAGGGATGCAGTGAGATTCAAGGAGATATCTCACTGTTTAGATTAGGGTACCTTAGAGTGAGCTCATATTACCTGGTTTCAGAATTAAGGTTTTCCTTGCTTATGGTCTATCACAGTCACATTTGTCCTTAGGAAAAAATAATTAATGACACATATCAGACTGTGATAAGTCAGAACCAGAGAATACTCAAGCAATATAAACTCCATTAGGGTATGTCTAATTAATTAGTTTCTTTTGGTCTTTGGGAGTACTGGTGGGTTGATAGTTACACGATGGAATTGAATGAAGTCTTGTTGGTTGTTGCATTGCGTGGTTATCAAAAATTCAAAATGCATGTTGCGTGTATTAGTGATCCCTTTACATTTGTAATAAGTTAATTAATATAGGAGGAATGTTTGGCAAGATGTGATTTAATAAATAATTAAATTACGTGAATAATTTTGGATATAATGAAGAAATTTAATGCTAAACAAATCAAAAGATTTTTGGATAAATCCTTCTGCGCTGCTGATTGTTTAAAAAACAGAAACCTTAAATTTATTTCTCTGAAAACCACAAAATTTTATTGCAAACCATTTGGATTTATGCACTGCTATTTTTTTTCCTACTTTTTTCTAATGTACTTTGACCTTTTTTTTCACCTCTAGTGAGAGGACTGCTCTTTGTTTCTTTCTGGTTCTCTTTAATAAAGCTGTGGTTTATCCATATTTATTTTTTAAAAAACATGAGTGATTATTTGTGCTTAGAATTACTAAATAATAATAAATAAATAAATAAATAAATAAATAATTTTGGTGGTTTCCTAAAAACATTTCTGGAAGAAAAAAAAGGAATATTAACATGAAAATAATTAATCCCCAATACATCAAGTCCTCAGCAACTAAAAAATAAATTAATCACTTATATTAAGTGTGTATTAAAAAAAAGCTCAACTTTCTCGATCTCTCTCATTAAAAGAAAAGCCAACAAAATTATTTAAGAAAATATCAATTTTATAAGTTTGAAAAATCTACAAAAATGCCACTCTTCTAAAAAAATAATTAACTACGATTAATATATTTATTTTCTAGAAATTTTTCTTTCAAATATATATTTTTTGAAGGATAGTTTTATCATTTTAAGATTTTATAATGCCTAATTAACTACTTTTAAAAAGTAAATAACCAAAGAAGCCTTTTAGAGATGCAAGTAAAACACTGAGTTTTTTTTTTTTTTTTTTTTTTTTAGGCCATTAAAACTAATGTGAAATTTTATAATTAAGATAAAATAGAGATGTTTATATAAAAATTAAGACAATGATAAATTTTATTTCAAAAAAAGATATATGATTTTAAGAGAAGTGTGCCATTAAATGCACATTGTTACCAGTAAATTACAAGGCTTCTTCATCTAAGTGGTGAACTTTAAAGCAAAAAATAAAAAATAAAAAAATGAGGCAGCAGCTCCGTGCCTTCGTTGTTAATTAAGCCGACATTGATAACTAGGATTGAAACTCAAGTGAAGGTGTAACCATAAGTAGTCCATATCTTACCAGTAAGATTTTAAGGAGTTAATATGAAAGGAGATACTAAATATATTATCACCTATAGGATATGCAACACTATATAGATTTAATTTCAAAGGCCAGCTAGTTTGATAAACTTATTCCCTATCCCAAAGAGAATGAGATTTTGATAGAGAAAGCGCATGAAAGATCTATTGCGAAAAAGGTATATCCAAGAGAGCATAAACCTTTGTGCAATACTTGCATTAATTATTGATAGACGGAAGCTAGAGAATGTGTATAGATGACAAGATTATAAACAAAATTACCATATGATATAAATTCCCTATTTCAGAGCTAAGTGGAATATTATCTTGAAAAATGGTTATCATCCAATCTGATTCAAATCTGGAGATGAAGGGAGACCAACATTAAAGATTAATTAAAAATATTTTACAAAAGTCTAGTAATACAATTCACACCGTCAAACTTATTTAATTAGTAAGATTGATGAATCAAGTGATGAAGTTATGGTGTTCTCTTGTGTAAGGAAATGTTTCCAAATAGAAGTTACAACAAACTACGACCTAAAATGTATGGCCCATATACAGTACTCAAGAAAATTAATAATAATAATATTTATGTGGTTAATTTTCCTAAATGTTGAGAAATCAAACAAAGATCTAAGGAAAAACAATCTCAAACACAAGAGATTTAACAAGGTTCGGCAGAATAAGTCTACATCCTCGAGAGAGGAGTGGCTGTAGATTTTCTTATTAGAAAATTAGGGTTACAAATTACATGAATATATATATAAACCCTACTCAACTCCGCTCCTAAACTACGCTTCGTCGTTCCATTCCACTCCACTCTAGAATCTACCCGTTCACATATGTATATGAGTCATATACAACAATCACCATCTTGGCGAATATACCTAATGGAGATAGAAACCCGGTGAGCTTTTTATCACCTATATAGGTTGGATGCCATGCGTCCTTGGTATTTGGAGACATTAATCAAGTCCAAGCAATACTTCAACTTCTCAGTAGTCACTGTCTTTATGAAAATATCAGCTACATTCTCCAAGATGCTTCTCAGTCAATGTGTTTCGTTCTAGCATGATAGACTTGATTTTTTACCAATTAGATTGCACTTTGACTGTCACAATGAAATCTAACTCCATCTTGCTTAACACCCGATTCTTTGACTAGTCTTGTAAGCCATAAAACTTCTTTAGCAACCTCTGCAATTAGCATATATACTGCCTCAGTTGTGGACAATCCAATAACAGACTGAACAATAGACTTCCAATAAATAGCCCCTTCTGTAAAAGTAAAAAACAAATCCTGTAGTAGACCTCATGTCATCTCAATTTCCTGCATAGTCTGAGTCCACATATCCCTTAACTAAAGGATCATCCTTTTTCACTTCCAAACACAAGGACATAATCTGCAATGCCTCTGAGATACCTAAAAATCCACTTCATTTCTTCCAAATATTGTTTACCAGGCTTTAAAATGAACTTGCTAACTTGACTATGATAGGGACGCAAGTGTAGGTGTCAATCATGTAATCAAGTGTTAAAAAGTGGGGTATTGGTCTACAAGGAAGATCAAGAGTACTAGTACTAATACCTATCCAAAAAGTCAGTCTAGCAGAAAATATAGGTGGTTGTAAACAACAAGAAATATGAAATAAAAGGAGTAGAGGAATCAGGAGAAGAAACGATGTTCGGGTATAGCATCCCTTTAGGGTTTTGTTAAGTTCAGGATAAAGGTTGTCTAAACATGCAATCTTATTTGAACTAAAAGATTTCCTAAAGTATATTAAACCCCTCTTGCAAGGGTGATTAGTAACTGATTCAGTACAATGTTGATACAATCATCACACAATCGCTTGTACTATGTGAAATCTCAATGGGGATTAACAAGAATTTATAAAATAGATAATCCTTTTTGCAAAAAGATTACCCCTAATCCCAGACAGAATTGAAATACGATTTCTCTTAAGATCTATTCCACATGATTGCAAAGAGTGTGGAAATTACTTGTTAAGTCACTCGGAAGGATTGAGGGAGAAAAAAATCTCCAAAGCACCCCATTAATAGGCTTACTCACAATCCCCTCTAATCGCGGCATGTCAATAGAACAAGGAAAAGACAAACTGGATGGTTTACATGTAGTTTATAACTTGGCTTATTGTCGTACGAACTTTCCAAAAAACCTTGCGTGCATGTTTATACCCGTAAGGAAGAGTTTGAAAGCCAAATCAGAGAACCTTACGGGGCAGGACTTATGCCCGTAAGGACCAACTAGATGAGCTTACTACCAGAGCTAATACCCGTAAGGGCGGTCGTAAGGAATAGCACAATGAAGCTTGGGATCTAGCGCTTACGGCCGTAAGTTGGATCGTAACATAGACAGAAGACCTTACGGATGGGACTTAAAGCCGTAAGTGTTCATGTAAGGCTCATAACCCATCTTCTCCAACTCTTTACGTTAGCATCCTTACGCCAATAAGCAGAAATTATAAATAGATCTAATGATGATTTTTAGGGCAATATTTGGATTTTGATAGGGACATAAGTGTATGTGCCTAATGCGGAATAAAGTGTGCGTAAGTGCAGAGTGTCAGTCCACAGAAAGTGAGTACCAATAATGACTCTAGATCAGACAATAGCCTAAATAGTGAAGTCATTTGTGTGTGAATAAGAGCAAACGAAAACAAGAAAATATGAAAAATAACATGAGAGAAATCAAGGAAGAAAGCAATGTACGGGTATAGCATCCCTCTAAGAATATGAAGCACGGGACAATGGTTGTCTAAACATGCAATCTTATTTGACCCAAAAAGTTTCTCATAAATATATGAAACCCCTCATTTCTCAGGCGAAGTGTAACTGAATAAATGTAGAGCTGATATAGACATTCACCTAATCGCATTAACACTCAATGAAACTTTATTGTAGAGTAATGATAATCTCTTAAGTAGATAGAAAACTTTATGGATGGCGCTTACGGCCATAAGTGTTCCTGTAAGGCTTAAGACCCATCATCTCCATCTCCTTATGGCCATGGCCTTATGCCCATAAGCAACCCACAAGCGGCACAGTATAAAAAGACATGATGAGGATTTTTTAGAAAAATCTTTAATTTTTATTCTTGGAGATGAGGTTAGGAAAGAGAGGAAGCGAATCTCCAGGGCTTTAGAGGGGAATTTTGAAGAAGATTTGAATCCATCATCGAGGAAAGGGAGATCGTAGTTGTCAAGTTCACTTTGGCGGCGTTCGTGAAAGGTTTTTGGGAGTTTTACGGCGATCAACCTCTGGAACGATTAAGAAGGCAGTTTTCATGTTTATGTTCATTCTCTTCATGTCTTATGGTTTGAATACTTGCCCTCCATTAATTATGACTTTTTAAAACCAAGCTATGACTTTTTCATTATATCACGCATCTTCATCCAACGATAGTAGAAAGTGAAATTTGTGACCTCACCCATGCTTACACTACTACATAACTGCACTTATGCAGCAGTTATAAAATTGCTACAATATGCTATCTATTGCAGCGGTTTTGTAGCGATTTTATATCGTTACAAGCAATTTTCCAAGTAAGTGTTATATTTGATTCAAACCGTTGCAAAAACCGCTGCATATTAGAATAGATATTATACAGTCGTTGCAAATGTTAACAAAAGCAGCGGTTCAAAACCGCTGCATATGTATTTTATTGCAGCGGTTCATAATAACCGTTGTATATTGGTTATGATAAGCGGCGGTTTTTTATAACCGCTGCATATGTGACAAAAATGGTTAAGTTTCATAATTGCAAATAATTATATATTGTGTAAAATTATATATTGTAATTTATATAATTAATATTGTGTAAAAATATATATATGGCATGATATGTATATAATAATTTTATATTTAATAGAAAACATGTATAATATATATAATTGTAATTTATATAATTAATAATTTACTTAAATATTTTGATTGTGCTCAAATAATTTAATTTTAATTATTATTACTATATGTTAATAATATAAAACAACAATTTATCTAAAAACAATTATAAATATTTTAATCTTTATTTATAAAATATTTATTTATATAAAATTATTAATTTATAAATATTTATAAATAAATATTTATTTATCTTTATTTATAAATATTTATCTAAAAATATTTTAATTTATTTTCTCAACACTGGAGTTGAGAAAATTTTGCAAACCCTCCCGCCGAGATCCCCGCCCAACTCGTTCTCTTTCTCCGCTGGTTGCCTCTCCTTCTCCAACTGTCAGCTCTTCGAAATCGTCCGTCGATGCCCCTATTGGAGAGAGTTCTTCATTTTTACCAACGAAATCCTCTTTCGCTGGAGTTGCTACCATTGCCGCTATAGCCGCTGCTTCCACCTTATCCCCCCGGGGGAGACCACTGTAGTTTCATCGCCTCAGGTATGGTGTTGAAAGTTTAGGGTTTAATTTTGTTTGTAATTTTTCCATGAAACGATCGTTTTTTTATGGTTTATGTTGTGAGATTTTCTGGTCAATTTCGGCCTCAAATGTTTGGATTTTTACGATTTAAGCCAAATTTTGCTTATATCGAGATCGAAAATTTAGGGTTTAATTTTGTTTGTAATTTTTCCATGAAACGTGGATTTTTGATGGAGTATTGGAGGTTTATGCTATAGATTTTTCATCGGTTTTGTTGTTTAATTCTTCTTGAAATTCTGCGGTTTTTGTTGTTTTCTTGACTCTTGATATTTAGCATTCTGGTTTGTTGGGTTTTGAACATTTTTTTGTGTAGTTCATGTTTCATGACTATGGATCTTAATTCTTAGCTGATCAGACCTTTATGTTGATATGTTTGATACTATTCTGATTAGGAAAGTGGAGATTGAAACGGGTCAGTTTTGGGTCAGATTAGTTGATACACAAATCAGATGGTTTAATAAATCATCACTCCACTTGTGCTATATATGGATTATGAAAGTCTCTAATTTGGAACTAAGTATTTAAGCAATGTTTATGTTTTCATTAAAAAAAAATACTAATAAGTGAAGAGGCTATTGGTTATTGTCTGATTTATCATTAATTAGTTTTTAAAAAATATAAGCTCGTAATTATATTATTATATCACAAAAATAATATAGAATAAAAACAAAGATTGTAAAAAATAAGAAAGAGTAAGTAAATATTAATTTATAAAATACAAAGTTCGGAATAAGGAAAAAATTAAGACACTTTAAGGAAGATATTCCCAATAACTAACTAAACAACCAACGACCATGTGGTCTATTGGTAGTCGGGTCCCCAATAGAACCCTTCACAAGTAGTGAGAGTTCGAATCTTGGGTGAGGGCATATTTCTGGGAGTGTGAGTAGTGGTTGTGTGCGGGTGGTCCCTGCGCCCATGTGTGCGCGGGCCCCGCTCCCACTTGCTCCGCCGAGGCTTGTGCACGCCCCTGTCTTAGCGGTTAGGCCGCTAATTTTGGCAAAAAAAAACAACTAACTAAACAAGCCGGCATAATTAGAGATCTCTCTGTGCTGACAATTGCTCTGCAGTCTTCACTTGATGCTGGCATTCCCGTTCAGCATGCGTTCGTCACCAATCAGTCAGTTTCTGATCTTCTCAACAATTACAACTCCATTACCACTTGGCGCTGGAATGAGCAACCATCTAACCTGAACTTCCTTATTGATATGAATGGTAGCTTTTGTCTGCATGTTATTCCTAAGAGTTGGATGATCCCTGCTGGCTGCTATTAACCTTGCTACCTATGGTGCCAACTTTGAAGCTCTAAACCCTTTTCTGTTTGGCCGTGATTTGCCTCGTTGGATCATGAAGAGCTTTATTTTGGATGGATTTAGCTTTGTAATTAGTTCCCCTTTGTTTGCTTAAATCTCTCCCACTCTTCCTTTCCTTCCCTTTTGTAGTTTTCCTTTTAGCTATTGTTTGTTCTGTTATACTTTTTTCAGGTGGCAATAAATTAACTCCCAGCCTGGAGTTTTTTTTTAAAAAAAAAAAAAAACAACTAAACAAGCCATTAAGTAATACCATGCATATCCCCAACCCCCACGAACCACAAGACAAGTCCAAACGTAACATCATCTACTATAAATCTTCACATCCAACGCCCAACCACCTGAATATCAAGCCCCATTTACTCACATTATCCAAGTGACGCTGACTGAAAGGCACGACCATATTCGCTCATTTTCCCTTATTGCCAATCTCATCGTCTATATTACATCGTCCATGAAAAGTTTGTAAGTTCGTACCACCACTTACATTAAACATCATCTTCTTCAATGCCCCACACTTGCCAACTTAAATAACATAAATATAATATATATATATATATATATATATATATATAATCGAAAGGTGTATTATGGTCAACCGCCTCGCCATCTTGACTATTTTTGTGAAAAAAATTTCTTAGAGATTTAATTAACACGTAATTCATATTGGGCAGATTTTGTCTTCGTGAGAATTCTTAATTCATGAATTGTAAAGAAAAACTTATATCACCATAACCAGGAATTCAAATAAGTGTTCGATTTAAACCTGGTGTTAAACATTATATTAGCATTAGTTTCTTGTTTAAGATGTTCATGTTCTTATAAAAAATAATTTTAAACTTCAGTTCACACAAAATGAGAGTACATGTTTGTTGATATATTCATTTCATTCAGTTACTTCACATCAGCAGCAACTCGGCTCCACGACAGCACTAAACCTCTTCAACATATATATTGTTGAGAATGATTGAAGCTAGGTGTTTTTGAAGAGTGTTTTGAGTTGTAAGAATGTCCTGATGGAAATAAGTTTAGATCAAAGAGCATGAGTGACATTTCAAGCGTTTGAATAGTAGATATTTCCGTTGATGTTGAGAGGGGAAGAACAAACGGTGGTGATCAATTTCATCTGTATGATTGGTTTGAGTTCAAGGCAGCCTCAAGATTTGGTTTTTAATGGATGACCAGGATTTGATCATCAAGGAGGTGCGTGTTAGTTCGAGGCATGAAGATTAGTCGGTTCAGTTAACCAAAATGCACCACGTCGCATATGACTCAGCACACCAATTTTGTTTTAATCACTTACACGTTGCATATGACTCAGCACCCCAATTTCGTTTTAATCACTTAAGTTTCTATAAATGATCAGAAATTAAGTTCCAGAGAATTATATAGCTCTGGTTTTTCTGTTTTTTTTAAATGTCCCATCTTGTATGAATTTTTTCATCTTGTCGAAATTGTCAGAGTCTGAGTTGAATACGAAAGTTCTTCCTTATGAGCTCTCTGGTATTTATGTAGTGTATATCATATATCACCACCATTCTGTAGTCCTTTCATCTCAAACTCTCTCTCTCTCTCTCTCTTCCTATTCCCCATTCGGAGAACAGAGCATTGCTTGCTAATCCCACCATGGAAGTGAAAATGACAAGCTCCACCATCCTCACAAGCCCCATCTCTCACCCTTCTGACGTCCCCCTCACCATCTTCGACCGCTTCGCCCTTAACCTCCACGTCGCCGTCCTCTACGCCTTCACTCCTCCCACCTCCACCAACGCTGACATCATCTCCGCTCTCTCCAAGACCCTCGTCCACTTCCCAACTCTCACCGCCAACCTCTCCACCGACTCACATGGCCGCCCTTGTCTCACTGTCGGAGGCTCGGATGGAGGTGCGCTAGTCGTTGAAGCCACTGTCTCATCCAAACTAGAAGATCACCTACCTCTCACTCCCTCACCGGCCTTCAGATTCCTCCATCCTGAAATCAATGACGCAAAGCACTTGCTCCAAGTTCAGCTCAACCGGTTCCAGTGCGGCGGGCTCGTCATTGGAGTCACCTCCCACCACCGTGTTGCTGACGGCCAGTCCATGAGTACTTTCACAGTAGCATGGGGGAAGATGGTACGTGGCGTCCCCATTGATCCACTTCCAGTCTATGATCAGTCATGGCTCAAGCCTCGAGATCCTCCTCTGGTGCAGTTTGATCACTTGGGGACTGAATTCATCCCCCTATCCCCTCAACCAAATGAGTTTAAGGTCACTCCAGTTTATGCTGATCCTAGTGAGATCACCAGCATGTTGTTGCACTACTCTCCAGAGTTCATTATGAGGCTCAAAGCTCAGACCAATAAATTGAGCACTGAGAAGCACACTACGTTTGAGACACTGGCAGGGTATATATGGAGGAAGGTGACGATAGCACGACAGTTGGATGATGAGGAGGGTACCATGCTGATTGTGCGAGTGAATGGTAGGCGTCGGTTACAGCCTCCGGTGCCGTCGGAGTTTTTTGGTAACTTGGTTCTGGATGCACATCCAAAAGCAAAAGCAAGAGCATTGATCGAAGGAGGGGTGGTGATTGGGGCGGGGATTGTTCGCGAAGCGGTGCAAGCCATCGGGAATGATTATTTCCGGTCGTTTATTGACCTTGCTGAGGTTTACAGAGATAGCGATCTTGTGGCTTGCCATGAGAAGCTAGGTAATGTGTTCTCACCAAATATGGAGTTTAATAGCTGGTTAGGGCTTGGGTTTGATGTGGTTGATTTTGGCGGAGGTGGGAAACTTCGTGGTATTTCGCTGACATGGGAGCATTTTGAAGGGCTTTCAATCTTCATCCCTTCTTTGTCCCCGGATGGTGGCGTTGATGTTTTTGTTTCTCTGTTTGAAAAGGATGCAATGAGATTTAGGGAGATATCTCATTCTTTGGATTAGGGTATGTTAAGGTATGTCTGGTTAATTAGTTTCTTTTGATCTATGGGAGTCCTGTTGGGTTTGATGGTTATATGATGGTCGAATAAAGTCTTGATGCATTGCATGGTTATCAAAATGCATGTTGGATGTATTAGTGATAGTTTTACATTTGTAATAAGTTAATATGGGAGGAATGTTTAGTAGTTAATTTGTTAGTGCGGACTCTTCTTAATATTTTGAGTTTAGTTAAGATACCGTAATAATTAAATTACGGAAATACTTTTGGATATAATGAAGAAAATTTACTGCTAGACAAATCAAAAGATTTTTGGATAAATCATTCTCCACTATCCTAAATTTTTCAAAAAAAAAAAAACCTTATATTTATTTCTTTGAAAAAACCAATATTTTATTGCAAACAATTTGGATTTAAATTTTTTATCATACATAAACACATACAAATGGTTAATTATTTATACTTAGAATTACTATATATATATATATATATATATATATAAACCCCTATACATCAAGTCTGCGGCAACGAATTTTTACAATCATAGAAATATCTAAAAAATATAATTTAAAAACTTATATTAAGCACGCATCAGAAAGGAGGCTTTACTTTTTCTCTTACACCAAAAAGAAACAACAAAATTATTAAAAAAAAGTATCAATTTTTCTTTTTCTTTTTTTTTTACGATAGACGATAAACACCCCCCATCTAAGGATTGTCAGGGATGGACACGTGGGGGAGCTGCGCTCACCATCGAACCGTGCTCTCACCTTGCGCGTGATAAATTTTGAACCCGGGCAAAGCGTCCAGCTCGACACCCGAGGCGAAGACCCTACGCAAGGGACCTGGTGCCAATTGACGAGCAACAAAATTATTTAAAAAAATATCAATTTTATAAGTTTTTTTTTTTTTTTTTTTTACGATAGACGATAAACGCCCCCCATCTAAAGGTTGTCAGGGATGGACACGTGGGGGAGCCGCGCTCACCACCGAACAGTACTCTCACCTTGCGCGTGATAAGTTTTGAATCCGGGCAGAGCATCCAGCTCGACACCCGAGGAGAAGACCCTACGCAAGGGACCTGGTGCCAATTGACCCAAGGGCCATTGGCAATTTTATAAGTTTTAAAAATTGACAAAACTACCTCTCTTCTAAAAAAATATTTAATTAAGATTAATATTTTTTCTGAAATTTTTTCTTTAAATATATATTTTTTGAAGGATAGTTTTATCATTTTAAGATTTTATAATGCCTAATTAACTATTTTTAAAAAATAAATAACCAAAGATGGCTTTTAGAGATGCAAGTAAAACGCTGAGGTTTTTTTTATTTAAAGACCATTAAAACTAAAGTGAATTTTTAGAAATGCACATTGTTGCCAGTAAATTACAAGGCTTCTTCATCCAAGAGTTGAATTTTAAAGCAAAAATGAAAAAAGTGAGGCAACTCCATGCCTTGGTTGTTAATTAAGTCGCTATTGATAACTGAGATTGACACTCATGTGAAGGAGCACCCAGAAGTAGAGCTTATATATCTTAGCTTCAAGATTTTAAGGAGTAGGAGATACTAAATAGATTACCACCTATGTAGGATATACAATAATATATAGATTTAATTTCAAAGTCCGGCGTTTGATAAACTCTTATTATCCCACTATATCAAGAACCCCAAGGAGAAAAAATTTGTTTTTGGACATCTGTTTTCTACATACATTAATAAAATCATTATTTGTTAGCTTTAGTGATTGAAATATTTTTTTATTTCTAATAAAAAAAATTTAAAGAATATATGTTTCATTTTAAATCCATTTCTACATTCTGGAACTGAAATGATTGAGTTGCAAATCTCTTGTTAAATTCTAAATTTAGCAATAATGAATAACTAAATTAGCAACCGATTAAAAATGGAAAATGTTGTTTGTAAACTACAATTTTTTGTAGTGATAAGATTTTAAAAGAGAAAGCTCATGGAAGAGCTACTGCGAAGAAGGGATATCCAAGAGATCATAAACCTTTGTGCAGTACTTGCATTATTGAAAGATTGAAGCTAAAGAATATGTATAGATAGCAAGATAATATATATTGACAAAGTTGACAAGCAACGTGATCTTTATAACCATTAGTTCAAGGAGGGAAAAAAATTTCCTAAATTTTTATATTCCATTGATCGGTGTATCTATTGTCTCAAGCTATGTGATGCAATTTATCATCTAATCCCATGACATCAAGGTCTGCATATGAATAACAAGAATAACTACTAAGGGTATGTTTGATATACAAGATTTCAAGGAATATGGCAATTTCTATTGTTGTGTTTGATTTAAAATGAAGTAGGAGTATAACCCAACTTCTTAATTTTTTTTTATATGACCAAAAATACAGTACAAAAATTCTATTGAAGTACATGACAACTTAAAGAAAAAAGTATCCACATTTAAAATTAAAAGTTACACTACTATATCACAGAGTTAATTAGGTTTCACTATCTAAAAATGAATTTTCTTTTTTTCTTCAACCAAGAACGTGTGTGATAATCACCAGAGCAGACTACGCTAATGTTAAGCCTACAGTTCTCCACCACTAGCTACAACATACTCACACGATTACTACTCCAAGAAAAGTTATAAGGCCCCTTTTCAGTCTCCTTTCAATTCAAATTGATGTGATTCAGTTATTGTTTTTTAATGTAAAGATATGATTTTTTTTTTTTTTGGATTATTTTTAAAGTTCTATATATTAGAGTGTTGTGATAGTATGAACTATTTATTTATTTATCTATGTGTTTATTTGTTTTTTAGGATTAAGAATATAATGAAAATTTATTGGTTGTAAATTGAAAGTTTTTAAAATTGTGTTGTGTTTGGATCTAAACCTATATATCTAGTTGTTGATTTTCTAACTTGTTGCTTTGGTTGTTGCTCCCCATTTTCCTTGTAGAATTTAATTAGATTTTCATAAAATATTATTGTGATTTTTTTATTGCAAAACAAATGTAGAAGTAAAAAGGTATTATAGTAATTGAACTATTTTTTATTCCATACTTATTCAAATCAGACTCTAAACAACATAAGAAATTTTATTTTGTCTAATGAACATCAAACATAAAACAACACCAGCACTTGTTATGTACTTTAACTATTTATATTGTATTGTAATCTTGTGTTGTTCTCATAAACGAATAAAACAAATGCTAAGTCTGCAAGTTTGCTCAACTACTAGAACCTAATCATAGGATCCTATCTAAGCTTGCAAACAAGGCTTCACTTAAACACAAGAATGACCATTGAGCTCAAATTAAGATACCTTAACAAATTTTCTAGGTAATAGAAATTGACATTAATTAAACAGATAGTGAACTGCATCTACCATACTTTAGTAATTAACCAAATCTTACAGCATAAACAACTTAAATAAAATCTCTTAATACCAATTAAATGAAGATTTGCAAGCACAGAAGAGATTCAAGTTAAATGCAATAAATTCCAGCAATGATGCATGAATATTTTTTTTTTAAATAAAAGTGGATAAACCATAAATTTATTAAAAAAAAATAGAATAGCACATCACAAATATACAGAAAAAAGGACTACCACACAAAAGAGAAAGACTAGTCTGAGAGCCTCACCAAGGTGAGTGATGCAGGAGCAAAATCAAAAAGACCAAGGGTGTGTTTGGTTCAGAAGTTGTCTACCGAAGTGACTGAAGTCAGGAAGTGGCACTTCGGTGGAAGTAAAGACTTCAGCTGAAGTCCTCACTTCAGTGTGTTTGGTTACAGGTGGAAGTGGCAGAACAGTGACAACTTCCTATGTTTGGATGGGGGAAGTCAAATTCTGGAAGTTCTGACTTCCACAGTTCATAGTGTTTGGTTGGCTCAGAAATGGGGATCCAGTCACCACTTCAGTAAGTGGTGAGGTTACCCATTATATTTTGATTTAATATAATAATGGATACACTTAAGGATTTTGTTATAACAATCTTGTTAATTTTCTTAATTGATATGCACTTTACAGTATTAATACAAAGCCCATATTGAATGAATTTTATTATACCAATTAATATTATTCGTTGTACGAAAATATTATGCGAAAATGTAAATTATTAACGCAAAGTTCATACCTTAATAAGTTTTAGTATACCAATTATTAGTATTCGTTATACGAATATGTCACATATTAAAAAATATGTATGTGCCATCATTTTTTAACATGATTTTTTGACACCTACAATGCAATAATTTTTTATCAAGAAAGTGTTAATTTCTCCAAATTAGCAATGCAAAACTTATAAAAAAATTACAACTGCAAAAACAAATCTCAAACTGCAAAACTACAACTCTCGCATAACAACATCCAACATTCTTGTATAGCAAAATCCAAAAGATACCACAACAATAATAGGATCCCTTTTTTGTTATTCTTGTACAACAAAATACAATCGTGAAGTCCTTCAGAAGACCGACCATTCCCAGTTCATGCGCAAACTGCACCTTGAACTTATAACCTGAACAACATGTACCAATAATTCATAGGTTAACAACATGCTATGGAAACTTCATCAAAAGTTTTAAACAAACCCAAGCTACACATTCACTAAACATCATCGACATTTATAAATAAACCCAACATAAATCTTCAATGAACTTCACGAATACAGAATTCAATGAATGGCACAAATAGCTAAAAAAAGCAGAGGAGAAAAAAGGAAGAAGTTAACGTAAGAATAGCAGAGGAAAAAGGAACTATAATTCAAAGCCAACAATCTTAATAAAAGAGAGTTCACATGTGGAGTCGAAGTAAACTGTATGCAAACAATATACAACAATAAAAACAATGTTGATGTAGAAATCCTCAATAAAAGGAATTGTATACATCCTCTAATGCTAATTGAAAAAAATATATTTTACAAACAAAATTAAACATAATATATAACATGGAAATGGATTGTATACAACAACAGATTCTGAGTATCATCTAAAATTTTCACAGTTTAGAACAAAGTCGTTTAAAAGGATTTGAAAGGGGAAGAAAGAAGGAAACAAGAAACATGCCATGAACAAGTACTGAACAACAAGAAATATAGCAAAACATAACATAACAAAGAACATGAAATCAGATGCACTAAAGAAAACAATAACTGCTAATCAAAAGAATTTCAAAGGTCATGGAGGAAATTGTTTACATCCTCAAATGTTGCATAATTTTAAGCTAAACAACAACAAATTAAATGAACATCAGATACAAAGAGTTAAACAAGCAAAGTCATGAATAACAACAAATACAACTAGCTTAAACATGACATGAAACTCAAATGATTTAGGACAATCAAATCAGAACAGAAAAATCATGGGGAACATCTGAAATGCAATGAAATAAATCAACAATTTCAAATTTTATAAACAAATCCAACTTAAATTAACATGCAAGGAACATCACAAACAACCAAAAAACAAAAATACACAATAATAATATCACAGAAAATGGGGAAAAAAAACAAACATGCCATATAATTAGAATTGAATACAACCTCAAGAAACACAAAATAACACACCAATGAAGAACAAAAAAACTTATAATAGACACCAAGAAGTATAGTAGATCAAGAGATGAAGCTATTAAAGCAACAAACCCGATGAATATGTAAAAAAACATTTATGAGTTATAACGGCAAACAATATAAATAAACAACATTCAAAGAAATTTTCACATCAAAATAGGAAAAAAGAAAAGAAAAACCCTACCGGAGAGGAAGGGAACTAGGGGCAGGAGCAAGATGAAGCGCTGCGCTGGAGAGATAGGCGTTACATGAGAGAAGAAGGTATTTTCGCAACAAAAGACCTGAGAGGAATTAGGAGAAAAGGCAGCTAGAAAACACTAGATTGGGCTGGAAAGAAAGGTATACGAAGTAAGGTGAGTAATCGGAAGAGAAAGCGGCAAGAAAACCCTAGATTGGCCTGGAAAAAGACCATTGAAGTGGGGTGGAAGTGGGTGATCGTAAGAAGCGCACATGCCATCACGTGCCGGAAGTGAGAAGCCGAAGTGCCACTTCGGAAAAAATTATCCCGAAGTCAAATGGCGAACTGAGAGGGTTCTGGAAGTCCTCAGTTCCCTACTTCAGCTTCAGTTCAGCGAAACAAACGGATGAAGTTGTCACATCAATCTCCACTTCGGTCACTTCGGGCCTGAGTTCGGCGAACCAAACACGCCCCAAGTGTTGGACATTTGGACATTCCATGCTTCCCAAATAAACACCCAGTTTTTGGTGAACTTCTTCATGAAAACTGAAGCAACTGTGCAGTCCATAAGATGCATATAACCCATGGCTGGAAAGCCAATGAAGTCTAGTTTCCAACTCAACAAATTTCATCTTAATTGGATATTCCCTGAAGGAGTTATGGCCGTTAGATTGAAGACATATCAAGTTCACTGGTTTCAGGAAATTCTTTTTACATTCTATTACTGTTGTACTTCCTTTAGTATTAATTATCCCTTAAGTGTGTGTTACCTTAATACTTGTTTATTTTTTAGTTTTCCTATGCTTGGAGGGCTGTTCCAAGGGTTCATATACTTGACTTATGGACCAAAAAGCGGATGAATGTTTTGTTTGGAGAATAGGAGGCTGTGCCCCTTGCTGGTTCTTTTCTCTGCAGATTTTTGCAGTTCATCGAGGATAAAACCCCTCAACTTTGTATCCCTTAGTAAAATTGGAGGGTGGTGAGATGTGGATCCTGTACCTGTTCGTGGACATCGATCGGTGATGGATCTTTTTCAGTTTTTCTTGTAGCATTTCAGCAACCAAGTTTGTGAATCTCTTACCCTTATAGCAATTGGCTCCACATCAGTGAGGGATACAACAAATGATGCATGAATATTGAATATGCATGCAGGTATCAAGAATATCCTCTAGCAATTGCTAGCAATACAAGCCATCAAGACCACATAAATTAATACTGAAAAAATCTTCAATAAACCATACAACAAGCACATTAACTATCAATACAAAAACAAAGAGAACCAGAAGAAAATTTGAAGGAATGGAGAGAAGGTCAGAGAGCGAATTCCACCGCTGCGATATCGAGAGGCTTCCATGGAGCTTCGGCAAATTTAGATCCAGGAATCACAGCGCCTCCAAGTTAGAAGATGAATAGAAAAACAAGCGCTGTGGACTTCCATGTAGGTAAAACCGGGCTCATAGTGTTGAGAATGATTTAGATAGTGCATGTGTGGTAGTCAACTTGAATGACTGAATATGTTGTGAAGACTTTGTCTTTGGAGCAGCCAACACATAGGAAAAGGCTGAGGGCTTCCCTGGAGTCTAAACCCTTCATACTACGCAAACAAGGATAAGGACCTGATGTCGGGGTCTAAAAAAACCTAACTCCTCCGTCATTTGTAGAAATATGTGTGATTTGCATGTAAAAAGTCAAATCAAATCAGCAATTGTCTGAACAATGGTTTTATTTTTCCAACCATGTGGGCTTGCTTCACATTAGTTTTAAGGCATCTTCTTATCGGAATGGTGGGATATTATTTATCAAGACAACAACCTGCATTTTTTCTAAGAACAGTTTTGTAATTTTCTGGTATGGAGGTGGCGGTTTTTGGCTCCTCATAGAGGCTATCAGTCTAACTGCTTTCTTATCTTTTCGTTTTGTAGATTAATGGCCTGGGTCTTGTTTGCGTGTGTGACTTGTTAGGTCGATTGTCTGATGTTTTAGTTTTTTATTCTTTCCTCAGTAGCTGATTTATGTCTCACCAAATTTAAGGTCACTCTCATCCAGCCAATAGGTTTTGTTAATTCAGAAATACTTTAATAAAAAACCAGAGAGTACGAAAAATACAACCAGTTCACCACCTTTAAATCCCCATCTCTGTCTAGTGTCTACCCGTCCATTCACACAAACCAAAACAAGCACCCATAATATATATTCATATCCCACAAATGGAAGTGAAAGTGACAAGCACCACCATCCTCACAAGTCCACTCTCTCAACCTTCCGAAGTCCCCCTCACCATCTTCGACCGCTTCGCCCTCAACATCCACGTCGCCGTCCTCTATGCCTTCACTCCTCCCACCTCCGCCAACGCTGACATCATCTCCGCCCTCTCCAAGATCCTCGTCCACTTTCCAACTCTCACCGCCAACTTCTCCACCAACTCCCATGGCCGCCCTTGTCTAACTGTCGGAGGCCCTGATGGAGGTGCGCTCGTCGTTGAAGCCACTGTCTCATCCAAGCTAGAAGATCACCTGCCTCTTACTCCATCACCAGACTTCAGACTCCTCCATCCTGGAGTCAATGACGCAAAGCACTTGCTCCAAGTTCAGCTCAACCGGTTCCAGTGCGGCGGGCTGGTCATCGGCATCACCAACCACCACCGTGTCGCTGATGGCCAGTCGATGAGCTCCTTCTTTCTAGCATGGGGGAAGATGGTACGTGGTGTCCCCATTGATCCACTTCCAGTCTATGATCAGTCATGGCTCAAGCCTCGAGATCCTCCTCTGGTGCAGTTCAATCACTGGGGGACTGATTTCATACCTCTCTCTCCTCAACCAAATGAGTTTAAGGCCACTCCTGTTTATGCTGATCCTAGTGAGATCACCAACATGTTGTTTCACTACTCTCCAGAGTTCATTATGAGGCTCAAAGCTCACACCAATAAATTGAGCACTGAGAAGTACACCACGTTTGAGACACTGGCAGGGTATATATGGAGGAAGGTGACGATAGCACGTCAGTTGGATGATGAGGAGAGTACCATGCTGAGTGTGCCAGTGAATGGAAGGCGTCGATTACAGCCTCCGCTGCCGCCAGAGTTTTTTGGTAACTTGGTTCTGGATGTATATCCAAAAGCAAAAGCAAGAGCATTGATCGAAGGAGGGGTGGTGAAGGCGGCGGGGATTGTTCGCAAAGCGGTGCGAGCCATCGGGAATGATTATTTCAGGTCGTTTATTGACCTTGCTGAGGTTTACAAAGATAAAAATCTTGTGCCTTGCTATGAGACGGATGGCAATGTGCTTTCACCAAATATGGAGGTTGATAGCTGGTTAGGGTTTGGGCTTGATGAGATTGATTTTGGTGGAGGTGGGAAGCTTTGTGGTATTTCGCTGACATGGGTGCCTTTTGAAGGGTTGTCAATCTTCATCCCTTCTTTGTCTCAGGATGGTGGCTTGGATGTTTTGGTTTCTTTGCTTGAAAAAGATGCAGCGAGATTTAGGGAGATATCTCACTCTTTGGATTAGGATTAGGGTTTGTCTGGTTAATTAATACGTTTCTCTGGGTCTTTTGGAGTATTAGGTTTGATGGTTTTATGATGCTTGAATAAAGTCTTGTTGCATGATGAGCATAATGCATGCTGGATGTATTCGTGATCGTTTTACATATCTAATAAATAAAGGAGTGTTTAGTATTTTATTACTTTGGAAACTCATTCTAATATTTTTGAGTTTATTTTACTGTTTTTTTTTTCAGCCTTGGTTAGGATGTGATGTAATAAATAATTAATTTAAGTAAATACCTTTGAATATAATGAAGAAAAGTAAATGCTAAACATATCAAAAGATTTTTGGATAAATTTTTCTCCACCATCGTAATTTTTTCAAAAAAGAAGAGTTTGAATTTTATTTCTTTGAAAAATCCAAAACTTTATTCGTTGTGCATACCTTTGGATATAATGAAGAAAATTAAATGCTAAACTAATCAAAAGATTTTGGGATAAATTCTTCTCCACTATCCTAATTTTTTAAAAAATGAAGACTTTGAATTTTATTGCTTTGAAAAATCCAAAACTTTATTCGTTGGCTTCTAACAAAAGCAAAACTATAATAATAATAATAATAATAATAATAATAATATAGCATGCGCTCATTTTATTATATATCCATAAAACTAACTAATTGTTTTATTTTCTTTTTAATAAAAATGAATAAATTATGAATTTATTAAAAACTAAACTGGTACAACTAAGTATTTTACCTACAAAAGTATTTGTGTAATAATTTTTTTTTTAAATGTAAATTAAGTACTTGTTCCAGAGTGCATTCAACTGAATCTTTAAGTGAATTTTTAAGATTCAAATAAAATAAAGATGTTTATATAAAAATAAATCAATAATAAATTTATATATATATATATATATATATATATATATATATATATATATGGTAATGGCGTCTCTAATGTTTAGAACTTGAAAGAGAAACCCAAACCTTAAGATTTAGGTCTTTAATTTGAATAAGCTTTTCTAAAAATTTTATTAGAAGAGCTTTCGGTTGAAGCGTTCCTGGATTTAGTTGTATCGTGTGCTGATGATCTTATAAAAGCTTCAAACTTTTGCTTTATTTATATTTGATCGAAATTTTTATTTGGAATAAAAAATAATAAATATCACTATATATATATAGGTTACAAATACCAATAAAATAAAATATTGATATTCATAAGGCAAACACCATATACAGAGATCTAGTACGAATAAATTAATTATTATTTTTTTAACTATAATTTAGTAAAAAAAAATCAAAAGTGGTCAAAAAGGACTTCGTGAGGGGAGGGGGAATTAAATTGGAAAAAAAAAAACTAACTCAAATAGGTGATTTCACCTGTCACCACATGTTTTATTGCTTCTCTTTTTTACTAAAATTTAGGTAAACAAGAGCTTTTTGATTATATGTTATTTTTGAATTAATATAATAGAACCTGCGTCCTCTAGCACATTAATATGTCACAAATTTTAATCGAAGTGGTTTATTCACCTTTTTAAAAAAAAAAAAATTTGTATGTGACAAGTCCAGCATCTTCCCAGTAGTCTTATATACACCATTTTTGGTTTTCCACCAATTTATCTTAATCCAATGTAAGAGTATACCATACGCAACAATAATAAATTTAAAAAAAATAAACAAATTATTAAATTAATTTTTTTAAAACTGTACAAAGTGAAACTAAAACAACACTAACAGATAATAACACCAATATAAAATGGTGTGTTTTTTTTCTCTTAATAAATTAGGGCTCGTTTGGCATTGTTGTCAATTCCTGTTTTTTGTTTTCAATTTCATGTTTTGGAAACAACACTGAGAAAACATGTTTGGCAGCTCGTTTTTGTTTTCAAAAATTTTGGAAACAATCCTCATGTTTCCAAAAAAACAGAAAACAAAAATTTTATGTTTTCAACTGTTTTGGAAACGTTTTCAAAATTCTTCCTCCTACAATGAAACCCTTCGTCTTTTACTCCTTTCTCTCTCTCCTTTTAATTTTTAATTCTTATTTTTGTAAAAAATATAAAAATTTTTACAAATTAATAATAATAATTTAAAAATATATATATTTTTTAAAAAAAATATTTATAAAAATATTATTATTTTGGCTTGATATTTTACAAATTAGTTTATATAATATAAAAAATTATATTTTTAGAAATTATTTGTGAAAATAATTGTTTGTCCCTTGATTTTGATAAACTATGATATAATATAATATAATAATAATTTATGTTATTAATTTTATTTAATAATATAATCAAGTAAACTAATATGAAAAATAAAGTTTTATAAAAAAATTAAAAATATGGATTTAAAAAAATGATAAAAAAAACGTTATAATAATTTTATACTAACCAAACATGTTTTTGTTTTCAAAAAATTAAAATAAAATGAAAACAAAGCAAAAAAACAAAACAAAAGCGAAACAAAAACAAAAAACAAGAAAATAGAAACGATCCGAACCGACCCCTTATGTTTTCAACTATTTTTGGAAACGTTTTCAAAACTTTTCTTTCACAATGAAACCCTTCCTCTTCTACTCTTTTCTCTCTCCTTTTAATTTTTAACTTTTATTTTTTAAAAAATGTAATTTTTTTTTACAAATTAATAATAATAATTTTAAAAAATATATATATTAAAATATTTATAAAAATTTATTATTTTGGCTTGATATTTTACAAATTAGTTTATATAATATAAAAAATTATATTTTTTAAAAATTATTTGTGAAAATAATTGTTTGACCCTTGATTTTGATAAACTATGATATAATATAATAATAATTTATGTTATTAATTCTATTTAATAATACAATTAAGTAAACTAATATGAAAATTAAAGTTTTATAAAAAAATTAAAAATATGAATTTGAAAAAAAAAACGATAAAAAAGACATTATAATAATTTTATACTAACCTAAATATGTTTTTGTTTAAACAGAAACCAGAAACGATTCCAATTTAATAAATAAACGTTCAGAGTCGTTCCAAAGTAAGACCATACTGACACGTGTTAACACTCCAATTCATCTTCATCTCTATCATGACCACGTACCTTTGTGTTGTTTTGTTAGTTCATCTCTCTCTCTCTCTCTCTCTCTCCTTCCATTCCCCATTTTCGCAGAACAGAGCATTGTTTTCTATGCTAATCCCACCATGGAAGTGAAAGTAACAAGCTCCACCATCCTCACAAGCCCCATCTCTCACCCTTCCGACATCCCCCTCACCATCTTCGACCGTTTCGCAACCAACATCCACATCGCCGTCCTCTACGCCTTCACTCCTCCCACCTCCAACAACGCTGACATCATCTCTGGCCTCTCCAACACCCTTGTCCACTTCCCAACTCTCACCGGCAAACTCACTACCAACTCCTACGCCCGCCCTTCGCTCACTGTCGGAGGCCCTCATGGAGGTGCACTCCTAGTTGAAGCCACTGTCTCATCCAAACTAGAAGATCACTTGCCTCTCCCTCCCTCACCGGACTTCAGACTCCTCCATCCTGAAGTCAATGACGCAAAGCACTTGCTCCAAGTTCAGCTCAACCGGTTCCAGTGTGGTGGGCTGGTCATTGGAGTCACCAACCACCACCGTGTTGCTGACGGCCAGTCCATGAGTACTTTCTTTGTAGCATGGGGGAAGATGGTACGTGGTGTCCCCGTTGATTCACTCCCAGTATATGATCAGTCATGGCTTAAGCCTCGGGATCCTCCTCTGGTGCAGTTTGATCACTGGGGCACTGATTTCATCCCTCTCTCTCCTCAACCAAATGAGTTTTGTGTCACTCCGGTTTATGCTGATCCTAGTGAGATCACCAACATGTTGTTGCACTTCTCCGCAGAGTTCATCATAAAGCTCAAAGCTCAGACCAATGCATCAAGCACTGTGAAATACACCACCTTTCAGACTCTCTTAGGTCATCTATGGAGAATGGTAACGATAGCTCGGCAGTTGGATGATGAGGAGTGTACGATGGTGAGAGTGTCAGTGAATGGCAGGCCTCGGTTACAGCCTCCGGTGCCGATGGAGTTTTTCGGTAACTTGGTTCTGAATGCATATCCGAAAGCAAAAGCAAGAGCATTGATCGAAGGTGGGGCGGCGATGGCGGCAGGGATAGTTCGTGAAGCAGTGAGAGATGTTGGAGAGGATTACTTCCGGTCGTTTATTGACCTTGGTGAGGTTTATGGAAATAGAGATCTTGTGCCTTGTTATGATGTGGATGGCAATGTGATTTCACCAAAACTGGAGGTTGATAGCTGGTTAGGGTTTCAGTTTGACGAGGTTGATTTTGGTGGTGGTGGGGGTTTGTGTGCTTTTTTGCCTATAAACTGGGTGCCTTTGGAAGGGTTGTTAATCTTCATCCCTGCTTTGTCTCGGAATGGTGGTGTGGATGTTTTTGTTTCTCTGCTTGAAAAGCATGCAGTGAGATTTAGGGAGATATCTCACTCTTTGGATTAGGGTCAAGGTTTGTTGTCTGGTTTAATAGTCGTTGCTTTAATTTGGTCTCAGGTCTTGTGATATTTGAATATACTCTCGTTGTTGGTTTAAGTGCATGCTTGCTAATATATTCAGGCACTGAACGCTGGAGGTATTGTATTCATTCATGTAAACAATGGAGGAAAACTCCAAAGCTCATGAAACTGGTGCTTGAATTCAAAAGCTTATATATATCCTCGAAAACTCATACAAATGGCTTTTAGCTGAAAAGAAAGAGCTGACATTCAGGAACCCACCAAATGAGCATACGTCAATGTAGGAAAGACTAAACCACTGCTTCTATGACACGAACTCTCGTTGATCTTTAGCTCTCTAGTACCAAACAAATGAATTTGATCACAAATATATTCATAAATTTATAAACTAATACTCTGAGGCTGTTGTTCTTATAAGGTACCAAGAAAAAGAAAAAAAAAAACATTATAATAATCACCAGCAGTCCATCATGCATTTAAAATACAAATGGAGGTTCATACATTACACATGCATATACATAAACGTAAATCTATAAATAACAAGCCTTTCATTCTCCGCTAGAGCTAAATTGTCCATATGAATCAAACCAAAATACAAACATATGGACCTTCCAATGAACCCAACTCATCACACAAGACAGACGAGCATCCAATAAAACACAAAATGCCCCTAAAAATGAAAGAATCACAGACTACCAGGCAATGTCACCCCAACAACCTGAGAGAAAATCACAATAAAACAAGCTGATGATTTAATAGCATACTTCATATTTCAACCCCATCAAAGAGAATTATGCATAGCAACAAGTCCACCGAAAAAGGAATGGCGGAAAGAAAGTCTTGTATCAAACACAATCTCAGAAAAGATCAGCCTTTCTTTTCTGCATGTCCTGCTTCCACTTTGGCTGCTGATAAAATGCTTCCTTCGTCATTCGCAGCACTGTCTGAAACTCCTCATCTGAAAGATAGGCCTACATAAGCAGAACCAAAGTTCATAGTTTATTATTTTACTGTGCTTACACTAAATCAAGAAAACCATCAGATTACAGACCTCCCGGCGTTTGTAATCAATTCCAGTGACAGGTTTGCTGGATTTGGATTTTAGCCTCTCATAGCTAAAGGTCTTTCCATCTCCATTCTCCTCTACCAAACTGTCCTGTTTTGCATCAGAATCTGCACCATTACTCTCAGATATGGATTCTCCTCCATCCACAGCTGAAGAAATTTCTAAAGGATCTGCTCCCTCCGAGTTGGCATCATCAGTCTTCACAGTTTCTGTATTTCACAAAACAGAGATTCAGAACAAAGTATTAAAAATAGAGGACTGCTTCTGAAAATAAGTGACTTGTATTCTGCAGCTATGGAAAGAAATTAGCAACTAGTGTTAAATTTTATTATTATCGCTAGTACTACAGAAATAATTAGCACATAGAAATAAAAGCTCACTATGGCCAAGGTAACCAAAAAGCAGCCAGTCGGTAGTTTAGAAACAAATTTGAGAATAGTTGTCAAGGCAACAAAATTGGCAAAAGGGCCCAGAAGATTATGGTCATACAGATAAGCAAAATCATGAAAATAAAAGCAATGCAATATTTCTGTCAAGAATCCTGACTAATATATTCATAACAAGAACATTATCACTTCAAAGGACAAAGAGCTTTAACTGACAAATTATGTGGAAAAACAAGTTAACTAAAAGAAGGAAGTGACACAACAAATTAGCGCAACAGTACTGCCTACCGTCCATGTTTGTATCAACAGAACTGGTGCGGCTGATTCGGGCACCTGAACCATCAGAAGTTCCCATCTTTTGTTCAGCAGTTAGTACACCAGACAGCGCTGCAACAGCAGCAGCTCTCTGGGACCCTTGGCCTGACCAAGATGGCTTTGGGGCTGCTGCTTTGGCACCCGAAGAAGGATTGAATGCAGAAGACAACGCTGCTAATGCTGATGCCCTTTGAGTCGCCCCCCCTTGATTTGAATAATTAGATTTTTCACTGGATTGGGCTGAGCCAGAAGGATTAAATGCTGAGGATAAGGCAGCTAATGCAGATGCCCTTTGGGTAGGTCCTCCATTATTTGAATTGTTAGACTTGTCCCTAGACTGAACAAAATCAGATGATGTTATTGTACAGATAACTCTGTTCAATGATAATCTAGTCTTCACATCGGAGTACTACCAAATTCTTTCAGATGAATATTGCATGTCATAAAATAATTAGAACTGAAAAATAAACAAGTGGCTATCAACATGGCTGCATTCATAACAGAAAATGCTAAATAGGAAAATTATTACTTATTGCAGGTCAATACACATTTCATAATAAAATTAGAATCAATGAATGAAACATGTCGCATCCACAACATAAAAGACTTGATAAGAGAGTTGTTTTTAATTTTAGTAACTCTACAGGAGTGTCAAGATTCCAGTTTAGAATAAGTGGAGTGTATTCAGGCTTGGCTGTGTGCTGCTTCATTTCCAGAACACAGCTTGACATAGGATTTTGCAGCAGATCATGCTTGCCGGGCATGTTTATCTCATGCTATTTGGGAAATAGTGTATTGATCACCCTACAAATTTGAAGCAAAAGTCTAATCTAAAAAGATATGGCTCATGTTCCAATGAACACCATGAGCCATTATCCACCTAAACCACAAAAACATGCAAAGCCATGCTTTCTTAAAGTATGATCTCTTTCTTTCTTTTCTTCTTTTTTTTCTTTTGTCTTCCAAGCACTCACATAGCCACTGAACAATCAGCATTTTAAAATATGCATTCGAGTCTATACAAAATTCAACATAATTTGGTAAAGTTACAGAAGGCTCTAGTTTAATACTTCAGACCTAGTTAATTTCTTTAATAGTATTTTCATTGTGTTTCCAAATCAATCAAATGATAGAATATCAGCCAAAAGTGTTCATATAAAACAATATAATCAAAAGCTTAACAAATTTTTACCTCTGTAGCATGTACAGCAGTGCCAAATAGAAATGCCAGCTTCTTTTGGAAAGAATTTCCTTGAACCTATTTATCAATATTATGAAATCCATCAAAAATAACTTAAAATATATAGGATTACATTACAATATAACAGCAAAGAACATAAAGGAAATAATAATGGAGATAAGTACAAGATCACAATATGCTTAAAACAAGAATTGTAAACTCGAGAAAAAAAAGGTGATCAAATCTCCTTGTGAGCATCATAAACAAAGCTTACAACCTGTCCCAAAACTCTTAAGTATAACAGGACTTCTTGCAACTCCCTGCTGTACTAGAACTTCACAAAAAGTCAGTTCAATGATAAGCTATCCTAATCTTCTTCGTATCAGAACTCTTAACATTATAAAAAGGTACAATATTAGGTGCAGAATGTTTAAATGCAAATGTAAACTTCAACCAATAACCACTTAGCTAATTCGGTATCATTGATTTGCTATTTTCATAATATCTCTTTCCATAGATTTCTTACAAACACATATATGCTTGACATAGTTCATTATTTCCAACATGAAACATGCTAGAGATAGTTGCAAGTATAAGATAAGAAAACGTGTAGAACGTACAATTGACTTTGAGCCATCCCATGAGAAGTATGTAGTGAAAAAACAAGGCTCGTTCCCTTCCAAAACTCTATAGAGTGGAACATCTGGGGATAACCCTTCGAGGGCTACTGCAAGATCTATGTATTTCTGGAAAATCAAGCCAAGTGAATAGATTAGATGAAATCAACGTAAGTAACAAGTAGGAAAAGAAAATCGATAAATCACACCTGGCCAAATTCAAAAGCCTTCTGTTTTTCCTTGGAATCAACAGACTGGCCAACCCAAACAAAGACCTCTGCATGGGTATCAAGGATCAATAAATCCTCAGTCAACAAATCATCTTGTGAGAAGTTGAAAACTTCTGTAACCTGCCAGAATATACAGGGTTGGTTGCAAAATTTAAACATCGAAACTGAAAATGAAATAGAATGTAAGTGAACAAACCTCCAATTTTCCTGCAGAATGGCATGGGCAGAAAAAGAAACAAAACAAACGGCATCACATTCAGTTTGAATCAAATTTGGGGAAAAAATTATAGCAGAAAAACCAAATAAATACGATGATTTAAAGCATATGTGGGACATAAATATCTCTAGAAAGAACAAACCTTTATTAATTGAGAAAATATAGAGGTGAGGATCTCTGACCATATCTTGTGGAACCTTTTTGCTGGTAAAACTTTGCTTCCCGCCAAGAGCAAACCAGAAAGCTGAGCTCTCGGTTCCCTCCTTAGCATGCTTCAGGGTAGCCCCAGGCTGCAGGATTCGCAATGTACGTTATTAACACAAGAGTTCCCCAAAACCATGGACAAAGCAAATATGTTTTACAGAAGCCTTAATTTAAAAAAAAACTATCTATTGAAAGCTATTGCGCCAGAAATAAACATGAGGGCAATATCTGGCAACATTTAGCTGGGGTTGCTCTTTTCCCACTGATCCCTAGTATAGAGATAACATAGCAAAATCACAGCTTTAGCCAAGTGAGATGAGAAACTGTAAAAAGATTTATTTATAAAGCATAGCAACCTGGACGATAGCTAAGTCTTCCTGGTATACCATTTCAAATAATTAAAAAGTAAAGCTACCAAGATAAATATATATTATATCTAGAAATACAGTATCTTTAAAGCCGTGATTTGAAAGCAAAAATAAATTGCCCAATATGATGAATGGTCATGTTACATTGGATGTGTGGCCATTAAGATTATCACATGACATGAGATCCAACCTATGAATATACCTTCAAGAATTCTGCCACCTTCGCAGCCCACTGTTGCTGTTCAAATGTACTGGAATTCCCATGCCAAGTGAACAGCGAATTGCCAGATTGCAACAGGAAACAGTCGGTGGAGCTAAGGGATGTTGCCACCTGCGGATAAGATAAAATAACTCAAAGTAGAACAATGGAAAAAAATAAAAAAATACAAATTAGAAAGCTCATTATTTTCAGGGACGCGCAAGAATTGATTGATAAACTTTCTCAAGCATGTACACCAACTATAGTGGAAAGTAGAAAAAACACAAAATCCACCTCAATACAAAAGCCAAGAATTTTACTCAGCATCCAAGAGAAGTGATGATTAAGAATGAAAATTTATCGAATCATTTCTTTATCATGAAGCATATCAAATGCTTGCAAATTCTTGAATAATGAGATTCTTGTGACAGGACAACTTAAAAGGTTCATCCAAGAAACTCACTGGATCAACTTGCACTGCTTTGTTGTTATGAATTGATGTCCCAGATATTTGTATCAGAGCAATGCCATCAGAAGTGTAAGTTTCATCATTCAGATTCTTTTCCGCTATGAACTTTTTGTAACCAGAACTGATTCCTCCCTGAATGAGAAATTAACATTTAATAAGCCAACAAATTCACAATCTCCCATCACATCTTCAAGGACATATATTCCTCATTCATATTTCACAAAAATATTAACCTGATCAAACATGATACATAAAAAATATTCAAGGAAAAGTTTAGCACCTTCAAAACAATCATGGGTTGAAATATTGCAATAAATTGTGGTGGCTCTTTCCCTTGAAGAATGCGCCCCTGCATAAATATGCATTAGACATTTCAAGCCAGAAAATCTACAACAATGTAGTAGGCTGGTTGGGGGGATACTACCAGAACAGGTCTTCCTTTCAATGAATTGCACATCGTGTTGGCCAATCGGATAGCCATCATTTGGTCATCCTGGAGAAAAGTATTCCCCCAAAAAGATCAAGACAAGGACTATAAACTTAGTGCTCAAGATGCTTGTTTAACTGTGTTAAACGCGTAAACAATGACCTTGAGTGAATTCAAAATGTGCTTGATAATTAAAGAGCTTTCTTCTAACTCCAATAACAAATATTTTATAAGTATTATGTACCTGAATACTATCCTTGCCCAGCCAACAGGACAAGAAGTATTCCTCCTTCTTCTCACCAGAGTGATATGTGTAAAGAACAATGTAGCAATCCCCACTGTAAAATTTTCCAACCTCTTCCTTGGGGAGTGGAGTCTTGGCACTACCATTAATGCGCCATACCTAATGGCAGGAGAATTACTTTGTTAAATGTAGAGCTTCAGACAAGCAGCTTAATATATATATATATATATATGGAGAAATTTTAATAAACACTACATACTAGTTTTATACCTCGGTTTTCCCATTTCCTTCAAGCAAAGGAGGGATGTCTTCATTCACAGGAGAGCCTTTTGCTGCTCCTTTCACATCAACACCCTGTTGCTTTAGCAGAGCTACCAACACGGAAAGACAAAATATTAGAACCAATGAAGGAAATAAAATTTACAGAAATTGTAAAAAATCAACCAATACCTGCTACTTTCCCTCGTCCGTCCTCTCCAGAAGATGTGCCTGATCCTGTACCGGCAGGCCATGATTCAAAGTTGGACTTGAATGAACGTGTCTCAAAACCTTGGATGACTTGAGTTATGCGTGTTGTCTTTGGCCTATTCTGACTAATAATAAACTCCTGAAGAAAACCACGATCAGGAAAAACTCAGGTTGCTTAAAATGTAAGTATGAAGTTTATATACCTCGGCAGCTTTACTAGCAACTTTTCTGTCCTCCACTTGTGTTACCCGTCCAACCCAAACAAATACCTCGGCACCACAGTCCAGCAAGTAACATTTATTGTTTTCAAGCATTGCTTTAGAGAGAATGCTTTCTTCCAACTTTAATTGGCCATCATTGATACTGCAGTGCAAAGTAATCACTGTGCTAATGAGTCTTACTTTATATTATGACAAGTATGAAGTTTGGTAAAAAGTGGAAGAAAAAGATAAGTAGATATTGGATGAATAAATTGAAAAGGAAAACTAAATGTAGAATTAACAGACCCCAAAAATTCATCTCTCATTTTCAAACATCAGTTACCTATAAAGTTGGCCAGGAGTTACTTCAAGAGTGATATCATCTTCACCAACTGCCTTTTTACCTATCGGTGCAAAACCTCCAAATAGGACCCAAAATTCACCAGAGTCAGACTCTGCCACAAGCTTCCCATCATCTAGAAAAGCAAAAGTCATCATCAAATTTTAACAGATAAGTGACACATCACTGCAAACAAGTATGTGCGCATGATCGTTAATGCAAAATGCTGGTGTAAATTTCATCTGGTCTCACAGACATTTTCCAAGCAGATCTGAGCAAACAATTACATAAAAGGAAGGTTATTTAAAAGTTGTTACCGATAATAGCAACTTCACACTTCCCTTCGTGGTACTTGTCCTTCAAAAACTGTATTACTTCCAAAGATTTTGCTCTTTCTTGGATATTGGAGTTAGCACCATTAAATTGGTATATTTTATTTTCGGTATCCAAGACAAACACATCATCGTGATTCAGTGATGAGCGAGCAAAGGGAACCTATAAATCCACAATAAATTTATGCTTAACATCCCTGTACATCAGATCATAAAAGGTTAATTCTAATTAAATACTGATACCTGCTTCAATCTAACAACTCGTTTTCCTCTACAAACATACAGCCTTGTTTCGAACTTTTCTTCTTCAGGTGCTTTGAATCCAGAAGCAACACCACCCTCCAATGGAATAATGCATGGTTTAAAGTATGATAGAAACTTGTCAGATTCATGACCTTGAAGTTCCCTATGCTGAACTGCACGGCCTCCAAGGACTGCATCTAATTCAACTGTCTTGATTGCTGCAGTTCCAGCTTCATCCTAACATAAAAATACAGCACAATAGGCAAAATAGCACCCTGGAAAATCTCCAGTCCTCATAGCAATAAAACAAGAAAGCTTACTTGGCTAGTGTCCTTTCCAAGCCAAAAGTGGATGTCATATAGGTAAGCACCACCTTTTCCAGCAGTTGTCTGATGCAAGTAATAAATTTGTCTTGAAAAACTCGAGGAAAAAAGGTGCCGCAGTAATACATGAAATGATATCACATTTTAAGTATGATGAATATTTTCAAAGGGCTTCTCAAGCATCAGTGATAATACAATGTCTTCTGATCTTTCCAGAGATGACACAAGTGAATGTACAAAAACAAACACTTTTAATAGAAAATTATGTATGAAGATCCTTCAGAATGGAAATTAAGAAAGATGCACGAAAAAAAAAAATGGTTTCCCTTCAGAAGAAGTTGGTCATTTCTTATTCTAGAAAGTAAAAAGCCTGAGCCCACATGTTCAAGAATGGAATAATCAATCTCCATTAGTATGAGAACTTCTAAAAGGCAACTTCATAAATTTTGTACCCAGAATCTCAACGTTAAAATAAAAGAACTATTACTATTCTCCATGCATTATATATCCATGAAACCAATGCAGATTACCATAATCCTTTCTAGAGATACAGTGAGTAAACAGTGTTGTATACTCAAAAATGAAAATAAAAGTGACCCAAAGCAAAAATATAACCTTAAGGTTCCAAAAAATATAAAAGCATTCAGACGAATCCATAGTAAGACCAATAAAATCAAGCAAGTTAATCACTCATGATTCTGACATGTGTGATACTTATCATTAAATATGTTTCACCATTTAAACTGTTGCGGATATTGCATTAACATAATTAACAGAAACACAAGCAAAAAATAAATGAAAAACAGCAATATTACAAATTCATTACCTGTAAAATAATGTAGGAATCTCCAGAATAAAATTTACCATAATCAGATTTAGCCAAAGGAACTGGCTGAAAGTTTTCAATCCGCCATATTTCCGTCCCTCTGTGCAGTGTTAAGTACGCAGACAGCATTTTTTCTAATTCATATAACCTAAAGATAAAACTAGAGAAATATCAATGACTTCTGATAACAATCTATGTAGAGGATACACTCTCTGCCCAACTCCCTGGAAGGCAGGATCGAGATTTTTGGTAGTGCCGGACATTGTGCAATCCTCGGTACCAAACTTTGGAGTAGAAATCAACAAAGGAAACTTGTTGCTTCAGCAATCTCTGCCAAAATTTTCAGAATTCAGAATTGCAAAGGTGAAGAAAACAGAAAATAACCACCAGAGGTAAGATACTACTTCTAGGTAATATACATTGACTAACACTAAAGTTCATTGTGCACAAAATAGAAGACAGAGAACAATTATGTCCATTCGTTCAAAAGAGTTTTAGGAACATAATATAGTCAGATCAAAGGTACAAATATTTATAGATCATTTGTCTGCTTATCTAGCAGCAAGAATCTATTGGCTTGCACATAGCATGATTAAGAATGATAGCAAAGAAATGAGTCCAACTAATGTGACACAAGCATGCCGTAGGGAGGAATCTTTAGACAGGAACAGTTTTGAATTTGAGGAATAGTAAGAAAAGAAAAAAAAAATCAAAGAGCCAATGAATTGAACAAAGTAAAGGAACAATTACAGACAAGAATTGGGATGCTGTGGATAGAAGATGAAAAGGAAGGATACAGACTTTGGCAGGAATATACTAGTACTAACACATAATATTTCGCAAAACTAAGGATTAAGGAATTCCAGTATAAGACAACACAAAATTCTTCTCTACCCAGGGCGTCATGATCTGTTTTCAAAAGATGGAAGATCGTCTAACGTATACCAAAGTGACCACCAGAAAATAGGTCATATCACTGCAATTCCATAAATATAGCAAACCATTCAAAACTCCGATCATCAGCTGCAATTCTCAGAATTCATATATCCAGTTCTCGTCCATTTTTAAGTTCCCAATGGCACATTGCAAGGTGGGCCAAAAACACAGCCATCAGAAGCATACAAAGATGCCAGATAAAGGGTTTTGATGACGAGAAGCCATCAGCAACCATTGAAAATTCCTCTATCTAGCATCATATTACACTATGCTTGCAGATTGTGGACAAATATCACCAGTGGGCATTTAGTCTTAGAACAAGTTCCACAAACACTACTAATTTGCTATAGAACTAAGATTATAAAAGCATAAAGCGATCTCCTTGAACTTAACTTGATTTATTAGAATGCCACACTCATGACAGAAATTTGCTGATTGATAAAAACAATTCACGATAAAAAGAAAAAAGAATTAATACGTCAGTCAATCCCCATAATAAACTACGTCCACAGCCAAACACTACCAAAACCACCATAGATCCTCTAAAGGACAACTGAAGCACAATTTGTTTACACAGACATAAACCCTACACAACACAGAGAACAAAAAAAATAAAGATCTAGCCAACGTCAAACTGAAATCAAGAACTCAAACTGAAAAATCGAGAAAACAACACCACGTATCACTCCCCATTACATCCAAACGTACGAGCAAGAAACTCCAGGATCTCAAAGCAGATCCAGACAGAACCGTAAAACCCTCATCAAATCCAATCAAGAAACAACACAACAAACAAGATCAACCAATCAGATCAAAGAAATGCAGAAATTCCAAAACCCCGATCATCAACAAATCATCAGATCTGAGATAAAGCCAAGAACCAAGCACCTGAACCGATCTACAAGCAAAAGAAGCAAAACAATCCAAAATTGACTGCAAAATCGAAGAAATGGAAGGTTGGCGCGGATGAGAAGCGATCAATACCTGAGAAACAACTCGAAGATGGGGAAAAACAAGGAGAATAAGAGATCAAAGTAGCCTCGCAAGGGTGGCAGAGGATGCTCTAATACTTAAAGCGAATGATTGCTCTCTTTCTCTCCCTCCCCCCCTCTCCCTTCTGTCACCTTCCCTTTTTCTTCTCTTTTTCTTCTTTCTTTTTCTCTCTATCGTCCTTTCACACACTTCTTATATCCAAAGAAATTTAAAAAGAAAAATTAAATTAAATAACAGCTTGATTTTTCCTTGTAACCCCTTTAAAGTATTAATATTGTATTTTCATCCTTTTTATGTAATGCTAATTCTTTCAAAAGAATTTTTAATCAAATACAAGTGCTTTTTTAAATGAAATACAAGTGTTTTTTTAGCCTCTCGGTAGCAGAGAGTTATTCACCAACAGACATATATACCTTAATAACATTAGAACGAGTGTTAAAAAACATAAACGTAAAATATTTAATAGATTTGAATTAAATTTTTATTTGATATAACAATAATAATAGATTTTAAGTTGTGTGCATAAATTTCTTGTTTAAATTCTATGTCATCATGAAAAAATATATGGACTGAGTGATAAATTTTCAAATTCATGCATATACTTATGCTTCGTAAAAAAATATATAAAAATAACTATATACTGTAATTGAAAATAAAGATTTTATATATTTTATTTTAATATTTAATTTTGTAATGGTCGTGAAGTCTTTACTAATTTTTTTAATTTAAAATTTATGTTTTTTTTTTAACTCCACCCTGGTTGACGGTGCAGCAACCCTGACAAAATTATCTGAGTTTAAATATTGAAATATTACAGGGGCTTATTTGGAAGGAAAGGACCAAAATTCTGCCTCGAGATAAGTACAAAACCACCATCTCGAGGACAAGAGTCGTAGAAGAAGACGGCATCACTAGGAAAAGATCCGTTCAGGGCCGGGCCGACTCACGCCGACCAACCGACCAGCCAGCGCCCCAGATTAGCTTTGAGAATCGTGGCTTGAATTGATTAAATTCTGAAGTCAATCTCGGCCGTAAATCAAGACTCGTTTCGTGGATTGGGGCCCGGGGAAACTAAATGCGGGCATGATGGACATCTCGGACGTGCCCACCACTTGGCCCATGGACCATATGTGGGGCCCATGGTTCCATGCAACCCTCGTTGTGGTCGGACCCACTCCTTGTCAAAAAAGACAGGTGGACGGCCGAGATTTCTTATTATGCAGTTTGCTGTGTGGGAGTTCACAGGAGATCCGGCAAGCTCGGTTACTTCGGTTGTGCCCGTTCCCCGGGCCCGCGGTTGAATTATTTGGGTCTTGAATTATTGTTTTTTGTCTGATTATTTGGTTTTTTATGTATTTTTCCAATCAGAGTTTAAAAGTATTGACAAAAAACAGCATGTTTGTAACTATCCATGTGGAAAAAAAAATTCTCTTTTGTTTTTCATCATATATATATATATATATATGTGTGTGTGTGTGTGTGTGTGTGTGTGTGTGTGTGTGTGTGTGATTTATAATAATAAGTAAAATCTTGAAGCCTTGCTATTAATATACTGATGGTTGGGTGCACATTTGCACTCATATATTGTTAAATAAATAAATAAGTCTTATACTTAAAAAAAATAACATTTTGATTTTTGGTTTTATACCAATATTATTGGTTTGAAAAAGTGGATTTCTTGGTGTCGTTGGCATTAATATTTATAATTGTTATTGTTTATTTGATATAAAATAATAAATGTATCAAAATAAGGAATATAACAACAAGATGCTATCACCCTTAACCTAGAGAGGAGATGATGTTGAGAAAGACTTTCATGCAATCCCATTAATCTTTTTTTTTTTTCTCCTCCTAAATCTTTTTAATCTTTGATTTTAATTTTGAAGATTTGTTATTTTTATTATTGTTTTTGTCCGCTAACCCCAATCCCATGAAACTATATGAATTGCCATTCATAAATAACATTTGTTCATTAATATCAAAGTACCATTAATTTTTTTATTTTTTTTAAGTTAACCGAAAGCTAAGTTAAATTTAACTCAACAAAAAATTAAGAGAAACCACGAGTAGTCCAATAGTAGCTCACCACAAACTATGCAAAACGCGAGTGTTCAAATCTTTCTTTTATGCTATATTATAATTATTGTTAATTAGTATTGTTTATATATGTACTCTGCACTAGGCAATGCCCTATGTTTGTTTGACCTACTATGGGTTCTTTGTGTAAGGATTCGTATTTTTTCTATTTCAAAATTGAATGGAAAAAAAATTTATATTTATAAAATCATTAAAACACCTTATCGAGTACACCTCCCGTATATATTTGTTATCTTAATAGTGTTAGTTGTCTTTGTAAAAATAACGAAGAACTTTATTGGAATCTAAACAAAATGGTTGAAACATAACTCATGTGTTTGATTTGACGATGATTCTTAAAATGAAGGGAACTCTACACTTGAGAGCACATGATTAGTGAAATAATTTAGGAAGGAAAAAAGAGAGGTGTTGGCTAGCTGTGAGTTTGTGACAACCAAGCCGGGCCCTTAACTTTCCGGGCGTGCATGTTGGCGCAATAGTAGCATTTCATTCACCCAAATCTCACCGGGTCTAGTTAAAGGGTGCGCAACTATTAGCCCCTCAAGTGACACGCAATCTTAGCTTTTAAGCAGTGTTAGGTGATACTAGGATGTCACATAATTATGTTTTGCCTGTTTATTGTTAGGAAATTAAACATAGTACAACATCAATATATGTCGCCGTAGCAACTGAATTTATATATCATGTCAATTTTCGCTGTTGATGAGTGGAGTATTCACAAAAAGTAATAGATCGGATCTTCGTGTCGAGATATATATATATATATATATATATAATCATTTATATCAAACGATTAACTTCACTATCAAATTATATCCAAAATATCAATTAAATATTAACATATTATTTTATTTAGAATCATAGCCACTTGACTTAAACTTAAATGTAATTAATCTAAATAAGATTTAAACTAACATCTTAAAAAAAATATTTAAAATTATATTTTATATAATTTTCAGCGTAGATTTTGAGACTTACTTACAAAATATTTATAAAATTATAAAAAGATATTCATAATTTTTTTCAATTTAATTACGTTTTGATTTACACTATCGGAATTTGTTTAAACACAAACAACCTTCAAAGAGATTTTTTTTATATATACAAAATTGACATACTGCAAAGCAAATGATAGATAGATATGAAGGTTCACAGATACAGTGATTTGACTAACCTCCTAAAGATGAACTCCTCATCGTACACGAATCGTTGCTAGCGGGTTAAGCCATAATTCCTGAGAAATTTCTTTTGGTTGCTAGTGGGTTAAGCCATAATTCCTGAGAAATTTCTTTTGGTGTGGCCTTATGAACTACTTGCATGGCAATATCATCTGTCATGTAACAATAGAAACAATGGATCACATGCTCCTAGACTTACTCTCCAGAGTAATCATCTAGAATGTACGATGGAGTGAAATGAATGCATGTTTAACTCTACACCATGACAACCATTATTGATTATTATAAAAATTAATATACATTTCTTTTACAGGTGTTTGTAGTTCCAAATTCAAGAGGGTCAAACTCGAAGATGTTAGATATGGCTAGCCCAGTAAAGTGAAGCCTCACTTACTTGGGACGTGCATGATGCCTGTGTATTGGTGCAGAGAAAGCCTCATCACCATTTTTAATAGTAATTTTTTTGTATCTGTTCGTCATGTTTTCTGCCTAGTTAGCCACATTTAGTGATTGATTGTGTTCTTTGTCTTTTTTAATTATACCATTGTAACTTTGGTCTTTTTAATATATCAGTCATTTATCTGAAAAAAAAAAAACACATAAAGATTGATACATTTCAAGTTAATTGTTTAGTGAATGAGTTATATTCAGGGTAAAGTATACAATTTAATGTTAAGTTTTAGCTAAGCTAAATGGTAAGCCGGCTCATTGAAGTGAGTTTTATTTGACGAGTCTGAACGAGTTGGGCTAGAAATGGTTTGGGCCCTCATGTACATTGTCTTTGTTGCAATGTTGTTTAAAATTATGTGTGCTATATATACATATGACAATTTTAAACAAAATACCAGTGGTAGAGGCAAACAATTTATTAAATGGGGTTAATATAAAAATATAATATTGTTCTGTATAATACAAAAACATTATATATGACAATTATAGTTAAAATAGTAAAAAATATAAATAACGCAACAACAAAAAACCCAAGAAATTCATTAAATATTTAGATTAAAAAAGCCCAAATAATTGAAAGTTGAGACTAATTTTAAAGCTTAATCAAATTGTTTGATGTAGCCAGGTGAAGAGGAAAAAAAACTTTGCTTTCTTGGGATTTTAATTCTTAAAAAATAAAAGCGTGAGGTACCATGAGGTTCTCATTATCTAATTGGGTCAAAAATTGAAAAAGTAACTATTATTCTCATAAAAATTTGTTAATATTGTATATTGACCCATATTTTCTAAATCAATGGGGTCAATTTAATATTTTTTTCAATACATATGTGTGTGTGTGTGTATATATACACTATCTCTAATTCTAACATTTTTATTGGGTCATTGAACTCCACAATTCCCTATATACCTCCGCTCATGCAAAATACTAATTATACTTAGAGGTTGTTTGGTTCACAGTAATAATATATTAACACAGTAATTGATGAGTGTATATTGTTCAATTGTTTTGTATCATTTTGTATATTTATTAAGCATGTATTATAAGTATATTGTGGAACTCGACGTTGAACAAAGTATGTTTTTGTGAGAGACCGCCCCACCTCAGTGAGACCCGGAACAGAACTCTGCACAAGCCAGGTATTGTTTTGCTTAGTTGCACAATAATTCGCACTCCCCCGGAGTCGAACCCGTGACCTAAGCCTTTTGTCTCACTTAAAGTGAGCGCCTCTCACCAATTGATATGTTCCGGGTCTCACTGAGGTGGGTCGGTCTCTCACAGTTTTGCATTCTCGGGCTTTGAGTAGCACCTAAAGACGAAAGGAGAGCCAAAAGAAACATTCCGGATCCTAAACCTCTCTCGGCATCAATTGGATAAGGACAAGATAAACTTGATAGCTTACTAGCAGTTCACGGCATGACTTATGGTCATAAATCTTTTCCAGAGAACATGACGGACATACTTATGGCCGTAAGGAGGAGTATAAAATCAAATCAGAGGACCTTACGAGCAAAACTTATGCTTGTAAGGATGATTGTAATGGTCATCTAAAAGAGTTTATGAGCAGAGCTTAAGCCGATAATGGCGGTCACAAAGGCAACATAAAGAAGCTTACAGTCCATGACTTACGACCATAAGCTGGACCTTAACATAAGATAGAAGACTTTACGAATGGGGCTTATGGTCGTAAGTGTTCCCATAAGACTCAAGATCCATCATCTCCATCTCCTTACGACCATGGCCTTATGCCCATAAGTTGCCCATAAGCGGCACGATATAAATAGACATGATGACGATTTTTTAGAAAAATCTTTAATTTTTTTTCTTGGAGAATGCAAATCTCCAAGGCTTTAAAGGCAAATTTTGAAGGAGATTTGAATCCATCGAGGAGAGTAAGATTGTAGCTGTCAAGTTCACCTTGACAGCGTTCGCGAAAGGTTCTTGGTAGTTACGGCAACCATCCTCTCAAACAATTAAGAAGAGGGTTTTCATGTTTATGTTCATTTTCTTCGTGTCTTGTGATTTGAATATTTGCCCTCCATTAATGGATGGCTAATCTTGTAGATATTTGGGCATAGTTCAACTCTAGGGTTTAATCTTTCAACATTGGATAGTGGATCTTATTGATTTATTTATTTCTTAATTGCAATTCATGTTATTTGAATTTAATTACATGTTTGTATTGTTTGATTGCTATTGTGGCGAAAGCCCTAGCTACTTATCATATTCGATTTGCTTTCTGACAAGTACCCACATAGCGTAGACATGCCGCGATTAGAAGGGATTGTGAGTAAGCCTAGAAATATGGTACTTTGAAGAATTCTTCTCCCTCAATCCTCCCAAGTGGGGTTAACAAGTATTTCTGTGCTCTTTACAATCATATGGAATAGATTTTAGAAAAAATCATATCTCTATTATGTATTCGGATTAAGGGTAATCTCTTTGTAAGAAAGATTAACTACTTAAGAAAATCTTGTTAACTCATATTGAAATTTCACGTAGTCTAATGCGATTGTGTGGTGACTGTATCAGCACTATACCGATTCAGTTACTTTTCACTCTTGCAATAGGGGTTTAGTATAATTTAGAAAATCTCTCGGTTCAAATAGGATTGCATGTTTAAACAACATTTGTCCTACACTTAACTAAACCTTAAAAGGATGTTGTGCCCGAAAATCGCTTCTTCCTCTGCTTTCTCTACTCTTTATTCTATATTCTCTTTTTTTACTTTAGCGTTTGTTCACACACATCGCTATTCTAGTTTAGGTTAATTAGGGTTAATTTTTTCATAAATAATTTAACTATTGTCTTATTTTATTTTGATAACTAAACTTCAACTTATATTAAAACGATCACTTAACTTCAATTTTATTTTAATAAGCAGTCACTTGATTGATTTGAGAACCAAATAGCTTATATGGCAGCTGGAAAATCCATGTTAGCTTCCCTGTGACACATCAGTCGTTCTACTTGGACTACACATGTCACTAAATTTGAAGATTTTCCGGTTGTCACATTAACTATTTGGTCTTGAAATCAATGGGGTGATTGCCTAGTCAAATAAAATTGAAGATGAGTGATAAATTTGATACAAACTAAAGTTTGGTTACCAAAATAAAATAAAACATAGTTTAGTGACTTATGAAAAATCAACCCTCATTAATTATATATATGTTTGTGATGCTTGTAAAAATAAATAAATAAATAATATATTCCGTCATATACTTATTGAGGTCAATTCTCAATATAAATTCTCTCCAACCCAACTGACCCCTTTATTCAGTTCAATAAATGTAAAACTATACATTGGTCCTATGGTTCTTTGAACCATCAATGCGAATCTATATATATATTGATACATGTATAAGATGAATGAGTTTGTCATTCTCAAATTTTGTTTTAAAAAAACTCATTAAATATACTTCACAAAATAATTGATAATCACTCAAATCCAACTGAAGAGTACATCACAAATTGAAAGACTTCAAACATAAAATGACATAAACTCGAGGGATCAATTCCCTTTAAAAATTGTTGAGGTTACTTATAGTTAAAATTAGCAATTAAAGAACGTAAAAAGCATTTTTAAGCTATTAATTTTTATCAAATGGACCAAATATGTTAATAAATATTAAAGATTTTATGATTTAAATTTGTTTTTTATTTTTTATTTTTTTGACAAACATGAATGATTCATGTTTTAAAACCAAACTATAACTTTTTAATTATATCACGCATTTTCATCCAACTATAGTAGAAAATAAAATTTGTGAACTCACCCATACTTAGAGGATCCAGATACTAATAATCCAAGAGACTGTTGGTTATTGTCTAATTTATCATTAATTAGTTTTTAAAAAATACAAGTACATAATTGTATTATTATATCACAAAAATAATATAGAATAAAAACAAAGATTGTACGAAAATAAAAAAGAGTAAGTAAATATTTATAAAATACAAAGTTCGGAATAAGGAAAAAATTAAGCCACTTTAAGGAAGATATTCCCAACAACTAACTAAACAAGCAATTAAGTAAGACCATGCATATCCCCAACCCCCATGAACCGAAAGACTAGTCCAAAACGTAACATCATCCACTATAAATCTTCACATCCAACGCCCAACCACCTGAATATCAAGCCCCATTTACTCACATAATTCAAGTGACGCTGACTGAAAGGCACGACCAAATTCGCTCATTTTCCCTTATTGCCCATCTCATTATCTTTATTACATCGTCCATGAAAAGTTTGTAAGTTCGTACCACCACTTACATTAAACATTATCATCTTCAATGTCCTCACACTCGCCAACTTAATAACATAAATATATATAATATATTTTTTATGGAAAGGTGTATTATGGCCAACCATCTCGCCATCTTGACTATTTTGTGAAAAGTTTTCTCAAGAGATTTAGTTACACGTAATTCATATTGGGCAGACTTTGTCTTCGTGAGAATTCTCAATTCATGAGTTGTAAAGTAGAACTTATATCACCACAACAATAGATTTTTTTTTTTATATATAAAAAGTGGATAAACCACTAATTTATTGAAAAGTAGAAAAACAGACAACAAAACGTAGAAAAGTACAGACAAAAAGCAAGTGTTAAAAATTATATCAGCATTAGTCTCAAGGTGTTTATTTTTTTTTAACTTATAAGCGACAAGCACTCCGTACTCAAGGGACTTGTCAAAAGGACAAACAAATATGAAGGTGCACCAGTTACGATAGTTTACAAACCTCATAGGAAAATCTCCTACCTTGCAACTTGATGGGTGAAACCATTGTTTTTCCCACAGGGAGCCCACACCCAGGTGATAAACAGTACAAGAATAGTACTGGACCCGGATGTATATTGCATAAATAATATATATGAACAGTACTGAAGCACAGGGTAAGCAGTGCATGAACAATCCTTTGAACAGTACTGCCGGGGGAGGATCAAAACTCATGATCTATTTTTTTTACATTTTGTTGTTATACTATTGGGCTATCCAATAGTTACACTTTGGTGTTCATGTTCTTACAAAAATAAATAAATAATTTTAAACTTAAATTCACACAAGATGAGAATATATATTTATTAATATATTAATTTCATTCGATTACTACACATCAGCAGCTCACCCAGCACTAAGCCCTTGTTTGGTTGGGGGAGTGGGGAGGGGTTAGAGGGGGTGAGGAGGAGTTGGTGTTGTTTGGTTGGGGGAGTGAGAGGGGGCGAGAGGGGGTGAGGAGGGGTGCCTCACCCCTCCTCACCCCTCATAACCCACTCCCCCAAATTGGGGGAGTGAGGAGGGGTGAGAAAATGTGGGTATTTTATGTTTTATCTAATTTTTTAAAATAATACTAAAAAATCAAAATTACCCCTCATAAATTTTTATAATCTCCATTACATCCTCATTATAAAACCCTAATTATTACATGACTTCTCATAATTTTTTTTTCAAATATTCATCAATTATAATAAATACATGACTCATAATTTTTTTTTTCAAATAAATATTTTTCCCTAATTATTATATTATGTATAAATATGTTTTATTACGTTTATCATATATTATTATTATGATTATTATTATTATTATTATTATTCTACAATTGATTATATATATATTATTACTTATATATTGTAAAGGGCAAAATAGTCAAATACACATTACACTCTTTCTCTCTCTTCCCCACTCCTCTTTTCAATCAAACAAAAAACAAATAAATTACTCCTCCACACTCCTCCATAAACAAAACACAATATTTTCTCAACATACTCCTCCCCCCTTACTCCCCCTCACCCCCCCCCCCCCCCTTTGAACCAAACATAGACTAAGGGCCTGTTTGGGTAGCACCAAAATCCTACGTAATCCGTGCAATCCGGCATAATATAATATTTTGACAAGATTATGGCATAATAGGTGTTTGGGTAGCTATTTTACACAGCAGAATTATGGCATAAAGTGGGAAATATGCCATAAAAAAATATTCCAGTAAGACTGGAATATTTTTATATTACAAAACGCGTGACCAAAGAAGCTCTCTCCATTCTCTCTTTCTTTCTCTCGGCCGGCTCTTCTCCAAGCCCTCTCTTGACGGTCTCGGGCCGATCTCGCCGATCTCGCCGCCTCCTCACGGTCTCGGCCCGATCTTGCCGCCTCCTCCGAGAGAAAAGTCTCACTGGATTTCAAGGCCTCGTGCTCTCGTTCTCGCTCCGATCGAGGGTTTCCAGATCTCGATTCCGTTCCTCACGCTCGATCCCAACCCGTATTTTGATTCCACAGGCACTGCCCTTACCTCTCCCTTTCAGTTCCCGATCCTGAATTTTTTAAAATATTCGGCAATTAGTGATTGTTTTGTTAGTTTTTATGATTTTTGGTGGTTTATGAGTTTGGTTTTTGTTCTTTGTGATTTTTGCAGGTTCTTGGAAATTTTGGGTTTGGATTCTGCCGGCAATGCTCTTGCTCCAGCTTTTTTGGTTTGGAATCTTGAATTCATGAAATTAGTTGGTAAATACTGTTTTTTGATGGGTTGTTGGTAATTTTATAAGTTGGGCAGTTGTTCTCTATGATTTTTGTTTGGAATTTTGGGTTTTTGGATCTCGGAGGCAATGCCTTTGCCCCTGTATTTTAATTTTGAACCTTGAAGTCATGAAAATGGTTAGTAAATAGTGATTATTTGGTTGCTACCAGTTATTTGGATTGTAGTTGTGCATCTGTTCTCTTTTATTCTTGGAATTTTGGGTGTTTAATGTGATTTATTATTGTTAGATTTTGGTGGATTTGGTTCTGTAGTTTTGAAAATTTAGCATCCTAATCTAAGGGTTTAAGTAGATGGATCTGGTTTCTAACTTAGTTTTGGCATTGAATACTGGTTTTGAGTGGATGAGATTCTTGGGCGGTTTTCACTTGACTCATGGTATTTTGATTAGTACCAATCCTTTATTTTGATGCTCTGATTAATTGGTTATATGATTATGATAGCTTGGATGGAGTTAGTTGAATGAATGAATATGCCATACTCAAAATCTTGTCGAGGAGCTGATGAATCAGGAAGTTGGCTGATGGTTCATGTTATAATAATGGAGAATTTTTTGAGGATAGACAGACATTAGTTGGTGTTATTAAGATATTTTTGTGTCTTGGGGAAATGAACTGACGTACATAATAAGGGTATGCAAGGTGGATTTTTTTGTTTTTTTTAGTACTCCTTGTGGAATCATTTAGGTTTTCATGTTTAGAGAGCCCTGGATGATGAACAAATTAGGTCAATTATATCTACAAGTTCATGTTATAGCATGCTGTAGTTTGTTCTGCCCAAGGTTTGAGCAACAGGCAACATGAGGGGACAGTTAACAAAAATTCAACTTTCTTCCCTGGTTATTCTGTACGTCAATTTTGCATTGGCTAATGGAACCTTCAGCATCCCATATAGATAGGTCCAAAAATAATCGTCTTCATGGCTGCCGCATATCCTTGTCAATCTTTGTACCTTCTAACCAATGTACATGGGACTTGGATTTGCATCTAAAGGTTGCAGGGAGAATGACACAAGATCTGCTGCATGCTTTCAATAGCTAATCACTGATTATGTTCCAGTAAATTAACTGGGTAAGGGGTTCTGCAAAAAGGTCACTATGAATGGCAACTTCATATCATGCTTTAGACCCAACATCAATTGTGGATTGTAGTTGTTAATAAAAAAAAAATGTAAATACAAACGAAAGCACCACTTAAGGTTATTAGAGTTGATTTTGTGTCCGCTTGGTCCCTCATCATTCTATTGCTCTTTGTTGGTGATTTTTATATCAGCCTCTTCAATTCATTCCAGAATGAGCTGGGAGCTACATTTCTTCTCTTGTCTTGTACTTCCATTCATATTTGCTATTTCACAGGTTATAATCTAACAATCAATTAAAATGATTAAATGAGTAAATGATTTTTTTTTTCAAATTGTGAAACTTCATTTCATCATTTTGTTTTGATCTTTTCCTCCCTAGCAGCACTACCCATTTAGATTAGTGACCTGTTTTCTCTGTATGATTTTCCTAAGACATCATTTCATAAATTGCCTAAAGATGTAGAGTTATACATGCATCTTAAAATACCTGTGCAGCTACTGCTGCTTTATTTTGCCTTGAAATTGCATCTCATAAACACATGTTTTTTATGTGAATATCCTATCTCAAACTGGTTTCTTATTAAATTGTTTAAATATTTTATCATGTTGCTTATCATTTTAGATCGCTTTCACACTTCAAGTCAAAGTGGTATTTAGATTTGATTTACTTTAAATCAAGGTTACTGTTGTTGTTCTGCCATTTATGTTGTTTTTTTTAATCACTTGCTTTAAAATTTGTACTTATATAATATATTTAAAATATGTATAATTAGTTGTGGCCTTGTTTGTGATTATGGCAATTTAGTTTTGTACAATAAGGTTTCACTCTTTTTAATTTGGCATGAGATCAATTATTTGACAGTGTTTGATCAATTATGGCAAGTGAAGGATGGATGTGTGATGTTCTACACTTCTTGAAGTCGTTGGACATTGTCTCGACCAATAGTTTAGCATTACTAGATCATCTTCTTCATTTTTTTTTCTTCCAAAGAGTCAAGGGATACATAGTGAAACAATGACTATGAAATTTTTCAACAAAAAATATGGGTGTATAATGCAAAGAAATCATGTTGTGTATAAATAGGGGAAAATGACAATGGCTATAATTATAACGGTTATATTTACAACGGTTATTTTTCAACGGTTAGTTTTCAAATTAATTTCCAATGGTTATAATCCAACGGCTATTTTTATTATATAATAATTATTTATTATGCAATAATTATTTATTATGCAAAACAAACACTCATTCTATAAGAAAAAAATATGTAATAATTTATGTAATAAATTTTTATTTTGTTACCCAAACACCCATTCTGTAGGAATAAAATATGGCATAATTTCTGTAATAATCAGTTGCACTTCCTACATAATAAAATTATGTCAGATTTTTTTATTTTGCATCCAAACAGGCCCTAAACCTCTTCTTTTCCAATAAGCATCTACTTTCATTCACATCTTCAAATAGGTGCGAAATGAGATAGTTAGAAAATTCGTTGTTATTATCATTGTAGAAATTTTTTTTTATGTAATACTTAGCTATTAATAATTTGTTATGAATAATTTAATATCAGTGTAAAGTACCACTAAATCACCACAACAGAAGAGCAAATACAAGTACATCACAATCTCTAGTAGACACCAATTCGTATTTTCACAATTCAAACTGTATGGATCTTAAAAGTACATACACCAATACAAATTTAATAACTCTAACTCAATAACTCAAGTACAAAGTAAAAAATCTTACAAAGTTTGTCCGGATTTCACGTGACATGAGTTATAATTCAATGTTACATTGGTCTTTTTTTTGGTTGACATTGGTATGTTACATTGCTTATTTTAATGCATCAATCAAAAAGTACATTATCTTTGATGCATAACTTGTTTTCACTTCAAATTTATTATTATTTATATCGGTTTTTTTTTATCTATTCATTTTAACTAATTCAGATAGTTTGAAAAAATTAGTTAAAATTAGTTAAAAATTTAAAATTTATAAAAAATTATATTAAATTTCTAAAATTATTATTATTTAAAAATAATTTAGTAAAATGTATATTTCAAATGATTTAAAAATTGTAAAAATATATTAAATATAAAAAATAATATTCAATACATTATAAATTTATTAAATAGACAAATAAAAAATGTAAAAAAAAAAAACTTTAAAATAAGCCAAGTAAAAAAGAAAAAAAGGAAGTATTGAAGAGCAATCCTTTAAATTGAGAAATATAAATAAAAATACATAAAATACTGAGGTGTTGATGATAAATGCACACTAAATTATAAATAATAATAATAATAATAACTATAATAATTATTATTATTATTATTATTATTATAATAATAATAATTATTATTATTTTAAAAATAACAAAAAAAAAGGGAAAAAAAAAAGTGGTTGTTATCTCCCGCTTCTTTGGTTATGAGACACTCTCTCTAATAGCACTGGGATCGCTTTCAGTGCTGTTAGTGTGACATAATTGCGCCCTCTTCCCCTTTGTCTTCCAGCTCATTCACTCTCATCACCTCTGCTATTAAATACTAGATGACCATGGAGATGAGTTTCCTGGGTTTGGGAAGATGGAGGAGGCGAGCTCTGCTGCATACTTGGTCTGGGAGGATCTCATGGCTGTGCTGCCCAACTATGGCAGTCCAAGGCCAGCGAAGAAGCTGCTCCAGGGCCTCAGTGGGTATGCGGCTCCCGGACGGATCATGGCCATCATGGGACCCTCTGGATCTGGGAAGTCTACGCTTCTTGATTCATTGGCAGGTTTGGGGATTTTGCCTTTTTTTTTTTTTTTTTGGGAGTTTGGTTTGATTGGTGGTATTGGAACAGGGAGGTTGGGGAGAAATGTGGTTCTCACTGGGAAGGTGTTGCTGAATGGGAAGAAGAGGAGGCTTGATTACGGTGTTGTGGTAGGGTTTCTAATTTATTCAAGTTTTTTTATCTGTTTTGATGTGGAAAAGAGATTGCCTTGCTTGTGTTTGATTGAATGCTTTGAGTGGGTATTGTGAATTTGGAATTTGTTTACATGGAATTGGGAAGATTAGAGACAAGACTTAGCATGAAAATGGTCTAAGAGTGAAAATTGAGAGGAAAGTTGGGTTTTTTTTTAACTGGAGTTGGAGCATACCCTTGGTTTATCTTTACTGCAGGAATCACAGCATTTGTTCATGGTTTTTCTTACTCAACTAACCAAACAATTTTTATGGCCCATTTAGTTTTTGAACCCTATTGTCTTGTGTAAATTAGCAAAGTTTAGCAAGATATAAGTGGAAACAATCATACTATATGAACTGAGAATGCTTCACATTGATGCAGGCTTATGTGACACAAGAAAATGTTCTGCTTGGGACTCTGACAGTTAGAGAGACCATCACTTACTCAGCTCACCTGAGGCTTCCCACAACTATGAGAAAGAAGGAGGTGCTAGCTGTAGTGGAACGCATCCTTGATGAAATGGGACTGCAAGAATGTGCTGACCGGCCAATAGGGAACTGGCATTTGAGGGGAATTAGTGGTGGAGAGCAGAAGAGGCTCAGCATTGCTTTGGAGATACTCACTCAGCCTCGTCTCTTGTTCTTGGATGAGCCTACAAGTGGCCTGGATAGTGCCTCTGCTTTCTTTGTGATTCAGACATTGAGGCAGATGGCGAGAGATGGTAACAAGACCATTATCTCATCGATTCATCAGCCTAGCGGTGAAGTTTTTGCTCTCTTCGATGATCTCTACCTCTTGTCTGGTGGGGAGGCTGTTTACTTTGGAGATGCCAAGTTGGCTACCAAGGTAGCGGATATAGTAAAGTAGCAGCCTCTGTAGTTCACCATGCTGTCAAAATTACTATTCTTTTTTCTGCAAAGTCTATGAACTAGTAAGCTGATTTATTTTTTCCTTGTGTTTCAGTTTTTTGCGGAGGTTGGATTCCCTTGTCCCAGCAGAAGAAATCCTTCAGACCACTTCCTTCGGTGTATTAATTCTGACTTTGATCTTGTTAATGCTACGCTGAGAGGATCACTAAAACACCTTGCAGTATGTATTCCAGTTACCGGTCTTCTTTCCTGTAAATTATAATTTCCATCATCTGATTTGCCTTTGTTGTTGATTAATCAAGGAAACGGAATCATCTTCAGATCCTCTGTCAAAGTTAGGTACCTCTGAGATAAAAGCAATTCTTATTGACAGATACAAGAGCTCGGACTATGCATTAATGGCCAGACAAAGAATTCAAGAGATATCCAAAATGGTAGGTCAGTTGTCAGTTCACATTAACGCATCTAGGTGTCTGTTTCTAATCCTGTATCCTTCAGTACTCTCTTTTACTATTTGTCATAGGGCCAGGTTCTTCTTGGCAAATGAATAGGTTAAAACTGGTTTTTACCAATCAAAAAATTCACAAAGATTTAGTAGCGTACTTACCTTTCCATGAGTGGGCATATACTTTTAGGAGCATTGATGACAAACAAAAAGGGACTTATCACACTTATCGGAAGAGAAAGACTGGTTTTAACCGCAGTTGTTTCTTTTATAATATTTGACCCAGTTTTACCCATGATTCACTTCAGGAAGGGCTAACAGTTGGGTCAGAGAAAGGAAGCCATGCCACGTGGATGAAGCAGCTCACTACATTAACAAGAAGATCATTTGTCAACATGTCCAGGGATATTGGATACTATTGGGGTCGGATTGTCATATATATAGTTGTTTCTCTTTGTGTTGGCAGTGTATATTATAATGTGGGAACAAGCTATACAGCCATACTGGCGAGAGCCTCTTGTGGTGGTTTTGTATCAGGCTTCATGACTTTCATGTCCATCGGAGGGTTTCCATCATTTGTTGAAGAGATGAAGGTTTTCTCACGTGAAAGGCAAAATGGGCATTATGGTGTTGCAGTATTCATACTATCCAACTTCTTGTCATCATTTCCCTTCTTGGCTGCAGTCTCTATTGCTTCCGGAACTATAACATATTTTATGGTGAGATTTCACAAGGGCTTCTCTCATTATGCCTATTTCACCATCAGTCTCTATGGTGGTATTGCGGTGATAGAGAGCATCATGATGATAGTTGCATCCCTTGTTCCGAACTTTCTAATGGGCATTATCACTGGAGCTGGTATCATTGTAAGACAATAATATTCAAATGTCGGAATAGAAATTGAGAAGGTTGCACATTTCTGAGGTTACGTTTTTATTTTGTTGCAGGGAATTATGATGATGACTGCCGGGTTCTTCCGTTTGCTGCCTGATCTTCCTAAGCCTGTTTGGCGCTATCCAATATCTTATATCAGCTATGGTTCATGGGCCTTGCAGGTTTGCCAACCGTTCTTTTCATTCATATGTTACAATTGTAGAATACAGCTTATGACAAGAGTTTAGTGTTAATTTCTTCTGCTAAATGGAGATCTGGCTATAAAGATGGACTTGTGACTTTGAAACATAAGCAATAATATAATGCAGACCCTAGAAACATTTAGCTTTGAAGTAGAAACTGGTTTATGGGGAATAACAATAAAACAATGTGTTAATGAGGTTTTTTGCATGAGTGTTATGCTGCCTACCACTGTTTGGAAAAGTTAAAACTTGATAGAATTACAGTTCATTGATTAGAGTGTTTTTTATTAACTAACACACTATTTTAGAGTTCATTATTGTACTTAGAAAAGATTCAAACTTTTTTTTATTCCTTCGAGTGCATGCATGTGCTAAAGTTGGTTTGGGTACTGGTTAAATTCATTTCAACAGGATTCTGATCTTTTTTTGATTGTCATAATTCAGCATGATTGTGCGCAGTGAAAACATAAAGGAGTGCAACTTCTTTACAAAATGAGTTATTGTCCGTAAAAGCACTATTTTATACACTCTGCAAGAAGCAATCCTAAATGCGCCTAGTAAAATATAAATTGAGATCTTTTTTCTAGGTTAGCTTACAACATCATGCTTAGAGTTGGTGCACTCGCTGTTATGCTACTCACTTGTCCTTGTTTCTTTGATTCCTCCCATGAATATGTAGACAATTTGAAGCGATATTTTGAGTTGAAAAAGCTATATACTATCCACATGATCTTCAGTTCATGAACTAAACATTTAAATCTCCTTCATTATTATATTATGCTCAAAGTTTTATTCCAAAAGTCTTTTAAATAATAATTGGGGATATGTGCTTTTTTGCTAGAGAATCTCTCTTAAGCAAATTACAACTTGCATAGGGCCCATGAACAATTTTCAATGTTTGAACTCAGGCTTTTTAGTTTCAGTCTTAAAGGTGATCATGGTTTTCTTATTTAAAAAATAATTATTGAAAATTTGTCTGATTGTGTCCAGTCACGGGCGTGATGCTATCTAATTACATTCCTTTAAAATGCTTTTCTCCCAGTGGCAGCATACAAAAAAACATTATCATGTTGCATCAATCTCAATGTTGGATATCTAATATGGATTAACAATATTTTGCAGGGCAATTACAAGAATGATTTACTTGGTCTAGAGTTTGATCCTCTGGTTCCTGGAGATAAAAAATTGAGTGGAGAATACATCATCAAACACTTATTTGGAATCAGTTTGGCTCGTTCAAAGTGGTTTGATTTATCAATTGTTTTTGTCTTGCTGGTTGCATACAGGATTCTCTTCTTTCTCATATTGAAGTTCAAGGAGCGAGCCTCCCCTGTTTTAAGATCAATCTATGCAAGAACAACAATTCACCATATCATGAAAAGGCCTTCATTTCAGAAGAGGAAATCTTCATTTTCTTCTCGAAATCCACCTCACCACTCAATGTCTGCACAAGAAGGTCTTAGCTCTCCTCTGCCATAAAGATTAAATTCCATAATTATTTTATGTTGAGTTTAAGAATATGATACTGTATATGCATATCATTTGGTGTATGCGTTTCATTTTATGTGTTGGGTTTTTTTCATAAAAAAAAAAAGAAGCAATTGTCTGTTTTTATGTAACGAGAATACAATGTAATCTTGATTTTTTTTTCTCTGGTGGTTGGAATATTCAACTTCTAATAAGAACGCTACTTTACTGTTATGTGAATCATTTAAAAACTGCAGGCAAGTAACTTCAGAGTCTAGCGTTTACTGAACTAATAGATTTTTCTGATTTTTCTTAATTCACAGAAAAAATATAAATTACATTCCGACAATATAATTGACATTTTCACAAGAAGGTCATGGCAAGGACGGATGATAATATTGCAATGTCACAAAATTACAGGGCATCACAAGAATAATAAGTTCCTGATTAGTAGTGGGTGGGGATCCACATCCACACACTCAAAGCCTCCTTCCACCCTTATCCGAATATTCCCAGCCACCAGAATGGTCCCCATTGGATATGCCCATCAAGAAAAGACCAGAAACTTTTCCATCAAAGTGATTGCTGACGTATTTGGAATCCTTTCTCTATTGATGTCCTCATCCTTCACCCTTTCTCATAGCCACACATCACTGTGAAACACCATCCATGATCCACCCATCTCAAGCCAGAAGTCCACTTCAGTAACTTCACCATCCTCACTTCCTCTCCATGCCTACTCTTGAAGTCAAGAGAAAGGAAGTCAAGTCATGTGGCAGCGATGAGACGGCGAGGAAACCGAGGCGTGGGAACGAGAGGGTCACGGCCCTGAGTGGATCTGGTTTAGCCGGTCCGGTATGGTCGAGTCAAACAACCGGTTCGTCGGGTTCTCAGCAAAACAGACATAGAAGCACGCTACACACGCTTGTGGCAATGCCATTCCTATCCTCGTCTGCATATATAACAACAACATTAAATAAATCAACTCTTTTTTTCCTTCTTCATAATCTAATGGTGTGTCACAACGACAACAACATCATCATCATTTTAAGTAAAAAAATAATAATTTGATGAATAATTGAAGTGCTGACTGACCATGAGATAGCCAACAAAGAAGGCTAACAAAGAGACGGTGGCGGTGTAGTGTTTATGGGCGGAGAAGGTCCAGGAGGCAGCAAAGATAACACAAAGGGAACCACTGGCCACGCCTGTCAAGAAGCAAACCGCGCTGGTGATGTCCGAGTCCACCAGCTCCTCCATCTTCTGCACCTCGAACATACCCCACGTACTCTGCGACGCTGCCACAAACCCCCTTCCATACGCCGCGATCTATAAAACCATATCTTCTAACCAATTAACCAACAGAACAGTGCTAACTAGCTTTGTTGTATAGATATAGATTCTCAACTATGCTTACATGAACGAAAGCCCAGCTGTTGCCATAACGAAAGATGGATTCCATGACACCAAGGCAACAGTGCGCGCACGAGAACATGAATTCGTCCTCACCTTCCAACAGATTGAGCGCGCGCGCGACGATGCGGAGGAATTCGATGGTGGGAACGAAAAGGGAGCCCAAACACGCACTGCCGAGGTTGATTGACAGGGCGCGCTGGAAGCTGAACTGAACGTTGCACTGCATCCCGCGGAGATAGTACAGAGCGATGACGCGGCTGACCGTGAGATTGGCGACATTGCGCATCACTTCAGCGGTCCAGGCCAGGCTCAGCACGAGCGCGATGATGGTTAAGGGTGGGTAGTAGAAGTTGAGAGCGCCGATGATGGCAAAGCACCAGATTGAGATCCAGAGGAAGCCGACACCGAGCATGAGATAGGCCGGGCCGTTCAAAGCTTGGAACTTGGCTACTGGTGTGAGGGACTTAGCGAAGACGCGTCCGGTGAATGGAGTGCGGCGCATGGACCAGCAGGCGTAGAGACCGGTGCCGATGGAGAAGAGGATTAGGGCGATGCCACAGCCGTCGGTGTCCGGGAGAGAGAAGCAGAGGAGGAGAATCCCAGCTGCCATGGTGGTGGCAAAACAGGACCAGAGGATGAATCCAACCATGACAGATGGCCACGTTCGTACTGCTTTTTGCCAGGCGAAAGCTAAGAAGATGGCAAGGATTGCAGAGCCTTCGATAGGAGGGAGCCAGAACTTGAGCACCATGCGTGCTCTCCTCGCACGCCATGAGCCGATGTCAAGCAAGCCTTGCACGCCTTTGTAGCTGAAGAAGGTGACTGTGGTGATGGCAACCAGGAGATGGAATAAGAAGAGGCACAGAGAGATTCTGTTGGTGTATGCTCTGGAGTTGAGAGAGGTTATGCCTATGCTTGTTCCCTGCTTTGTTGATTTATTTTACATGGAAAATTAGGCAAAAATAACTAGAAAAAAAAATGGAAATATATATGGGATTCATGAATGGTACACGTACCTGAGGAGGAGTGGTTAAGATTGGCTGAACAGAAGAAGGGGTTGGAGGAGGTGGAGAAGAGATGTGGATGGGGTCTGGAGGGCGTTGTGCTTGTAGTCTAGAGATGGTTGCTGCAGGTGGCTCTGCTTCTGATGGCTTCTCTACAACCACCGCCACTCCTCTTTCCTCTTCTTCATCACCTTCCTTCTTCTTCTGTACCTCTTCTTCTTCTTCTTCTTCTTCTTCTTCTTCTTCTTTACCAGTTCCTGCCATTACTTTAGCTAGCAAAGTTCAGGGAGGGGGACAGGAGAATTTGAGGAAAGAGAAATGAAGGTTGGTAAGTAGTCTCCGGCGGCTGCTGGAATTCTAACATCGACAACATCAGCAGCCAAACATGAAAGTCTTCAAAGTGTTCATGATGAGAGAGAGAGAGAGAGAGAGAGAGAGAGAGAGAGAGAGAAGTAATGGTGGTTTGCTTGTTACCGTTGCTAGCTAGCAATTGCTTTCCTCTATCTCTCTCTTAGTCAGCATTGTCAGTATTTTTATCTGAGTTGTTCCATCGTGATCAACGTGCATGATAAATGGACGGTTGTGATTAAGACTAATGAATCTGATTTTTTTTAATTTTTTAATAGGAGGATGTTGGTGTCTTTGGTGTTCCCAGTGGCCATTAAGAATATAGAGAGAATTATATAAATGAGCTGGCAGCTGGTGAATGGAGTAGTGGCCTTTGGCACTTTGCTTCGAAAATAGAACGGAACTGAATGAGTTCGCCGTTGAAACGGAGCTCCTTTGCTTTCGTCGTTTGCATGCCGTTCCGTTTTGTACAACCTCTGGAATGACTAAAGTGCGGACATAGATGACAGTGACAGCAATGCTTCCCCTAGCTGTCGATTAATTTTGTGTTTATCTTTGTGGAATTACTAGTTCTGTTTAATTAATTCCAAGACTTGGATTTTTTTTTTCATTTTTTTTTTTTTTAAAGAATGTGTCACTCCCAAAAACCTAATCTACTTAGTCGGATATATTGGCAAACAACCGTATACCCACAGGACCAATGTCTCAATAGGACAGATACATCTAATAGTTTTACAAATTTTTAAACAGAAATACTACAGAGTTTGGTACAAGAAAATTCAAACTAACAAGATTAAAAAAATAGCATTTAATCAATACTAATATTTAGGTCTACTAGAAGGGTATAACATTATTAACTTGAAAGAAACTAGATGACTCTTTGCTCAACGACTCCCGCTATTTGCCAAACAATCCTATACCTGATCTAAAAATAATGAAAACACATTTATTACCTCAAAAACTCAGTAAGTAACCACTAAAAATATTAATATCACGACAATTCTCAAAAATTCAAAATTGTGTAAAAAATAACATAGTAGAGTACAATACTTATCAACTACAGTTTAAAAACAAAACAATATAGCAAAATATATGATCCTTATCAAATAATCAAGAATATATCTTTCCCAGTTTACTATTACCAAAAGAAAATATCATAGATCGTTTATTTAAACTCGGTAACTCGAATCAAATTAAAGTTCATAAATCATTTGTTTACTCTCGATGTCCCGAGTTAGATTGTCAAAATCTATTATTCTTCACCGATGGAACTATGCAAACCTATAGTTTTTTAACAAAGTTATATGTAGACACAATCAATGTCTAAATCTTAGTGACAAGGTTAGAGTATAGTTAATTGGAGACTATAGTTGTTATGACAAAATATTTCATGTCTACAAAATAACAACTAAGTTCAGACTAAGCAAATATGAAATAAACCATCAAATAAAAATCTTACCGATTGTATGATATCTTATAATATCAAAATAATCAATTATTTAAACTTGAACGGATAATTATAAATTATCAAATAACTGAATAATCTAGATATTAATAAAAAATTTAGATAATTTTAAAAATAGTGATAATTAAAAAAATAATAATTGACTAATAAAAAATTAATTATCAATAATAAATATATAAAATAATTAAATTAACAAATTTAGTCAATGTTAATATATATACATAATATAATTTATATGCGATTACTTACCTAAAAAAAATTCCCAAGCTATGAAATCTAGTAGGACACTAAAATCAGAATTAGAACATAAGCCTTAAATATGAACATTACATCTTCACTTAGATTATAAAACTTAATTACAAATAATACCCATTGGTTAACAATTATCAAAATTTTAAGGCATATTGTCAGCCCATAGCCATTAACGAGGTCACCACTGCGAATAAAGTCTGAGCCAGTAGCTGCCAACAATTTAGACAACTATTCAAATAGGGATATCTAGTGAATCAAACCCTCACATTAAAAAAGCACAAAATCTGATGGCAAGAATTAAAACTGGGTGGGGTTCACATAATGCATATGATATTTGGCTGCATGAAGAAATTTTACATGGTGCTTGACTGTTTAAATTAAAGTACTTTCTTGTATATTAATACATGTCTGTCTCTACTTAAATATCTTGAGTATCGTATTATATTCATTTTTTATTTTTAGTATCAAACTTCAATTTCCATCATTTTATTTATTAAACTTTAATTTGTGCTCATTAAAAAAATATAAAAAAAATTCAAAAAAAATTTGATGATGTTTATACCCAGTTTTACCATGTTAACACCACTCCATCATTATCTTCATATGTGGACATGACACACTATTAAGAAAATGCACGTAGTCACTCTTATTAACGTATCACATGTCACGCCAACCCTGATAAATTGGTTTATAAAAGTGACCATATAACTCTATTTGATAATGTAGTATATTCGCGCATGAAAATGATAAGACGAACTAGGGTTGATATAGTAAATTTAGCATATATATCATCAAATTCTCCTTGTATATTTTTTATAACTATTAATTAAAATTGAAGGATCAAAATAATATAAATTGAAGTTGATGGAAAAAATAACAATACTATAGCATCACAGAAAAATATATATATATACTCCATCTCTAAAACCGTTTTTCAATTAAAAATAAAATATCAATTTATTAGTGATATGAATAACATCGTACCACTACCTAATCAGAAAGTACTAATTCATTTCACCCAGTGTTTAAAGTTTCAACTCCCTTTTTTTTAAGTGTGGTTTGCCCTAAAAAATTATTATGTATAAATTGGGTAGATATATTTATGCAACTTGCTATTCATTTTTTTATACATAATAAATAGTATTTGATAGTGTATGGGTTTGAAATAATCATATAATTGTTTTTTATTTAAAATTCATAAATTTACGGAAATGTAAATTTATGAATGAATATAAAGAGTTTATACATGCGTGGCACTTTCTCCACCAGACACTAACTTATCCTAGAAATCAATTTTTATAAATTTTATTATTCACATAATATATATATATATATATATATATATATATATATATATATATATATATATATATATATATAATACTAATAAATATTAGTTACTAATTAAAAAACAAAATTTTGATTTAAATTCCATTTAAATTTAAATAATATTAATTGAGCTAAATAGACCATGAATTATTATTATTGTTTTAATCTCTGAGCCAAATTTCTCAAAAAAAAAAAAAAAAAATCAACTAATACTTTTACTTTTGCAAATAAATGTGATCAAACTTATTTTTTATAAAAAACTTTATATATATATATGTTTAAAACATTAAAAAAATCTTAAAAGCCAAGGGACTCTTTCATTGCATATTTAAAAAGATAGCATGCGCATGCTTACCCACATTTGTGAAAAAAAAAATGCAAATAAATGTGGAATTTATTACATCCTCTAGATGATTCAATCAATACCCGCAAAGGAAGAAGGAGAAAACTTTAATAGAAAGCCCCACAAGCAAGCTTTGTCACTTGATTTTAATTCCTTACCTTACCTTTATCGTCTTTTTTTTCCCTTTTTTTTTTATCTTTTCTATTATTTCACTCGCATGAAATTGCGCTGTCATGGTGTTTTTTCATTGTTCCCCACTTGGTTAAATGGTCCTCCAAAAGCGAAATGTTGAATAATTGAGTGAAGGTGTGACATCCTAATTTTGAGTGCTTGTATGTCAATAGCCAAGGAGCTTCTTTGAGTATAACGTATTGATTGATTTATAGTTAATAATTACATGAGAACAAAATTATTAAATAAGTTTGAGACAAGCCATGTTTTTAATCAGTCACATTTGGATTTGTTTTAAATCTTTTAATTGCCATTTGGTGAATTTATCAGAACTACAATATAATCTAATCAAACGGAAAACATTTAGATGCACTCATTCATGGTAATTAAAAAAAAAAAACAAATAAACCAGAAACCATTGAGAAATGCTTTGAAATTATTTGAAATTATTTTATAAAAAATTATCTATTGTGCCAAAACAAAAAAAATATTTGGGTTTTGATTGCATTTTAACTTAACTATTATTTATCAATGTTAATATTTTTAATTTTAATTATAACTTCAAAAGTTACTCTATCTATTTAAGCATTAATCTTACTTTTCTAAGCAAGTCTTTAGATTTAATATGAATTTGCACCCTAAATCTTTCCCTCGTAAGTGAAGAGAGTTCAAATCCCCTCGGATGCATGGTGAGGACACGTAGTATAATTAAAAAATCATCACAAACCGATAACAAATTCTATATCGGTTGAAATGCTCATTAACCGATAACTATGTGAAATATTGTGATTTATCTGTATTCTTAAAAAAAAGACCGGCAACTTCACCCGTGATCGACTCCATAAAAAATATGAGCTTGTGCTGAGTAACATTAAGTGAGTTACATTTTTTTTTTTTTTTTTTTAAACTCAATTTTTGGTATTTGTCAATTACATGTTTGCGTTCTCTCTTGCTTATGCGTTTGCCTGAGAACACTAACTTAATTACAAGGAATAAATTTAACATTTTTAGAGGTAGGACTTGGGAGGCTTGCAAGACATATTCGCCTTTCCAAAAATATTTATTACACCAACCGCCTATTACTTTACTTAACCCCACAGATATAATGTTTGTTTAAAGAAAATATTATGAGAACAAATCTTACAACTCACATAAAATAAAAATAAAATATTTACTACATTTATTGTTACACTCCAGAGTTGTTCACAACTTTTACTTCTCTTAAATGAAGAGCATTTATCAACCATTTATCAATATATATATATATATATTCAGTTGGTTAGTGATGGTATTTTCAATGAAAGAAAAACCACACCAAAAACCAAACTAACTTTCAGTATTGCAGAGCAGTGAATCTTACAGTTGTGGTAGACAAAAACATAAACACACTCTTGCTCAGTTGCTCCATAACCTCCATCATCACATTACATTACACAGATCACCACTGCCACCTCCGTGCACACACACACGCACACACACACTAAGAGGATATACATGCACCGGTGGATCTAGTCCACAGAAAACAAGAAATAACTAAGATGAAGACCGGTGGATCTAGTCCACAGAAAACAAGAAATAACTAAGATGAAGGTCGTGTTGTATTAGTGATTAAAACTGAGGCCAAGCTGTTCGAGATGGTGGTAGACATCGTGGAGATGATCGTCATGAACAACAGGCCTCTCGGCCTGCACCCATCTCCCGTCCTCGGCCCGGATCATTCCTTTGTTCAAATCCTGCCGCCAAAACGGCGGCACCATGTGATGGTCCTTGAGGAAGTCGCACGCTTTGTTTACCAGTGCTGGATCTCTCCCACTCGCCAGCACAAACCTCTGACCTCTCCCATGATACCTGTCAAACATAAAACACTCCTTTTATTTTACCATGTATTCTGAGGTAATTCAATATTTATATATTATGTTTCAAAATTGTTATATAGTCACAATCACAATTGAAAAATCTAATATCTTTAAATCATTCATCAAGAGAAGATTTTAAGAAATTATATATAATTCTAACAAGTACTCAATAAATAATATGTAAACAAGGATGATTCCAAATATATATACTTTAAAAAAACACACACTTTAATAAAATATTTGAATAGAAAATAAACTAGAGTAGTATATTATAATAACATTTTTATCTTCTTCTGAAGTCACACCACTCCATGTCTTTTTCAAACATATCCATATCAACTTTGATAGAAAGGCAAACCACATGACACGGCACTCTAAACAAAAAAGCTTCAAACAAATCCTATCATCATCATTATTACTATATAAATTAAACCCCAAACTATATTTAAACCAAAAAAATCAAACCCAAGCATAGTTTGGTAGTATACTAGCGAGTAGGTAGCCATTACTCCAGCTGTACGTGCTATCCTTGGTTAATGACGATATTGATAACTATAATGGCAACGTGAAGACAAATTGATACGTACCCGTCCAGAAGGTGAAGGTGTGCCTCCAAGTTATGATAACACGAGGGATCACTCGTCTCCTTGAGAAACGGCGAGTTCTTGTGATCCAACGCGAGCTCCACGCCCACATGGCTATAACTCCATGGCAACCCTTCGGCCATGCGCTGAACGAACGCTGGAACGCTCTCGTTGAACAAGATCCCCGGGACCTTCGGCACAGTGTCGTGCACGTTCACCACGCGCAGGGCTTTCACTCCTAGTGACTCGAACCTCTGTTTGAACTTCCCGTTCCCCACTCTCGGCCCTGAGAACGAGTACACGCACACTGGCAAAGACTCGTTGTCCACCACGTTTACGCTTGTCTCGGCGATGTCGTACGCGCTGAGCATTGCTAGCGCGCTGCCGAGGCTGTGCCCTGTTAACGTGATGCTCACTGGGGCATTTGATCGAGCATGTTGATGGACTAGTTTACGAACCGCTGCCAAGACCTGCTCGCGCGCGGAATACTTGCAGAAACGGCAGGATGGATCTTTATCGGTGTAGAGATCGATGAAGCCGGACTCGACCTTGACGGAGGGATCGGAACAGGGGATCCCCTCGTCGGAGACGGGACGGAGGAAATCCATCAGATCCGCCAGCCACTCGAGCCTCGTGACAGTGCCTCGCCAAGAAACCATGATATCTCGCCGGCCGAGTTTGGCGCTGGTGGCGTCGTCGGAGACGGCGATGTACCCGATCCAGTTCGCCCGGCGGCTCCACATCTTGGGCCAGCGAGATTGGGTGAAGAAGGTGGGAAGGGAGAGGTTGGAGGTGGCGTAGAGGTAGCGCACAACTTCGTAGCCGGTGTCAGGGATGCCGAGGTCCTGGAAGAAGTGGCGGCGGCCATGCTTACAGGATCCGCAATAGCGAGAGAAGGGATCGTAATCAAAAGCGTCATAGCAAGCCTGGGCAAACTCCCCGTACCGGATCAGCTCCGATCGGAGAAGAGGATCCATGGGATCAAGCAATCCCGCCCAATCGTCTCTCCCGTGGATCTCTCGCCACCGATCAGCGAGCCCAGTGGCCGGCTGCTTCCCGATGAACTCGTTCAACTCGTCATCGGCTTCATCTACCTTCTGTGAGTCGCGCTCAAGCTCGGAGATCATGGAGGTGAGGGAGTCATTCTTGGCGACAGCATGGCAGCGGCCGGAGGCAGTTGTTGCTAGTGTTGGTAGAGGTCTTGGAATCGATAAGAGAGGTTGGAGAGAGTGGTTAGAAGAAGAGCAATGCTTGTATGGGAGTTGGGAGAAGGAAGGATTGAGCTTGGGGAGTGGGATCGCCATGGCTGGATCTCGGAGGGTGTAAAGGTGGCGAAAAGGAGAAGGTGATTAGAATAATATATATAATTAAAGACAGTAGAGAGAGAGAGTAACGATGAGTAACTTGGGTGGGGTCCATTGGGTCATTGACTGACTACGAAACTACGAAAAGATTTCCTTGAAGAAGACTAGCCAACTATGACTTGATTTTTATTCAGTTTATGATGTGAGGGCGTGCATGATTGGAAAATTTTATTTATTGATCTCATCTTACCAAGTGAAAACGCACGGGACAGACCATTGATTTCTGATTTATGCGCATCTTTTATTAAGTGAGAACGGATAACTTGGACGATTAATATCTAATTTTTGCATATTCTTATTGAGAATTCACATTACGGATGATTAGCACAGGATTAGACCGACCTGTGGTGTCAGATAGTGTTTCTCGCAAGCCTAGCTGTTATTTATTTTTTATTATTGTTTTATTATTTTATTCCTCAAATCTAATAAAAGGATTTTTTTTTATATTTTCTATTCACTTTTATTTTAATAATATTATAATTTATCTACATTTATTTTTTTTAAAAAAAAATTTGTATTGCGGTTATCACATTTATAAAAAAAATTTAAAAATATATATATATGATTGTAAAATTTTTAAAAATATATTATTATATATAAATTATTATAATTTATACTTGTAATTATTATCATATACCAATTTTTTTTATTTATTGGTATCAGATTTTTTATGTAAAATATTTATTTTAAAAATAATTTGAGCTCATACAAAGTGAAGCCATGCTTGTTTGTTGAGCTTATAATTGTGTTGCGTGTTTGTACATGTCTTTTAATTTTCCTTAAATAAAAACATTTGTCGATATTTGTAAACAAAAAATTGAAATAAATTTAAAAAAAAATAAAATCAAAATTTTGGAATAATGTGGAAAAGATCAATGTGAAGAGTGATGAATAGACACCACACCGTGTGGAAAATGTGGATGGGCGGCCAGGAAAGCAGCCAGGCTGGTTTGATTTATTTCCTGGGTTGTGCTAAGATGGGTTTTTCTATGATGTTTCCTTTGTATAAGAATTCAAACATAGATTATACCTACCTAACTACAAAAAAAATTTGTGATAATTATTGCTATTCTTTTTGGTTATATACTTATATGCATGTTCTTTAAGGACGGACGTAATCTTAGCTTTGATCTTATGTGACACAGTTTTTGGCCTCATTTGCATTGTACATTGCTTTTGGTAGCTGGAAGCCCTGAAACTTATCTTTAGTTTATGTTTAAAATCCAAGTCTTGGGAACTGGAACCACTTTTGGATTTCTTATATCTAGTGTTATATGTTATATGTTTCAGATTAGTTATTAACGAATACAATGTGACAAAAAATAAAAAAAGTTATTAACAAAGGCCAAACATATACTCCAAAAATGACTTCAAATGTGATTTTTTTTTTTAAATAAAGAAATTAAGGGTAGTCGGTGAGACATGTTTTTTTTTTTTTTTTTTTTAATTGTGCATTTTTTTTTGTTTAACTATTTGCAGAAAATTTAAATGAAAATTTTTTTAGTGTTGTGCTGGTTTTTTTTTGCCCCAGTGAACATATATGAGAACATGTCAGATTCCTTAAAAAATATGTGTATTTTTAATAATAATAATAATATTATTATTATTATTATTATTATTATTATTATTATTATTATGTTCCATTAGTGTTTAAAAAAATGTAAATTTATTTTATTATATTTAAGCTTTTAGTTAATTACTTATGATATTAATAATTAACAAATAAATTGTATTTATTTATTTGTGCAATAAATGTTTATAAGACTTTTGAAATTCAAGTTATACAACAATTTTCATTCCAAGAGTTATTTAATCATATTACTTTTTATATACAATATTCTCACAAAACTTTGCTCAAAATTTTAAAAACCTTAATGTGAAGCCAAGGAATTTGCCTAGTAATAATAATAGGGTATCTAAAGACTTGTCTTAATTCTACGAAGAAAGAGTTAATTGGTGGATGGAAATCGGGTATTTAAATAACAAACTTTTAATTTTTATGTTTAATGTGAGATTGGAGAAGTCATTTTACATTTCCATCAAATTGTCAAGAGTTGGGTTTAAGTCTTACTCTGGATTTTAAAATGTGGTAGTTCCAAATTCTTTCACCCAAACAAAACTCGTTAACTTCAGTTGTCTTTTAAAAAATCATTTGATGAATCATCATTTGATTTAAAAATACGAGGACTTTGATTTTTAAATGACATTAGTTTATTTATTCATGTCATTTTTATGGTATGCGTGTATTTAAGAAAAAATCACATTCATATTGTTTTTATGGTATGCGTATATTTAAGGAAAAATCACATTCACAATAAAAAGATAATTATTCTCTGTTTTATTATGTAAAATGTCAAAAAAAATCAACTTTTTCGCTCACAATAATTAAGACAAGTAATTTGAATACACTATCACAAAAAGAAAAGCCTAATTATATCGATTATTAAAATTAAATATTTAGGTCAAATGAACAAATTTTTATTGTTCAATAATGAAATTTATAATTTTGTATTGAAAAACAATAACTCAAAGTTTATAAATCACTTTCAAATTTAATTGATCTATTAATAATAGTTAATTTAAATGTAAAAATATATTAAATAGTTTGATGTTGATGAGGGTTTTGAATTTTATACTAAAAGGTTCATAGCCTAGCAGTATTTCATTTTATTATTGAGGATAAAACGTTCAAAAGATTTTGAGTTCACAATTTTTTTCAAGTAATAATAGCACAACTCTCTTGTCCCCGGTTAATAATGTATAGGCTATGCGATTAATTCGCAGTTCCTATGCACGTTCTTGATGTATATAACACGCGTCATTTTCATAAAAAAAAAATAATAATAATAGGGTGTTGGAATTTGTGTTTTTTTTAAAGTAGTATAAAAGTTAGAATAATTAAACTTTCCTAAACCACTCCTTGATAGCCTAATTGGTCACCCCAAAAATTTTCCCCAGTTAACTTGTGTCAATTAAATTAATTAATTCATCAGAAACTTAATTAAAAAAATTCAATTATTTATTCCGAGTAATGTAAGATTCAGAAAATAACAAAAATCAATCCAAAAAAGTATTTCTTTGCCATAATTGAGTTTATTACATTTGTGTTATTGATTTGAAAGGGCATGAACTTGGGCTACTTTCGTTCTGTTTGGAGATATCTTTAAATTTTCAACAATGAATGACACACTTTAGTTTCATTGACAATGGAAACAAACATTCATAATAATAAAGTTGCTTTCCTTTATACAGAGTCATTAAAGCTTTTGGTAAGCAATAATGTGGGGAGCTATTCAAGCAACTTCAAAAATATATCAATGTCATTAATGCTTCACGTTCCATACACCTGCCTGTTTATTTATTTATTTATTTATTTATTTAAATCATTGCGTCTTGTCTAACTATATAATGACTTCAAAGGATTGCACAACAAAAAAAAAAAAACAGGTTGGGCCTGGCAAGTTCTTATTTTTAGTTTAGAGATATTTTCCCAATTTCAGTGTTTTTAAAGACAGTTTAATTACAAAGTTTATTAATGAATACTATGGAAACAATAGATGTTTATGGTTGTAGCACATGGTTTTACTATAACCAATGACATGGAAGCAACATGCACATTATATTGTAGCAAGCGTATGTTATTGTGGTATCTTGTTATATTATTACTAATATTTCACTTTAATAATATATTTAAGACCATTAGATTAAATTAATTTTAACTGTTTGTTTATAACTATAAATACTCCTGATTTATTGTAAATATGATCTGATAAAAATAAATAAATAAATAAGACACAATAGAAATAAGAGAATTTTATTTGAGGAATATCTCTCATTCTTTCTTTCAGGATTACATAGCGGATGATTTATCCCTAAAATATTAGTCAAATAATTATAATTATATATTTTCATACTCATTTATTTTTTTACTTTGTTGTTTGTCATATTTAAAAAAAAAATATTTATATATATTTGTATCGAGGATAACCTGTTAGGTTGACCTACAATAATATATACACATATGATTTGATCTTTCCCTTTCACATTCACGGAAAGTTTTCAATTTTCTGAAAATTCATTCAATTTTTTATCTTTGATATATATATATATATATATATATATATATATATATATATATTTTTTAATTTCACTTTTAAAACAGGATTAAATATCAAAATCATTGAAAAAAAGTAGTTAGAGTGCTTGATGATTATAATAAAATTATATGGAGATTTCTATTATATATATTTTTTTCGCTTCTCTTATCCTCAACCTCAAAGCGTCCAAGTTTGAAAACAAAGATATATAATAAAGAAAAACTTATAGTTTAAAACAGACATCATTTCAATTTAGTTTTTTATTTTATAAATTTTGTTTGAAACCCAAAATACATAATAAGGATAAATTTCTAATTTAATATATACATCACTTAGTTTGGTTCGAGTTTCATTAATTATAAAACTATAGTTGAAATTGTAATTTTAAAATTATGAATTCAAATCTATATCCAAAAAAAATTTAATTCGGTTCCAAAAAGTACGCGGTTAATTAAAATTTATTATTATTTTTATTTTATATTCCCAGTTATATAAATTTTATTTAAAAAATAAAAAATAAAACAAAAATAGGTGATTTGGTTATGGCTCTGTTTCGAATTTATAAGACCTAAATATTTGAAGTTGTGGTATAAGGTTTTAGTTTTGAATAAAAAACAGTAGAAATGACTTCTATTTAGTTTATAAACAAATGCAATTACGGTTTTGTTCATAGGTTCTGAGGGTGGATATAGTCAAACAGACGCATTTTCCATCCAATATCAAAACTCAATTGTATCAATAAAAATATAAATTAATCTGAAAAAGTTTGACTTGTTATCCAACGTATTACATAATTTACAATTCATGGTTTTGGATTCAAATAAAAAAAGAGAAAGGTTTTACCAACTCCACACGTGTCACAAAATGGTGCATGTCTAGATATATAGAACAAATACACGAAGGAATTAACAAACCTTTTATATTGGTACTCACGAGGCTTATAAAAATCGCATAGTTCATGCGCCACAAGTATATACTTTAAAAAAAAAAATAATAAACAAAAGGTACGTTCATCCCCGGGAACAGGAGTAATCTGTTTCACTTTATAGCTCGGACTGTCCTGTGAATTCATATATAATTCTTCATTTTCCCAACTGCACCCATTTTTTTCTTATACTTTTTTGTTTTTTTGAACTCTTCATTGTTGGTGAGAATTCATATATATTGTTCTTCTTGTTAGTTGTACTCTCGTGTGCTTTTGTCTTTTATTTCAATAAAATAGTGGTTTATCAAATTTTTTTTTTTTTAATTTTTTCATCAATTGATCATGGATAACACCAAAGTCACACGCAAGTGACGTGCCATTTAAAACCATTGCTATTTTTTAGCATGATTTTATTCCTATTTGTAATGTTTAGCTTGTCCTCAATTTTTATTTTTTTTGATATAAAGGGTACTCCACTTTGTCCAATCAAATACCAATTATAAAACTTAAATATTTAATTATTATTTTTAAAATTTTTACATTAATGATTCAAAATTAGAAATTTAATTTAAATATTTATCCAATGCAGCACCTTGATATTTTTTTTAAAAGATAAAAGGAAAAATCCAAAGGTGGCTGCCGTAATGGATCATCACCGTCTTATGCTTTATCTTATCCTAAAGTTCTTTAGACCACGTTACTTGTTTGGTTGCGTGCCAATTCTTCTAGAGAGACCCTTTAAACTCATCTGAACCGTTGGATTTTACAGGTGTCCTTCATCTGATCCCATTGCAAGTACACACGATACAATGGGAACACTATAAGCCCTCAATCCTGACTCATTATTAATCTAACTCTTATTATTTATATATATATATATATCTAAAAAGTTAAAAAAAAAAAAACGAAAAAGTATCGAAAAGAGAAAACAAAGATCTCGAGAGAGAGAGAGAGAGAGAGAGAGAGAGAGAGGGAGAGGAGTTCATCGCCATGGATTTTACCGCGCAGCGCCGCTTAAGAGCAGTCTCCGGCCATCTACTTGGCGGTGTAGATCGTGAACAGAGCTCTCGACTTGAGAGCAACGCCACCGCCGGGGAGTTCGTCTCTGGTATTGAATTTTGAGAGCTGTCTTTCTGTTTGTGGTTTTAAGGATTTGAGTGTGGGCCTCTAGTGGTCTTCTTTCTCTTGATTATTGGTTGTTTTGCATTCAATTCGAGTAGAGTAGGGATTCCGCATTGACTGTTGATCGCTTTGTTTGGTGGGGATTTTTTTTTTTATTGGTGTGCTTGGTTTTATGATCTAATTTTAGTATCAGCATTGATTTATTTGTTTCTTTTTCTGCGTTTCCAGGGCATGTTCTTTATACAAGATGCTCTTTTTATTTATTTTAGTTTGAGAAAGATTGGTCATTGGTGAGTATAGTGACCTCTTTATACTTTTCTTTTGAGATGCGGAAAGGAATTAGAATTGTTGGCAAAGTGTTGGTTGATTAATTTAGAGAAGTGGGTTTTTTTTTCGGTGAATGTTTTATTGTGTTTGCTGTGTTTGACTGGTTGAGAACATCAATTTTGTTCTCTCGTGGTTTTTATTTACGGTCCCCACCATTAATGGAGTTTATTATCATCATCACTCCTCTGTTGGATGAAATCCTCTGAGGACCTCGGCATTGATTGCCTTCCACTTTGTCTGTTTGGATTTATGCAGGAGATGCTAGAGTATTGTGTGTGGGAATTGTGATTTAATCTTTGGAATAGACTTGATATATCTGTTGATTTTCTTAGTTTCTAGATGGCGGGTTCTTTTGTAAAAGATTTGCTCTTTGAATATTTCTTTGATCTTTTTTCACTAGTGAGTAGTGGCCCTTTTATATTTTCCCTGTAAAAGGCTTAAGATGTGGACAGGAACTGAGTTGTTTGCAAAGTAGTGGACAATCAGCTTTCCAAAAGTGGATTTTTGTGCATAGATTGTTTTCTTTGTTTGAGATACTTAGGTTATTGATGTATGCTTTTATTTGTTGATGATACCAATTCCAATTTCCATTTACCCACAGCATGCTCCCCTGTCCCTACCATTAGTGGCGTTTATGACATCACTATTTATATCCAAGTAGCATGATGGTTATTTCACGGTTTATTGAGCTAATCCTAATTGAGAAGATTAACCACTTTACATGTGTATCACCGTAGCACTCATCTCCAGTAATGCCTTACCTATTGGCATAACATTAATGACCTTAAAAGTTAAAACTACCTTGCTCAGCCGATTGTATCATACTTGATTCTATTTTATTTCTGCTACGTGCAAGTGTTTTACTTCTAATTATTTGTTTTGCACAGGCCAGGGCTATAGTGTTGTTCTTCCTGAAAAATTGAACACTGGGAAGTGGAATGTATATAGGTATGACACTTATTTATTTGACTGCACATTTGTAATCATTTACTTAACTGTTTTTTGGTGCTGGCAGATCTGCACATTCACCTCTGAAGCTTGTAGATACATATCCCGAGCAACCAGAAATCCGGACTCTTCATGACAATTTTGTGTGAGCAACCATATCTATTCTTGTTTTGTTCTTCTTCTTTTTTTTAATATTATTATTTTTATTTTTTATTAAAAAAAGAAAACCCTAATTCCAAAGCATTTTAAATTGAATTATATGTTGATCCAAAAATGTTAACAATGACTGATATGAATTGAATACCTATCTTGATCTGCTGTAGATGAACTCTTCACTTTGCCTGAGACATGAGTTTCCTTCCTGGTTTTATAATGTATTATAAAGTGATGTTTTCTGTATGATATACTGGAATCAGGTATGCTGTGGACACTTTCCGTGATTACAAGTATTTAGGCACAAGAATTCGTTCAGATGGAACTGTTGGAGAGTAAGTCTTTTGAATTATGTATGCTCTTAGCGATCCATTTTTATGATTCTATATCTATTTGGCCATCTGATTTTCTTAACTTCCTTCTACTGAAGATATAAATGGATGACATATGGAGAAGCAGGTACATCTAGGTCTGCCATAGGTTCTGGCCTTGTTTATCATGGAATACCTAAGGTATGTCATTTACATTTCAAGAACAAACCTTTCTGCGTCACTTGATGCTTACGAAGCTTGTAGGGTTCATCCAACTTTTTAGTTGGTGGGCTACTATTTCAGCTGTTTGAGCGCATCTTAGCTTAAGAAGTTCAACTAATCTATATTATGTCATCTTGGCTGTGACGCATAAATTGCTTTCCTTTTATATATTGGGCAGGGTGCATGTGTTGGATTATACTTTATAAACAGACCAGAGTGGATTATAGTGGATCATGCTTGCTCAGCATACTCCTACATATCAGTTCCCTTATATGATACGCTTGGTATGCTTATGCCTATTGCTGTAAATTTGTAGAGGTGGATATGCTTTTATATGATTTAGTACCTTAATGATTTTTGCAGGGCCGGATGCTGTGAAGTATATCATAAATCACGCCACTGTGCAAGCCATCTTTTGTGTGCCACAGACACTGAGCAATGTGAGCACCAATCCTAGTTTTTTTCATCCATATTCTTGATGCTTTAGATACAAGAATATGATCCATGCCTATTTTGAACTACACATTTTGATCACCTATTGTAAAAGGTTTAAGTTATCTTTGTGAATGTTTTTTATGTGTTCTGCTTATGATAAATTTTCTTTTGGACTTATGAGTAATACGCACTAGAACATCCTAGGTTTAAATAGTTTATGATATCACTCTTTCATAAATATCCCAAAACTGAAGATAAGATTTACATTTTTGTGATGGGATACCTGAGCGTAGCACTGTTTTCAATTTGGACAAGATGACATTTTGTGTTTTGTTCTTGTGCTTTAAATGCTAGTGAGAAATTTATTTCTTGTAATTTTAGTTATTATTGTATGCAGTTAAGCTTCCTTTTGTTTGATATGGTCATATGATTTTTTATTTTTTCTTCATCTTATGCCAGCTAACCTGGTTTTGCAGTTATTAAGCTTCTTATCACAGATGCCATCTGTACGATTGGTGGTGGTAAGAATTATTCGAACTTATTCATTTACACTGATTAAGATTGCCAGTTTTCTTTCTCCGGCATGCTTGATATTTATGTTTTCCTTCTCTTACAGGTAGTTGGGGGTATTGAGGAGAACATGCCAACACTTCCTTCTACATCTGGGGTAGAGATTATATCTTATTACAAGGTTACATGATGAGGTATATTTTATAACTACTTGCATAGTGGTTATAAGCCTTCCTGATTAATTTGATATCATGGAATATAAAACTTGTTTTTCATATCTATTTTCATTTCCCTGTATGGACTTATTTTATTTCTATTATAGGGACACAGGAATCTTCAGCCATTTTGTCCCCCAAAACCAGATGATATTGCTACTATTTGCTATACAAGTGGTACCACAGGCACACCAAAGGTATTGCTTGTAACCTTTTTCTTGACATTATTTCTGACAATATAGATGGAAATGATATGCTTTGTTTGGTTTTTCTTGGTCATGTGGTTTTATCTATTTATTCTCTGATGAATATGGTGAATTTTTGTTTTTCAGGGTGCAGTCTTGTCTCATGAAAATCTAATTGCAAATGTTGCTGGTTCTAGCCTTAAGTTAAAATTCTATCCTTCAGACATGTAATCTCTCATCTCTATTTTTGGTTTTTACATCTAGATTTGATTACTCACTGCAGTTAAAAGTTTTCTTGTGCAAGTTACAAAAAGTTCTTGTTGCTCTGGGCAGCTATATATCATACCTTCCTCTGGCACACATTTATGAGAGGACTAATCAAATTGCGATGGTACACTTTGGGGTTGCTATCGGTTTCTACCAAGGGGTATGTGATGTTCTTAAGAATTATAGGTCAAACTGAAGTATACTCTGGCATTGGTATTATTTTTTTATGATAGATTCTATATTCCTGCACTGCATGAAGTTGTCATTCTTGTTCTGTTCACTGGTTTCTATATTATTCCTGCTTTCTCCCCATTTTCTTGTTTTTGGTCCCTCCTATCTGTACTTCATAGTTGATGCTTTCATGTCAGTGTCAGCAGGGATTGTTGCTCTTTGATTGTTGAATGTTATGATTATTTGCTTTTGTATTTGCTTGATGGTTAAATATGAGGAACGTTTGAAAGTTTTAAAGGCAACAATGTGGATATCTTTACAGTTAGCGAACCAAATCGTTAATCATATTATGCTTTCCTCAACAGTTTCTTGTACTATTCATCAGCAAAAAAATTTTTATTCAGAATTTTCTTCTTCTCATTTTGGTGGACATCAACTTTACTTCCTGATTTCAGGACAATTTGAAATTGATGGATGACATAGCAGCACTTCGGCCTACATTATTTTCCAGTGTTCCACGCTTGTATAATAGAATTTATTCTGGGTAATCTGATTGATGTGATCTTGATTTCTATTTCATTGTCACTGAAGTTTATTTTGTCCGGTCGCCATTGACAAGCAACTTGTATGTATCCACAGTATTATGAATGCTGTAAAGAGTTCTGGGGGCTTGAGGGAGAAATTATTCAATGCAGCCTACAATGCCAAGATGCAAGCTATATTGAATGGTTAGCTCCTATCTTATGTGATATCATGCTTTCTATTTCCTCCTACATAAGGTGGTTTTGCATCAATAGCCCATTTTCATTACGGAGGGCTGCAGTTTACATGCTAGTGAGGTGTTGCTATACAACTTTTCTTTCCCAGCCCATTTCTGCATATAAAGGATGTTTTGTCAACTTCTTATAGTGATTGCATTGGACATTTGTTGAGCTTCTTGGACATTATATCCTTCTAGTGCAGCTTTCTGTGTCTGGCTATACAGTAAATATTATGGATATCACACATACAGCCCATCATAGGTCGTGTGTGCTCATGCTCCTCATTCGGATGTTTGTACCAAACGATTTACTTGTGCCATGTAAACTATTGGTCAGACTGTTTTTCCACTGCCTTCCTCAACTGAGGTTCATCCTAAAAGTCTCATGCCGCATGTGATATTTCTTGTGCTTTCCTGTAGGTATGTTATTGCATTAGCAACAAAATAACCTATGCTTGTTAGGAGAGTAGGGCATCTTTATCTCACCCACCGTTTACTTACCTGCCAATTGATCTTTGTGTTCTTTTAGTGGTTCATTAACTTGAAAATATTACATTAAAATTTATTATGTCATAAGATCCTGTAGAATTAATGCTAAGTGTCACAAATGCTGAATCTTCACTTTATTTCTCTGTTGTTATTATCTGAATTTTGCTATCCTTTCCTCAGTTATCTTCTGTCTTAGTTTTTCTTAATAACAATTCTACATGTCAGCTTCTAATTTCAGGAAAAGTTGTTTACTTCTTTGCTTCTTTTTTAATAAGAGTTCTCGGTTAATTTCACTTGTTTTTCGTGTAACTAAGGAGAGGTTGTGCTGCTGGTTGAATGTTCAAATTTACTCTTGTTAGCCCATTTCTTTGATGATAAAATAAATTAGTCTGTAATAATAAGGGATGCCTCATTCCATTTTACATTTTCGGTGTTGTAGAAACTATTAATTGACTGTCATTTCTTATTCTCAGGCAAAACACCATCTCCAATGTGGGATCGGCTTGTGTTCAATAAAATAAGAGAAAAACTTGGAGGACGGGTACGGTGTTTGACATCTGGTGCCTCTCCCCTATCTCCTGATGTCATGGACTTTTTGAGAGTGTAAGTCATTTCCTAGTGTGCAATTACACTCATAATCACTAATCATATTATTGGTTTTTTTTCCTTACTAACATTTGTTGAATTTCCTTTCAGGTGCTTTGGTGGTCTAGTTCTTGAAGGTTATGGAATGACGGAAACATCTTGCGTCATAACTCTGATGGATGTAGGTGACAGTTTGACTGGTCATGTTGGCTCTTTAAATCCATCTTGTGGTAAGCTTGGACGTAAATTATGCTATGGATGATTTATGATTGTGTCCATTGGTTGTGTACGCAAGTGATTCTTCCTCATGCGCTCTGTTCACTGATCTTGCCACATTTTCCCATGGAACATAAACTTTTTGGGTCTAAAATTACTTGTTTACACTATTTTCCTGCTGTGTCTAATGTTATCTTCTCAGTTATTTGTTCCTTTTAATAGGAATACAACTCAGCGCACATGCTTTCAGTTTAATCGGCAGGTGTTAGATTACCATGTTTGTTGGGAGCTTTTTAATTGATCCAGGCATTAATTGTCTTGCATTGATTGGTTCCATGCGGCATATTTGTTAGGATTCATCGGATACATGATGGTGAATGCATGATCAAGGTTTTAAATTGTTCAGTTTTATTTTATTGGCTTCCTAAGTGTTTATCACTGTTTTGTCTGCATACATTTATGTTATTTGAAACTGCAAGATCAGTTTAAATTATATTAATATTTCTTCTGCTTCAATATGTTTGTCTTATGTGCATTTTGGATGATATTCTTCAACTCATATCGGATTTGGTTTCCAAAGCTTTCTGCCTTTTTAATGCTACTGTGCTTGTTTGGGATCCTGGAGATATCTAATTTAGTTTGTACACGTTTCCCAGAAGTTAAGCTTGTTGATGTTCCTGAAATGAATTACACCTCTGATGATCAACCTTATCCACGTGGGGAGATTTGTGTTCGGGGTCCTATAGTTTTCCAAGGCTACTACAAAGATGATGCACAAACGTAATAATGCATTCTTTCCCTATGAATTTTTTCAGTTATATTTGTTCCATTCAAGACCCCTGATTGACAACTTGAACAATTGACAGGAGAGAAGTGATTGATATGGATGGATGGCTGCACACTGGAGACATAGGATTGTGGCTGCCTGGAGGGCGTCTTAAAATCATTGATAGGTGCACATCTATATTTATCTCTAGATATTTACATATTATGTGCTGACTTTTTTAGAGATCTTGGTACTGCATAGTGTGAATCCATTTGTTTGACCATCATTAGCTTGAATAATTGGTGGATAATTCATGTTGATATTTCTTTAAATCCACATGTCTTAATCATTAACCTTGTGTAGGGTTTTGACTCTTTAAGCAGTAAATTATATACATCTGGTAGACAAGTATAGGTACCTTTTGTCTTTGTGATTGTTTCTAATGCAGTCTTATGGGGAGATTATATCATTGTTGTAATTAAAAAGAATACCTTGTTTTATATGTTGCATTAGAATTTGCACAAGGTAGAACTAATTCACCCAAAGATTAACAACACCTAATTGTACTCCGCCATCTGTTTAAGGACCATCTCTACCTGTTGTAATTCATGCTTTGGAAATTATAGAAAATATAATGATCTAAAAAGGTTTAGAAGTTTTCCTTTTGTCATGAAGCTTCTTTTCCATCTCTCTCTTCATCTATCTTACTTAAAATTGTAACCTTGTTCTGATTGCTGATGAAATCATCTTAGGAAAAAGAACATTTTCAAATTGGCTCAAGGCGAATATATTGCTCCTGAGAAGATTGAGAACGTATATGCCAAGTGCAAGTTTGTTGCTCAATGTTTTGTGTATGGTATGTTCTTGGTTTTTTTTAGGGGGGTGGGTCTCATTTAATGGGATTGTGAGACCTAATTCATTGATCCCTTGGGACAGGTGATAGCTTCAACTCAAGTCTGGTAGCAATAATCGCAGTTGATCATGATGCATTGAAGTCTTGGGCTGCTTCTGAAGGAATCAAGGTATGTTTCAGTTTAACTTGGCAGGATATCTTTTACCCAATCCCTTGCTCCATTGCTGCTACATACATCCATTCACATATCATTTGCATGAATAAGTGGTTTTGTATGTTTTAGCTATGAAGCTTAAATAATAACTCCGATCAGTTTGGTTCCAAGGCTTGTGCTTGTGAAGTTGACGAACCTTGGCTCTGAAGCATCATTATTAGTTGCATGACGCGTCCATTTGCTTTACCATTAACTTAGGAAGATATAGTAGAAAATTGGGTGAAATCTTTTCTGATTGCTAATTGACCTTTCAAATATGCTTGCAGTACGATGATTTACAACAGCTTTGCAATGACCAGAGAGTGAGGGCCGCTGTTCTGGCCGACATGGATAATCTTGGAAAACAAGCTCAGGTAAACTAGGTCTCCATCACTCCAACCTTTCCGAAGGTGTGAGTTTTGTCTGATATCTTTCTCTGTTAATGAACAGCTTCGAGGTTTTGAATTCGTAAAAGCTGTTACTCTAGTCTTAGAACCATTCACTGTGGAAAACGGGCTCCTTACCCCGACATTCAAGGTAGCGGAAAAGCTCATCTTTCTTTTGGAAATAAATGCTTAAAATTTCTTCACATTCATTGAAATATTTTTATCTTTTCAGGTCAAGAGGCCTCAAGCCAAGGCCTATTTTGCAAAGGCAATTGAGAATATGTATACCGAGCTATCAATATCTGATCCATCACCACAGAGACCATTGTAAATGGCATCAAAGTTCTAATAGAATAAAGGCGTAATGGGGCCTCTCACACATCATCAAATCAAACCTAGTGGAAAAGTTGATTTATTGTGCAGTGGTTGCTTATTAAATGCATACCATTGAATCGTTTTTTTTTTAAATTATTCGTAACATAATGTATCAATCACAATGAAATTAGAACCTGTGTTTATATATTTATGAACTGGAAGTTTTTATTAAAAATATGTTCCAACTGCCAATTGGTATAATTTGGTACCCAACTTGTTTAATTATTCTGAGTCCAAGGACAAGTCCAGTCTGGTTATCTTCTTTGTTTCAAACAAGAACCTGTGTAGGATATGCATTATAACTCTAACCATCAGTGCTAAAGCTATTTTCAAGTTTGAACTACCGATTTTCTCCCAATTGCCGACATCTTTCCGGCATTAGTCTTCGTGCATGTTTCCAGCCTTGTCTTTGCGCTGTTTCTGTTGGATTTTTTTTTTAATAAAAACAATAAACGCTAATATTATGAGTGTAAAAAAAAAAAGATAGGTAGGTTATGGGTATTAAAAGGCAGGTAAATACGTTGCTATATTACTCATGATGGTTTAAAGATTTTTTAAAAATTTATTAACTCAGCAAAACATACATGTTGTAATTAGAATTTTTAAAATAAAATTTATAAACAATAAATAAATAATACTATTATAATATTATATAAAATATATAATATTATAATAATATTATTGATTCAAAGATTTGCTACGGGTTGTCATTCACCGTTCTCATAAAAAAAAAATTATATAAAAAATTTACTATATCATAATTCAATATTCTAAATTTTTTAAGAAACAATTATTACAGCTTGCCAACTCACCCGAACCAAGCAGTCAGCTATCCAGCGTCCCCGTAGTTAACCATACTATCAATACAATACTCAAAGATAAAACCCCCGACCCTTCAACTACACGCCAGAAACCCCACACCCACCCAACGACCACCTCTCTCTCTCTCTCTCTCTCTCTCTCTCTTGTTTTCCCCGATTATACTACTCCAAGATCCACACCTCGCAACGAAAGCGAAGCTTAAACCGAACGAAAACCTCACCTCCACCACCCTTCCCTCCCACTCCCAGTGTCGGCGCCACCCACCTCCATTATCAACCCCTCCTCCGATCCCGATCCCGATCCCAATCCCAATCTCCATTGCCACCATGCTCGTCCAGGAGCGCTCCGCCCCGAAGCGCCCTTCGAGCCCCGACCACCCCCATCACCACCACCGCAAACCCCTTGACCTCCTTTCCTGGGCCTCTGACAACGTCTACAAGATCATCTTTGCCGTCTTCCTCCTCGCCACTGCCGCCGCTGCTTTCCTTCTCCCCTCCATCTCCGACACCGCCGCCCTCCTCTGCTTCGAACGATCCCGGTCCACCCCCTCCTCTTCCGATCCCTCTCTCCGCATCCCTTACCCTGAAATTCGCTTCTCCTCTATCTCCCCTATCCCTCCCCTTCCTGATTCCTTTTCCTCATTCCGTGCCGACCGCTGGATCGTTGTCACTGCTCCTTCGTCCTCGAACTCGCCTTCGCTCCTTCGCCTCACCCGCCTCAAGGGCTGGCAGCTCCTCGTCGTCGGCACCTCCCAGACCCCCTCTGATTGGTCCCTCAAGGGCGCCATCTTCCTTTCCCTCGACTATCAAGCTCGCCTCGGGTTCCACATCACCGGCTACCTCCCATACCACACCCACGTCCGCAAGTCCGTCGGCTACCTATTCGCCATCCAGCACGGTGCCAAGAAGATCTTCGACGCCGACGACCGCGCCCAAGTCCTCGACGACGACCTCTCTAAGCACTTCGATGTCGATCTTGCTCGTGAGACCACCGAGATCCTCCTCCAGTACAGCCATCACGACCCCAATCGTACTGTCATCAACCCTTACATCCATTTCGGCCAGCGATCCGTCTGGCCTCGCGGGCTTCCGTTGGAGAATGTCGGAGAAGTTGGACATGAAGAGTTTTACACGGAGGTCTATGGAGGCAGGCAGTTCATTCAGCAGGGGTTGTCGAATGGGTTGCCGGATGTGGATTCGGTGTTCTACTTCACGCGCAAGTCTTCTGGCCTGGAGGCTTTTGATATCCACTTCGATGGGGATGCTCCCAAGGTGGCGTTGCCGCAGGGGACGATGGTGCCTGTGAACTCATTCAATACTCTTTTCCACACACAGGCCTTCTGGGGTCTCATGCTGCCAGTGTCGGTGAGCTCCATGGCTTCTGATGTCCTTAGGGGTTATTGGGCGCAAAGGATTTTGTGGGAGATTGGAGGGTTTGTGGCTGTATACCCTCCGACCATCCATCGAGTGGATCATTCTGAATCTTATCCTTTTGCAGAAGAGAAGGATCTTCATGTCAATGTGGGGCGTTTGATCAAGTTCTTGATATCATGGAGATCCAAGAAGCCAACATTGTTTGAGAGGATTTTGGAATTGAGTTATGCAATGGCCGAGGAGGGGTTCTGGACGGAGCAGGATGTGAAATTCACTGCTGCGTGGTTGCAGGATTTGCTTGCTGTAGGGTACCAGCAACCGAGGTTGATGTCACTTGAGCTTGACCGGCCGAGGGCTACTATTGGACATGGAGATAGGAGAGAGTTCGTGCCGAAGAAGCTCCCTTCTGTGCATCTTGGAGTGGAGGAGACTGGAACAGTGAATTATGAGATTGGGAATCTCATAAGATGGAGAAAAACCTTTGGAAATGTAGTGCTTATCATGTATTCTAGTGGTCCTGTAGATAGAACAGCATTGGAGTGGAGATTGCTCTATGGTAGGATTTTCAAAACAGTGATCATTCTGTCAGAACAGAACAGTACAGATCTCGCTGTGGAATATGGCCAGTTGCAGAACACTTACAAGTGAGTATCTATCAGACTAAATTTCACTTAGTGCATTTCAATATAGTACTTAGTATGTTGTTGCTTAAACAAAGGTTTCAAATGCCGTAGTCTCAGAAATAGTAGAACTTGCTATCTTACTGTACCTGATAAAATGGGGATGAAAGTAGAATTTGTCATGCCAGAAATGTGTAGTCTGAAGAAAAAATCTTCAAATGGAGGCATAATACTATTGCAAATTGGCAAAGCTAGCATATGTTAGATGTTTTAGCTATCACACGAGGGGAATTTGTTTGGATTTATAAATGCATCAATGCTAGAACTTAACCATGTTTGAGAAGACGATGAAAATATTACATGAATAATGGCAGAGTTAGAACTTAGAAGCCCGCAGGCACTGACTCAAATCTGCTCTCAGGCAATATGTAGGTGATAAAGGATTTTAAAAAGCAGGTTGTGCACCAATAATATGTGGAATGGAAATAAGTTCATGCCTGGAGGAAGTGCTATATCTTCACCTGTGGTCCAAGGGTGGCGAAATAAGTTGAAGGCAAACTTCCTTTCTAGGACAAATGGATAAGTATTTGTGTGGTTGTTCTTTATCTTGGGTTGTTCATATGGCGATGAATTAGTCTATGGACATGTAATTCACTAGATGTAGGTCTAGGTGGATTATGCTTCTTTTGGTGTATCATAGTTTTGAGACACCACTGGGAGATGGAGATTGGAAACTGGTACCAGAAAGTGTTTGAAGTGATCGCAAAAGTGTATTAAATTTAGAAGGGATTGATTAAGGTAAATGCAGGATAATGCCTCGAGGACTCTATTTGTATGAGTACACAACATAAGATGTGGGAGGACTTTAGGAGGCATGTATCATGCCCTGGTATCTTGCTTGCTTTATTTTTGGATGAAGTAATGCCAATAGCAGATGCTTCACTAATCTTTGGAGCTATAATGTTAGTATGAGTGAAGTAACTCTTCATTATGATTGCTACTATTGTGCAAATTGGATGTTCTATGTTCTTTACAAACACTTTTCAGGCACTTAACTACTTTAATAATGTACAGTACAGCAAATTCACCTTGATCCTTCCTGAATTTAATTCCAGTTATCTTTTGACATTAGACATGAATATGTGCTTGATTTTGTCATCCAACACATTTTCGTGATCAATATCATGATCAACTTTGTACTTCTGATGAAACAGATACCTACCCAAATTGTTCAACCGATATACTGGTGCGGATGGATTTCTATTCCTCCAGGATGATATGATTCTAAACTATTGGAACCTCATGCAGGCTGACAAGAACAAGCTATGGATCACAAACAAGGTAATGTCCCTTTCACTGCAAGGCCCATTTGCCTATTGTTTCTTATCAGCTGCTTTTGCTTCACATGAAACACTGAGTCTTCCTCTCCTTTCTCTGTTCCCTGCTCAGGTTGCTGATTCTTGGGTTCATGTGACTATTGATGGCAATAGCACATCATGGTTTGTAACACAGAACAACATGGTGAAAAAGGTGGTCAGTGATCTCCCTGTCCATTTTCAAGTTAGCTACAAAGAAAGTTCAAGCGATGGCCAGCTCACCATCTGCGGCAGTGAGATATTCTACATTCCCCGGCGCTTTGTCGGAGACTTCATAGATCTTGTGGGACTTGTTGGTGATCTAGATATCCATCAGAAGGTTGCAATACCATTATTCTTCATGTCTATGGATTCACCACAAAATTTTGACTCTGATGCTCTAGCATCAAGTATATACAAGAAAGATCTATCCGTAAACGATTCGTCTTTGAGTTACTACACCGCACAGGCCCCAGCTGTTTACCCAGTGAATGTGAGAAATGAGATTGATTTCATTAAGCTTATAAGAGTTATGAGTACAGGTGATCCCCTTCTGATGGAGCTTGTATGACTATAAATACTAAACTAAATGGAAATTAGGAGAGTCCTGGCAAGGGATTGAAAAGCGTTATTAGATACGATTTTGGTTATTGGAGTTGGGGGATGGAGGTTGTTGTAATATGTGCTTATTTGTTCTTTTTCTTTTCTTTTTTTTTTTTAATTTCTTTCTCACATTCATGTATGTTGTAGAATTTACTTGAGAGTAATCCAAAAGGTCGTTAGATGCTGTGCAAAATTTCCTCTCTTCTGTTGTAGTATATTTTTACCTTTTTTTATACCTTCCTTTATAATTCTCAATTTTTTACAGGTGAAATAATTATTTTTCTAGTTAGCAAGGTTAAAGTATTTTAGGCTAAAAGATAATAATTATTTAAAATTTATATATTTTTTTTTGGCCAAAAGGAAGCATTGTTTATGAAAATATAAACTTTTACATAATTTGGTTTATATATTTCTCAGAGTGCAAAATTAAATGTTTTTTTTTTAATATTTATTCCGCGGGAACATCTTAACAGGAGCACATATGAGCCCTTCCCGTCTTTTCAAATAGACACTAACTAGTTCCCTAGAAGGCGAGAAGGTTATAGAAACGACGAGAAGCAGCGATCCCAATACCCTCTTCTCTTTTCCCCAAAACCCTCGTTCGTTCTCGATCTCCACGCCCTCAAAATCTGGCAACCATGCAAGCACGACCACGGCCGGATCTCGTCTGGTAAACCCTAACACCAATCTCTTCTTTCTATTTAATCTACTTTGTTTCTTGAAAACAGCGATATGATTTTTGTGGACATTGGGCAGGGTTTCGTGTGGATTTGAGGACGATGTTGCGATGAACTTTTTGGAAGAAAAAAAGCTTGTTCTCAATCATCGGTATCTTTCCTGATCTCCTTCTCCACAGTCACTCACTTGGAATACTTCTCATAATTGTTTGTTGCCCTTGTTGTTTCCTTGCGTTTTTTGATTCATAATCTGAGATATTCTGAAAATTATTCTTTTTTTTTTTTTTGGTATTTTTTAATATTTTGATTCATCTTGTTGGCCTCTTAACATGTTACTACTGTTTCAAGATTTGTTAAGAAGTGCATTGCTGTCTTCGATTTTCGTTTGATAAATCTTGGATGCTTTATATTTTGAAAGAATTTAATCTTGTTTTTATATTATTTGATTATATAATATTTTGGCATGCATTACTGTTGGATTAATTTATCATACATATTTTTTACTTTTCTTTCGGTCTTTAGTGTTGATTTTCTTGTTTTTGCTCCTCTTTTTTAATAAATCAGTGATTTATCTATTTTTTTCAATATTTATATATATATATGATTCATGAATTGTTGCATGATAGTGTCCTTTTAATGTTCGTAAATATGTTTCCATCAAAGTTTTAGCATTGTGTATAAACATTTGAAAATGATGAAGAAGAAGACATGGAAATGAGACCAAATTCTTCTCTCTGCTAAAAGCCCTCTTAAATGAATTTTCAGTGATAATTAATTAACTCTCTAGTACACAAGTTGCATTTTATTTTGGACTGACAGCTTTGTAATGCATTGAGTTGGGCCTAATTTTATTGAAAAAGAAAAATATAGTAGTTTATGAGAGTACACTGCAAATTTAATTGACTCTAATATGTAGTTTGAACTATCCAAGTGTTGATAATAACCACAAAGGTGAATTCTGTTATGAACTTGCATATGATGTTTTAATTTGAAAGAATTTTCAATGATAATTAACTCTAATATCCAAGTGTCATTTTATTTTGGACTGATTGCTTTGTAATGCATTGAGTTGTGTCTGATTTCCATGAAAAGAAGAATAGAATTTAATTGACTCTAATATGTAGTTTGAACTATCCTAGTCTTGATAAATCCTTGACAGCAATTTCTGTATTGAAGTTACATATAATACAGCTTGAAAGGGTATTTGCAGCTTTGCGGTTCTGGTGTATTGGTTGAACAACGGAGTCAGGGTTCATTATATGCATATATTTCCAAATTTGAAATATTCATTTGATTTGGATTTCTCGGTTAGTATTTAATGCCTCAATTGCATCATTTTATAGCAACGTATGATTTAAATGCGTGTTTGATATGTGCTAAGTTTCCCAATCATTTTCTTTTAAGAGAAGCTAATAAAAGAATCAGGTATTCATGATCCAGAAAATTTGACGCGCTTCTCTTTTTTTGCATCTTCTCCCTTAGCTTACCTTAAAACAAATAAATGATGGGAATAACATTTCATTGATTTTTACATAGAGTATTTTTATTTTTTAAACTATCAATGTTTAGAAATCAAGGAAAACATTTGTGCTGCTTGATTTGGTATAAGTGGGGATAAAGGATAAAATAAATATAACTAAGGGTTTACCCATATTAATTAATAATCATGACATGTGTTTCATATTCAATATTATACTAGGTATAAAAAATAGACTTTTTTATATTAATGTCTATCTAGCAACAAAATCTTTTTCTTTGTTTTGTGGTGTCAAACGGGTTGATTGGGTCTCATCCGGGCCGCTTACAGTGCTTGCTTGGGCTGGAAGAGCCCACTAATCTGGCTCGGTTGGGCCACGCTGCACTGCACAACTTGTTAATTTAAAGTTTTTGAATAATAAATAAGTATAAAGTTTATAAAAATTTTATATATAATAAAAGTATATAATCATATATTTAAAAACAAATGGCATTTTTGTAAACACTATATAGGATGAATTTTAATGGAGAAAAATATCTTATGATTATATATATATATATATATATATAGACACACATACGCACACACATTTATACAATTTTAAGACTGAAAAGATATATTTGTTAAAATTCTTTTGTATTTTTATTAAAAACAAGTTAGCAAAATTACGTTTCGATATATTTACTTGTTTATATATAAGTTTAAGTTATTGTATATATACAAAATTACGTTAATTTCAAGATATTAACTAATTTTTTTCACTTATTTTTAGTTGAAGATATTTATATGCACTAATATATATATATATATAGAGAGAGAGAGAGAGACCGGGGCTGGGGTTTGGTAAGGATGTGTACATGAAGCACCTGGCCGCGCTGGGCCGGAGATTCACGGCCACGGCCTGGCCTAGGCACCGCTGGCTCCTCAAGCACTCCCTCTTATAACCCCCTCCGTACGTATATATTACATACGGGTCCGCCGTGCTGGGAGATAGGGCATAGTTGAATTATGGAGCCACATTTAACTTTTGTGTTTGAATATTTCAGGTATCTGTTTTTATTTTGCATTTTGAAGTTATTATTTTGATGAGATTAGTTCAATGTCTAATGGAAAATAGCCATTCTTGTTTTAATAGGGCTTTTATCAGAGTAAGCAATTTCTAAAATCGCAATTAATAAACAATTAAACAGGAATGCAAACCTCTATCAGCCAAAAGTTTATAATTTAATTATCTTGCTTATTATTCTAGGAAAACTTCAATTAAATAAATAAATTGTTTACTTACTCATAAAAAAAAAAACCCATTTTAAATAGAGAGGAAAAAAAACTGCTTTGATGAAATATTTTTCCTCATTTAGCCCCGAACTTTGATTATTGTTCATACTGTCAATAATAATAATAATAATAAAATCTGTTTTTATAAGGATATTATATTTTTCTTTCATTTATAAAACTTTGTAACATAATCCAAATATAGTAAAGTATGACGAGCATAAAACGAGAATTATATATATATATATTCCAAAACCAGAAGTGCTGATTTCGTTTGTTGCCCTTAAGGAAGCAACCAAGTAAAAAAAAACAATCGACGTTGGTAAAGGTTCCAAAGAGCTCAAAAATGGCTGACTATAACGAAAGTAGGACCATTTTTGTGGTTTCCACCTCGGAAAAGATGACCAACACAATGATACCAAAAACGGCCGATAAAAAAAAAAGTAATGAATACAGTCGACATAAATAACTTGGCCATCCCATTTAGCAAATTAAAGGTCCGCCAAAATTGAAGGGGAAAAAAAACTAAAAAGTACAGTTTTAAATATGAAAAGTAGCCAAATTAGTATGATATTTTGATTATAAAGTAATCAAGAATCAATATCTAAGCAACCTTTGATGTGATGAGCAAGGGCAAGATTAACCTTTTGTTTCTGTTAAGGACGAATTTTAATAACCTTTTCTACAAGCTAAGTGCAGGTCCTTTATGCATAAATAGCACCCCAATTCAAATTCAATAACATTAATCAAATTTATTCATTTACCTGAGCAGAATAGAATGCCAGAACCTCCCTGAGTAAGCCATATCCGTGTAGGTTGCTCTGGAATCATGATTTACGCTTGCCATTAAAGGTCACGTTTCACATTAATATATGAGATATTTCAATATCCCACTTGTTTTAACTCTAATATATAAGTCTCATATAAAGGTGTAATCATTACTATCTAATGAGACTAATGGCACTCAAAATAATTCAGTCAGGAGATACGGAAAAGTGAGGTATTAACGTGAGCTTTATCTGGGTATATTACTGAACTCAATCACATAACTGAATATCTTGGAGTTACCTAATTTATCATATTTATCGAGACAATTGACAATATACTTTACCAACAAACCTTAAATAAAAGCAGCAGGTAGGTTGATTTGTATTGTCCTAATAGAAGAGCTCCATCAGTTGTTGCATAACATCTGCAGTTGAGAAAACAAAAATCAAATGAGACCTGATCTAAATAGAGAACCTTGTAATTGAACATATGCCTGTGAATCAAAATTGAGAAATAACTGCAATACCTTGTAGTATAGATGGGGTTGTCTCAAATTCACGCCAGATAGTTTGGTAAGAAGCAAGGTCGAAATTCAGAAATTTAGCGGCAACAAATGCTGCCCCAGCAGCAATATGATGAGGCTTAAATTGAAGCCAGAGTGAGCTTCGAAGTCTGCATCACAGAATAGACAAACTTTATGATTAAAGAGCATTTGAAACTGAGAAATAAGTTGCAAGAAATACAATGACTGCCATCAGAAAAGTAAACAACAGGACAACATCAAATACCTAGGAAAAACAATATCATCAAGCCAAGCAATGAATTAATGCATGCAAAGACAATTAGAGTACAACTCTGATAGGTAACAAAACAGGGATTATGATATTCTTCTCCTTACCAACTATAAAAGTAGCCCCCTCCAGGTGACATACTTTAAAATACTTCAGCAGAAATTCTGGAAGTGTGCTAAATTATAGCAGCAAGATGTGTCTTTGAAACAAATGCATCTAAATTCTGGCCCAAAATAAGCTCCAAGGAATTCTGTTGCTCCCGTGATCCAAACACATGATAATGAAAAAGCAGCTGACATAATATTCTACTATTTAAAAAGATCTATACTTCTCCCCTGATCTACTTCTCTTCCTAATATAAATGCTTTCTGATAAAACAATTGCAAGATACCTGGAAGTAAAGACCAAGCATAAATTGAAGAGGAGAGATACTTCTCTAATCTGCTAAAATCAAATCTTGGACTATCTCCTAACACTGAGCAACTAACAAGTAACACTGAGAGGATAAAGCAATATTGCGGGCGGTCCTTCAAACTCAGGGTATCAAGCAAATATGCCACAAAATAGGTAGCACGAATATAAAGCACAGAACACTTAGTGGTAACAGTTGCAATTTTTTGAGTTGTGAAACTAGGTATAGGCACCCTCAAGCACCCTTCACGTTTGGTACATGATTCAGCTATGCTTCTTCAAACTTACTGGCATGTCAAGTGAAATTTAGCGTGAGTGTGATACACTTATTGCTTAAAAGTAATCCTAAATCAGGATGCTCAAGAACATTTTTGTACTGCAAACATTAAATTGTTTGAATACCTCCCAATAAACACTAGCACAACACAAGCCTTGGCCTCAAAACCAACAAGAATCTAAGCATTTTCCTAGTAATAGAAGACTCTGGACCTTGATGCTTGATCTTTACTACTTTGTGCTAGGGTCACAAACCACAGCAAACTATGTTCCATATATAAATTCATGTATTCCGAGACCGAGTCTCTTCACACAATGTAACAATAACTTTCACGCTCAAACAAAAAAGAGTAGCAACTTGTGCATGTTTATGAGAAAGGCCAGAATAAAATGTGCTAATGCATGTCAGGTGAAGAATAGAACTAGGAAGGGAGTGAAGCTGGACTGAAAAAAACAGGTAGCTTGCAGTGATGGCTTACTATAAGCGGAGCCAATGCAAAATTGGGAATATGATAGTGGCTCAGAGAATATATTGAATTAGGTAAAAGCAAAATGAGCCTGACTTTGTGGCCTAAAAAAAAATTGAAGAGGACAGCAATAATTGAGCCTAAAATAAGACCATCAAAGAGAAACAAAAGAAAGAGGATGTCCAATCAATAGAACTGGTTCTGAAAGTCTGGTTGCCATCTGAAATGGCCAATCAGAAAATCAGACTGACTCTTTTGGTACTATATCCAATGCCCACTAGTTGCTCAACTTCAGATGTAAAATAAATGCTTTCCATGAACAGCATATCAATCCTCCAGCTAAGAAAGTCACATAGGTGAGCACATAATTTCTTGAGAATGCCCTGCAATTTACCCCACACCAAAAAATCAATATGCGACTCAAGAAGAGGACATAAAGTATGATAATCTTAAAAAGACAGAATAAAACTTGATACATTTAGGAAGCAACCTAAGGAAAACTGTTCAACTCCCCTGCTGATATCGCAGAATTAAAAAAACAAAAAATTGCATATGTAAGTAATAGTGGATATTGAAGTAAATGTGAATGTCAGTATTTGACCTCCTTGCCAACATGCATAGAATAAGGATTCTATGTTTATCTGTTGATTCCAAATGTAGTCCAACATCTGACACATTTAACCAGCAGAACCAAAAACAGTCCTTGATCACAACAACTCACCAAACTGTTTAAGCTGAAGCTTACTAACGTGCGTCATTAACTATCCCCAGTGATAGCTGCATTTTAATTCCCCACATGCAAGCTGGACTTAACGGAACAGTTTGACCAGTGTTGCAATTGCAACGCATCATCACTGATTTCAGGCACCTGAGATGTCAATAGTTGATCCTTCTATGTTGTGAAAATTTACATTAGCTTTTTGCACACTGGATATGGAGAAGACATCATAAACTACTCGCATTGCTTCAATAATTCTGGACATCTCCCACCAAGGGCTTTCTTTGATCCAACTCACACCACCATAACACATTTTCCAAGCCTTCAGTAAAACCCTGATAATTCCTCTAGATAACTCCTTTGCTTATAGCTCACATTTAGTCAACACCCTGGCATTTTCATAGTTGTTCTATTACTCTGGCATAACCAACTGTGTCACATAACATTACAAACCAGAGACCATTACTTTATTGAATCACTTTCTGAATCACAAAGTTAATACTTTGATCTGAGTGTAACAATGAGAAGAATCTTTAAATGCTCACTCATTTTTCAATAATAATCTTCATTCCTGGACAGACAATATAAGAGGCAACAAAAGAATTTACTCATATTAATGAGCCCTGACAGCCGGTTTCTCTTTGTTAAAAAAAAGTTCGTAAAGAGAACCATCCAGGTTCATACCTTAACAAAGACGAGCACTCACTCCAAATCCTGCTCTGTGCAGTTCAATGAAAATAAACATAACCCTTCCCTATAGTTTGATATAAGATCTCTACCAAATCATAGTCAAACACAAACATAAAGCCACAGATGAACATCTATCTTGGAGCAAAAGAGTTCTTAAAAAATTTGTGGCAGAAAAGCTTAAACAAATAAGACAAAGGTCTCCTGCAAGAAATTAATAGACAAAGAGGCAGTTATGTTAAGTATGTGTTTGAAGTCAACCTATGTGCAGTTATTAGAGCAAACCTGAAGAGAATTTAATTTGTTGGCATGAGGAGAACAAGTGAAGAAAATGGGGTTTCACATCAAATAACAACGATATAGTTATATAGGCAAGAAACCCACCCTTCACTGATTAAGTTCCAGGCTATATTCAGCAGAAGAGTTTGTGAGAGACCTAATTTGTTAAGAACAGATGCAAGGGGATCATATGGATGTTCCACCGTGAGTTCAAAGTCCAAAGTGGTTAGTATTATTTGTTCAGCTTCAATGACTCGTTCACGGTACTGCTCAAACCAGTCCTGCTGAAGAAGGAAACATAAGTTGTCAGAAGAAATAAAAAAAAAAAAAATTTGTTATATCCAAAGGTGCAAATGGTTGCATTAAAAAAAACACTGATATGATTGAAAGTATCTCTTGTTGGGAACACAAACAAAATCCTGAGCATGTTACAAATTTAACCAGTTAGAATAGCACCATAATCTAAAATTTTTCTTTTGATATCATTTCTACAATATATATGACTAAGAACAATTTTTTATGATTTTTTTCAAATGCTTCCAAAAAGAGTGACACTCCAAGTAAATTGCAAGAACAGATTATCTAAAAGAAGAAAAAACATACCTATCAGTTTTCAGAAATATGCAACTTTGCCGTGTACTACATGCGTATTAGATACACTTTTTTATTAAAGGTTTGGTCAATTCATACAATTTGAGCTGCAGCTATCACTAAGATCTTAATGAACTAAAATGAACTAATCGGACTAGAATTTGGTTAAAAGAATGCTGCTATACCAATATTGATAATAATGGGCAACCATATACTGAAGCAAGTTAGTTGTTGGAAAATGATCAATATCATGTCCTTGATTGGAGATGATTTCCTTCTCTTAACGGCACTAATTGGTGTATATGGGGCACTAAGGAAATATATACTGCTGAAAAATGAAGTTAAAATTGCTTCAATCAAACAATTATTACAAAAAATAAGTAAATAATTTGAGTCATATCAGACATAAATTAAATGACATAAAAAATCAAGATACTCACACCATGCAACAAGTATGGAAAGAAAGCAAATTCTTGTCTATTGCAAATCTCACAAGATGCCCTGAGCACAGAGTTCAAGGGGCAGGGTGTCTCCTCAGACTTAGCTGCAAGGAAAAGAGCAGCTGTCGCGATCAACTGTACAAGGAGTAAAAAGGTTAAATAAATGAGAAGAAATCCTTTTAGTATCATAAAGCAAACATCCAAACCAAGAAAGAGATTTATATTTGTACAGAAGGCATCTCAAGTTGATGTAACGAGAACTGAATGATAAGTTGATAACCAACAAAAAATTCATAGCAAGTTGATGTACCTCAATTGCTATAAATGTCACGACAAACTTAATGAGCTATAAACAAAAACCGATTGAATTCCAATGGCAATTCAGTTCAACAAACCAAACAACAAGCATGTTTAGACAAAAATAAGTTGAGACTCATAATAAAATTTTAACACAAATTGAGAAAAGCTATGGTCAATTTCCCTCCAATAATTCTAAAGCTCAAGTCTCCTACTACAACGGAAGTTAAAATGTAGCCCATCCAAAAAGAAATTGCAAGACATGAAAAAAATAAATGAAAAAAAAAGGCTTAATTTCTCACTGAAAAAGAATTAAAAAAATTCAAGAACATTAATCAGCAAAACAAAAGATTCATAATGCTACTGAAAAATGCAAGACTTAGACCTTTTTGTGCTGAAGTACAAAAGAGGGTTTGAAGACTCACAAATCTATCATTCCCAGCATGAGATCGGCGAACATAAAAACGATGGCAGAGCACCATCGCAGTTCCGATCGTCGTCTGCGGCCTGCAAAAACCCAGAAATTACGAGCGCATAACTCCAACTTTCGATTTACGTTTAAAAAGATGGAAATTAAATCGAGAAAGAGCTTACAGTTGGAGCCGCATGCCGAGGTTCTGGATGTACCAGCAGTAGGAGTACCGCAGATGCGTCTCCCGCATCAGATCGATCCCGTCCCTCCTCGACGGCGAGCACCGCTCGATCTCATCTCTAGACAAGAACACCGTGTCCTCCGTCGCGGCATGACTCCGCATATGGCTCAAAGCCGAGCTGCTGGTCGACGGTGCGTTGCTGGCGACGGCATCACGGTAATTCTTCGCAGCCGCGGCGTCCCACACAGGAGCGGATCTTCTCCGCTTCGAGGACGGAGCATCGGGTACGGCACCATCGTTGGCGATGAACCGGCGGTGTTTTCTGGAGAAATCGTTATCGGCGGTGCTGTGGTGGTAGATGGCGGTGCCGGTGGTGGCGGAGGAGGATCCGTAGGGATCACGGTGGTGGGAGCGATGATCGGGCGGCGGAGGAGGGCGGTAGGATCGAGAGAAGGACATGGTTGGAGGGTTTGGGTTTTCCCTGGTTTTCTCTGGGCGATGAGATTGGGGAAAAGGATGGAGAGATGGAGATATATATTTATATATATAACATGGACTTCTTATATAACTTCTCTTTCTATGCTTTTATTTTGGCAAAGGAGGCACACCAAACACACTGAGGGTACTCTTGTAAATTTATTTATTTATTTATTATATTTTTATAATTATTTGAATAGCTTTATGAGAAAATTTTTTTTTATCCAATTAATTAAGAAATATGTGATAAATAACAAGCATCGGTATAACACAATGGTGAAATATGGGAGTCCCAAGGCAGAGGATTGGGTTTGAATCCCTTATATGATGAATAGTATAAATAGTAAATACTAGTTGTTTGTTCACTTTATTAAATTTATATGTATATATAAAATAAAAAAAGGTTAGTCTTCTTTTGGGAATGTTTATAGAATTTTATTTTACGGATGGCCATTTTTTAATTATTATATTAAAATTCAAGGAATGCAAATCATTCATCCTTATAAACTGTAATAATGTTGTGAACAATAAATAATATTATCAACAATTGCGCAGCAGAGTTAAAATTATTGAAGATAATTTTGATTTTTATCGTAACTCCGCACAGTTCTTTACTAGATTAAAGAACTGTGCGGATCATTTAAAAGTGCACCAGACACAGAGGTGCACAAAGGATCTCACGCCCATACACGTGAATTGCAACAACAACGCTATTGGGGGAAATTCAAACTCTTTGTCCTCCTCATTGTATTTTTGTGTTATATTATTGGGTTATCCAATGATTGACGCACCATTATATATACACACACGTATATTATTTGAGGTTTTTAAAGAATTGCCACAATTTTTTTTTTAAAAAGCACTTGGGTGTTATCACAAAATACTGTATTTGCGCTCAGGGTGTTTAAGTTAGATTATAAAGATGCAGAATTAAGGGAATTTTATTTTTTTCAATTTTTGAATTAGAGAAAACTTGTTTTGAACTTACCCAAATTTGACTTAAAAATTAAATTTTAATATTTAAAAATAATAACTAATTTTTATTAATATTTTTAAAATTACAATTATTATATTTAAAAAAAATATAAAAATACGTTCATTACTTTATTCCAAATGTTTTGGTTGAGAGAAAAAAATACTTCACATACACCAATAATTTATTATTATTATGATTTGCCCCTGCATTTAGGAGATCAAATTATAAAATCCGCTTCATGTTCTCTTATATATATATATATATATATATATATATATATATAATTTGTGTAATTCAAATTTATTGAATTATACAAATTATTATTATTAGTGTTATTATTTTTATTATGAGAAGACTTGTGCACATTATGTTTGGTTGTGAGTGACGTGCATGATATAAATTTGAGAAGCATGTTGTAAATGATCAACATTTATTAATTAGATTTAGATCACTACCAATTCGGAGACCAAAAAAAAAAAATCTATTTAAAAGGACAAAAGGACAATAATTTAATTACAAGATAATTTAACTTTACTTAAATTGCGTCTTTATTATATTTATATCACATATTCCACTAATTTGAAACAATAATGTATATAACACCTCTTATTAATATTTTCCTAAAAAAAAACATAAAATGTTTATCCTATTTTTTTTTTCTGCACAAATAAATAATAATAATTAAAATCTAAAATATAGACCTGACGTGTAATCAATGTCTTCAAGTTGGCACGAATTAACATGCGGGATAATAAAGATGTATCTTATACGCCCAAAATGATAAATGAGAAAGCATAAATAGTACTCTATCGTCAGGTTTTAATAAAAAATAGTGAACAATACTCTATCATCACAAATGCAAGCTTTTGAACCTATACCAATCTATTTACTGCTAAAATGTTTTACCATTAACCATGGTATTGTTTAAACAAGCTTCTTGTATTAAAAAAAAAAATCTAATTTATTTAATTTTAAAAAATAAAACTTCATGGGAGATTTTCATATATAAACCCTTACATAATAATAATAATAATAATAATAATAATAATAATAATAATAATTGTGCATAAACATCTATAAATTGCATACATATATATTTTTAGGGCATTCATACATACATACATATGTATATATATACGCTCGCAAAACATTATGGTTATCTATTTTTATAAAAAAAAAATAATTTACATATTTGTGTATAAGCACCTATAAATTTCACACACAAACACATCCATAAAACATCACAGCCACCAGTTTCTATTAAAAAAAATGCATTTATTTAAGGGAAAATTACTATTCACCCCTCGCGAATTGCAAAACTTCCCAGACAGCCCCTGCAAGTTTGTAATACCCCAGAAAGCCCTTCCGTTAGTGTTTGAATTCCTTTTTCCCCCCTGTCGTTCATTTGTACAAGGTTTATGCTGTGAAATACCGTGCGTGCCCTTGCAAATGGTGGGAAAAAAACCGCCCAGTCACATCATGTTAAACATTTTTTATTTGGCTTTTGTCAATCTTTTTTATCCCTGCTTGCGTTGATTTTTCTGAAATAAAGTTTGGAAGATTCATCGTTTGCATTCGTTTGAACTCCGCCGGTTGGCCGATAAGCTGAGATAAGGTGAGAATGTCTTCCTTTCCATCACTTTGATCATCCTTTAAGTGAGAGTACCAATTTATATTTATTTATATGCAGGTTTCAGGTTTTTAATGGAGAGTTTTTGTGCAATTGCAAGATACAACGGTGAGGGACGAGTGCTAGTGTTCACGGCACAGACTTCTTGGGATTCAATCTTAGCGGAGATATGTGACCGATGGGGTCTTGATGTTTCCCATGTTAGGGTGAAGTTTATCACACCCGATGGACATAAAACGATTTGTCCAATAGAAAATGAGGTTGACTTCCAGCGCATGTGTCATGTATACTCACTCTTCAAATGCGCTGCAGTCGATCTCGTTGTTGAGACAGATGATGTGCCATTGTCGCATCATAGTCAAAACGAATTCTTGTCATTGTAAAGTTCTTATCCTTTATCTTTACTTTTGAAGTCATATGTGTTCGCCTAATTATTATAGTTACCGTTTAAATATTGTATTTTTTATTTAACTACACCATTTTCCGTTTAACAAATAGTTTCTGTGTTTAACTTATTATTTTATTGTTTAAATATACATGTTTCAAGGTAACTTATTTTGTTTCCGATTAAGTTACTGATGTTTTCCGCTTAACTGAAGTGTTGGCAGGAATTCTGATTCTGCCAGCGCACCTGTTCCATCTCATGGCGACCCGGACGGTGGAGCATGTCTTCCGTCCTCCTCGGATCATCCCGAAGTGCTGTCGTTGGATATCGGACAACGTTTCGTAGACGTTGACCATTTAAGAGACGCGCTTCGGAATTTTGCAATCAAGAGGAATTTCGACTTCAAATTCATAAAGAATGAGAAACACAGGGTGACTATAGAATGCGCTGCCGTTGGTTGTGGCTGGCGCCTTCATGCATCGAAGGAATACAATAAAAATACGTTCAGAATAAAGACAATGCACCCGTCACACAATTGCGGTGGTGGAATTGGCTCGGTGTCACATCCGAAAGCGTCGAACAAATGGGTAAGCGCACGAGTGATTGACAAGCTTAAAAGCCAGCCATTGTACAGGCCTATCGACATTCAGAAGGACATGTTACGGGAACACGGTGTCCACATTCCATACAAGCAAGCTTGGTTGGGTAAAGAGCGTGCCCGGGTGATTCTCGACGGCAGCGACGTCGCCAGCTATGATCTGCTGCTTTGGTACGTGGATAAGGTGGCCGAGACAAATCCCGGCAGCATTGCGATTGTAGAAAGAGACGGTGACCGTTTTAAACGCGCATTCTTCTCGTTCCGTGCTTGTATCATGGGATTCAAGCGGGGTTGTAGGCCGCTGCTGTTTGTCGACGGTACCCATCTTCTTGGAAAATATCGTGGTACGTTGCTGGGCGCCACAGGCAAAGATGGTAACAATGGGTTTTTCCACTTGGCCTTCGGTATCGTCGACAACGAGACAGATGCGAATTGGACGTGGTTTATTTCCAAGTTAGGTGATGCGTTATACGATGACGGCGATTATGAAGAGATTATTACATTTGTGTCGGACAGGTCTAAGGGGCTTGTGAACGCCATTGCAAGGGTCTTCCCCTCGTCCCCACATGCCTATTGCCTTCGACACTTGGAGGCGAATTTTATGAAAGCAAATGGCGGACTTGGGAAGGCATTGAAGGACGAGTGCTGGTCCATATGTTTTCGTATTGCGTGGGCGTCAACGGCTAAAGAATTTGATGATACGGTGAATGAATTGCGGGCCATATCACCAGAAGCGCACCGCTGGTTGCTTGAAAAGTCAGATTTGTCACATTGGTGTAATTATTTGTTTAAAGGTCAACGTTGGGGCAACATGTATTCAAATGTCGCAGAGTCCTTCAATGCGTGGATAAAAGAAGCTCGCCATCTACCAGTGACGAGAATGGTCGACTCCATACGGTATTTGAATGTTTGATTTTCATTCGGTTTAAACTTCTTCGTCACTGTTTAACTTCGTGTGCTTTACGTTTGCCTATAATGGTTTCTGTTTAACTATGATGGTTCGTGTTTAATTATAATTTTCTCTGTTTAAATAATTACGTTTATGTTTAACTATTCTTGGTTTACCTTAACAATCAATTATAATTTGTTATGATACAGGTTCAAATTAATGCGGATGATATGCACCCGTCGTGAGCAAGCGAACAAATGGGACACCTACTTATGCCCCGATATACATAAGAAGGTAGACGAAGTGGTTGCGGAAAGCCGAAATCTTTATGTTGGTCGTTGTGTCGATGATCGCTATGAAGTCCTTGACCATTGCAGCAACTCCGTCGATCTATCGGGTAGAACATGCTCATGTCGCAGGTGGCAAATTTATGGTATCCCGTGCACACACGCTTGCGCTGCAATAATGCAGACAGACACCAACGTTCATCAATTTATTAGCGACTACTTCACCGTCGAGACATACAAACTGGCGTATAGGGAAGCTATTTTCCCAATACCAGACGACGACAAGCCTACAGACGACAATCGAGAACTCCATCTGCGTCCGCCGGTTACGAGAAGGCAACCTGGGCGACCCAGACGGAAGAGGATCGAGTCGCAAGCTTCCGCGGTCCGCGAGTTACGGTGCAGCCGCTGCCACGCGTCCGGCCATAATCGTAGATCTTGTACTGAACCTGTCGCCGAGTAGGCATTGTAAATAAACACCTGTCTTAACTCATAATAAGCATATTTATGTCTATATGTTTGATATTTACACAGTAAGTTTAAACAGAAAAATATTATTTTAATGAGTACCAATGTTCGTTAAATGGAGACATTACTATTTAAATGGTTTAAGTTATATTTAAATGGAGAACGGTTTGTTTGAAGGATAACATAGAAATGTAGTACATATCACACCAAAGCGTAGTTGTCCGGTCAAAATTGATCGACCCTTGGAATTCTCATTCGAAGACATTTAATGTATCTCCTGAATCGAAGCAGCCAAGTTGAACGACCCTTCAATTTCCCGTCTACTGTATAAATTGCCTTGGAGTGGAGTGATTAGATTATAAAGTTACAAAAACAATTGATGCGACATCTGCTCGACCAGGGGATCGCCGGGACACATATCGGCAATGTAATCGGTCCATCCTTCGAGATCAGAGAATCCGGAGGCGATGACATTACTGATATGCATCCTGGACATCCCCTGTTCGATCAGATATCCCATCAATTGTTTTAAAACTTTATGAAGGTTTCTAGACACCAACAGATTTTGCAGGCGAAGATAGTACAATGGCTAGGGATGAAGTTACCAAAAACAATTGATGTGACATCTGCTCGACCAGGGGATCGGCGGGATGCATCTTGGCAATGTAATCGGGGATTTCTTCGATATCAGAGGCTTCCCCGGTGGTTGTTCAACTTGCAATTTGAACAACTGCCTGCGAAGCCTCTGATGTGCAAGATTCCTACGATTACGTCGCCGAGTTGCATCTTGCTCATGTCCTGGTGGATCAGATATCTTATCAATTGTTTTAAAACGTGTCCTTGTTTAATATTTATTCTCGTATTTGCAATTTATGTAATGAGTTATTCTCGTATTTGCAATAAACATATTTCATTTCATGTGTGAAACTGTCTCTATGTTTAATAGTTAAACAGAAACGGTTACTTTTAACCATTTAAGTATTAATGTTAAAGGACTACAATGCCGATAGTACAATGGCCAGGCTGATAGTTAAACAGAAACTTTTAAATTTAAATATATACACTTACAGTTATACATAAATAACATTTGTTAAAGATTAACATAGTTAGTTAAACATAATATCTCAAAACAATAACTCAAGTCGGTTTCCCCCCCCCCCCCCAGTCGAAGACTCGCCTCTTTCTATGGTTCTGGTCCTTCGACCTTCAATGAGTATGCGTGCAACATACTGTAATCGGAAATATGGTAGATCCTTTCGAGGAAGGCGTAGCTTGTCACCTTCGAGTATTTGCTCGATAAATCTCATCACATAAACGGCGCAGTCGGCACTTCCTCGTCTCCGTCGTGCGGTGGCATCGTCGTGAATTAGAGGGTACAGTATAGTCGCCGGCTCGCCGGACTCCATGTCCACACAATAGTCTCCTCTGAATGACCGAGGCACTTACCATTTCAAACGCGTCTCTCTCGTACTCGTCACCTTGGCATGACGAATAATGCCTGTATTCTTGTTTGTCATTGTCAAGCACCACCACATGGAAGCGGCCAATCATGATGATTGGGAAGATAACAATGTCAACTTCATGCCGGTTTCGCGCCGCGTCTCCGATCATAGCGAGCGTCGACTCGCACGCGTCAGGCTGCTTGGACATAAACAATGCCAGTGGACGTGTGATGGACGCGCGTTTCTTATAAGGGTATGGTACCCTCTTCAGTGACTTTTGAATTATGCATACGAACGCGTCCATGACATCGTCGGGAACCGTTTCTTGTCCTTCAAGCATGGAGAATAGTTGTCTCCGTGTAGTGTTGACAAAGCCATTAGTCCAAACGATAGTGCTGCGGTTAAACGGTAACAGACACAGTAAGAGAAAGAAAACTATAATTAACGAGTAAAAGAAATAGTTAAACGACAACAGACATAGTTAAACGTTAAAAGATATGGTTAAACGGTAACAATTATAGTTAAATGGTAAAGGCTAATGTTGATGTAAAAACTTCCTACATACTCGTCAATATAGCAGTTGACGAAGATCGTTATTAACTCTTGCTCGAATATGTCGAGCCGCGTGTGGCCGGGGTATTTTTTCCGATGCGGAATGAAATCGTGCCGTACCTGTTCGGGTGGTTCATTGTTGCTATTGTCCGCATGCGATGCGGCGACCACGACATCGGTCCCCGGATTTGTGTCTGTCTGCGACGCTGCTACTGTTGCGTCGTCAGCCTCTCGAGCGATCAGCTTTATTCTTTTGGTTTTTCTCGCGGGTCTCTTCAAATTTGACCGTCTTCGAATGGCGACCGCAATGACCTCATCGTCGTCAAATTCCGAGCTCGTCTCAGTGAAGGCCCCCGCATTCGCCTGGTCTACCTCCGGTGCATCCGAACCGGGAACTTCATTTGCTTGTATGGACGGCTCATTCGAATGTGACCGTCCTTCCATTACATCAACCCGAGCAACAAGCCCTCGGAATTCGGATGTTAATAACTGGCACGCCTGCAGCAGACGTTCGTTGACATCGTCCCTTTCAGCCGGCGGGGTGGCTGCCGTCGTCGGGGGGGCAGCCGACGTCAAGGGGGGTGTTCCCGTACGGCGCGTTGAACTCGTAGTACGTGAATGACGGCTTACGCGCTCGGGAGAGATTGTAGTTTCATCGTGCATTGTCCGTCGGGCGGCCCCAACAGTTATATCTTCATTCGCATTAGCGGCAACCAGCTCACGAAACTAACATATGCAAGGTAAGGTTAGAGAACATGTTTTCTTAAACAAAGACGTCAATATGTAAACGGTAAACGAAATATTTAAATAGTAATGCTTCTAGTTAAACAGAGACTACATATAGTAAATGGTAATATCCATAATTATACGGAGAATTCGGTATGATTACCTCCTTTCCTTCCAGAGATGGCAAAATGGTTTGTATCGACCCTTGCTTCTCGTAGCAAAGCATCCTTGGTGTCTTGCTCAAATTCACTTTGTTTCCGCAACCGGTTAGCTCGTAAAACCATATGTTCAATGCGATCGAGCAACCCTTCACGAACCCCGCCTGAATCTTCTCCCCGGCGCATCTTGCTCGCACTCTTGCGGCAGCTTGTGGGACGTCATCCATAAGCCACTTGTGTGTCGCCTGCGCCCATGCGTATCGGCCCATGCCACGTAGATCGTCGACATAATCAACGACCCAATTTGGAACAGAGCATGACGTATTTGGGAAGAGGACCGTACCCATGAGGTAAACCATCAGGAGTTTGACAAAATTTTCTTCTTGTCCACTTTGTCGAACAACTTGCTCAAGAGTTCTCTTTATAGAGTCTCTGTGTCTCTCGTACGTTCTCGAGAAATACCTCTCTTGGAAAGATGAGCGTGATTTCTTCTTCTGAAAGACGACTTCCTCTCCACTGCAACACACACCAAGAACGAGGGCGACATCTTCAGGCCTGAAACTTAGCATGCTTGTCCCGATCCTGAATTTGCTTGTGCGGTCATCGTAACTTTGCAATAGGAAATCAAGAAGGGCCCTGTCTTGGAATACCGCTCCCACCTTAGTCAATGCTTCGAACGGTGTCATTCGTATAAGTTCCCAGTGCTGTCCATTCATGTAGACCTTCAATTCGGCTATCGTCTCCGCTACCGCTGCCAAGGAGCATCGCCCATTAACTAGGGTTGTCGCCATAAGTCCTCCGTGGAGACGATGTTCGAAAGGTTAATTCCGGTCGTACAGTGGCGAAAAGAGAATATATTCAAAATCCCCAACCTCCGCCTAACACGGACAAGTTATTGCAGTGCCCGTTACGAACCGCCCACGACTTCCCATGTATAGTTAAAAAAAAAAAACGTTTCGTTCTCTCAATCAGTGTTGTCACACAGAAGCCTGATTACGTACACGAAGGATTTTATATTTAAACATAGAATCTGATAGTTATAATATAAAGGTTTTCGTTAAATGTTAACTATCTTAGTTTAAACAGAGAGTTTTTATCGTATGTATAGTTAAAGGTTTTCGTTAAATGTTAACTATCTTAGTTATTGCAAAAGAATGTATGTTACAAACTTTACAGTAAAATTGAGAAAGAACTTTATACAGGATTGACTCTCGAGGACGTCTCCCCTTTATCCCCGACGCCGGCTGCCCTCCCATCCAAAAGTATGCGTGCGGCGTATTTCAGACCTAAGTACGGCACGTCCGTTTGCGGTACCCGAAGCTTTTCGTCAGCAAGAAGTTGCTCAATGAACCGCATCACATACACCGAGCAGTCAAGACTTCCTCGTTTTTGTCTTGGAGTGCTCCTGTCGTGAATGAGGGCGTACGAGGACGTCGCCGCCTCGCCAAGCTCCATCTCGATGCAATTATCGAATAGTTTCCGCTGTAAACAAATAAATTTTGAAGTCGAGATGGAAAATTAGGAAGTAAGTTATTTCCGTTATAGTTAACACGGGAGCTTACCATTTCGGCGGCGTCTTCGTCGTATTCCTCGCTCTGGCAGGAAGAGTAATGCCTGTACTCTTGCGCTATGTTGTCGAGAACGACGATATGGAAATGGTCATGCAAAATTATAGGCATTATTACGATGTCGACTTCGTGGACGTTCCGCGCAGCATCGTCTATCATGTGGAGAGCGTCTTCCGCCGTGTCCTCCCTTTGGGAGAGGAATAGTGCAAGTGGACGGGTAATGGAAGCGCGCTTCTTATAAGGATACGGTTGAAGCTTCAGCGACTTCTGGATGATGCAGACGAAGGCATCGACGACATCGTCTGTCACATTCTCCTTACCCTCGACCAACGTGAACACGGCCTCGCGTGTCGTCTGAACTGCGTCAGTCCTCCATACGGTAGTCCTGATGTTAAACAATAACGTTCATAGTTAAGTGGATAATGATATAGTTAATTGATAACTTAAATAGTTACATACAATTTACAAACAATTAAATATTAAAGGAGATAGTTAAACCGCAAGTGTATTTATTTAACTGTTAACATAAATATACTTACGAGTCCATGACACAGTTGAGGAAGATTCTTATTATCTTCTCTTCGAATTGGTCGAGACGCGACATTCCGGCATATTTTTTCTTCTTCGGAACGAATTTTTTCTGCGCCTCGTCGACGTCTCGTTGCCCTTCCTTGGCAGCCTCTTTATTCGACTCCGGTACTGCCACAGAGTCTTTAACATGTGACGGTGCCGGTACGGCCACAGCGTCGTCGACGTCTCGTTGCCCTTCCTTGGCAGCCTCTTTATTCGACTCCGGTACTGCCACAGAGTCTTTAACATGTGACGGTGCCGGTAAGGCCACAGCGTCGGCGACTGCGTCTTTTTTCGGTTCAGCTGCTAACGTGGGCTGACTCGACACCGGCAATGCCACGGAGTCTTTATTCACTTCTGGTGCCACTAGCGCCAGGATTGTGTCTGCCTTCGTCGCGCAGCAATCGTACGCCGGCGCCGGTGCCTCCAACACAGGGAGGTCACTGACAAGGGATTCAATTAACGTGTCGACGGCGGCAGTCGCATCATCGGGCAGAGACACATCCATTGCAGCCGGCGGCACCGCTGCCTGTCCTTTTTCCAATGGCGAGCTCGGACCTGAAGTTGGCTGAGCCTCCGCCATTGTTGGTTCGACAGCATTTGGTACTTCTGTTGCCTCGACGTCGGCCGGCGGAGGGAGACACATCGTTGCAGTCCTCCACATAAGCCTCTTCCTGCGCGGGACTCTCGCGAATGCCCTCGCGAGAACGTCGTCTCTGGCAATCGCCGGGGCTGCGTCCGTTGCATTCGGGCTGCCGGAGATCGTATCATAGTCATCCGGCCTCGTCGTGGCCTGCGAACGCGCCTCCAGAGCATCAACGCGAGCAACAAGACGTGGGATCTCTTGCAACATTAACTCGCACGTCTGCAATAGACGTCTGGTCAGCTCGTCGCCTGTTGGTGTCGGGGAGGGGGGTGGAAGGGGGCTTGCCCGTCGGCGAGCAGTCCGTGCGCGGTGCGGGCTCCGAGAAGGTGATCGGCGTCGGACGCGCTTTGACGATGCTGCCCGATCATCTCTCTTTCTCGCAGGCGGATCGGAGTCTTGCTCGCCAGCGGAACGGGAGCGGAAGCGGGAGGAATAACACCTCCGTGGCCGGTGGCAGCTCCGCGGATGGCCCCAACAAATATTTGTTCGTCCTGGTTGGCGGCGACCAGTTCGGGAAACTAACAATTGTAAAAATCCAATACGTTTAAACAATAAACATACGAGTTAAATGTTAAGAAAATAATTTAAATTGTAAACATAGTTGTTAAATACGAATTATTATATTTAAACACTAACACAGATTGTCAAACACAAAAACGGTAAACTTAAATGAAGATTCATTAAATAGATTCATTACCTCTTTTCCTTCAAGTGATGAAAATAAAGTCCCCGTCGACACTTGCTTCCGGTAGCTGTTTTCACCGTAGCACAGGATCCTTGGGGTCTTTCCGAAATGCAACTTCTTGCCGGTGCCGGTGAGCTCATAGAACCAGGTGGTCAACGCAACCGAGCAACCTTTGACGTACCCCGTGTTGGTCTTGTTCCCGGCGCATCTCGCTTGCACTCGAGCGGCCGCTTGTGGAACGTCCTCCATTATCCACTTGTGGGTCGCTTGAGCCCATGCAAATCGTCCCATGGCTGGTAGGTCGTCGACGTAGTCAACGATCCAAACAGGAACAGAGCAGGAAGTGTTAGGGAAGAGGATAGTACCCATGAGGTACACCATGAGGAGCTTTACAAAATTCTCCTCTTCCCCCCTCTCGCGAACTATCCGCTCAAGTGTGTTCTTGATGGAGTCTTTATTTCTCTCGTAAGATCTTGAAAAATACCTCAGCTCGAACGGCGAGTGTGTCTTCTTCTTCTGGAATACGACTGCGTTCCCATCACAGCGTAGACCAAGGATGAGACCCACATCTTGAGGTCTGAAACTCACGAGGCTGGCCCCGATCCTGAATTTGCTGCTGCGGCCATCGAACCTCTGCAGCAGAGAATCAAGGAGGGCTCTCTCTTGGAGGACGGCTTCAATCTCGGTCAAAGCCGCGAACGGTGTCCTTCTGATGATCTCCCAGTGTCGTCCAGTCATGTGAACTTTCAATTCATTCAAAGTCTGGACCACCGGTGTCAAGTAGCATCGGCCGTTAACTAGGTTGACCGCCATGACCAATACACTACAAGAAGAACAATACATTTGTTTAGAGTGATTTATTAAACAATAACTCTATTAATTAAACAGAAACTTCCTTTGTTAAACGGAGAGTACGATTGTTAAACGGAAACGACATGTATTCAACATAAAATCCAACCATTACACTGATACTTTTAAACACAACTCATACCCACATCAAATTAACGGGGAAACACACATTATAATCATTTGAAAACAGAATGAGTTTGCATAACCATCGAAAAATCTCCTGCACCACAACACTCTCGCTCTCGATACTGTGCACAGACAAAGAAAACCCTAGACGGAAAATCTCACTGCAAACTACAATATCATCCAATAATGAAACCATGAAAATGTATGGCCAAAAAAACAACAGAGACGATACTTTACAAACGAAATGGCGAAAAACAAAAGAAAAACCGCACAGCTTCATCGCCTCATTACCTTGGTTGGAAAATCGACGAAATGACGAAGACTAGAGCGGGAGTTCTCCTTCGAAACACTGCCGAACAGGCGATGATAGCAAGATGCCCAACCGATGAAGCGGCGATGATAGGAAATAACCGGCGCCAGTAATGGTGTTCTCCAGTGATTAAACAAATAAAAATAAACCGCTTCCTCTTTAAGCGGAAACATCATTGCACACAAGGGCATTATAGTCAATCCACGCTTCAAATGACACAGCATCCCACGTAAGGGCAATTTCGTCATATATATTCAAACTTAACACCGTCAATCACCGTTACAGCATTGGGGGGTTTAAATTTCTATAAAATCAAAAGGAGGGTGTTTTTAGGGATATGAAAATGTGTGGGGTTTTTTTGTGCATATTGCAAACTTTTGGGGTTTCTTTGGTAATTACCTGTTTATTTAATCATCCATTACAATCTAATTATCAATAAATACCACAACCCAACTTTCAACTTTGAAAATTAAACCAAATATTTTAAAAAATATATAAAAAAAAAACATAAAAACAAGAAAAGTGGTCAGCATTGGAAACCGGAAAGCAAGCCAAGTAAGTACTCATCGTCCAACGACCTCTTCAACCGCCAAGCGTTCTCACCGTATAACCGCTCAAGCCTTAATGAAGGCCCAATAAAAAGTAAAAGGCCCACTAACCCATCAAACAAAGGCCCAAGTGAATATAAAAAAAGCCCGAGATCCGAATTCAAACCACGTCCCCGGCCACAAGATCTTAACTATTTTTAGTTCATATCCGCCAAGCGCTCGATTTCTGTTCCTCGCTTTCTCTCTCTTTCTCTTTCTCTCTCTTGTTCACGGAGTTCGAGCGTGGCCTTTGTCTGGCGATCGCCATTGGAGACGGATGGGTTCCTTGTTGAAGGGCGGTGAGGGATGAGGATGGCTTCTTAGCTTCTTCGTATTTGGCGGTGGTTGTGGCGTTGGGAGGAACGTGGGAGCGAGTATGTGTGATTTGGTGGCACGAACGGGTCGGCATCAGCAGCGGTACAAGGATGGATACCGCCTCGTCGCTGGGTCCTCACTTGATCCTTTTTTTCTTTGATCTTTGTTGCTTTCATTGGTTTGTGTGGGTTTTTGTGATTGTTTTCGTTTTTGATCTTTGTGATTTTTCTTCGTTTTTCGCATTGGGTTGTTCTCGATTTTGATGTTGGTTTTCTTTGATGTTATCGGTGGATTGATGTGCGGTGTTTGGGGTTTGTGTTGTAGTGATTTCAATGGAGTGGTCGATGGTGTGGTATTCGTTGCACTCTGTGGAGAAATCGGTGTGGGTCGCATCTTAGGGATTTGCCTTTGTTTTTTTTGGATGTTTTTTCTTGATTTGATTGTTTTTTCCCTTTTTTTTTGTTGTGATTGAAGGATGGAATGAGTTTATATTTTTGTTTACTGTGGACATCTTTCACCATGGTGAAGTTTGTGGCGTTCAAGTTGCTAACTTGAGATAGGAATGCTATTTCTTTAACCATTCGTAGTGATAATTATGTTCTTGATTTAGGCGGTGGGTATAGATTAGAAAAGGATGTGGATTTGAATACTTGATTAGTTCTATAATCCTTGATGGAAGGGCTAATTGTGGAATAAATGTGGAGGAAATGCGAGAATTTTACGTGTGTATTCAATGGCAGGTTGTTGAAATTTCATTGTCTGCATGGTTTCTTAGGCGTTATCTTAGTTTCATTGTAGTAAGGGGACAAGAAGATAAAGGATGTTTTTTTGTGGGGTTGGATGTGAAGGTTAATGAAGAAGATTGAAACTGCATCCGCTTTAGCTTCCTTTTTGCATAAGAAGTATAGTTCTTTGGAATACCTGTATGTTTAAGTAATAAGATTGGTATATCAATCGCCTCCTGCTTCTGCTTTCAGTTTTGCCTAGATAAGAAATGGTCTTGTTCTGCAGATAAGTAGTCTTGTCGATTTCTTAGACTTCATTATTCTACACATCATTTCTGGCTATGTACTGAAAACTAACAGCCTTTTCTCTCCCTTAACCACTCAATCAGATGATTAGAGAATTTGCTAATTGTTAGAAGCAGTAGATATAGATTTTCCAGTTCATAATCTATTGCTGTATGAATATTGTTTGTGTGGGGATTTTGCAGTACTTATTTTGCTGAGGTATTCGCTTTCTGGGCCAGATTACAACATTTTGCCTTTCTGCTTCATATACTAACATGCCAAACATTTAACAGGTGTATCCCATTCAGATATAAGTCCTGTGAGGAAGATTGTGATGATGATCCCATGAGAACTATTGAAGTTCTCATGATCAACTCCCAAAGCGGACCTGGGCTTCTATTTCCAAAGGTATATATGTCTAATTCTTATGCGGTATTCAATGGAGAAGGTAGAGGAAGTGCTGATAGATCAATAAAGTGAATGCAGTCTGTCTAGCTTGAAGTGCATTTGGATCTGTGTAGTCTATTCATTTTTCTTCGTTGTGATTTAATACTCATTTATAAGATCATTTTAATTCAGGATCTGTGCACATGTAGTTTAGATTTTGGAGATTCAAAACAATGGAAACAAAAGATCTTTTCATGTTCTTAGTGTTCGGCGATTGCTGTTGTTGCTATTAAGCACAATACTGTTGACTCGTAGTACAGGCTAAATTGGCTTCAGTGTATAAAGTAAACGGCAGCAAACAACTGTGCCTTATGAGTTTTTTTGTGGGTTGTTTTTCTTTATTCTCTTTTATTTAACCATGTAATCACAATGTAAGTATTCTTCAAGCATATTTAGTGGCATTATTTTGATTTAGGCATGCACAATATACATAGTCACTTTGCATAGCTGGTACTATTCTTTACATGCAGAAGGAGCTTGAAAAACAAAATCTTCATGCCAAATTTCCAAATAGGGTATTTTTTTAAGGTTTCTTTAAGGGTCATTTTTAAACCTTATTGAAGTAAAGCGAGTGTTTGTAAACTTGAATTTATATTGTAAACTAAACCTTTTGCAGGGTGGATGGGAGAATGATGAAACAGTCAAAGAGGCAGCTGTAAGAGAAGCTGTTGAAGAAGCAGGGGTTCGAGGAGATCTTAAGGTAAAGGGTGATACCGATGTTTTGATTTGTATGTTATTCACAATGTATTTTAACCCTTTTTCCACATTGCATACAAATGCGTCATAGCTTTCTGACATAAAATGCTGGCATGCAATATTGACAACTTTGTTCATGCGATTTATACTGTTTGTCATGGTTACGCGAGTGTTCATTTCATAGAGTGACATCCTAGTACCTGGCCCTCAGCAAGCTAGTTAAGCATTTATCTTGTTAGTGACCCAGTCCACAGTGTGCCCAGTGTATATATCATAGTACAGGGTGTTTTTCTTGTTAGGCGTTTAATAAATGGTATAGGCCTTGTCCACTCCAAGAACACTCTGTTTATTTATTAAGTCCATTAACTTCAATAAGTGCACTGGATGGTCAGGATTATGGTCATGACAAGTTATAACTCAAGTGTAGAAACTTTGCAACGCCTTGAATATTTTAACTTTAGGTTTGATTACAAAATAACTGCACTTTATTTTTGTGTAATGACTGGACCAAGGTATGCCTTTGTACAGAAATTCTTGGGATTCTATTGTTTTAAGAGCAAAAGTCACCAAGATGAGTTCAGTCCCGAGGGATGGTGCAAAGCTGCAATGTATGCTTTGCTCGTCAATGAGGAACTCCTTTCATGGCCAGAACAAAGCACTCGAGAAAGAAAATGGCTTCATGTTCCTGAAGCAGTTGAGCAATGCAGACATAAATGGATGGAGGATGTTCTGGATGCATTCTCAAAGTGGCTAGCCAACAAGGCTTTGGCAATTGAAGAGGAGGATCCTATCTCTGCCCCTGCATCGCCTCAGAGATAGTATGTCGAGCCCGGACTAATTTTTCTTTTGTCTGGGAAGATTAGAAAATGCTAGTGACTCTTTTCTCTCTCATGATGTTTCGGTCATGAATAGTCTGAAGCTTCTTTTATTTACTTCTAACCTTGTATTTCCCTTTAGCAAAGAATCTAAAACCATGTTTACTGCCTCTTTGGTTTGTGTGTATACTCTGAGGGTCAGGATTTTGTAGCGCACTGGCTCACTGTGTTTGCGGTTTTGAACCATCTGTTGAATCATGAATCTCTGTTCTCTGTTTATGTTCTTCTTGACAAAAACCTCTAAGACTTAAAAAGGTCAAAAGAGACCTGAAGCAAAATAAATTGCATGAATTCTTCATTGACACCAAAACTAAATTACACGTACAACATAAGAGTCTTCTTGCTAAGTCTGTTTGTTCAGAAATTTGCACTAGGCCATTAATAATAATAAACAAGATGTTCTGTTAGTTGAATATACAAGAAAAAAAAAACACAACAAAACAAAATTAAAATCACAGGGGCTAGCTCTGCTGAACTTAAAAATCTACTGAACAATCCTGCATGGCCACACTCAAAATCCCACGATTAAGGAGACTTTTGTTACTCTTACCAAAAATCTGGTTCCCCTTCAAATTTTTTCCCCTGCTTTGTTGATTGCTTCTTGGAAATACTGGAGGGATATGAAAACTGCTTCCTGAACAAATAGAATAAGAAATAGTTAAACATGTTAGACAAGTTCTGAGTGCAAATTTGGACTCCAAGGATTTTGCTAGCAAGCAGTACCTCTGTTCTGATTGTTCTGCTCCCTTGCAAAGGACAAGTATTCAAGTATGAACTGAAGACATCATTAACATGTTTTCCCTGTTAAAAAATGTGAAGCAGCAAACAGCTGTAAGTGGTCCTCTTAGTAATTACTGTCGTAATTGACATTGAGAACAGTTCTGAGAATATTTCAACAACTAATATGCAGTATATTCAATTCTTTATCCCCAGTTTACTTTTGTCTATATGGATCAATGAAAATGAGAAGAAAAACCTTTTCCTGCACAAGTTATATTTAAGGAGATAATTCTGGACACAAACAGCCCAAAATTGAGAGGAGTTTATGCAGCTAGCATTGTAAGAACCATGTCTTTTATCAGAACTTGATGGCTAATTGAGAAATCATGCCTGTCAGATTTTAGACACTGCAAAAAGATCTTTAAATTGGTTGGAAAGAATTATCAGAAAGTTCAACTATAAAACTTTTTATGTATTTTATCAGCATGAAACATTTCCTACAAACATGGGGAATAAACTGGAAGAAAATTTTTTCAACACTGGTAAATTCTCAATCTTTCTATCTGGTCCTGTTTAAGAACATCAGTCCTGTATGTACCTTCATTTCCCCATCTTCTTCAATGCTTTCCTCCAAGCCGCCCAGTCCACCAAAAGCAATCAAAAGGTGTCTGCAATATAGATAACTTATTATACGTGTACAGAGATAGACCATGAATTATGAGGTTAGAAAGGATATCCTTGCAGTTGGTTAGTTCAACAGGCATTTGACATGTGTACCTGTATGCAGGTATAATAAGCTCTGATGATTTGATTTTGAGACCATGCTCAGAAGTTCCAATAATATGATCATATCCACCCTATAAAGATGAAATAACTGTTTAGAAAAAGCGAAGTATGACTCTTTAGAAAAAAATAAAATGAAATATGAAAAGCACAAAAGACTGCAATATCTTAAAATATAAGTTTGCAGCATCCTTCATGCTTTGACAAATGATAGTGAAATATTTCGTGTTTGCTCTACCTTAAATGGGCAGTTCTTGAAAACACTTGATATATTTGAAGCATATCGGACTTTATACCCCCAATACAATCCTTCTTCTCTTGGGCTCATAGATGAAACAACTTCTCTCATGCAATCTAAAACAAAGGTGAGTTAAGGATCTATACATGTCAAGTAGAATGCGCACACGCAGGCACAACCGTGCGCACAAACACACACACACACCCCAAAGGGGGGAAAAAACCTCACGTGCCACAAATGACAATCACATACTATAACACATGAGAATTATGAAATTTCGTAGATATAACGCACACAAACAACACAACAATATGAAGAGTTCTTAAAATTAGTTGAATCCCTAGCCCCCCAATAGATTGACCCACCAAATGCTTTAATTAACTTCAAAGTACAAAATAAGCATCCAATGCAACTCCTAGAGAAAACTGGCTAGCAAGCTGAGACAATAAATGACCTTTTAAGTGAATATTTGTAAACAAATAGAACTTAGTGAGTTATCAGTTGATTGTGCACTCTAAAATTGAAAGTTATTGAATGAACAAATAAACATCAAAGGAGAAATTGAGACTTTAGAGTGACTGTTATTTTAATATGGACTCCGAAATGAAAAGTTATTGAACAAACAACTAAACCTCAAGGAAAACCTTGCTAATTTACACCAAAACCAGCATTCAAACCAACTTCGCAAAGTTTCCCCATAAGTATGCAGGAGATTACTGTTGCATATAGTTTGAATATACCCAATAACTATGGCAACACTTCAAGAGGATTGGTAACAACTTGATCTTCATAAGTTCTCTAGCTTTTACACCAATAAAGCCATAGGAAATAGTTAAAAGCTCTAGATAGAATAGTACATAAACCCAAATATGCAGTGATGCCTTGACTCTTGAATACTTATACATCTATCAAAGTTCAGCTTGTGCCATCTATAGTAAGAAGGTTCCTTGATGAAATGAATGCACTTTTTTGGAGATAATTCTACATCACATAGGTAAGAAATTCTGACTGATGCAATTATCATCTATCTTGAAAAATTATCTCAAGCTTCAGCTAATGCTTCTAGAAGTATCCAGGGATGAACTCTAATTAGAAATGGACAAAAAAATGGAAATAACATGAAACAAGATGATAGAAGCCTCATTCATGTGTATGATTCCAGAAACCTCAGAAATAATACAAGCAAATGGTGAATGAATATAGTCAAATCATAGACCAAGGTTATCAGATCAAATGTGAATCATTTTAGACTTCAGGATGGGATCACATGGATCCGATATGTGTGTCCTAACTCCTATGGTGCCTGATTTATCGATTAGAATAACCAAAACAGGCAAATACAGCATGGAGTTAAAAGAAAATAATAATGATAATAATTCAAATCATTAATTTACCTGTTCCTAAACTACGATTGGTCCCCATAGCTACAGTTACTCGGATTCCAGGTTCAAGTACTTGCTCTACCGCAACACTCTGCATATTCAGTTTTTCCCAAAAAATTAAAAATAATAAAAATAGAAAGCTGAATTTTTTCCCTTGATGTTAGCACTTTTCCATTTCAAAAAAATTAAAATAAACAAAGACCCTGAGATTATCCGCAGGAACCCTAATGCAATGCCTGAACACAAATTGTAACTTATTCATTGCAGTAAAATAACACAAAAGCTCTACATACAAATGCAAATGGCAACTTAGAAAAAAAAAATCAGTTTCTGTTTTTCAGCAGTAGTGTGCAGAATATTAAGAAAAAATAAGAATACATAAGGAGGATGGAAAAAAATTGTGTGATTGTTTTAATTGTTACCAAGCATGAATCCCAGAGAGGTATCCCAAATAGTATATAGCTACTATGAATGCAAACAAAACAGAATACATATTTCAACTCTTAATGACCTTGAATCATAAAAGGTTGAAGTACCCATAACAATAAAATCACTTAGAAAGAGCAATATTGTTCTCCTAATATTTCATTAGCTTGTCTTTGAAATTAAAGAACTTAGCAGGCAATAAGAAAAACAGACCTTGCTCAACCCAACATCAACGAGTGTCCCTGTAGTATTAGAGGGACTTCTTTCCAAGGTTACACCTGCAATTATGATTCAAGGTGAACAGTGGTGTTTTATGCCTAGCAAGTAATCAGCATAAAAGGCTCACTGGGGTACAGAAAACATAAAAAGCTTAACTGTGCTTTGAAATTTATGAATGGGCCTGAACATTGCAGTGTTTAAGAAATAAATGTTTCTCCTGGAAATTGACTCTAAAGTATAAACCCTACCTTATATAAGAAACGTGATAGTTGGCACCACAAACTTACCACTATTTCCAAATCTCAATTTAATGTCTTTACCATAATACAATTCATTTCAGGAAATGAATTCAATAAATGGATAATTTTAAACTAATTATTTAGAACCAGCTTCCACTGGTTCTGTTTCCCTAAAAAAAAATTGTTAGAGATTATTAAAATTGGTTATTGCAACTAACAAACCCTATATATATACAGTCCTGGTTGTGCACCTTCACGGAAAGAGGACCATTCATGCTTGCGCAAATGATGAGGAGCATCAAGCGGTGGCAACAAACCCTAGACAATAGAAACACAAAACAGAGATCAAGTAATACACAGTGCCTAACAAAAAATGAATTGCCATGTATAAATACATAACTAACAAAGGCAACATTTTCTCACCACACATTTCAAGTTCTTGTGAATGGGAAAGAGATGCTTCCGTAGATACTGGGGAGTCTCTAGATAACGCAAAATTCTTACGAGAAAAGGAGCACCTCTTTCGTTCTCATCATCATCATTCAGTCTCGTTTCTACAGAAACATCACTTGATGTGGCCTTATTATCAAAAACAACAACCTACCCGAATAAAGAAAAACATCAACAAAAAAAAAAAAAAAAACAGAATCGAACCAAAACCCTAGAAACAGAATTGATAATCCACCAGCCCTTCAACATCTCCCATTCATTCTCAATCACAAGAATCAACAGACCATTACCTCATCGATCCGAAAAATAGTGGCGGCTCTAGCAATCTGACCGGCGAGCTGAGAAGGAAAACTAGGGTTTGATAGATCAATCAATGGCGGAAGAAAGAAGAATATCAACGAGAAGGAAAAGAGAAGTATACGAGTGTGGCGAGATCGAGGGACTGGGCGTTGTCAATGATGGAGCCGGAGATGGCGATGGAGACCGTCGGCGGCGTCTCCTTGGGCTTCTCCTGCTCCGCTTCGTCTCTCCTTTTCCTCTTCTTCTTCTTGTGGTGCTTGCTTTCGTTCGCGCGTCCGTTCATCATCGATGCTCACTGGGCACAGTTCGAGAGGGTTTTTTTTGGGTGGGTTTATAGGGTTTGTTTGATCAGCTTAAGTTGCCTAGATCTAACCATTAACGAATTTAACCTATTAATAATTTAATATCATATGCAATTCTTTAAAACATAAATAATTGTTAATATCATGTTCCACTTGTGACGAGGACGACCCTGATGATAGCCACGACCATACCACCAGCTAGTGTATCCTTCTCTCTGCTCGAGTGTATCCTTCTCTCTGCTGCTAGGCGAGCAGCCCGCTTCTAACAGCTTTCGTCCGTTCTTTTTCTAACTTCAGTTTTGCTTTTGTTTGTTTTTAACCATGACTTATGGTGGTGTTGTTTATGTTTTATCAATAATCCATTTTTCGTGAATGTTTCCTGACTTTTGTTATTTGTAGTTGTTTCGTGTTTGTTGTCGTCTTATTTGGTTGGTTTATTTATTTTTTGCTTGTCGGTTTGTACGCATATGTGATTTATTCAGTTTATCAAAAAAAAAAAAAAATTTATGCATCAAAAGTAAACATGAGGTTATGAAAACCAATAGTAATCAGGTCTTATTAGATTGGTGAATGAACAACCAGAGACAACCACCTTTTTGCCTTTAATATTATGTAAGTAAATACTATGTAATAATGTAAAAATACTATAAAGCACATTTATGTTTTTTTTTTAACTATAATTTCCACTTCTTTAAGATTGCATGGTATTTCTAAGCGATCATTAAACCACTCTAATTAATGGACATCTATATATATCTTTTTCTTTGACGAAGCTTGTTCGGCTTTGTAAAAAAAATAAAAAACCATTGGGCTATTAAGATAATACAGGAAATCACCATTTCATGTTTTTTTTTCCTTTTAGTAGAGATAAGACTCTTTACACTTGTTGCCAGAGGGGAAGGCATGGTACCATAATCATGAAGTAATAAGAAAACACAAGGATCCAAACTCTCACAATTGAGAAGTAGCATGAATGGTGTAAAGATTTACAGTGACGGTTCTCCAAGAAAGACTCATCACACGGTAACAGGAACTTTAAGATACTCTAGTATTTTATCATCAGTTTCAAACTTCATTTCCTTCTTGTCTCTCCCAATACTAACATACTCCTCAAATCTCTCCTTCAAATCCTCTGGGAGGTTTGTGGTGCTAGTCCAACCCAGTAACTCTTTGGGAGCTCTTGGTTCTGCATAGAAGTGCTACAATCACCATGATTTTAGTCACTTCAATGTGGAGGGAATTCAAGAATAGACTCTTAGGAAAGACAGTGTACTGACTTACCATATTACGAAATGGAAACGCCTTCCTTGCATCGACTCCCACTGCCTTTGGATCATAGTAAACTATATCGAGTGGCCGGCCGGTGGCTTCAGCGCAGAGTTTGGCCAATCCGTTGAATGTGACGGCACGGTCACTGACACAGTTGAATATCTTGGCACTTGCAGCAGCAGGCTTCTCCACAGCAAGAGCCAGCATGCTGGATAGGTCCCTCACATGAGAAATGTTGGTAAGTTGCATGCCAGATCCAGGAATCGGAACTGGTCGATCACGTACAATTCCTGTAAAATGATTCTACAAATAGATTGGTCATAAGGTACTATATTTATTTGCAGGACATACATCTAGAGCGTCTATGGGCCACAAGCTCATTCATTATAGATGCATTAAATCAAGAGTGGAAATGACCGCTTCTTTCCTGATGCTCCTATAGGAAAAAAATTTCACCTTAGTTGAATATTTCAATGAGTAAACCTACTGCATTGAAAATTTCAGAACATATGAATGTCTTTATGAATATGGTTCTCTATTATCACCAATTTTTTGAGTGAATGATAAAATTAATATTGAATGCAATGACAAAGGAAGAGATGAAGAAATGAAGAAGAATTGGAGAAGGCCATACGATCAAAAAACCACTCCTCGCAGTCTTTGTTGTTTCCGGATCCTATCATATATTGCGGGCGGAATATTGCCCAGCTGCTAAATGACAGGCCTGCAATATATTTCTCCACTGCCGCATGACCTGCATCCTCTTTAACAGGGTCCTGCAAAGGTTGGAAGTTTGCAATTAGAGAGTAGCAGTAAAGAAGTTAAATGCACATAGAAGTCATTGGCAATACAATATAAACCAGACATTTAAATCTAAGAGAACAGTCGATTAATTCATTATGGATCCAGTAAAGTTAATTAGACCATTGTCAAAGCCTTTAACTAGACCACAAAGGATATATGTTAGAGGAATTTGGAGACATCAGTCAACATGAATAATCGTATAAGCTTTCTGTGGAGTATACAAACGTTCAACATCCACACACCCAAGCAAGCATTAGCCAAAGAGAATAGTGAGAGTACAAAGCACAAAGCCTACCCCTTCAACATGAGGAACCTCATCACTTGTCTTGTATATTCCAGCACTGCTAATGAACAGAAATTGGCTAGCACCAGAGCTTTTGGCCCAGTCTACAACAGGCCTGCAATATACAATCAATTTCAACAAAAATCAATGACACACTGTCCCAACTCTGAATTATGCAAAGAGACAAGAACAAAGCATTCATTCATTCAGTCCAATGTTCTTTACAAATGCCTCAAATCATGCTATAATTGTGCTATCTTGACAGTGATTTTGATAAGAAGAAGTGCAAAATCATAGTCTCAACAAAGAAGACAGTATTATTAGCAGAAGCAAATTGGAATTCTAAACTCAAAGCTTACTTCACAGTATCCAAATCCTTCCCATTGTTATCCAAAACCACATCAAACACTGCTGATCCCAAGATATTCCCTACCTCCGCAGGGTCTCCCCAAACTGTCTCCCCGCCAGCGCTCACTAACTCCTGCAAAAACCCTCAAAATCAGGGCTTTGTAATCAAAATCCAGAAACCAAAAACACTTTAACTCACCGAGAACCGATTGAAGGGGGGTTTCTTCATCTTATCCGAGCTCGCATCTCCAACCGTCAGAATGGTGACCTCGTGGCCAGAGGTGAGGAGATCACGGGCGAGATAAAAACCGATGACGGCGTGGCCACCGCTGTTGGTGTTGACAATGAGGACCTTCTTCTTCTCCGCTACTTTCGCGGCGGCGTTGGCAGAGACGTAGAAACGGGGAGATCGGGGACGAATGGAGCGGCGTCTGAGGATAGGACGGAAAGAGTAGGGTGGTGAGATGGCTGAAGAGGAGTAGTAGCGAGGGAGAGGAGAAGGAAGCACAGTGGAGCGAGGGGAGCCAGAAAGAGTGGAGCTTTCGGAGAGAACGGCTGCGGCGGCGGCGGCGGAGGCGGCGGCAGCGGCCATGGTTGAGGGATAGCGATGGCGGGAGAGTGAGTGGAGAGAATCGAAGAGACGCGAACGGTTGCTCGCTGCCGCTAAAAAACGGATAGTGTATGCTTCTCTTGAGGCATTTTTTTCATTTCGGCCCCTGTTTTATATTTTTTTAATTTTAACCCCTTTGTTTTAAATTTCTTACAATCAAGTCCCTAAGGTTTTAAAGTTAGGTTTATTTAATAAATCATGCCATCGTGAATCAAATTGCTATGATTGTTCATTACGGTGCGCACAACTAAAAACATGTGATGCAAACTGTGGGAAAAAGTTGGCCGCCAAGGTGAAAAATGGGGTAAATTTTTTACTAGGTCACTAAATTTTGACTCATTTTCATTTTGATCACTAAACTTTAATTTGCATCAATTTGATCACTCAATTTTAATTAAATCTTATCTGGTAACAAATCAAAGATTTTAAACCTCAATTAATTACATGACTGTCTAAAAATCCTAGTCAGTTCTCCTCATGGCACATTATTAAGTCTATTGGAGGTGTTCATACCATCGAAAATAAGCTTCATCATTCATTTGGAGGACCAAATCCTTTGATTTACTACTCAATGAAATCAAATTAAAGTTGAATAGCCAAATTGATGCAAATTGAAGTTTGATGATCAAAGTGAAAATGAACCAAAGTTTAGTAACCTACTAAAAAATTTAAATTTGAATTGTCCATGGATAAACTCTCATACCATGGTGAAGCCATCGGTCATGAACTATAATATGTCTTCTATCTATTACATGTGTCCATTTTTTTTGTAAAAGTGAGTAGTTACTAATGTACTTTCATAAAAATTTTATTTACTAACAAAATTTTATAAATATTTTTATTATTTAGATTTTTTACATAGTTAGGTTACAAATTTATAAAAATACAAACTAATTTCTGAAAATTTTAAATATAAATAAATCTTGACTAATAAATTACTAGCATGTATTGGCTCAAGTGATAGAGGCTTGACTAATTTCGGTGTGTAGTTTAGAATTTGAATTTTTATATATAAAATAAAATTGTTAAGAGATGTCTAGGGCTTTCAACACCTGCCATCGAGAAAACTATAGGTGAGTAATTTTTTTTTATAAATCTTTAAATTGATTTTTTTAAGAAGTATAACAGTAAATAAGAATAATTTGTAAAATATATAAAAACTTATTATTTTTAAATATTATTAACTATTTCCATTTTTACTGTGACTTAAGTTTTATGTTTATTTATTAAGTCTAATTAGAACATCCGCTCATAATAAGTGATAGGGCAAGATAGAGAGAAATAGGTGTTATGAACAGTGCCATTTTTTTTATATAACTGTTTATGTTCTATTTATAACACAGCAAAACTAGTGTATATACAGTAAATATGGATGATAATTTTTTAATCACCGTGCAAAACTATGATGCTGACTAATAGAAAACAATTAAGTACAAATGATGCTGACTAATAGAAAACAATTAAGCACAAATGATGCTGATTAATAGAAACGCAATTAAGCACAAATGTTTATAGAATTCAATTATTTGAACGTTTGTAGATAGCGTAGTCTTATATATAAAAGAAAAGGTTATAAAAATAAGCAGATCTTCCGTCATTCATTTATTTAAATAAAATAGTCACGTCACTTAAAAATTTGGACTAAATGACAACGATAACAAATTTTGTTCTTACACAAATTTTTAGAAATATTCTTCAGTTAGTTATCCATGCGTAGCATTACATAAACCTCAATCTCTTACATTTGACTATTATTGTATATATATCATGTTTTCTACTCCTAAAATATTGACTTTTTGAAAAAAAAAAATCTTAAAATATGTGATAATCATAACATTAGTAAATATATTTTAAATTTCCATATAAAAAGTGGTATTAGCTGATGAACTTCGTCTTGAATGAAAGTGACAAAATTATACACTATTAAACGGAAAGGAAATCTCTAACAGATTGAGTTATAATCCAAATGAAAAGATATGCTCACCATTAAATAAATCCACATTGAATTGGAGATATCTATTTAAATAAATAAATAAATAATCAAAGTTGCTAATTGTCCCAATTTTCATGCGAAACACACAAGAACCCACTTCCACTTTTCTTTTTATCCTCATTGGTTGTTGTGTTCATGCAATTGGGTTTGGCCTGGTCTTTCTCAGAAAGCACTATTTTCTATTTTTCCCAACTTTATTCTGTACTTTTTGTTCCTCTTTTCTTAATACCTAAGTCTTGAAAATCAATTGTTGGAATGGAACTAATTAACACGGAATACCTAGAATTATATAGGACAATTCATCTTATTGACTTTATAATTCATTGTTCAGTTCCTAAAATTACAAGGAAAAAGTTATTTCTACTTTTTAAAAAAATTAAAATAAAGATTATTTTTTTGTTTTTCAAAGACCAAGAAATTACAAGAAGGAAGAATAATAAAAAAAAACAGAGGAGAAATGTTTTCATAATCTCTAATGTAATATCAGGTGAGAAAAAAAAAAAAACTAATTTCACATGCGAAGGAGAAAAACAATAACATGAACATAATTGAAAAAATAAAAAATAAAAATAAACACATCACCAATAGAAGTTAAATATATTTTTCCCTCTATTATCTTTTTAATTTTTTATAAAATTTTTATTTTTAATACATCTCGAAATGATACGGTCATACATGAGTTTTTTTATAAATAGAAAGCAAAAAATATTAAAACACACAATCATTTACTAGTATTTTTTTTAAAATTAGACGATAATTACCTCCATTTAAAGTTAATAATTAGAGACATGCACTGATATGGAGCATATCCGTAAGCTCAACATCATTATGCACTCATTTTACATAAGTTTCGTTCGTTTGCAGATAAATAAAATAATTTTTCTTAAAAAAATTACTTAGGATTTATTTATTTATTTTAAATAGAACTATATTTTACTAGGGTTGGGAGAAGTAAAGACCAAAATTCCAAATCAGTGGGCCTCATGAATCCGAAGAAGAACTAGTTTGTGGGTCCCATGAGTTGGCGTATTTGGACACTGCCAACGGCCTTCGTTTGCATGCCGGTGCGACCCGCTTCCAATCCTCCCTCGTCACGCCAACGTTATTATTATTTCCTCCAACTCCTTCTCGGCACGAAACCCACCCGCCCGCCCCCGCGCGCGCGCGCTCGATCGATGGGATGCGCGCAATCGCACATCGAGGGCGAGGAGCCCGTGTCACGCTGCAAGGTTCGCCGCCATCTCATGCGCGATGCCGTCGCCTCACGGCACGCCTTCGCCGCCGCCCACTCCGCCTACGCGGTCTCCTTGAAGAACACCGGCGCTGCCCTTAGTGACTTCGGCCATGGTGAGTCTATTATCGTCCATCCCCCTTTCTCCTCCTCCGCCTCCACCTCCTCCTCTGCTGTCGCCGTTGCGGTCTCTTTGCCGCCTCCTATTGAAGCCCCTCCCCCTCCTCCCCCTCCTCCTGCCGACGATGGCACTCCTACGTCCTCAATTCAGCGCGCCACTAGCATGCCCAACATTTCTTCTCTCAAGACCTCCCAATCCCACCATGATTCCTTGACTATCCCTGAAGATGACCCTGTCCCTGATGACCCTGTTTCTCAGTCGGAGATCATGGAGGAGAAGCCAGCTGAGACGCCTGATAACATCGTCGAAGAGCCTTTGCGGTCATCCAAGCAAGGGAGGAAGGAGAAGAGGGTGAAGATGGCTGGCGTGGTCTCAACTTCGACACAGAAGAGTGTTAGTTTGTTGCACATATTGAATGAATTGGATGATCATTTCCTCAAGGCTTCAGAGAGCGCTCATGAGGTCTCCAAGATGTTGGAGGTTACAAGGATGCATTACCACTCTAATTTTGCTGAGTCACAAGGTGAGTTCTTGCTCTGTTTTCTCCCAAATCAATGGTGGAGTTGAGGCTTTTGTTTCAGAGATATCACTCTTTCTTGTTGACAGGGCGTGTTGATCATTCTGCAAAACTTTTGAGAGTCATTACATGGAACAGGTCTCGCACATCTGAGGATGATGGTGCTGATAAAGATGAATTTGAAACTCATGCTACAGTGCTGGACAAAATGTTAGCTTGGGAGAAGAAACTTTATGATGAAGTAAAGGTAAAATGGATTTGTTTTCTGATCTTAGTTTTTCAGTATCATGCTAGAAAGCTTTCTTCTTCTTCTTCTTTATATTTTATGTAAATATGTGGGATTATATGGGTAAATTCTCTTCATATTTTTGCTGATGTTTCTGAGGTATTCCATGTTAAACAGGGTTTTAGCCTTTCTTTAATCTCTAAGAAAGTAATTCTTATCTACCAGCAGCTGATATAGCATTGACATGCAAATGGCCTAGAGTTCTATAATTTTAGTATGACTATTTGGTTTCATTACTTTTTAGGCTTTATCTATACGTACTCTTGTCATTATAGAAAGCTGCTTCTTTGGTTGGTTGATTAATACCAAATATTCTACCTAATTGTTGCTTATCATTGGATCAGGCTAGTGAACTTATGAAGATTGAGTATCAAAATAAGATTGCTTTACTGAATAAGCAAAAGAAACGTAATTCCAACCCTGAAACTATTGAAAGAACTAAAGCTGCAGTGAGTCATTTGCATACAAGATACATAGTTGATATGCAGTCAATGGACTCAACGATTGCAGAAATCAATCGATTGCGGGATCATCGGCTGTATCCAAAATTAGTGGCCCTTGTTGATGGGTGAGTTGTCCTGCACTTCTAAACTCAATCAAAAAAGTAAATAAAAAAATTGTGCTTCTATTTATTCACACACACACACATATATATACATTGTTATTTTCTACATACAACCAGAACTATCTTTGTTTCAATTTCATTTTTTCTCCAAGTGCCACCAAATTATCTGTTAACTTAATCTAGGTTTATCTTTAAGATTTAACTCTAAAGGTTTCTTGCTGGCAGTTTGAGTTAGAGGCAAGGAAAGAATTATTCTTAATATAGGTCTGGCACCGACCAGAGTGATGTGCATTGGTATACCATATCTTTATAGAAAATCCCAAAAACTCTTTAATATCATGACCTTAGATATGCTTGCCTGGTTTGGTGCCCATCTAACCAAAATGTCTAAATATGCCTTGCTTCCTAGGTAGCCATGCTATTATTAAATCATCGTGTTCTGTAAGGCTTCATGTTTGCCCTAGTTACACCATAAAGTTGCTGGTGTATATGTTATTACTTAAACTCTTTGAAAAGTGTTACCTGGCCATATCATGAAAATACCGGCAAATTTTCGAAGCAGTTAAACGTGGGATATATCTTCGTAAATCTCTAGTTTTTTTGTCAAATGAATTAAAGGAGACGTAGAATGGAAAGCAAAGCTTAGAGAAAGATTCCTTGAGGAATACTAACATTGCTGTTTAAAGTTAAATGGTTGCATTGGTGTCTTTGTTTTATCTCTTTTTAAGAGTATACTTTTCTTGATGATGAAGCTAATAATAAGTGTTTTTCTTTCAGCTTTTCTCTTCTTTTTCACATAATTCTTCCTTTTGGTCGCGACTTTATTTGGAACATCATGATTCTGAACATTAATAGGCTTTCCAGACGATAAATAGATCTTACCTGTTTTATCTGCCAGCGTTGGGTTGTCCCCGTTCTTGACTGTCATCTTTGTTGCCAAACTGGTCCCATATCATCTTTGAATCTATCAAGACCGATGGAATGAGACTGAAAACTTGCTTCCTTTTGTTTCTAGTTTTCTTTGAACATGATTTTGTTGTGCATGCCGGTTATGTTGACAATAAGGCTCCCAGCCTCCATTGTTAGGCACTTTTGGCGGCAAGCACTTCTAGAAGATCTTTAAGGCTAAGGAAAGAATGTTTATATGTTGGCTAACCTGCATGTCTGCTACATCTATTTTCTATAATTCCGGTCATTAATCTTTTCTCCACTTAGGATTTTCCCAGCTGTTGCATCATATGTTACTTGTTCTGTTTGCCTCCATCTTCTGGTCATTTTTGAGGGTCCCTGTTCTACCATTTCTTTTTTTGACAGATAGTAATTGAATTTTATTCCCCTCCTTTCTATTGTTCTTCCAAAATACGAACCTCTAATTTGATATTGATTTATTTCACACTTGAGTACCTCCCAAGTGCAACATGTTTCTTGTGTGTCACTCACCTGTTCTATTTCCTTTCAAACAGAATGGCGAAAATGTGGGAGACAATGCATTCACATCATGTCAGTCAGTGCAAGATCTCCGGTGAGCTTAGAGCTCTGGACACTTCTAATGCTCCCCGGGAAACAAGTGAACATCAATATGATCGAACAGTTCAGCTGTGGCAGGTGGTTGGAGAATGGCACTCACAGTTACAGAAACTCATTACTCATCAAAAAGAGTACATCTATAACTTGAATGAATGGTTAAGGCTTAATCTCATTCCCGTCGAAAGCAACTTAAAGGAGAAAGTGTCATCTCCGTCACAAATACAGCGGCCGCCAATCCAAGCACTCCTGCTCGCATGGCATGACCAGTTAGAGAAGCTACCTGATGGCCTTGCCAAAGGTGCCATCTTCAATTTCTCTGCGGTCATTAACGCAATCATAATAAGTCAGCAAGAGGAGCTGAAACTGAAGGAGAAATGCGAAGAATCGAAGAGAGAATACACACGCAAATTGCGAGCTTTTGAGGAGTGGTCCAGAAAATACTCACAGAAGATGACTACATCATCATCATCTGAGGTATCAGATCCCCCAAGTAATGACGAAATAATTCAAACTGATCCAAACCAAGAAAGGAAACTTGCTGTTGAGACGGCAAAGAGTAAGCTCGACAGTGATGTCGAAACGTATCATAAGTTGTGCAAAAAGGTAAGAGAGAAATCTCTTGCAACTCTCAAGAATCACTTGCCTGAGCTTTTCCGATCGTTGTCGGAATTTGCTCTTGCATGCTCTGAGATGTACAAGAAGCTGAACATAATCAGTCTGCCAGAAGAACCAGATGCTCCAAATGCTTGAACAATTGCATGTATACATTTGTTTCAATTTTTTTATTAATATTTGTTGTATATTTTATCTTTTTTTTTGTGTCATATTTTCTCCCAATAAATCATATAATCTCTTAATATATACATTCCTTGTTCATAACATTGCCATTTGACAAAGAATTACATACTGTGACCCATTTGAATTCTTCTTCAATGCTTGAATTCCAAACAGTATTCCAAAATGTAACAAATGATATATATTTTTTTAAATAATAAATTTGAATCAGGTATAGACTAACCAAAAACAGGCAAACCTTATCCAAAATATTCAAATTTTGAAGGTCCGAGGCAAATAGGGACATAATCAAGGACTTAAACGCAAAACCTTTTTAGTTGTCTATATAGGTTAAAAGGCTTTTCTAGTTATTTAAAGTAAGTAGGGGGATCTTAACGGAAAGTTTCATCGGTTTATTGAGAAGGAGACATCGCAACTCGTTGAAAACCCATTCCGTTCGCCAGCCCTCGCAGGGCCAGGAGAGGCGGTGGTGAAAGAGGGCGAGGTTGAGATCCCGATCTATGACTCCCTCTTCGGCATCGGCAGCGTCATCGTCCTCTTCTTGGTTCTCCGGCATCGTTCGCGGCCGCTCAGTGAAGACACCGGCCGGCTCCGGCTCTGGCTCCGGCTCCATCTCTAACCCTTCTGCTGCCAGTGAGGGTTTCGTCCTCCCCGGTAGCCGGAAAAACCAGATGCGTGGTGTTCTCTTTAAGTATGGTCCTAAGTCCGTTCAGGTACTCTTCGCACTTGTTCTTGATGCTGATTTGCTGCCGTTTATTGTTTGTTATTGTTGTGAATCTATTACCTTCTGATATCTATCTAACAATTGAGTAATCTTTGTGGCGATTTGGAACCATGAATCTGTGAGAATGAGGCGATTGATCTTTTTTTTTCTTGGTGTGTGAAGGATGGTGTTCGTGATAGGAACTTGTTGTCTTGGACGTTTCGATTTAGGAATGCTTATGATTTACCAGTTCTTGTGATGATTTCGTCGCTGTGGATAGTTTCAAGAATTAGGCATTAATTTCCACAAATTCGGACTCTAGACAAACCAGTCCAGCAGAATAACTCTTTTTGCAACCATACATAATGAATAAATGGGAAAAAGTTATCCTACTTATGTTTTACTAAGATGGATTTCTGTTTTCCATACATCAAGATTAATATAATATGCCTGTCAGACATGTATTGAAGTTGATCGGATATGGGGACTGCATTGACTGCCTACTTTAGTGTGATTCTTTATTTTGTGCACTTTCTAAGGTTTTAGAGGGAAGGGCTACTCAATTCAAGTGGATGCGAAGTGATCTAAGTCAAATGAAATATTTAGTTTGTTTGCAATAATCTTATCTTTGTTTTGTTCGCTTGCTTGGTTTTCGAATTCTAGTTTTGGTTTTGTCTTTATTGTTTCTTGCCAAGTATTTGCCATGAAAACATAGCACTCCCTTATGCAGGTTGCATTTAAAACAGGTGATTTCAACCAACAAGTCATTTTTATTGGTGGATTAACAGATGGACTTTTGGCTACTGAGTATGTTACTTCATCCTGTAAATTTATGATGTGATCATGCATGTGTGTGCATAGCATTCGTGCCTGTGTGTGTGCACGTGCGCATGTGTTCTCTTCTCCCTTAACTCAACTTTGTATACTGATATGTTCTGCATATTTTACCTGTATTTGGTGCTTAGCTGTTTCAGAATAGAGTTTAGATATTCCATACTTAATTGCATGTTTCTCCCTGTTTACTGGTATTTTTTTTCTTTTTAATGGTTGTTTTAGATCAAGTTCTGGATAATTATTCTCTTTTTTATGTGAACTATTTTTGGATGACCCTTTTTAACATTAATTGTGTATGAACCTTTTTAGGTAAATGATAATAGGTTTTACTTTTTATTTGGCTTATGAATTCTTTTCCTTGCTGTGTTTGGTAAAAATGCGCATTAGTGTCACAACTTTGTCGCTTATGATATCATATCTTGGCCCTAAGATCTCTCTATTTTGTAGGTATTTGGAACCTCTATCAGTTTCTTTGGAGAAGGAGAGATGGTCCCTGGTGCAGCCCTTGTTATCATCATCGTATATAGGATATGGCACTTCTAGTCTACAGCAAGTAATGACTCCTGCCATTGTCACTAATTCTGTCAAGAAATTATTCTTCTCTAAATTTTTTTCTAGTTGGTAATATCTCCATTCTGAAATTTATGCTCAAACATCAAACAACTCAGAAAAATTGGTGAGGCACTCTCTCCAAGTGAGAGGGAAGGAGTTCAAGGAGTGTTGGTGCTATAAAAAGTAGAAAAACAAAAGTTGCTTTTCCACATTGTTTTTAAAAAGAAATATCTTCTCAAGCTCTGTTTAACAGTCTAATCTGCCTTGCTATTAAAAATATAACATGTTCAAGATTAAAAACGTATAAATTGATAATTATTTTTAATGGTCTCACGATATCATGTTGAAGTGATGCGCATGACCTGGTTTTCAAAAATGTGCTTTTGTGAATTTTTGTTGTTTGAACAATAATTTCCAATGAGTCATGCCAAGGTTTTTATTTATTTTTTATTGTTTGATTTGTGATTGATATAATGTACAAGAAATTGTCGTTGGAGAAATGATATATAAAAAATCAGAAGCACCATGAATATTGAATTTCTTTCGTTGTTATACTTGATGCAAATTTATTGTGTACTCTTCAGGATTCCTTCGAGCTTGATCAGCTTATTGGTTATCTCATAAATAAGGAGAACTCAGAAGGTGTTGTGCTGCTTGGGCATAGTACTGGTTGCCAGGTAACTAAATGGCATGAAATTTTTAAACACTTAGTTGACACCTATTTTATCATGCTGTTATGCGCACATGATGAGAAAATATTAATTCACTCTCCTGCTGACATTAATTCAGGATATTGTGCACTACATGCGGACAAGTTTTGCATGTTCAAGAGCAGTTCGTGGAGTTATTTTGCAGGTAATTTCCCTATTTTGAGTTATTTAGACCATCCAATCCTTAAATTTATTGATGATTTTGTAAATTTGAAACTGGTAAGCATTTCATGGATTTTGAAATATGAGAGCCCATTTGTATGAGTAAATATTATGTTCAATGACATAACTTCATTTGGATGATTGGATCTCCTACTTTGAATTTGCAAACTTTCAATCTGACATGCTTATGAATTAGGCTCCAGTTAGCGACAGAGAATACAGAGCAACCCTCCCTGAAACTGCGTCAATGATAGACTTTAGCAGCCACCATGATAAAGGAAGGAAAGGAGTTGGAGTTAATGCCCAAGGAAGCAAATCCTGATGCACCTATAACTGCCTACAGGTGAATAGTATATTGTATTTACTTCTAACAGGTGTCGGTAGCTTAATGGTTATGATTGTGCCTAGGTTTTATATTGATATTCATACTAACCTTGTGTATCAGTTATTCATACAAACCATCTTTATGCACCTGGCAGGTATCACTCACTTTGTGCGTACATGGGGGATGATGACATGTTCAGTTCAGATCTCAGTGAGGACCAGTTGAGGTTGAGACTTGGTCATCTGTCAAATACACCCTGTCAGGTGAGCTCTGTTCTGTACCTTTCAGTTCTTAATTTATTTAGGCGCTGAGAAAAATGTTGACATTTACCTTAATGCAGTGCTTGATAGTTATATAATAGTAGCTTCCATAAGCATAACATAATATTAGTTTGATCCCAAATTAGTTGGTGGTCATTCAAATCATCCGTTATTACTTCTTGCTGTTAACTACTTGGAGTAAAGATGGTTATTGTTACAATAAATTTTGGATGGCTCATGCCCACCAAGCAGGTGGATTTTCTCTTTCTTCAAGGCCATTAACATAAACTAATTGAGTGGAACTTTTGTTTTAAACTCATATTTCCAACAACTTCATTTTATCATTACAACTGTTAAATATTAAAAGAGCACCCTCTTGGTGGTGAATATTCATGTAGTTGGATGAGCACCATACCTGCCTATTGCCTGCTGTCTCCATAAGTTGCCTGTGCCAGTGATTATCAAGCCTTTTTTCTAATATTAGTATAACAAACATCTGGATCATTTGAAATGAGATATGCGAAAATAAGAACTTGATAACAATTATGAATCGACCAACTGCTGCCAATTTTCATTGGTTTTGGTATTCTGAAAATATGGTCAAATGAATTACTAATCCTACAAATTGGTAAGTAAATATCAGAATGTCTGGGTCTATCTTAGAACATGAAGAAGCTAATATCTCTTTGCCTTTTTTATTTTTATTTTTCAAAATTCAAGGTATTAAGTTGATGTAGTATTGATTCATAACATTCATATCACATTCGGAATTGATGGTGAAAGGCTCAGTAAGTAGAGGCTTCATTTCACTGGTCAGGAATCATATAATAGGGAGTCAAATTTTTATGTAGTTTATAAGAAAGGAAATATAATAAATTTGAAAAGCCAATGCTAGAAAACTTGGCCAGAACAGCATTGCTAAGAACACTCTGATGGATTTGGTTCCCTTGCTGATTTGCCTCTTTATTTTCTAAATTCTCATTAGTGCAATTTTGTTTTGGTAGTTCAGTTTCCTTGTTTATGTAAATTTGGGTTATGCCTGGCTGTTTTCATGTCTATGTATGTTTACTCATCTGCAGATAATTTTCTCCATGGCCGATGAGTATGTGCCTGAGTATGTGGACAAAAAGGCATTAGTTGATCGGTAAAGCTTTTCAAACATCACCCTTAAATTTGCTGAAACATTCATTTGGTTCTTGTAGATTGATATCCATGACCTCTCTTAATTCTTAGATCATTTCAACACAGACTGTGCAGGGCTATGGGGGGTGCTGAGAAAGTTGAAATAGAGTATGGAAACCATGCTCTTTCCAACAGGGTTGGAGAAGCAGTCCAGGCTATTGTGGATTTTGTCAAAAGAGAAGGCCCTAAAGGCTGGGATGACCCATGGCACTAAACCCATTTAGTAAGTTTGCATTTTCCATCCCTGTTAAACCAACCAACCTTGTATTCTTTCTTTTTTTCCCCTCGCTCTCTATGTCCCTTTTGTCCCTTGTTCATTTCCCTTAATATCATTTGTTTGTCTACTGTTAAACCTTGTACTTAAAAGATTATCTGTTATTCCAAATAAAAAAGAAAGATAAAAAAAAAGGCATATTCTTGGTATCATCAATCTTGCATGATACCATACTAAAAACAAAATCCCCCTGCAAAACAGGATCAACTCCCTGCATGACACAAAGAACATGAAACTATAAACTATAAAGAAACAACTCAATATATAGAGAGAGAAGCCATTCATCAAACACACTCCATTACGTTCATAAACTCAAGCACAATGGCATCATCATCATCATCAACAACAACCAAGCTCCTCTCAATGGTCGCACTTCTTCTCCTCTTCTCCGCAAAGCTCACAGTCCCCTACCCCAGCAACCCCTATTGTTTACCCCAGTACGCCCATGCCAACTGGGCCTGCTACTCTGTCCTCTTCGACAAACCATCCAACGGCCCGAGCTCCGACGATCACGTGGCAGTCTCAGTCGAACACCTCTCGGTCAAATCCACACCATCTGGCTCAGTTGATGCCATGACAAGCAGGCGAAATAGAAGGCACGGGCGCACTGACAGGGTTAACGATGATGACGACGATGACGATGACAAGAGGGGTGATGACGAGTGCTGCCACGCGCTCGAGCGGGTGGACAACGAGTGCGTGTGCGACGCTCTCACAAAACTGCCGTTGTTTCTCACTGTGGCCGAGCATGACTACCGTATCAAGGTCCGCTCCAGCTGCAACGTTACGTTCGAGTGCGGCATGCATGGCGAGATGCACAGGGGTTAATTAATAGACACTTCGCTTCCTAATAATTAATCTCACTTTTCTTTGCTATTTTTACGTTCGTTAATAAGCTTGCCTTTCCATTATTATTATTATTATTATTATTACATAAATGTCTGCTTATCTTTCTTTTATTGTAATAATGTCTGCAAATTAAATAAGCTGCGCACCCCTTGTATTAGCATTTACTTTTCTTGTAATAATACACACTTGTTTAAATTGCATAATATTGTATGTGTGTCTGTGGTGGTTTTGATATAAATTGGTCATTTTAAGTGGAGGTATATATGATGGATAAATAAAAAAAAGGGAAAATTATTTTATATGTGAGAATAATTATGGAAAGTAATACATTTAACAAAGATTAATTAAATTCCTAAAGTGACGTTGTTGTATACATTTTTTTAATAATATTATTTTACACTTTTAGATTGGAAAATGTTTTGATTTTCCAATTTTTTAGCAGTGACCCGTGAACCTTGACATAATAAATAAATTGTCAGAATTATATTACTGTATTTGTATTTGTAAAAAAAGATTTTTATTATTTTTTATTTTTATATGCATCACCAGATATATATATATGACTGTATAGTAACTAATTATATCAATTTTTTTATTATTTAGTGTATTAGCTCTAATATAAATTTAATCCATTTGATCTAGCGAAATAACTTTAAAAATTTTGAATTTATGACTTTAAAGCTACATGAATGTGAGAGTTTAAATATCCATCTACTTGGTCTTTTTTTTTTATTAGCTTATCAAGTTCGAACATTTCAAAATTTGATCAGCTATGTTAAATTGATAGTGATAATATTCTAGAGTTTTTTTTTACCAAATGGGCAAGCTTCTAGGTAATTAGTAAAGGGTTAGTGCTGCTAACCATTTTTTTTTAAGTAAAATTCAAACTTTAACCATTTTTTCTTTATCCAAAGAAGGCAGAGTTAGTGTTGTTAACAACCCAAATAGCAAACCGAGTGACTTTGGCGTTATTAAAATATTATACATACTCATTCCATTTCAAAATACATATCCTTTAAAATATAATTTTTTTAAAATAAAAAACTAATTACTAAAAAAAATTTTGAAACTATATATATTTTTTTGAAACTATGATTACAATTCTCATTATTTATATAATTAAAATTTAAAATAAATAATATTGAAAAAATAAATAAATATTGCTTTAGTGTTACAGAAGGACAACTGTTTTGGATAGAAAAAAAATACTCAAAACGACTACTGTTTCAATATACAAGAAGTAATAAGATAACATTAATTTCTCACATATTTTTATTCATAAATCTTATGCTAATAATTAAGCGTCACTTTCAAATCAATTTAAAGTAAACACACAAGTCCACTCCCAAGCTTGTCACAAACAAAACAACCACGTAATGCAATTATAGCCAATTAATTTTGATTAAAAAGAGCTTATTAACTTAGATTTTAAGATTAAGACATGCATTGATCATGAGATTGAAAAGAAATGATATGACTCCTTTTTGTCATTATTTGGCAACTAGGTTTGCCATACTTCCCAAGTAGTTTCATGAAGACAAGGACAAGTGATGGAACTCTCATTTCTTTGGACTCTTTCTTCCCTTCTTATAGGTACCACAAAATCAAAAAGATGGTTCCCTTATATAATGCTCCTCCTCACCATTCTTTTTCTTTTTGGCTAAGCAGTCAAAACCCTAGCTTCTATTTCTATAGTATTTCTTTTGTCTTTTCAATTTTTAGGACATGGCCATATCTTACTGGTAAACAGGTAATTTAGGGGAAAAAAAAATAGGTTTTAGGGTTTCTATCTTTTGCTATGCTATGAGCTTAATTTTCAGCGTACTGTAATGTTGAATGGTGACCAGTTATTTATTTATTTTTAGTTAGAGATCATCCTACTTTAAGTTTCATTTTTTTTTTTTTTGGAGTTACATAAATTTAAAATATATAAAAACTATAATAAATTAGTTAAAACCAATAATCATTTTTTTTTAAGCTTGTTTCTAAAAAGAAAAAACTGATTTTATCTTGTTATTTTTTTTTACTATAGAGATATCTTATTATTTCTGGTTGTTAAATGGATATCCAAACTTTATGCATTTTATTACCACTTTTATTTTTTCTTTCTTTTTATTAATATCTTATATGTACTATTTTGTAATATATTTTTTATTTAATATATTTTGAGTAATTTATATATTTTTTGTTTAAAAAAAATATCTGGTAGTACGCAATGATTATTTCAAAAGATAATAATTCATACTTTGTTTTAAAATATGTTACTAGATAATGCATTATCTAAATAAGCACATATACAATGTATGCATGGATATTATCAAATTAATAATGACAAGGGTAGAGTTGAATAAGGTTAAACTAATATGGATGCAATCATTTGATTAGAGACTGGTGGGACTCAATGATTGACCGGACCTGTTAATTTTGTGTTAAGACATTTTGTCCTCATCTAATCTTACAAACTTCTAAAGTTGACATGTTGGGAAATATTGGATTAAGTCACTGTTTGGATTCTCTTGGATTGAGCATAAGAGGCGAATGCCATCAAGATTCTTCCTTTTTCTAAAAAAAATTAACAAAAAAATATATATTTTTAATTTATAATATATATCAAATGTGAACGAATAACATTAGTAACATATACATACAAGAAGTTAATACTTCAACTCATCCTTCACCCTGCATATAACTTGTAGGCAGTAAACCAAAAAGGTCGTTCGCTATTTTTATTGTTTATTTTTCCTTATTAATTTACTTTATTTTTAATGTTTTTCTCAAATTTTAATTTTATTTTTCTTAAGTTTTATTTGAAAATGATTTGATTTTATTTTATTTTGTTAATTTATGGATGAAGGATAAGGAGTAATAGCATCCACTAAGAGAGGGAACCATTTGACTCTAAAAGTCTCGCAATAATATGATTCTAATTGGGAAAGGATTTGCATTTTTGGGGCATGCTATTGTTGCACTTAACATGAAGTGGATCTTAGTGGGTCTAACATTTAGGATTGCAAATGTCTATTCCATCAAATAACACAATCTAAGCTGCCCTTCTTCAAAGGGATATGTTTTCCATTCTATTCTTGCACCCAAGTAATAATACTAATGATAAATAAATAAATTATGTTTGTCAATAAGTTATTGGCTGAAATTGTGCTTTGTTTTTGGTGATCTACAATTGGTTTTGGTTTGGTTAATTGATATATAGTTCCCATTAAAAAAAACCCAAATTATATAAGAAATTATGCATTCCAATTTTAATTACAAGTGCATGCATCTCAAATCAATTATTTTATGAAACAAATTTAAGTAATTAGAGGATATTTTGATTTCCATATATTTTTTATGTTTTTAATAAAAATTTTATATGAAAATTAGAAATGAAAAACATTAGTATTCTGAGTACTTACTTTTTATGCCAACTCATTCACATATACAAATAATATTAAATTTATTACATATATGTCAAATGTCTTTTCAAAAAAAAAAAATTTAAGAAAACTATGCCTAAAGTCAACCTAAAAAAAGGACTAAGTATCAATTTCCAAGTTTTGAATATTTTCTTAAAAGATATCAAAGTTAAGGTTTGGCAAAATGTCATACATCCCAACATTGGCCTAATGCTAGCTCGTTCCTACCCTTGTGGCCTCAATTTTAAGGTGAAGACTCCCCCCAACACAACCTAACTTCCCTGTGGACAATATCACACATTACCTAACACTAACTATGTTCAATTAATTTCCTACCTTCCGTTGATAATATTCTTTATTGACTTACCTAAATACACGTAATAGCCTCTTCAAACATGACTTTATGACAAGGTAAGAGTCAGCTCTTATCCCCATTTCTTCTTCCATTGTTTTTTTTATGTCATAAACTTAAATGTCAATCAATAATTACTGTATAGTATAATTAATTTTTTAAAAAAACATCGAGTTCATAGCTTAGCAGGATGGTAAAAAATTTTCATTACCCTGAGTTTAAATTCTTTTGACTGTAACAAAATGGTAATAAATTTTTAGTGTGAACACAGGCTTACAACCCGAGCACTTTTTTATATGTATGAGTACAAAACTCAATAATTAATATTCAGTCTTGCGTACGCCCCTGACTAAGTATGTTTATCACATTTATTATAATAATAAAAATCATTCAATGAAAACATAAAAACTTTATAACCGATATCCATTAATGCTCTTAATTAACAAAAAAACACAAACACTCAAAACAAAGAAACCTCCCAAAATGTACTCTCTTAGTACAAATCATTAAAACACCTCAAACACCACACATTATATCATTTATAATTTATATTAATATAACAATATAATATCCATCATCATCATCATTCAGCACGGGTTAGCTCTAAGATACACGTGCGTGCGGCAATGGCTCCACGCACTAACTCCTCACACAAGCGCACACGCTACGCTGAGGCCCCCATCGCCGCGAAGTCCACAACCCCATCGACATCAGCACCGGCACGGCTTTTTTCCGGCAGGTCACCGACCATGAAGCGCTGCACAAGCGCAAAGCTCGGCTTCAAGACTATCTCCTCCCAGCTAGAACTTCCATCGAACACCTTGCTTGCATCCACCCGGTTAAGGTCCCAACCACACTCCAACCTCAACCTATTGATTTTCAAGAGCTGTCCGCACGTTAGCCTGCACGTATGAGCCTTCATGTCATCGATAGCCTTACCGAGAAGCAAAGCCAGCGTGTCTGAGTCAGCGCCGGACGCTTCGGCACAGAAGTAGTCTTGCATCTCGGGCACACCGATGGACCTACGTATCCCGCGCGTGCAATCAGATTCCGGGTCGAACACCGCGCGCACCTCGTCAACCATGCCCATGTCCACCATCTTATCCACGCGTTTCCTCACGAACTCGTGCAGCATGTCACTGTCGACGTCGACCCAAAGGAAGTAACATTCGTACTTGGCTCTAAACTCCTTGTTTTCACCGTCGACGAGTTCTTCAATGAAGGAGTTGGAACCACCGGCGATGATGGGGACATGGTCACGAGAGAGAATCTCGTCTATGGCTTTCATGGCAGCACGGCGGAAGTCAGTGGCGGTGAAGTCAGTGTCTGGGTCAACGCCGCCGATGAGATGGTGAGGAACAGTTGCACGTTCCTCGTCGGTGACTTTGTTGGTAAGGATGTCAAGGCCTTCGTAGACTTGCATTTTGTCGGAGTTGACGACCTCGCCGGAGAAGTTCATGGCTAAGTCGATGGCAAGTTTAGATTTTCCGGTGCCGGAAGCGCCCATGACGAAGATAACCTTGTTGTTCTTGGTAAAGGTGGTGGGATTCAAGTGGAAAGGGGTGATGGGTGAGAGTTGGAAGGGAGGTTGGAGGCCTTGCCGGCATCCTAACGGTGTTGTTTGCAGTTGTCTTTCCGGCAGGCAGCCCTGCGGGTTTGGCCACATAGTCATCATCTTGTTGTTGTTGTTGTTCTTCTTCTTCAACAACAGCAACAGCAACAGCAACAGCAACAAGAAGAACAAGAAGAAGGAGAACAAAATCTAAGTAATGGGTTGAAAAGGGTAGTAGCTAGTGAAGCTTGTGTTGATATCTTTCTTGATGAATAGCATGGTTTTGATATCTTGATGGAGCTTGTTATATATATAGATATGTGCGTGTGAGTGTGTAGATAATGGGAAGTGGGTGTGAGTGTGTGTGTCCGACAAAATAATTTTAAATATAAACTTATATTTTATATAAATATAAATAAATAAATAAATTTATATATAAGTTTAAAAATGAAAATGAAATTGGTAACGTAGTAAGAGAGACTTACGCGGCAACTAGGCATTTAAAGCAGCGAATAAAAAGGGGTAGTTAGAACTCTTGTGAGGGAGGGAAATATATTTATATAGTAACAAAGTTTGACATGCATTGATGTATACCAGAGGCTGAAAAAGGAAGAAGTTGAAAGAAAAGGGAGGTGAGTGAATTAGTTTGAATATATATATAAATTCTAATGGAATAAAACACATCAAATAAATTTTTTTTTATATAAAAATGGATAAAGCACGAATTTATTGAAATAAAAGACAAATACAAAATATACAAAACGAAAAAAAATAGACAAGTGGCTCTCACTAGTGGTGAAGAGCTGAACTAAAGGAAGACAAATAGATGAATTGTAGAATAAAAAGGCAGAAGCCTACAAGACGAAAGCCATCGCGCGTCTAATAGCATAGATCTACATAGGTTGAACTAGGAGTGACCTACTGCAAAGCAAGTTACTGATCAAAATCGCTTGAATATTTGGTAGCCCTTGCGTTGATGAAATTGAGTGAGTGCTTGATGTTCTGGGAAGCATCGTGGTTATTTGCCGTAGCTGTAAACCAAGAAAGAAGCATATTAGCAATATTAATCAAAATAGAGTAGGTAGGTAGTGTAAGCAGTTGAAATATGAAACTGTTCCTTTCCAGCAAAAAGTTCCACATGACGGCTCAAGTAATAAGATCCCATAGTTTACATATTTTTATCTATCATAGTTTTTTTTACGATTATTATTTATTCACTAAAAAAAATGAAATTCAATTCCTTGTTAGTTATATCCTATCATATATGATAGTAAGTATTCTCTTTTATAATATCCAATATATGAGTAAAACACCTCCAATATATGTATTTAGGGTCTTAGGTTTGATCAAATACCAAAAAATTTATAATGTTTTAAAATTTTAAATAATTATGGTTATTTTATTACATGATAGAAACTTTCTTTCTAAATTATAATTTTATTACATGTATCTTGCAAAAGGAGAAACAATATTCAATGAATAATCATTATTGTTTTATGATATAATAACGGCTCAATGATTTTTTTATTTATTAATTTAAAGATGACAGGCATATTTATTATATTTTATTAGAAAAAAGAATAATAACAATAAGACATGTAAACTATTTATTATTATTTTTTATACCAAAAAAATTTATTATTATTTAAGATATATAACATAAACAATCTTTTTACATTATTTATATTACAGTAAATTCAAATATTATACTTCCATATTACTTTCAATTGAAAATGGGTCATTGAAGAGAAACAATCAATAGTCAAAAAAAGTAATGAATTTTCTTTCATTGAGGTACAATCAAGTTACAATCACAGGATGTGGCAGTGAGGCATAATCCAAAGCACACATCACAAACATAAAAATGAAAGGAAATTGATGTGGGATATAAAGGAAGATCTCAAGGCCAATGTGCCATTCATGTCATGGTCATTAGATGTACTAATTTCACATGTTTGTTATTAGATATTTTAATTTATGATCCTATTAACATTATAATATATAGATATATAGAGAGGGGGCTCGTCCTTTAGGGGCGTTCTTAGATGTCCCACAGTACCATTGGATTTATATTCAATAGGAACCATCATTTCATACATCATTTCATACACAATACTAAATAGTATTAAATAGAGATGAACAATAATTTTATATAAATTTTTATATAAATAATAATCATTAGATGATGTTCTAACGATTATCATCAAATATCCTTATAACAACAATTCCAAAAAATTTGTGATGTTAATATTTACCCGTGTATATATATATATATATATATATATATATATATAATTCTAGAAAAAAATGAAAAGAAAAAACACCTAGTTTATCAAAATTCAAGAATATATATTAAAGTGCAATCCACCTAAAAAAAATTACTATTGAATAAACACCCATTGATTTCTATGGTATCTCATAGATAAATTAATAAAATGAAGGGGGCCAGGGTTATTCGAAATTCCATAAATTCGTGTTCTAATTACAATATACTTGGTTAATTGACATTGGTTCTTTAGCTAGTGAATTTTACTTTGCTCTCCATTTCGGTTGTTTTTATAGTGAAAAACGAAGGGATTGATTCTTGATTTAAGCTTTTGTGAGCGTGTGTATGTGTTTATTTATTTATTTATTTTTGTTAATGTTTTGACAGGGTGCTTATCTTGAAAAGAAAGGAACAACATCTTGGAAGTATTGGTTGGCAGTTGTTTTCCACAAGCAGTGGCAAAAAGAGGTTCCATATTGATGGAATATATTTTTGGTGCTTTTTCAGCAAATTGTATCAAATGGTACAATATTTTTTGTGATCAAAGAGCCTCCGTCTCTTTCAAAATTATTTATGATTAGATCAAAAGCATTAGATGACAATATTACATTAAAAAGGATTATATAATAATTAACACTACTACTACTAATAATAAAGGTAAAAAAAAAAAAAAAATTTAAACTTGAATTTGTTTTTTATTTTATTAAGTTTTGTTAATAAATTTATATATATGTCTCTATATATTCTTAGTGGATTTTAATGGTAGGTAGTCCATCTAAGTCTGATTGTTTATCAATACAATATATAGAGATTGGTATGGGTGCTTCCAAACATCTCATTTAGTACTTGTGAGAGATTGTCACACCGACATTGTGAATCTAATTGGAATTTAGCATGAAAGAGCAAAGAGACAGTGTCAATCTAAATTGGAGCTTTGGAGGAAAGAGCAACAGAGACAAAGTCAATCTAAATTGGAGTCTAGGAAGAAAGAGCAAAGAAACATAGTCAATCTAAGTTGGAATTTAGGAGGAAAGAGCAAAGAGACACAGAGAACTTTGGCGGAAGAAGCAAAGGATATTAATTTGTCAATATATCATAAATATATAATATTTTTTTAATAATATATTTTTTTGATTAATATCGTCATTTGTGTCTCACTCAAAGTTCCGATAAGAAAAAAAATATATATTCAATTATTGAAACAAGAATTTATTACATGGGTGAAACCTTCACTAGAAAATAAGTGAAAAAAATGTTATATATTATTTGGTATAAAGTTAATAGAATAGCATCGATCAGTGAAAGAAGTTTTATATCAGAATATTTATGAAATAGACTTAATTTTAAAAAATTAAAAAGAATAAATGAGGTGGACAAGAGTTCACCGCAAAAAAAAATTATGACATAAATTCAAATATGTTGATTAATAAAATTAAATATAGAGGAAAAAAACAAAAGCAAAACCGTATTAATAACTAATCAAATGTGACTCTAAAAAAAAGAGAGAGCAATAGTACTACTGTGAATATTCTATCCGATGTGATTTTTATGTGCACTCAAAAACGTCTCTCAAAGTCGATGTCCATTTCAATTTGACTCATGATAGTCACATAATTAAAGTAATAGCATACAATTTAATCAACTTAATCAATCAATTGACTAAAATTATAAACATAAGATTGAGAGCATTATGAGTATATGAATTGGTGGGTCTCCAAATTAATGAACAAAATGAAGTCATGATCAGATATAGAGTTGAAAATAATAAATTTGTGGCCATATATGCAAGAGAAAAGATCAATGCATAGATTATAAGAAGAAATGGTGAGCACATAAAATAACAATGAGGTGTGCCTTGAGATATAAAGGGAAGCATTCATCCCACTATCATCAAATCATTCATTCATTCACTTCTTATATGTATCTTAATCACTCCACCACCAATAAAAATATGAAATATCAACTTTGTCTTCTCTATTGTTATTAATTTTCATTAAAAAATTACTTGTAAGAATAAAATTATTTAGCGTCTTCACTGAACTTGAACAATTGTTCCAAATACAATATCAAGAAACATAGTTTGGGGACTTCAATATCCACTAGCTTGCCAGCTAAATGGTAATTGAATAAATGTAGAGTAATTAATAATTCTATTGCCAAAAAAAAAAATATTGTTATTATTTTTTTGAACCGAATCGCATAATTTTGCAATTTAATAAGTTACATTATTTCACCTTATAAAAACTATGAGCTCAAGAACACCTTTAGTATCCAAATATCTCGAATCAACCATAGAACCTATTTAATTAGTAGAACGATAATGATTTTAGTCAAACTCATCTAAAAGTTTTTAGAAGTAGGCTCGTGGCTTCCCCACTTATTTTATTTATTTTTTAAATAAACAATAAGCAAGAACATTATTAAATACCATTCTCTACATATCTAATAAAATAATGTTATTGTTAGTGGTTGTTAAATTAATAACCGTCAACTAGCATTATTCATCATTGCATTAGAAGCAGGCCTTAGCTTTTGCCAAACTCTAAAGGCTTCTTTCTTTTATATAATAACAAAAGAGGAAATAAGAACAAGAAAAGAAGTCAAGCATTCTTCTACTCATGGAGCTTAATTCCCTCTTAAAGTTCCACTTGGAACTTAAAAAATCAAGCCTTAAAAAGATTACTTATTTTGTACCCTAGTGTGCATCTTTTTTGTTATTGTTATTTTGTTGATATGGTTTAGCATCTCATACAACCTCTTTTATATAATTTTAACACACTTAACACACAGATACATATATATAAAGTTTAAGATGTGATATTTTAGTAGGTTTTGAGTTGATTGTGTTTGGAGATTAGTGCTCTAAAATGAAGTTAGAATGAACACTTAAAGAAATGGCCCCACAGTGGCGGTTAAGCATGATACCTACTAAATCTTTGGCCAAGAATGGCCTACTAGAAATAAATTGCATAGCATTTGATTCCCATATATATATATATATGTCTATCTATCAATCCATGTATGTTTATTTATTCTGCATGGAATGCGGCATCTTGTTCTCTTTGCCTTGTGACCTACATGTCTCTTGTGCGTGTGTGTGTGGTCCATTTGCTCGAACTTTTACTTTTAATTTGGCTTTCTAATTAATTTAGCATCATACTACTTGACCTAACTAACATTCAAGGGGCATTTTTGGTGAATATATAGACTCAGAGTTTAGTTCGACAGTAATGTTATAGTATTATGCAAGTATTGTCAGATACCGTAGTAAACAGTTTATTCATTGTACATTGGTCCCTTAGTTGATAAATGTTGTTTGTCTCCTTTTCAGAATTTCATAACATGATGAATTTATTTGGCCGATTTGATTCCTAAAAGTCTTCTAAGCATACACGTGATATTACTCTAATCACCCAATATAATATTTGGTCGAGTTAATAAATCTCCTGAGAGTGGTTAATTCCTTGTAATTGGTACACCACTATACTTATTTATTTCTTAATGATTCTTTTGTGGAGGAGCGCTTGTCGTCTTTGTAAAATAAAAAATAAAAATAATAAATTCAAGGGAATTCTATGTACATTTATGGGTCAAGGTTCAATATGTTTGTTTATTTTCTATTTGCTCTTTATTCCTTATTTTAGTTATTCGAAGAATATCAATAACCTATGATGTGTATAGATTTTTTGTTTCAGAATTTTTATTGGTATTGTTTTTAATTGATTTATTTATGTGATAAATTACTGATAATGCTATTGTTGGATGATTAAATGTAGATATGTATCAATAGCCATTTGAGTCAAGTTTTTTTTTTTTTTTTAATAATTTAGAACTTAAATAGTTGAATTCTAGTTTAGAGTTTGAAATTCAAAATGGATCATTAGTGAGGCCCACAAATATAATCATGAGTCATGACTAATGATTTATGCTCAAGTACTTTTTATATCTACGAACTCAAAATATCACTTAAAGTCTATCGATGATTTTTCTTTTTTCTTTTAATTAATTAAATTTATAATTTATCAAAAGTAAAATTTTCTTAGTATAGTTGTTAACTATTAATACAACATTCTTATAATAAAGAAAACAAAATAGTCATGGTATTGAAAAAATTAATAATTAAATTTATCTATAAAAACACAAGATACATAAACTAATATTTTATTAGTGAAATTATTCCATTAACGTTCCAGCATGAAATTTAGTTGTGATGAGATTTTCTCAATTATTCATGTGTGTGTGTGTTGTGTATAGAAAGAGAAAAGAAAGCAGAGAAAAAATTTTAAATAAAAATAGTGGCTTTCCCAAAGGCCCTTATATATGCTGATCCAGGCCCAGCCCAATTAGTTGCTAGACTGGGCTTTTCCTATCTTTTTTTCACTCAATAATAATAATAATAATATGAAGAAGAACATAAAATATTCTTGAAATTCATGTTTTGTTCCCCAATGGCTACAAATCACCTTAATTTACTCTTTACAAAATAATTACGTTCAAAAATGAACTAATAAACCAAAGAAGAATGAACACCAAATGCACTAATGTTTTTTTTTTCAAAAACGTTATTAGTTAAGAACAGAAATGGATAAATATGCACTAGTTATAGTGGTTTGCAGATCTCGTAGAAGTAAATCCCCCTCTGTCACGCAATCCTACAGACTCGAGACTTCTTAAATGAGTCAAATCCAATGCGAGGTGGGTACCGCTAGGCTATACGGCTTATGCCCAAGTTCTAAATGCACCAAATATTCTTCATTTTCATTATGCAAAATAAATATTGCATATAAAATTATTTGAAATTTAAAAAATAAAAACGAAAAAAAAAAACTGCATTTTGATCTTTGGTTTAAGCATAAAAGAGTATGAGCATGTTCGAAAAGTTCGGCATGTTACTTGTGTTCTTTGATGTGACCTTGGGGACTGGAAACACATGAAAAAGGAGAACAAACTACATCATATCTATATCTACGTATCTATATTCTTGCATTGGATTCTAAAAGATACAAAAGAGAATATATATATAGGTTAATAAATGATGGATCTTGAAGTAGATAGGGAGTTAATTTATAAAAATTATATCAGATATGAGCTCTCATAATAATTGTTCTATAAGGCTGACCGTTAATAATGGAAAGTTCTTTTGACTTTGTTACAAAAGTTCTTTGATGCATGTCTTTTGGTTAGTTAAGGTTGTCTTAGCTAGTATTCATATACATCTTGTTTATCTTTTCCATATCTTTATATATATATATATATATATATATATATATACTCAACTAATGTAACATGAGTTAGCTAGCAATTAAGCCAATAATGTTGCATAATTATAAAAGTGAATTAATTCCATCACATGATAATAAGAATAATAATGCAAAGTTCTCTCTGTCTTTTAAACCACAAGACATGTATCACATAACATGATAGGATTTCATTGTCTCTAAATGACTCTCATTAATTAGCTTTTCTTTTGATATATTGGCAGAGTTTATATAATCTAAATTTCTCAAATAATGTAACATGAGTTAGCTAGCAATTAAGCTAATAATGTTGCATAATTATAAAAGTGAATTAATTCCATCACATGATAATAAGAATAATAATGCAAAGTTCTCTCTGTCTTTTAAACCACACACAGCAAACCTACACACGGACTCAACAACCACCAATAAATGAGTTACAAGTATGTACAAATCCAGTCCAATCTCCTGAGTCTGAGGACCTATCATTCATTCATTCAAAGCTAAAGCTTTTCATTTGTCTGAAAGTAGAAAGAAGAAGAAGAAGAAGAAGCCAAAAAAGAAAAACAAGTTGAACTGAAACCTTTTGTCACCATGCATGCATGCCAGCCAACTCAACACCTTCAACTTCCATGCATGCATGCTTTCAATGCTTTGACCAGCCAGTCACATAGAAAATAGTGCATATGAGATGCAAACAGGATGGATGCTAAACAGCACCATGCAACCACATTAAAGAAGAAGAAGAAGAAGCAGCCAAACTTGCAAGTTCATACCTCTGTTACATTGAATTATAAACTACTAAAAAACAATACTTCAACCTCACCAAGCTGGTGTACATTAACATAGGGTCCACACACACACTTTTTATATATATATATATATATCTATATATATAAAGAGAGAGAGAGAGAGAGAGAGAGGAAGGTGAAGAGAAGAAGGGTTGGGTTGTCAGCATCTAAGGAAGGGGAGAGTTGATGAATATCTGGTATGAAGGTTGGGAGAAGGGTGAGAAGATGGGGGCCAGGAGGTTCACGTGCATGCATGGGCATGGGTGCTGTGGAGAGAGAGGATGAAGACAAGAAAGCATCTCCAATGGCATCCAATGAAGTAGTTATTATTTATTATTATTAATGTTATTATTATCAAACTACAGTGAATTATTGAACTCATTTAATTTTAGTTTTTTTTACCAAGCTTGTTTTTAGTATCAATTTAACTCCTCAAAATGGAACCATTAATTATTGCATGCATATATGTATTTATGTGCTTGTGTGCATAAATGGTTCATTTATTTGTTCTTGCTATATTTATTTTTGAAATTTTTAGTAATCATGTTGCATTGGTTTTGATTGTAATATTGTATCATGAGAAATCATTTTTAAAAAAAAAATTTTTTGATTATTTGTGCTTTGAACTTATCAATGAGATTTTCAAATAAAATGTTATTGTTTGAAATAGTTTACATTATTTTTTAAAAATTTTCCAGGATTTGATAAAGCAAATGATGTTAACGCCTGGTCCAGTTGAAAGACAACCCTAACTTTGCTTTAAAACAACAGACACCATCATCAAATCATACCCTGTGATCAATCAATAAGCTAGCCTTGCACATAAAGCAATTAAATCTATATTTAATTACCTCCCAAAATTTTTTCTCCTTATTCTGCTTATGATGGTTACATCAATTGATAATGTGTCCTTTTGAACTTCTAAATGTTATTATTTCAATCTATTTCATTTTCAACAATAATTAAACTTTTTTTTTTCAAAATTTTGTAAAATAAGAACAATAAAATATAACATCTGAACAACACTAAATATGAGAGAAAGACCACATGATACAACCAGGAATGAAAGTGAAGTTAAACCTAAAGTAAATAACAGATAAACAAAACATACTATATTCAAGAAATAACATTGACATGAGTGTGATGGGTCACAACAAACTCAAGACACTCATAATGAAAAGAAAAGAAAAGAAAAGAAAAGAATTGAAGAAGATGTGCACAGATGAATAGATAGATGGATACAAAGAAAAACAGAGCATGTTATTGAGTAAAGAGAGAGTGAGGAACTTAGAAAAAGCATTACCAGTTTAAGGTCATATTCCTTTTGCTTTATTTAAGTCTCTATTGCTTTTCTAAAAAGCAAAGCAAACGAAGTAAAGCAAAGCAAAGCAAAGCAAAGGCTTGTGCTAATTAAGGCTGTGCCTAATTATTAGGTCATATGCTCTTCTTTCTCCTCTTTCTTTCTTATCTTTTCTTTATTTTGTTTTGAGACCTGCCTTGCTAATAATAACTGGTAATAAGTCTTTTTCTTTGTGTATCTCTATCTCTCACTTTCAGGGTTGGGCTTGGTTGTCTCCACTTTCTAGGCAACCATGCAATGAGTTTTGGGAGAATGATCCATGTTTTCTTTGTCTTGGATTTTGGACTTTGCACTCTCTCTCAAACTCACTCACTCACTCTCTTTGTGCATGGAATCAGAGAAAGGAACACACAAAAGAAATAATTAAAACAAGATTGTCAAAGATGAAATGGAAGGGTTTGTTATTTATCTTGTGCATTCTCTTTGTTCCTTTTTGTTCTTGTTCTTAATTTTATCATGTTACTAAATTTTTTATTTGTATAAAATGATGTGAGGTTGATACATAGTTTTGTGGGTGCTTTAGATGTTTAACATACAAATATTGTTTCTATTATATGTTTATTATCCGTGTGTATTAAGTTACAAACCCAAAAAAAAAAAATTTTGAAGGACCATATTACACAATCAAATGAAGCTTTTATTTTATTTTTTTCCATTTATTCAATAATGATTTAAGGAAAACAATGACATCTAACACCAAAAACGTAATTATTATTTTTGCACATTATAATGCTATATAATACAGATAATTTACGGAAGGCAATTGTTTCTTAAATGTTAAAAGTATCTTCCGTTTATTACATATCTATTTTTTTAAAAATTTAATTTCAGCATCGATGGGTTTTAATAACTTTGTTGTTTTGTTGGTATGATGTATTTTTATTTGATCACGTACAACTATTTTTTTATTATTTATTTTTTAAAATAAAGTGATTAATTTTTTTAAACAAACATGGGTACCTGTATCGATATATAGACGGGCACAAATTTATGAATCTCTAAGTCACTGAAGATTAGAATTTACAAAAAACGAAAAGAAAAAATATATAATTATATAAAACAATAAGACAACATATTAGAGTAACAGCAAAGAATTAAATTATTTTTTAATAGGTAGGATATATTATTTATTTCCATTGATATTGGTGGGTCAATGGTTTGATTATAGTTAATTCATATGGTCCAATATTTTGATCAATATTTTATTGTATTTTTACATTTTTTACATATAATTTAATTAGTAAATGTTAAGAATTGAAAATAATGAGACTTCTTGATTAATTATATAAAGCAACAAACAACATAAACGCTAACTAAATTGAGATATATGCTAATTATTCCATATATAAGTAAACAAGCTACTTTTATCTAATTATACACATTTTAGATATTGCTAATATATAATATATTTTTAATTTATCAATTTTTAGTGGCACAGTAATAAAAAATACATTTTAATAAAGCGGTCCAATAAAATGGTGACAAAGAAGCACAAAAATATCTAAACTTTTTTTATTAAATATTAATCCACACTATTGTTGGTTCACCAACTAAAGCCATTGGATCAAAATACCAAACGGTCAAGATCAAAGAACCATCAATAATTTCACGCAAGGACTTAAAAGTAAATATAGAAAATATCAAGGTCTGCAACGTAAAACGTGAATCCAAACAAAAGGCAGGCATTGAATGACGTAGTTATTGCGGTTACGGAATTCGGGTGCGTTCATCTGACACAGTTTTACCTTCACGCTCTTCTCATTACTATTTATAATAAACAAATATTACCATCCTTACACTCACCGCGAGTGACCACATGCTACGTGTCAATTTACTAAAAAGGTTAAAAAAAAAATTATGATGGTGTAAAATATTCATTTTTACTGAAAAGCAGTGCAAGAATTACAAAAAAATTTTTAAAAAAAAGGTGGCTAAATAAAGGGGCAAAAGGAAGAAGCCCAGAGATTGTTTATGGCTTTGGAGAAGCTCCCCTGCTCCTCTCCTCTGTTTTTCTCTGTTGCTCTGTTTCTCTTTATCTTGCTCTGATGGATTCCATTTGTTATCTGGAGAAGTGCTTGAGAGGAAACTAAGATTTGGTGTTATTATAGTTTTGTTTCTCAGAGTTGCTGGAGTTTTGCTTTGTGTTGTGTGTTTAAGCTGGAAGGATGTCTGGCAAGGAAGAGTTTCTGAAGATTCAGGTGGTGTTCATGTCTTTCTCTCTGTCTCTTTCTTTCTTTTTGATATTTTGATTTCTCTTTGCCTTTGCTTGCTTTGAACTCAAGTTCTTGTAGCTTTATTTTTTTTTAAGCTTTTTTTTCTTAATAAAAAAGTTTTGTGTTTCTTCACATTTGAAGTAACAAATTTGAATCTTTGTGGTCTCTTGTTTGTGTTTATGTTTTTTATTTTTATATTTTTTATTTTTGTGGAACAGACTTGTGTTCTTAAGGTAAATATTCACTGTGATGGATGCAAGCAGAAGGTGAAGAAGTTGCTGCAAAAGATTGATGGTATTTGCTTATGTTTATCATTTGGAAAATATCTTGTTTTGCTGTTTTGTTTTTTTTGACTAATTTCTCTAGACAGCATCTCAGTCACGAGAGATGACATATCTCTGGGTGGTCTGTTTTCTTTTGTTCTTTTCCTGTGTCTTCTTGTTCCATTCTCTTTCTCTGTGCATGTTCTTTAACCCAATGAAAAGAAAGATAAAGTGAATGGAATGGTTGTGTGGTGGTTTCAGGGGTATACACAACCTCCATAGATGCAGAACAGGGGAAGGTGATAGTCTCAGGCAATGTGGATCCTGCCACTTTAATCAAAAAGCTTGGCAAAGCTGGCAAGCATGCAGAGCTTTGGGCTTCCTCTAAGGGTGGCAACAATCCCCACTTCATCCTCAATAATCAGTTCCAGAAGCTCCAGCTTGACAACAATGGCAAGGGTCCTCAGAAAGACCATGGAAAACCCCAGAAAGGTGGTGGTAATGGTGGCAAAGATCAAAAGGTAGGACAACAACTTCCACAACTTGACCAGCAAAAGCAGCAGCTGCTGCTGCAACAGTTAAAAGGGTTCAAAGATGTGAAGCTTCCTAATCTCAAAGACCTTAAGCTGCCTTTTGGCAAGGATCCTAAGGCTGTTAAGTTTAACATGCCGGCTGATGATGATGGGAGTGACTATGATGAGTTTGATGACGATGATTATGATGATGAAGATGACTATGATGATCTTGATGGCCTTGATGAACTTGAGGAGGACCTCAAGGCTGGCAAGATGATGAAGCCTGGTGGTGGTGGTGGTCATCAGTTTCAGGGAAATCCAATGGGAAATGACAAGAAGGGGAATGGATCAAATGGCAAGAAAGGTGATGCTGCTCAGCCTCAGAACAAGAATGATGGGAAGAAGAATGGAAATGGAAATGGAAATGGAAATGGCAATGGAAATCAGAACAAGAATGGAGGGAATGGTAATGCTAATAATAATAATAAAGGCAATCAAAACAATAATAACAACAACAATGGTGGCAAGAAGGGAGGTGGCAACAATGGTGGTGGTGGTGGTGGGAAGAGTGAAGGGAACCAACACCCAAACATGATGATGATGAACCAAATGGGCAATCATCACTTGGGAGCCTCTGCTGCCGTGCAAGGCCTTCCGGCCAACGCCGTGCCACCGGGGTACTTACAAGGGGGAATGATAGGCGGTGCACCGCCGGAGGTGATCGCGGCCGCTAATCCGTATCAACAACAACAATACATGGCTGCAATGATGCAACAAAGAATGATGAACGGTGGTGCCGCCGGAGGTTATGATCCTCGGATGTATCCTCCGATGAGTTATGGCAGACCGATGCCGCCGCCTCCCGGCATGGCTTACATGGGGCCACCACCGCCACCTCCCGGTGAGCCTTACACTCACTTCTTCAGTGATGAGAATACAAACAGCTGCTCTATAATGTGATACTTTTGCATGGCATTGCTTCATGTTTGTGTTCACAAATACCAGAGAAGCAATTCAACAAGCAACGGAATGACTACTGCTTGCATAGCATATACATGAACAATGAATGGATGGGTTTTAGTTTTTCTTTTTCTCTTCATTTCAAGAAGAGTTTTTCTTTTCTTTTTTTCTGTTTTGGCTTGAAGGTGGAGTAATTAGGCAAAACTATAATTATGTTTTCTACTATAGTTTTCTTCCTGAGTTGTAATGGAAGCATGAGAGGGGATCTTTCTAGCTTTCAAGTTCTTGTGTCAATATATGTTTCATAAGTTGGGGTAAAAAAAAAAACAAGAAGTTGATGATAATGATGAGAATAATAAGTAGCATTATATCTGATGAATTTTTTGCTTGTTTGTTTCTGGTTTTTAGTGTAAAAATAAATGGGGTTTAAATTGATTTGATTGGTAAGTATGGATTCATCTTTTGGAATGATTTGTATTGCTGTGTTGGTGGTGGTGGTGGTGAATGAATGGCATGGATAATGAAGAGAATGAGAAACTGATTCCCGGGTTTTCTTGCTTGTTTTTGGGGTGGTCAGTGAGTGGGGGGTTTTCAGTCCCTGTCTTCATTCATTCATGTGTGCTTTATGACCAAACTAAACTTTATTGGTTAAACTTGGTTTAGATTTATAAATCTCCTGATAATTTTGATTTAATATCAACAAAAAAAACCAAATAAAGATAATCAAAGTACTCACATAATCCTCGTTATTTATAATGATCTTATCTTTGCTTGCTGTTTAGAATGATCATAATAAAATAATATATATATATATATATATATTTAAAAAAAAAAAAGAGGTTTGGGGAAGAACAGTGTGGCAGAAAGCGAGTTGGGGTTGGGCTTGGTTGGACAGTGAAAATGGGCCCCAGTCTTGACGGTCCGGACCTGAATCACATGGCAGGCATCTTGGGATGCGTTTTGTTTCATTATAGATGTATATATTTATAAAAAATTAAATAAATAAATAAAAATATATATTTATATATATATAAAATAATATGAAGTCTATGAAACTCTAAACCCTAGCTTGCTCTCTCTCTCTTTCATTGTGTTGGAAATGGGTTCATTCTAGGGGTTGTCAAACCCCACGCCACTCATCACTAGTTATGCTTTTTGTTTTTTTAAATAACTTATTAGTAGACCTTTTTACATTTTCAACCTTGGAAACTACTCACATATACTAATATTTGTTTTCTAATTATTATGCAGGACGCTATTAAATCATTTAAGCTTATTTTTTATAAATTTTATACAATATTAATTTTACAGTATGTATAATAAAAAAATTGAAAAAAATAAAAACTTGAAAATTTTCTCTCATACACTGTTGATGTGCTATATGCACAGGACAGACTACTGTTTATTGGCTATTTAGTGAGTTTTTTTTTAAAAAAAATTTCCCATCATAATTATTATAATACAGGAAATATTTATTAGTGGTTAACGATGAGTTCCTATAACTAATATATTTTTATATTTATCTGTCTCTTTATTAATGTTTTTAATTTTGTAAAAAAAATTAAAAAAACAGACATAGTAGAATGATAGTATTTTTAAGTTAATTATGTTCGTTTTATATGCACAACTCACATAGGAGATAAATTTAAATTAATTATTTTTTTTAAATAAGAGTTAAGTTTTAATTTATCTTTTTTAAATGTTTATAAACCACCAATTTACACGTAATATAGAACTTTCATGTAATAAATGAATAAATAAAACATTAATGAGAAGTAGGCTAATTATGAAGATCACATGATATGAAGGTGGCAACCAAGAGCAATAAAGAGCCTTTATTTTTATTCTTAAATTAATTAATTAAAATTTTAATTTAAATAAAAACAAACCCCTCAAAAAAATTTCCGTACCATTGGTTCCCACGCCTCCCGGACTAACCCATTTCCAAACCCTCCAACATGGTCCTTGTTTCCCACCCCACTATACAATATATAATAATAATAAATATATATATATATATATATATATATATATATATATATATATGCACACTTAAAAAAAAAACATTATTTAGTTAAACAAAATTATAGAAATTTCATTTATCTACCATGCCAACAAAAAAAGTGGATGAAGTGATGAAGATATTTAATATCTATGAAAATATATATCTAGTCTTATGGATATACCATTTGGATTTGAATATGGCTAATTGATTTAAATATTGTATTCTTTTTAATTAATTCCCAAAATGCGCATTTCCTTGATTATTTACGGAAATGCGCATTTTGTTATTTTTTTATTATTTTTTTTAACTAATGGCCCCATTGTATTTTTTTAATATTTAAATTTTATTTTTTAATTAATCAGAGGGCCCCATTATTTTTTTAATATTAAGTTTTTATTTTTTAAAAATTGCGGGTCCCAGTAGTTTTTTAAATTAAAAAAATTTTATATCCAAACCCTTATAATTTTCATTATTTTTTCTTACTTCTACTATGTTATTTCTACCTTCATTAATTTTAATCGACTGTTAATAATTTAAATAAATAATTTTGATATTTTTTATAATAATAAAATATTAAATATTTAAAAAAATTCACATGTCAAAATTACTCCCACAACTAAACCAAACTCACTTGATATTTTGAATGCACTAAAACAATTACAAATATTATAAAATAATTCAACAAATACAATATTTAGGTTACATTATGGCATACGACTTGGACCGGCGGCATTTGAACAATTTCGACGATTATGACCTTCATTGCGACATAAACCACAACGTTTTGGTTGACCGTTTTCCTTTATGTTCATTTCATTACGAATTCTATTAGATTTTAGACGCCCTGAAGGTGGTCATATGTTAAAATTATAGTAGAAGTGAGAAAAAATAAATTATAAAAAAATTAATGAAAATTATAAGGGTTTGGATATAAAATTTTTTTAATTTAAAAACTACTAGGACCCGCAATTTAAAAAAAAATAAAAACTTAATATTAAAAAAATAATGGGGCCCTCTGATTAATTAAAAAAATAAAATTTAAATATTAAAAAAATACAATGGGGTCATTAGTTTAAAAAAAATAATAAAAAAATAACAAAATGCGTATTTCCGTAAATAATCAAGGAAATGCGCATTTTGGGAATTAATTAAAAAGAATACAATATTTAAATCAATTAGCCTTTGAATATGTATTTCTTAAAACAATAAAATAAAACAGTAAAAGTATCACATTTTTTTCTAATAAAAATAAATTATCATCTTGGAATTTATAAATTATTTGAAAATTTTTAATATGTGAAAATGGCACTGCATTGAGAGTGATATGAGCAAGAGCTATCTTCACCATCATGAACAATGAATCCCATTAATATTCACAGTGGCAAGCACTTTTATATAAATATATAAATATGGTGGAGTTGTCAATTGGGCCCATTAATTATTTATGGTAGGAAAATAGATACCTCCTTTATATTTTATCAAGCCAGAGTGTGCCTTTTCTTTCTCATTCTTCTTTTTTAATAAGTCCACCACTCACTTATCATTATCTCAATGCTTTAGCCCTTCTTCTTCTTCTTCTTCTTCTTCTTTAAAGTGTTTTGGTTTGGCCTCTTTAGTGGTTCACTCCCCCCACCATTCATATAGATATATATATATCCCACCAACTTCTAATCAATATCCCACCATGATTATATAGTTTTTATCTATTTATCTCTTGTGTTATTCTATAGTATTTAGATGTTACAACTGAATTTTTAATGAACACTCACATGATAGCTTGGCTCAATCAGTCATTTTAATATTAAGCTTGGAATTATCCACACCACAGTGATTTCACAGTGGAATTGATCTTAGTGTTTATCTTATTTGAAGTATATGTATCACTTAGTTCAAAGATTAACTTATGGAGGATTGACAAGGAGGCAATTGTTTATTAGATTTCATTTAATTTTTATATATATTATAATGCCATTCACAAAGTTGATCTTCTATCCATGTGAGAAGATATATATTTAATATTTCCATTAGTCAAACAATTGCAAGAAACTCATTTGTGATCCAAAGTGAACACTAAATTTTATACATTTCATTTGAACTTTTTTTTTTAGCCATGTTTCTTTTAGCTCTTACATCAAATCGTCAATAATTCACATAAAATTATTGCAGTTAGGCATGATATTTTTATGTGTTCATAATTATTAGAGGACCTATATACTAGATAATCATCATAATTTGAAGATTATATAGAAAAATTGATTCTTTTCATAATAATGGTTTAATTAATAATGCTATATTGATAGATACCGAAACGTTTGTCCTTATCTCTGTTTTATATAATCATTAAACTTTATTTTATTTTTTCATAAAATTGAATTTATTGAGAATGATTTAAAAGGTTATATTTCAGTTTAATAATGGGAAAGCTCATAATTGATTAAGTGTGTGTTAAGATTATTGATAACACAAATAGAAGATGTTTTAATAACTTTTTGAGCAATTATAGAGACGATATCTTTTAATAATTTTTATAATATATATACACACATTTGAATGAAAATCTACAGAAATTCTTGTGGACGCTAGAAAATCTAACGATAGTAATTATAAGTTTTATAAATAGTAATATAGTGAAAAATGTGATGCATAATATTTTTATTTGAATCGTTTACTCATTTTCAATAAAGTAACTTAACATCCACAAACAACACTCAAATCAACTCATTCCACACACTGTTACTAATTGTCTACATCTACGTACATTCACACACACACTTATTTGATTACAAGGAGTTTTCGAAGTGTTCCAAGTCTCACTAGATTAGTGACACTTTAATTGATAGGTACCAATGCCAAAAATTTGTATATTGAAATGCTTTTGACTTAAAAATAAAAATATAAGAGGATCAAGGTTTTTTGAAAGTAAATTTCAACTCTTCATGAATCATGTTAATCTTGTATTTACTTCATTAGATTTTTATTTAAAGTTACTCCTCATTTAAAAAAAAAAAAAGTCTTTTAATCAGTGGAAAACGCACAACCATACATAACATTAGGCTCGGTAATTCCAGAAAAAAATAAAATAAAATAATGAATTAGTGAGCATAAACATCTCCTTCTAATTTTTATATGCTTGCATTTTTTTATAGTTATATTTAAAAACAAAAAAATAATTAAATAGAGTTAACGGACTTAGTTTATTGTCATTAGATTCTCTACACATAATGTTTGTTTGAGAAGGATTTAAGATCAAACCTCATGCAAGATGAACGTACAGATATTAGTAATCTTTGTGGTTGTGCTCCATGCTTATGTATAGCTTTAATTTCTCTCAAACAACGGCACTTGTTTCTTATTTGTTCAAAAATAAAACAAAGTTAGAAATAAAACTTATAGGTTATATTTCGTTCCCAAGTCTTGATGTTTTTATAAAGAAATTTAGCAAATATTTTTTAAAACCTAATGAGCTCCAATTATTTTCTATGCCTTCAAATCAGTTCCCCACTTCCCCTTAATTTTTGCCACATTTTTTAATATATTTATGTGCTTTTGTTCATTGTTAAATAATATTTGATATAGATAAGTAATATATTCTTCATTTTCTGTTTTTCTTAAATACATGTTGATTTTTAGGAGAAAAAGAAAATATAAAAATCAAACTTGCAGATCAACACATAAAGGAGGAAAGTAGGAAAGCAGTAAATGGGCCGCTAGCTCTTAAGGGCCCATGGGTTTGACACGAAAATGGGCTTACTCGTTAAGACTTTCATTAACTCTACATAAAAATATTATTCAATTTAAATAAAATCATTCAAGTTTGGTATGCTTGCACTGTTGAGGGAATGGAAGACAAATTGGAGCAACGACTGGAGATAGAGTGTTTTTTAAATGTGAAAGAGAAAGACCTGTTGGGGTGCCCCAAAAATTTGAGGCCCCAACTAATTAATGAAGTTGGCCATCCCACTTGAAACTTGAAAGAGTTAAAAACACTATGCCAATAATGGTAAGGCAAGGGTAAAAAGGTAATTTCAAGGTACATCTTTACAAGTATTTGATCTCTATTTTATCTTTCTTTGAAGTCATGGATTTCTATCTTAAGTGAGATGGTGAATGTGTGTATTGTTGTGGGTTTCCTCCATTGAATGCCCAGATTGTGTTTGTGTATCTCCAATTAGTTAGAGAGAAACCATCTTAACCCTATTGTTCACATAGTGAATGTATCTTAAGTGTCTCTAAAAAAATACTGTGGTTTTTCTCGATTTAAAGGTTTTTTACGTTAAAATCTATATATTGTTTTAATTTATCGCATTTGTTGTTATTAGAGATTATTATATTATTCTATACTACAAAAAGAGATTAGAATCGCAATTACAAGGATTGTATTTGATCTAAGGAGATCATACATCCGCATAGATACCGCATAAGATTGATAGAAAGCTTTGCGGCCCGTATAGAAGTCATATAAGATTGGCAAAAACTTACGGGTTTTTTGCGGCACACATAAAACTCGCATACCGCATACATAAATAGTAATGTTATTACAGTATATCATATTTTTCACTGTTGCATTAACCCAACCAGAAATGATTGGAGTTTTGTTTTTTATTAAATATATTTTTTTAATTAAATAGGAGAGAGAAATTTGATGATGCCGATGTTACAGAAGCATGCACATCATTCGGCACATGAATTTAACCTAATATATTGGCTTAAATAACTTTTTTTTTCAATGGAGAAAGATTTTCCTAAATGTCACTTTGGCCGCCTGAAAAGTAATGTTTTTTATTTTTTTAAAAAAATTAAATTTACATCAATTAATTTAAAATTGTTATATTTTAAAAATAAAAGAAAGTCATAGCTTCACACACAAACTCAATGCGCCACAGCATCTCCTTGATCAATAATAAATGTTTGTTCTCCAAATATGGAAACTAATTATTCAAACGAAAGCTATTAATTAATTAATTAATTAAGAGATTTTTTCTTTAATGAGTTGCGTGCACGTAGCGGTGTTCCTATCCACCTGTCACCCTCGCTTCAAATCACATATCTCATTCAGATCACAAGTCTTTCTCATTAATCAACCTAATTAATTATATTCCGGATATTTCATGCATTGACTTATATTATCAAGTGCTCTCCTCCCACTCACCAGTTCATTCACATATATATACATATTCTTCAAAATTAGTTGTTTATTTATTGCTTTTATTTCAGTCTAACCAGAATATTTAATATATATATTAAAAAAAACAAACACTGATTTTTATAGTACATGAATGTGAGGTAAGATCACTCATGAGTTAATTTTAACTATTTTGCATGCAGGAGCTGAAATACCGATAGTTTTAAAAAAATGTTTTAAAAAAACAAAAATTTATTATTTTGATATTTTACATATTGATTCATATAGTATAAAAAGATTTTTTTTTTCAAAAAATATTATTTTGGCCGCTCCATTTATTACAAACCAGTTTATATAGAATAAAAATTATAATTTTAGAAAAATTGGTAAAAATGTATTGTTTGGCCTAGTGATTTTTATAAGCTAGGATATAACATATAAATAAATAAATATATAAAAAACTATTTATAACATTCTATTGTTCGGTCCTTAATTCTTTTAGTAAGTCTTACATTAAAAAATTATTGACTGTGTCCTATAGTCCATTTTGTTTTTGGTTTTTTTAATTAGATTGGGCAGGTGACAATGAATATGTCGTTTAATTAGTTTAACTATATATTTTTTTAATTTATTTTTTAATAAATTTCTTCTAATTCCACAACTGTGTGCATGCATACCATACTTAAGACTTATTTTTAATGTAACAAATAATTTAATCAAGTAGTATCTTTTTTAAGTTTATGTAAATGTATAGTATTATTTGAAGTTCAAATTCAAACTTCTTTTTTTCAAAAGTAGGTAAATCATTACGTGCTAGCTTCCTCTTTTCTTTATGTAATCTTTCCCCCCCTCCATATTCCCCTCTTTCTTATGTTTATTTATTTATTTATTTATTTATAAATAATCTTTTCTATGCCCACAATATCTCACAATAGACAAGATCATAATACACCGTCTTATCTATCTAAAGCATGTTCAAACATTGTTCTTTTCAATTGAGATTGGATGCCAAAAATGTAGATAATACCACCATTTAAAAAACTTTTAAAAAATTATATATATATAGAAAACTTTTAAAAAATTATATATATATATAGCCACACAAACATACATGCATACAACTATACAAGTAAGAATTATAGCCGCCAAAATATTCCAGTCAAAACCTTGAAAGTCAAACATGTCACACTTGACAAAAATAAATAAATAATAAATCCATTCAAATCCAAACACAAACACTGTTGACCAAATCCAGTTTCCAGTTATATAAATACCACCCAAACCAATCTTCACCATCACCAACTCACCAAGCTCTTTCCAAGCTCACCAATGGCAATGGCGTCATCCCTCTCCATTCTCCTCCTTCTCTTTCTATCCTTCTCCTTCTCCTCCGCCGCCCAACGCCCCAAAGCCCTCGTCGCTCCGGTAACCAAAGACTTCACCACCCTTCAATACCTCACCGTCTTCTCCCAACGTACCCCTCTCATCCCCATCCACCTCGTCGTCGACCTCGGCGGCCGCCATCTCTGGGTCGACTGCGACTCCAACTACATCTCCTCCACCTACCGTCCAGCACCCTGCCGCTCCGCCCTCTGCTCCCTCGCCGACTCCGACGGCTGCGGCGACTGCTTCTCCCCTCCCCGTCCTGGCTGCAACAACAACACCTGCGGCGTCTCCCCTTACAACCCCTTCATCTCCACTTCCACCTCCGGCGAGCTCGCCACCGACGTTCTCTCCCTCTCCTCCACCACCGGCTCTAACCCTTCCTTTCTTGCCACCGCCTCTAAGTTCCTCTTCTCCTGCGCTCCTTCCTTTCTTCTCCGCGGCCTTGCTTCCAACTCCACCGGCATTGCCGGCCTCGGCAAGACCCGTGTCGCTCCTCCTTCCCAGCTCTCCTCCATCTTCAGCTTCAAACGCAAGTTCGCTCTTTGTCTCCCTTCTTCTCCCTCCTCCACCGGCCTCCTCTTCTTCGGCGACGGCCCTTACAAACTCCTCCCCAACATCGACGCTTCTCAGTCCCTCATCTACACTCGCCTCATCACCAACCCTGTCAGCACCGCCGGCAGCTTCAAACAAGGTGAACCTTCTTATGAGTACTTCATCGGCGTCACTTCCATTAAAGTAAACGACAAGGTCGTTCCTATAAACACCACTCTCCTCTCCATCGACGACAACGGCGTCGGCGGCACCAAGATCAGCACCGTCAATCCTTACACTGTTTTGGAGACAAGCATCTATAAGGCTGTCTTGAATGCGTTCACTTCCGCCATTAGTGGGATAAAGCCAGTGAAGACGGTGTCACCGTTCGGAGTTTGTTACAATGCCAGTGATCTTGGGAGCACTAGGGTTGGCGCGGCGGTGCCGGCGATCGACTTGGTGTTAGAGAGTGAGAGTGTTTACTGGAGGATCTTTGGGGCGAACTCGATGGTGGCGGTGACCGAGCAGGTGCTGTGCTTGGCTTTCGTGGACGGCGGCGAGCGGCCGAGGACGTCGGTGGTCGTCGGAGGGTATCAGCTTGAGGATAATCTCTTGCAGTTCGATCTGGCGACGTCGAGGCTGGGGTTTAGTTCTTCTTTGCTTTTCCGGCAGACCACATGCGCGAACTTTAACTTCACGTCGGTTGCGTAGAAGAAGAAGAAGAAGAAGAAGAAGAGGGTGTTTTTAGTATTACGAATATTTTGTGGGGTGTGAATTGCAAAATGGATTTTATTATATATGTAATAAAATAATAAGGTGATTATTGGTGAATAAAAGAGGCTTGCTGGAAGTATTTATTAAGAAATGAAAGGGTAGTTGTGTGGTTTTGTCTTGGTGCTTTGCTCCTTTTGGAGATTATTTATGAGTGTTTCTGTGGCTATGTCTGTTGATTTTAGTACCCAGTCTTTTGCTTTGAGAATTATGGATTTAAACCCCTTTGTTTTTTATTATCAGATGTGGACTAACTCTGTGTTACTTTATATACAATGGTAGATATTGCATTATATTATATGTAATATAATATGAGTTAAAATTTGAATTTTTTTTTTCAGTCAGTATGAACACTTTTAAGAAAATATTAAATATAATAAACTAATTGATCTTATTTTTGGTGAAACATGAATACTCATGCAAAAATTAAATACTCATATACCAAGGGGTTGTTGGTGGATTCACTTTTTTCCTGGAGGTATTTAATAATAAAATAAAAACATTAAAATGGGGAAGTGGTGAGAGTTCGAATCTTGGGTGAGGGCACATTTTTGGTAGTGTGCGGGTGGTCCCTGCGCCCATGTGTGCACGGGCCCCGCTCCCACTTGCTCCGCCGAGGCTTGTGCACGCCCCTGTCTTAGCGGCTAGGCCGCTCATCTTGGCAAAAAAAAAAAAAAAAAAAACATTAAAATGGGGTTAAAAATTTAATCAATATTGTATAAGCAATATGTAATTTATCTTCAATATAAATATATATTTAGATTTCCATTAATAGAAAATAAGCAGAGAAGAAAATATAAAGAGAAAGTAAAGAAAAATGTACCGAGCACCATCAATTACACTGAATTTCCTCTACTTGCTTCTTCTTATTTTCTTAAATGAAGGGGTATTCATATGTCTTCAAAGGTTGAATGAACGATCAAGATTGATTCAATCTGACTGTCCAAAATACCTCTACAATATCACATGGGTGGCTGCTATAGTAAGGTGGTTGCTGCAATGTTGCGGTTGCTATAATGCCTTCTTTATGGAGGTCATCAGTGTAGAAAAACTTTGGTGATATATGCTTTGTTTTATCACCTGTAATATATACCTCTATGTATCTGAAAAATACAAGCACAAGTGTCTTCATATATTACTATAGCATTTTATTGTTACTAATGGTAATTTGCATGATGATTGTATATGTCCAATCATAGATCGTAACCACTGACATTCCCGACTTGTTTCATGGAGAGCTAGGATTTCAGCATTATTTGATAAAGTAGCTGTAAGAGTTTGCTTTGTAGAACGCCATGAGATATCTGTACCATTATAATAAAATATGCATCCAGTCTGAGATCGCCCTTTGTGAGAATCAGACAGATACCCAGCATCAGCAAAGCTGTGAGGTTGGATGAAGATTCCTGTAGATAAAATAAGCTCATATCTGTAGTTTCTCATAAATGTTGTTGATTTGTAATGTCTGTTATTTTATATCCTTCAGTGATTTTCATATATATGTCATTTTCAAGTGATCCATATAGATATGTTATGACAATATCCATCAACTGCATATCGAATTTATTACTTACTGCCATGGCAATTAAAAATCGAAAAGTAATTTCATCCATTACAAGAGAATATTACTTCTCATAGTCAACACCAGCTATTTGAGAAAATCCTTGAGCAACCAATCCTGCTTTATACCTTACCATTTCATTATTTTCATTTTTTTTTCTCACGAACACCCATTTGTAACCAACTAGTTTAATCCTTTTTGGTGTTGGTGCTATTGGCCCAAACACCTTACGCTTTGATAAGGAATTTAGCTCAACCTGGATAGCTTCTTCCCATTTTGGCCAAGTATTTCTTTTTTGGCATTCATTAATTGGTCGTGGCTTGATCATTATTTGTATTTATTTCTAAATCTGTAGTCACGTTGTAGATGAATATGTTACTTATTTCAGTCTCATACCGATTTATTATTTTTCCATCATCTACATAACAAATTGAATTTTCAGTATTTTGAGATATATCATTCCCCATTGATTCTTTTTCATTATCATGCTCTAAAGATTTCATATTTTTCTTTCCTTTCTCACATGGGAGATAGCCCTCTTCATGAGCTTTATTTTTCTGCTTTCTTTATCTAGTAACTGAATCTTTGGTACCAATTGGTCTTCTATGTTTTTGTCGTGGTTTGTTTTCTACTAATTTTTCTTTCAATGGGGTCTTAGGAATTTCAATTCTTATAGGAGCATTAGCAGCTAGTATATATGATTTGGTTATCCTTTTAATATCAGCAAATGCATTAGGTATTTTAATAATCCTTTGAACTTCAAGTTCACAATCGTTGGTGTGACAATCATATATATGCAATCGTGATAGATTCCAATCAATTTCTTTTGTTTTATTTTCAGTAATCATTTCTCCTCCTAATAAAGGTAAGACTGATTCATCAAAATAGCAATCTATAAATGTTGCAGTAAATACATCCTCTGTTAATGGTTCTAAATATCATATAATTGAAGCGGGAATTATAACCAACATATATACCAAGTCTGCGTTGTGGACCCATTTTGTACGATTTGGTGGTGCTACATATACTGCACAACCAAATATTCTTATATATGAAATATCAAGCTTTTTACCCATAATAAGATGATGTGGTGAATATGAATTACATGCAGTAGGGTCGGATCCGTATTAAAGCTACAACATGCAAAATAGCATGACCGATGCATTTGTATACAATTTCGTCCTTAATAACATTGGACGAGCAATAATCTTGAGTCTTTTAATTAATGACATCGCCAACCTATTTTGGGTATATATGTGAGCTACTGGATACTCACCTTGTATATCAACTGTCATACAATAATCATAAAATGATTTTGATGTAAACTCGATCACCAGCATTATCAAGGCAAATTGTCTTTATGGGGTAATCTGAAAATTGTGCTTTATGCCTAATAATTTTTGCCAATAATCTTGAAAAAGCTAAATTTCTTGTAGACAAAAGTAAGACATGTGACCATCTAGTCGATGCATTGATTAAAACCATAAAATACCTAAATGGTCCATATATTGGATGTATTGGTTCACATATATTTCATTGTATTCTTTCTAAGAATTTAGGAAATTCACTAGTTACCTCTGCCGTAGAAAGTCTGGTTGTTAGTTTTTCCATTGAGCATGCTTAACATGCATATTCATTATTTGTTAGGATTTTATAATTCTTCAGTGGGTGTCCATGAGAGTTATTAATAATCCGACGTATCATAATAACACCTGGATGTCCAAGTCTTTCACGCCATATTTTAAATGTCTTCGGGTCTTTAACCTTCTGGGTTAAGACCGTTTGTGATTCCATCACTTTAATACGTGTAAAATATAATTCTGGGGATATATAGGGAAAGCTTCCAAGTACACGCTTTTGGCATGAAATAATTTGTGTAATGTAAACATATTATTTTCCTTCCTTATCAACCATCTCTAAATGATATTCATTGAGGCATATATCTTTAAAGCTGAGAAGGTTCCTCCTAGACTTAGGAGAATATAGAGCATCTTTCATTTGGAAAAGTGTTCCATTGATAAGGTAATAAAATATATTTTTCTTGTCAAAATTATATGTGTTGTCCTGCAATTAATAATGCATTCATCATCAACCATATTTTCTATCAAAACAATCAAAAGAAAATATAACTTTAACATAATAAATAAAACATACTATATAAAGGTACATTGCAAATTTAATCCGTCAAAAAATCATATACATATAAAAATGTATTTTGGGTTATATCGTTTGTAGAATTATTCTCGATATTGTTAACCATGGAGTTGTAAGCAAAATTTGTCTCAAAATCTTTACCCTTCTTATTTTTAAGTGATTCTTTGTAAAGATGGACAAAGTGCATATGAGTCTTGCAAATTCTGAACAATGACCTTCCATTCCACAACGATGACAAGTATCCCTTTTTGTCTCTGGCCCCATGTTGTGGCTTTGTTGTTTTTGTTGATGCACATCAATTTTGCTATCGCGTGGTCCAATATAATTTCGTCTCCCATCACAACCACGTCGTCCTCAACCGCCACGATATTCTCATCCACCAAGATTTTTAATAACCATTACCACGACCACACCATTTTTCTTTGCTCATAATTAATATCAGGCAATGGTGCTGATCTAGATGGTCGAGATTGATGATTCATCATTAACAATTCATTGTTTTGCTCCGCTACAAGGAGGCAAGAAATTAGTTCAGAGAATTTCGTAAAATTCTTTTATCTATATTGTTGTTGCAATATAACATCTCGAGGATGGAATGATGTAAATGTTTTCTCGAGCATCATTTGTTATGTTACCGTCTCTTCATAGAGACATAGCATTGAGACTATTTTAAATAACTCAGAGTTATATTTTTGCACGCTTTTAAAATCTTGGAATATGAGATTTGACCAATCATTGCGTGCTTTTGGCAAGTAAACCATTCTAAGATGTTCAAATCTCTCTTTCAGGGTAACCACAATTCTTGTAGATCCTCAATGGTCAAATATTCATTTTACGGACCATCATCAAGATGATGCCGTATAAATATTATGGCTTTTACTTTATTATCGTTGGGCTCATTATTATTAGCATCAATAGTTTCACCCAAGTTTCTTGCCTTTAAATTGAGCTTGACATCGAGACTCCATGAAATATAATTGCTCTTAGAAATGTGAAGAGCCTCGAATTCCTTTCTTGCAATATTAGCCATTAAATACAAAGTCTAGAAAATATAGGATGTGATTAGAAGAAAGATTAAAGAAAAAGAAAAGTACAAATAGTTTGTATAGAATTACATTAAAATTAAATGAAAATGTATAACAAGATTATGAGCATATTCGTGGTGATAACATATTGTATAAGCAATAAGTAATTCATGTTCAATATAAATATATATTTAGATTTCCATGAATAAAAAGTAAGTAGAGAAGAAAACATAAAGAGAATGGAAAAGAAAATGTATCGATCACTGTCAATTACACCGAATCTCTTCTACTTCTTTTTATATCTCTTGTTATCTATCTCAAAATACATAAATGAAGGGGTATTTATAGGCATTCAAAGGTTGAATGAATGATCAGGATTGATTCAACCCTGGTAGGTGTAATAGTAACAGCGTTGGCGGCTGCTACAATACCGCATATCCGGTTGCTGCAGTAAGGCGGCTGGTATAGTATTGTAATTGCTACAGTAGACATCCATTATTTATTATAATATTCATAATGATCAATGCTTTCAAATCCGTTTTAGGCTTTTTTTTAACAGTAGTTAATTAATATTTTGCATTAATTTACGACTAGGCATCATCTACAAACTAGTTAAAATCGTATAAAATACCATTTTTAGATGAAAGCAAATCAATAACATTATATGTATATAGTTTAGAATAATATAAATAATTTCCAAGCGGCATGCATGTATGTATATCAATTTTTTATTTTTTTCAGGGTTGAATATGAAAAACAAACAGCAACAAAAATCAAAAGAGTTGGGAGCGTTCGTGTTTCACAGGCCTGAAAGAGGAAAAGGCGATGGCGGCGAACGATGAGGCGGTGGACTTCGACGACGACGATCTCATGGACGAGGATGGCCAGGAAGCCGAAGCCATCAACGTACCCAAGATACGCTCAACTATCATCGGCGGCGGCGGCGGTGCCGGAGAGGCCTCTAATGTCCCTAGGAAGATCAAGGGGAGAGGCTTCAGGGAGGAAACTGGGGCTGATCGCGGTGCTCGGTTTGGAGGGCGGGATTTTGATTCTCTCGACTCTGACGGCGGTCCTGGACCCCTAAAATGTTCGGTTTGATTCTCTGATCTCTGTGTTTCTTTCGCCCCCCTTCATTTGATTTATAGGGTTTTGGAATAGATCGGTTTGATCGCTTGTGCTTATCTTCAAGGGTTTGTGGATCACTGCGATTATGCTCGTTATGCAATTCTAGGGTTTTAGTTTTTGTCACGGTTGTTGCGAATGTGTCAATTGGCATGGAGCCGGGACACTTGAAAATCGATTTTTTTGATGGTTGTAATGAGTGTGGAGCCTTTGTATCCATGTAGCAGAGCATGAGATTTTGATGAGCGTTCACTTCAGTCCACTAGAAGTTCTGGATTTTCACCAACATTTATCACACAAGTTTTTAGCTTAAGAATGTTATGAAAGTTGAACTTTTTCAGCTCTGAACTTCCCAAGCATCAATTTTATGCTTTGTATACATCCTTAAATTTGTCCCTCCTAATGTGTGCAGCTATTGAAGGGTGGATTGTGCTAGTCACTGGAGTGCATGAAGAAGCTCAAGAAGATGACCTGCACAATGCTTTTCGTGAGTTCGGACAGATCAAGAACTTGCATCTAAATCTGGATCGCCGGACTGGTTTTGTAAAGGTGCCATTAGCTATTTGATCCAATTTTTATGGTTGAATTTATTTATTGTCGTTTTGTGTTTTCTTGTTTGAATGCATTTTGCTTAGGAAAGTTGCGGTGAGTTAATTATTCAAGTCTTTTTTATATAAAGATTTGTTGTCATCGTGAGGCTTTGTACATTAGGGCCTCTGTAGGTGGGAGTCCTGTACATTGTGCTAATTCTGTTCATTCTCTCTTTTTTTCCCCTTTTCAAATTGCCCTTTATTCTGGGTGTCAGACACAGGGTGTTTCGCCAACTTTTTGGGAGTTTGTTATGTCATTACAGAATAATAAACTTATTCTTGTCCAGACACCGAATTAAACTGGGTTTTGTTTGTCTGTGTCTGTATAACATGGATTTCATTACAATATCTAGGAAAGGTTCTTGCATATATCTGTGCATCTTTATTTATTTCAACATCCCATGTATACTAAAAAGTAGAAAATGTGAGGATAACTAGTATCTACACTGGCAGATTTTGGTAATATTATACTGGGATGGCGTCTATTGTTTATTGGGAACTGGGTCTAGAATTATTTTTTTAGCTTTTGATGCATAAAGTTTATCTTAAGTGGAGATGGACAGCATCGACATAAAATGTGTGCCTAAATGAATGGTGCGAATCGAAGGAAGATTATGTGCCCAGAGTAGAAGTGAGATAATATGGTACAAGTGATTGGTTTATTTTGTTGATAGGTCCAGTTTGTTAAACTGAAGTCATCAAATTTTGGCTCTAAATTATTATAGTGTGATCATTTCTTAATGCCTTGTCGATGTGGGGTTTGTGGTTAGAGTCTTGGAAAATGATTTCTCTACAATTTTACGTTTGTTGTTTGTTGTTTGTTGATTCTGATCTGAGCTCTCGTTTATTTAGGGCTATGCACTTATTGAATATGAGAGCTTTGATGAAGCAAATACTGCAATTCGAACATTGAATGGTACTGAGCTTCTCACGCAGACCATTTATGTTGATTGGGCATTTAGCAATGGTCCTTACAAGCGCAGAAACACTAGACGAAGGTATTCCTTAATTGAACTCTTTCATCTTTCTTGCATGGTGATTTCATCATTTCTCCTTCATGCTTTCTACAACAAGTTTTGAATTGTACCATTCCCAGAGCATGGGTTACAATGGCACTGTTAGTGTGCGCATTGTTTTTCCATTAGGTGGTTGAAGGCCCATTATCAAGTTAATAAATAACAATCTTTCTTGGGCATTATCTACATTATATTATAGATTCCCTTTCTCACATTTTCTGATTATATGCTTCCAAAAGATCTCGTTTCTAAAACCAAACACTAGAGTACCTAAATTTCAGTGTTTAGTTACATCAGATTTCTCTGGTATAAAATACTTTCCACTGTGAGAATAAGCAGGACATACTGAATTTTCATCTTAACTGTTATTCTGATTTGATCAGTATTTGGTGGCAATGTGGTTTTGTAACATATCCGCCTATCAGTCACTTAAGCAGAAACCACATTATTTAGATTTTCAAAATTTCATTGCCCGAGCTGCTTATCGGCTGCCTGATCAATTGCCATTTGCAGGTCTCCACGGCGCCGTTCAAGGTCCCCACCTCGAAGATACTGATGTGATACTTGGCAGCAGCAGTAAAAATCAGAGTGTTTTTTAAATGAGTGAGTTTTGCTGTTATGTTGGCTTCTCTTGACTGTTCTGGAGCAGCCGTTTGAGATTTGGCTGTAATGCTTGTCAACTATGTATTTCTTCGGTTGCTGATGTTTTATCATTTCGCCAGTGAGTTGTGTTATGCTGTGTATGCAAATATATATTTTGTATGAATTTCACAATCGGTTGATGTTTAGGCTTATTAACACAGCATGCTTTTTATTGCTTTCCAGGGATCACATTTTCTGTTTTCCCTAAAAGAAGACAGTGCTAGTGCTGTACACCATCTAAAGGGGGACTAGCTGCTGCTTACTAGTTTACAAGCTTATTTCTGAACATATGAACTGGTTTAGGTTTAACCCATGCTTAAATTAAATGTGGACGGGATCATGTGTGGAATTGATCAATTTATGGTCTTCAGATGCATTCTTTCTTTCAGGGAAAACCCTTGCTACAACACTCATATTTTAGGAACATTATTATTCATACACAAACATCAGGAAGCCTAATTTACAATGGAAATGACAACCAAAACAGAACGCAAATATAAAATGCTTTGCCTCAAACTCATTGCATGTCTTCTTCTGCATTTGGTATCTAATGTGAGGCTGCCACAACAGATCCCTCCACCTGACGACACAGTCAGGATAATTTAATTTTAGCCTAACTAATTGAAGAATAATTTCTTGATTAACCCAATATTTGTTTGTTGATTTAATTACCTTGAAAGTAGCACCACAAACCTCTTCTTCATTAGCTGGAATAGCAGTAATCTTGTTTTTGGGGTTCTCATAGCTCTTCAGACCTCCTAGAACATTGGAATAGTAACAACCTGTAACCCTTAAACAATTAACCCAAATCAACACTAAAACAAAGACAATAAAAGCCAGATTAATATATATATATATATATATATATATATTCATAAAAAAAAAAACATCACCTGGAGGGAACGGAGCCAGGGACTTGCCACAAGAAGCCTTAAGCAGGCCAAGATCATCAGAAAAAGCCACCCATCCATCAGCAGTGATCCCCCAGAACAAAGGTACCTTCCCATCCGGATCCTTTTAATAAAAATATATACACACAATTATTTATTTTTATTAATCCAATAAATATATATATTATAATAATGTGCAGTGTCAACTTATTACAGAAGCAACGAGCAGGGTGGAAGTGGTAGTATCAAAGACAAGAAAAGAAAAAGTCCCAGAGAGATGAGCAAGCATGGAAGTAAGAGGATATGGAGCCCGGTCTCTAAGAGCCTTATAAGCCTCCAACACAAGCACTGCCTCGTTTGCCATTTTGCATAAGCCATAGTACTGTTTCAAGCTTCCCATGTTGTCCAGCATTCCACTGAACAAGCAGTATATCTCATCCTTCACTGCCAACCTTCTACATCATCCATTTACACTTGAAACATTAATTAATATCACACTATAACATACATATATATATAGAAATATAAAGAGAAAGAGAGAGAGAGGTTTACATGGGACGGAGAGGGGAGTGATGGGAGGAGCAGTAGGAGAGATGGGCTAGAGAAGTGAGTTGGAGAGAGATGGTGGAGTTAGAGTTATGGACGAAGCGGTGGATGAGTTCAGACGCTGGTGTCTTTGGTGATGGTGTCCGGCTGCCGGCGGCGAGTAGCTCGCCGGGAGCCTCCACCACCTCTCCACTGAACACTCCTAGCATTCTCTTTCTCTCTTCTGAACTCTTTTGTGAAGACCACTAGAAAATGGGTGGGTTCTTGATTTATTATTAGATGGCTGGGAATGCCATTTAATGAATGTGTTTTTCTACTTTTTTTCTACTTGATATGGATGGACATGGGCTTTAATGAACCTCAATTATTGATTTGAAATGTGGATAGAACCTAATAATTATCTAATTGGGTAAAGGTATGGAAGTAACCAGTACCTGTCCATGTGATGATACTTTTACCAACTTGCACAATAATGATTGATATATATTTCAAATGTATTTCTGTAAATATTTTTCTTGGTGTCTTCGACCATTTTTGTTTCATTCTAATCATAAATATATTTTTTTAATCTTTGATAGAGAAAATAACACTCTTTGACTATTTCATTACAAAGTGATTCAGAGGAATAGTGTGGAAAAGAGAGAGATGGTACTAACTAAGCTTATCCAAGTGGGGTTTGGGTCTTAAAGTCAAACTGTTTGATTTGGTTGGAAATTAAAGTTCATGCTTGCTTGGCCTTTCCAATCTGCATGAATGAATATGCACAAATATATAAATATATACATTTTTTTTAACCTTTTTGAGATTTGAAAGCCAAGAAGATATTCTTCTAATGTTACAGAGGAAAAAAGCTAACTCAGAAGGCTTTCTCAATAAATTAAAATATATATATATAATTAATGGACAGAAGTTTAGACCAAATTATATTGTTAGAATCCAAGGCAAACTCAGAACAAGAAAGTGTTAACAATTTGGATGAGTTAAATTCCAGAGAGTGCAGATGATGTAGACTTAATAAGAAATCAGAAACCACAAGAGTAAGAGTTAGTGGAGAGGGTTGCTGTTGCCATCATGCAATGCAAATACATGGTAGTGCTGGCCTGAATGTTCTGTGGCTGTTAATTTTTTTTTCTATTTTCTAGAAAAAGAGAGAGACATACCTAAAGCTTAACAATGATGTATCAACATATAAATAAATAAATAAATAAATAAAATAAAAACAATAAATGAAAGGGAAAAAAAAATAAACACTTATCTCAGCCTTTTCCCCCCTCATACTTTGGAAAAATATCATGTTTGTGACTCTAGCTTAAGGATGCCAAGCATGCATGAGCATGAGTTCATTGATAGACTAGAAAATGTCCCGGGCCCATTTGGTTGGTATTTGTCAAGTATCTTTTCTCATTTATTGGTCTAAGCATATAGGGATAAGTATGCAAATATTTTCATGGAAATTAAAATAAATACAATAATACTATTAAATAAGGATCACTCCATCACCTACCATCTAAGAGTTTAATGTTATACCATCTCATCAATTTATTAAAATCTTATCCATCAAACTATCTTTCATGATAATTATATTATAATAATATAAGATCCACAATTATTTCACTTATTTAATAAAAATAATTAGTTGATATATCCATCAAAGATTTGTATTTGTTTAAAATACATTGTTGAAATATTTTAAAATATACACGAACTTTTATAAAAAAAATAGTGAAAAAATGTGGGTGTGTCCCAGCCTTTTCTTTTAAAAATATGCCCTAACTATAAGGGATCCTAATGCAATTCCTAAGAATCAATTTAAAATTCTGAAGGGGAAAAAAAAGGAAACAAATGTATTACCATCATAGTGAGACAAAATATAAAATAAAATAAAAATAACAATCTGTACTTATTCTCTACTAGGTATCTGGCAAAAACAAGGAATTCCTATATAGTCAAAAGACAATGGAGATTGTGAGATCAAGTAAAGCATGACCACTGTTCTTGATGAGAAACAAACTTTTAACATAGTTGCTTGTTCAGAGAAAATCATAACTTTAATCACCCTTAACTGGATGCAAGTTTTGCTAACAAGTTTCTGTATATGCATAATCATTCTCTTTCACTTCCCAATTTTGACAAAAATAACAGATCAATCCTATGAATGAGGAAAAGATACAAACCCAAATGGTTTATTGATCTTAATATCAAAGTTCTGCATATGGAAATATGAATGAAACTCAGATAATGATTTCCTAAAGAATAGTCAGTCGAACTTTCAGCTGAAAGCATGTTAGTTTAAGTCATTCACAATAGTTTTCACCAAGATAAAAATAAAAAATTAAGCACACACACACAGCTGAAGAAGTATAAAAGTAAAGAAATGCACTTTCTAATTGTGCACTGGTTATCTCATGCAAGTTATCCACAACTTTCCAGAAAATTCAGCATAAACACAATGCACAAAGAGACAACTGAATGATGTGATTTATTGCTGTCTGCAAGCAGGAAAAATGGCATGGCATTAACCAGGGCCTGAAAGCAATTTTTGTTACATTAAACAGACATGCAAATTGCTCTTCTGGATAGTAGTATCAAACTAGGAATTTAGTTCTATCAACCAAGGCTCATATATGACATTCAGACTTTGGACATGCAAGATTTAACTTCCAATGCAGCTATATTACCAGTGACATTAAAATAGTAAAGCACATCTATCCTATCAACGATTTTACATTTTTATGCATGCATATTCATGTCATTTGTCATATTTAGAGTCACAAAATTTTCCATTTGACAATCAGCATGATTTTGTGAAGCCAAGTTAAGCTTTTATCTATCTCACTAGGGGATTATATAATACCTCCATACCTCACTGGTACCGAGGCTTGGAGATGACCCAAAACAGCCGAAAAGAATTCAATGCGCCATTGTTGTTATGGCCAGAAGAGTTGACTGATTGCTTGGTTTGCCAAAGAACTCCTTCAAAAAATCTCATTCAATGTGAAGAATATGATTCAACTTTAGAGATAAACCCTCATCCTGAAAATTTTGCAATTGCTAAACTAATTGCTGTGAAAAGCATGTAAAGCCCAACCAGGAAAAAACCCCAAAACCTGGGCACCCGAAATCCAAACCAAGTGACCACCAGAAGAGACCCCATTAAGCTGAGTAAAAGGAAGACAAAGGCAACCACAATGCTAATATGGAACTGAAGAACGTATGCTCCAGGGTACATATTCCATGTCTCTCTCACAAGTGCAGAGCCCAAACCAACAAGCATGTTGAACATGGGACCTGCAAAACAGCCTGCCATTGCCGTTGCAGGCTGCCCGGCCTTAGCCACTGCAACATCAGCAACTAGGTCCCCAACTGAGTTTCCCCATGCCAAGACTGTCAACCCTAGGATGGCAGGAGGCAGTTCCATCACAATTCCAATTGCTGCAAGACAGTTCAAAAGTTCCCCTGCAACTGTGGAAATCCAAAACACACTCATCATAAAGGCAACTAAGGCAGTTGCTGCACTTTCAGTCACAGGGGGTTCCTTCTCAAGGTAAAAGTAGCCGAGAGCAAGGCATGCACTTACAAAGAGTACAACAGACCAGATGGGGAAATAAACTTGTGGGATGAGGAATACAATTTTATCATTCAAGTTAATGTAGGAGTTCAGAGAATATAAGAGGAGGATGGGACATAAGGCAATATTGGCTGCAGCATAGAATCTACTCCATTCTGCAGGTGATGGTGATGGAATGGTGAGCTTCAGAAGAGTGGTAACTGGAACTTCCCATAGTAATGTAATCTGTCCAAGCATAAACACAAAAAATTGGAATAGATTTTACAATATAATAAGCAAAGGGGGATAAAAAGTCAAGAATTAAATAAAAAATGCCATAGTCTAAAATTTGATGGCAAGAAGGCGGTTCTGTTTTGAAAGAACAGAGACACTGTCAAAGGTTGTTATCACAGCCATATCATTCTGTCCTTGCAGGTCAAATATATATCCTATTTTCTGCAAATCACAAATATAAGTATCACCTACACATCATCCGCAATGAACCACCATCGGAAATGAAGAAACCTCAGTACAATATAAATCTTACAGTTGCATGTTTACATAGTATTGCATCTCTCAGCTAATATTATATCAAAATCTGATTAAGGCCCAAACTGAAAGAGCAAATTAGCCTAAGAAATAAGAACCATCACTTTCCAACTTAACCATTGAACACAAGAAAGCAAAATAATATAGAAAACAACAAATTTCAGACAGTAAATACTCTGTTAGAAAATAATTTTTTAACTGCAGAGTTCAAGCTTACACTCAAGACAAGAACTCAATTATCAAGTAAACAAGAGAAGAACTCAATTCAAAGAATAAGATCAGTCTCATTGATCTATCAGGATATAGTAAAACAAACACGAAAATTTCCATCATATAAATGAAACATCAAACAATGCAGAGTATTCCCCACCATTACTTGCACTATGAAGCATACACTCAAGCCTCCTAGAGAGTCACATTGCAAATCAATTCAGTTAGTAGCAATAGCTAGTTACAAGATGAACTAGAATTATCATAGGTTTTCACAAAAATTCCCTCTTACATTGCATTAGCAATGCTAATGCTGACAATGTGTTTATCCTACCCCTGTATCTTCCAGTATGTCTTTATCGATTGTTCCAAAAAGAAAAATTCTACGCAAAATACAAAATAATGATGATCAAATATACGACAACGTACCTTTCCGAGCAAACCCCAGAAAGTCGAGTCATTGTTGCCATCCTCCAAATCTTGCACCTTGTTCAGAGAAATGGGATGGCGTGCTTTCACGTCCTCCACCAAACCCATTTCCACCTCCACCTCCTCCTCATCCTCCCTTGCCACCTTCACTCCCCTCCCCTCCACCACCAGATCCATCCAGAAGACTAAGCCCACAAAGAAGATATAGAAGCAGACCAGTCCCACCGCCTGCCAGAGATAGATCTCCGCGCTCAAGTAGACATAGAAGAGACCCGAGACCGCAAGCAAATAGAAGAAGACATCACGGACAAAGGGACCAGGAGGGACGGAGAAGGGGCCAGAGAGAAGGGCAACAGAGCCGACGACGAAAGCGGACACAAAAGCGCCGGCAGAGAGGATGGCAGCGAGGCCGGTGCGGGGGAGGCCAGAGCGGAGGGCGGCGGAGGAGGAGAAGGCATCGGGGGCGCCATTGCCGAGGGCAAGGAGGGTGACAGCTGCAATGGAGGGGGAAAGGCGGAGGCGGGATGAGATGGAGGCGACAGCAGGGGAGAAGTGGGCGGAGGCAGCGCGGACGAGGAGGGAGAAGTGGGCGAGAAGAAGGAGGGCAAGAAGGGGGAGGACGAGAGGAGAGCCGGAGGGGAAGAGACAGGAGTGGAGGGAGGTGTAGTTGAGGAGAGATGGGGAGAGGGAGAGGATGGAGGAGCAGTGGATCGGAGAGGGAGGAGATGATCGGAGGAGATGGCGGCGGGGAAGAGGAGAGGAGGAACGGGAGAAGAGGAGGAGGAGAAGAAGGAGGGTGATGGTGATGGAGATGAGTCTTAGAATGGCGGAGGAGGAGGAGGAGGAGGACGCCATGCCATTCAAGCGGAGTTCATGAGTGCTCTTAGATCGTGGTCAAAGGTATCCATTGCCATTGGGCCATCGCGTAGGGTTGCACGAATCTTATAGCATGGCGCTGGGACGAACCAACGAAGAGACGAGCAGTACTGTGTATATTTGTCAAGAGAGATGGGAGATTGGAGAATGTCATGCTGAATAAAAAATTATTATTATTAATTAAAATGTAGATTTTTTAAGTTTGAGAACATTTTATTTTAATTAAGTATTAATTAGATCAAAACTTTTCATATATTTTATAGTTTAGAATTAATGCTGAATGGAGTAAAGCTGCTTATTGCTGCATTGAAGATGTTTGTGTCGCAGGTATTTAATGATCATAGAGTACAAGAATACAAGAACTTGTTGACGAATGTTGGACGGTAGTGCACAAGGAAATCAATAAGGAATACAAAAACCTGAATATACTAGACTTTCTTTGGGTAACTATATGTTCATTTTCTTTGGTCCCAAATTAAAGTATAGGTCTAAGAATATAATTAACCCCATACTACGCCGAAGGTAATTCATCTTTGAATAAATGGTAACCAATTGAAGAGGTAAATGTCCAAACTCAAGAAACACGGTTATGTATCCACGTCTGCCTCCAAAAATTTTCTGCAAATGATTTGCAGTACAAAACTAGTCTCCGGACCACACTTGAACCCTGCTGTTTACCAAACACGGTATAAAGTGAGTATGAAGAGTATGAAGCATGAATCATTAAGGAATTATACAAGAGAGCAAGAGAATTATATTAGATATATCGCTTGTGCAGAAATAAGGCTTGCCAAGAAAATTGAACTGAAGCCAAAAGTAGAGACAGAGATATCTTATAGTTTGATAGGTAATGAATTTGGACGTACAAACTGAAATCAATGATTATTGCAATCAAATTATTCAGCTCAAACACTCTTTTGCTCAAATGGTTAAATATGCCAGATCTTTAAGACATCAAATTTTTTAGCCTAGAACTACATAGCATCTTAAGTTAGATTACTGACACTTGATGGTATTCCTCATCATGCAATATATCGATGATTACTAAATCATTGACACATGGCATGCATCATACTGACAAAAATAAATAACTGAATAAAAGTTTGCTGCATGAAGGATTATACGATCTAAAATAGCTGTGCAACATTAATTTCTAAATGTTACAAGAGTTAGATGAAAATTATATGGGGCAGTGTACACAAACACAGCAAAAGTGACAGGAATATCTGAAACTATAAGAAATCTTACCATGATATAAAGGAAGCACTATCTTCGGCGTTTAGATTCTTTTCTCATCTCCATGTGGTACCTCTGCATGTTATCCGTTTCCCATAGACGCTTCTGGACAAGATTGTTCTTTGCAGTTTCATCTGAGATGCATACCAATGCAGACATGAACAGAGCAGTATACATTATCTTTAGAATCAACAATAGACTCAGCAAATGTCATTAGTTTCATGAGCAACTCGTATATTTTAGCATGGTTGAACAATACTAAGATGCATAAAATTAATTATCATGGAAGCCAGAGGTGCAAGTAGGTCATTTTCAGCTCAGTCCATGAGAGAGACCAGAAGAAATTGATTTGAGTTTCCCTAACTGTACTATACATTTCAGGAGTGTTCATTGATATAGTTCAACACTTTCCTAAGCAAGTAGACGATCATTTAATTGTACTTCCGTTGAATGGATGGCTGCAAGTAGATATAATTTTTGTTTTCCTAAGTCTAAAAGTGGCTATTTAATTGTTACCCAAACAAAACAAAACCAAATGGATTTGATGTCTACGGAATATAAAACTTCATAATTTTTTTTTAAATTGCCAGATACCATTCTTGTGTAATGAAGGTGCTAGCAAGATGACATACCAATATTCCACCATGCATCAAAGGGCAATCTCAGAGCAGTTTGTGTTAAGTAGCAAGCATCATTCCATGAATAAGGAGCCTTCTTTATTTGATATCTCCAAAACCAGCATAATCTCCAAAATGCTATCTGGTAATAAATAGAAACATTAGATACACATAGTTGTGTAATTTTCCCACTTACAAACATAGCATGTGTGCCGCTGAGGAAGGAAATCTTAATTCAGGAAATCTGTAAATTGTCAGGTGTAAGAATAATTTCTATTTTATTTTTTTATTATTTTTTTATGGCAGTAAGAGCAGATTGACCTTGCCCAGAGTGTAAGGTAAAAGCAAGAATTGGACACCAAACAGTTTCCAAACAGAGGGTCTTTCAGCTCCATGTATCTGCAGCTCAAGCTCATTGCTAAGTTCTTCCTCCACCTTTCTGGCAAGAATATGCAAGTTATGGTTTAACTAAAGTTCAAATGTGTTCCAAAAAAAACACACACACACATCAATAAGGATTATGGAGTCCATTTATAGCATCTTGAAGATTCACAGTACTACGTCTAAAAACATCTAGAAACCACTTACTATTTGAGTAAAGATAATAGGAAAAATATGGTAAACAAACAGTGAACATTCCACTTTTACTAAAACAAGCAGCCCCAAGACAATGTTATGCAGAGCTCCCTCACAGGACAAAGACCCACAAACAAACAAACAAAAAGGAGTTTGCAATTCATTACATTTTACTTTCAGCCAGTGAGTCAAATCAGGCTCTAAAAAACACAGCACACTTGCGATTAAAGGCCTTCTGAATCTAAGTAATGTGAAGCTAATAAAGCCTGCAAGAACCGATACTGAAAAATAGAATCAAACTAGTTCTTACTTGTCCATTTGTTTGTTATTCTTTTTCTTGTTTACAACTCCACCCGAACGTTCAAGCTCCAACGCCCTTAACCTGTTCTTGTATGCTGGTGTCTTCTTGACCATGCTTATAGCCTGCAAGACAAATATTGAAGTAAGTATGAACATGGGAATTTCAACAAGTTAGCAGTAAACTATAGAACAGACAACATAAATAAGAGAAGACCAATGACAAAGAAAACTAGACAAATGAAGGTTTTGCATAGAATCCCTGAGGCCGTATCAATTTCACCGAAAATTTCCCATAACCTTTCACATGATTGTAGATCCAATGAATGATTATTGAAGTAAGTATGAACATGGGAATTTCAATAAGTTAGCAGTAAACTATAGAACAGACAGCATAAATAAGAGAAGACCAATGACAAAGAAAACTAGACAAATGAAGGTTTTGCATAGAATCCCTGAGGCCATATCAATTTCACCGAAAATTTCCCATAACCTTTCCCATGACTGTAGATCCAATGAATGATTATTGGTCCTATAATGACTACCAACCTATTGCAAAATTGATTGCTGTAAACAATAGTGCAAGGTTGACTCAACAATGTATTACAAATTTACAACATACACAACTTTAACATTCATATATTGGAGCATATCATCCTTAACGTAACTCATACATTGTGCATTATTAAAATACCACATAAGTGAAGCTGAAAGTCTCAAGATCCAAGGCTTGCCCAATAGGCTATTGGAAAGAATGGGAAGTAATTAAACTAACATAAAAGAAGGATACTGCAAGAAAGCATGATACCTGATTATACCTAGACCACTGGTTTAAATACTGAAAGGCAGAAAGAACCAGAAGTAGACCCACAAGAACTGCACGCGGATCCTGTCAATGAATTTGCAATGGTTCAATTAAGAACATAAGAACACCATAATAGCATTCTGAAAACATAACCCCTTGTTGAAATAATTATAAACACCAAGTAAGCATTTAAATCATACTGTTTTATGCCCATAATATGCCTGGTAGTACCGTGCTGTGTTATAAAAGACCTGAAATAACAAGAGAAGCTTTAGGCTATTCCTTGTGGATTCATGTGATCAAAGGAACAGAAAAATGAAATTAAATACATTTTCACGTGATAATAAAAAAAATAAACATATCATTTACTCTGCAAAAGCACTACCCAGAATTACATATTTCAGTAATGCGCCATCTAGGCATTAACACTATCTCTTCAAGGATAAATAAGAGGGAAGTATCTCATGTCTATGTCTACAAATACATAGATATACATAAATATGGTCTGAGACAACAGTGTCATCTGTCATGGAGAGTTTTCCATCATAAGCATCAACAAAATACAGGTCGTGACAGTCTAAGGTGGCAAATAAAGTGATTGAACTCAAGTTAAATTATTTAAAAATAAAGAAAAGAACTCAAACGCAAACTAACAAACAACTGTTATATCATTTTCATTAATGATGAGAAGATAAAGAAAATATAGTGGCAAGTTATACCTCCTCCGGATGTGCAATAGCATAATCATACTGTTCCCTTGTGGCTTCATCCTTCAGAATCTGGAAAATAAAGATAAGAACTTTTATCTCAATAATAAGAAATTGTAGAGATTCATGAATCCAATCGCATCAACAGACAAAAGATTTCATTTTTTTCCATATTAATACGCACGCAAAGCCAAACCCCGGACGAGAGATCCATACCTCGTAGGCATTCGCGATCTTCACAAAGAGCTTCCTCGATTCTGGATCCGGATTTTTGTCGGGATGGCTGAAAATGAAGAACAAGCTCGATCAATCAACAAATGCACCACCGAATCCAATCAAAACAAAAAAATGGCGGCGATTACGATTAACGTACTATTTGAGGGAGAGCTTGTAATAGGCTTTCTTGATCTCCGAGACATTAGCACTCTGAGAAACCCTAGAGAAGCAATCGATCTCCGCAAACGTGTTAGAAAAAAAAATCTGCACAGTTATCAACAGAGGGATCTGGGGAAAACGAGAGAGGGGAATACCCAAGAAGATCGTAGCAATCGTCTTCGTCGCAGTAGATTGCGCTTGCGGGACGGAGGAAGGCAACAAAAACGAAGACGAGGAGGAGAAGAAGAAAAGACGGAGAACGGAGAGCTCGCACCACCATCGTCGCCGGCATGGTCCGGCGAGGAATTCCAAACGGTGAGCCGGTTTGAATAAAACGAAGGTCTCCTTAGAGATGAACGTATTGGGCTGGGCTGGGCTGGACTGGGCTGGGCTGGGCCGGACTGGGCTGAGTTGGGCCTATATTTAGTCATTTTATTAGGATGGGCCTAATGATAAACATATTTGATAAACTATAATTTGGGTAATTGTCATAAAGTTTCAATTTTTATTAATTTGATTTTCAAAATTTTATTTTAATTATTTGTTTAATGAATCAATAATTCAACTTGTAAAAATTTTTAAAAAGTATTCATTATAGAATTTTAAATCAAAATTTAAAGCTCTTTTTCCTTTTGTTTTCAATCCTTGACCCACTTATTTTGTTTTAAATTTTTAATGGAGTTTTTTTAATATATATACAAAGATTTAAATTTAAAACCTTTCGATTAATATATTTTTTGATATTTCTTTCATTGTAAACAAAAAAGTCTTACTTTTGTTACACACATTTTAAGAAACAACAAGTTAGATCATGTGATATTTTAATTAATTATATAAGTATTTTAAGTGGGAATTTTGAGGCAAATCCTTCTTTGGAGGATGATGAATTGGGAGAACAAAAGATAAGAAACAAGTAATTAATATTCATATTCATGTGAAGGAGGTTTGGTTTATTGTTGAAACTTGACTCATTCCCAAACTTTTCTTGTATGCAATCCTCCAAAACAAAAATTCAAGATACCTTTCTTTTCCTTGGTGTCAATTCTTCATTTGTCTCTTTCATTAAAAAAAAATCCAAAATTAGAATAACTTTTCTAAGCATTCAATCAATTGCAACAAATTAGCCACATCACATGATTGGACTTGTGAACAGTTCTCATTAAATTAAGAGGCCATTTCAATTCTTGGGAGTTATTTATTTTAAATGTTTTCATTGGTCATTTGACCTCTTCCATTTGGAATAAACTATATAAAAAAAAAAAACCATAGGTTGTTGAGAAAAATAGAGAATTGGGATTTTCTTATATATCTTCTAGTGAGTAAATTAATAAAGCTTGTTGGTGGAGCAAAGGGGATGAGATTTAAGTGAGAAACAATCAAAGGGCCATGCATTAGAATGTACTTTTATAATAAACTACCCTTTTTGATACCGTGTAGATCGATGTGGCCAATCATTTATTTATATAATTTTGTGTTTATATATCATTCTATTCTATCAAAACATCAAGGAAGTGTACAAAAATTAATTATATATAAAGGTCATTTTAAAGCTAGTGTATTATAGTCGATAATTTTTTAATCTACTTAATATGAATTTTTTTATATTGGGGTGTTTGTGCCTTTGAGAATACGGGTTTGAATTTTAGCTTATGCAAAATAAAGACACATGTGTTTTGAAATATTAATTATATACTTGTGCACAACTCTGACATGTAACTTATTTATATTTTGCAAAAAAAAAACAAAAACAAAAACCAATGAAGTATAATATAATCAAAATTATATAATTTAAATAAAAATACAACACATTGGAACATTTTTTTTATCTCAAAATAGTTTATGTATAGTAATAACATCAGCATTTTATTAGAGCAATTCATTGTACAATTTTAAATTAAATCAGAATTGAAGCTGAAGTACTTTAAGTAATAAGCATTTTGAGATGGGATAGTATATGTAATTATAAACTTTACAAGTGTTTGCATATAAATTGGGATATTCTTGCTAATAAAAAATTGATTAAAAAAATTAGTCAAAAAGAGTGCAAGTAGATAGTTGGACAAAATTAGCTCAATTTTTAGGTGGAAGACATTAGAGCCATCACATTTATTGGCCAAGGACTTTATAATTGATTTTTATATATATATAGCTTGATTAAGTCACATTATAATTATGATATTTTGGTTGTAAACTTATACTCTGTACTATTTTAATTTAGATATTTTTAAACAAATACGAATAATTACATTTTAACAAATAGATTACAGGACCATAATTAATGTATAAATTTGTTTGTATTTTTTTAATAAAATTGACAAACGACAAAAAAAAAGACAAGTGAATATGAAAGCACACTTACTATGATTGGTTGACTGATTTTCTAAAAATAGCCCTAGTTATACGGTCTGGAAAAAAGAACAAGATGTAATCTTCACATAAAACTTTTATAGAGCCATAAATATAAATCGTAATCGGAAAAATTTGAACTTGAGACATTTCAATCACCGCAAGAGATAGTGATGGTTGATTATATTTATTAATAGCATTGACTTTATCAAGCACCCAATCATGACGTATTTTCTAGAGAAAAATAATAACGTGAGATAATTAATGTTAGTTGGATGGGAAATGGTGATATAATTAGAATTGCTCATCAAACTCATCATGTCATCCTTGCAAATGTATGGCTATAGTGGGTGTGTTTGACTTCCACTTCGTTCACACAAATCTCTAATTACAACATCACATGATGAAGTCCCAAAATAAAAATAAATAATATATATATATATATATATATATATAATAATAATAATAATAATAATAATAATAATAATAACTACAATTGACTCTTTGACTCTTTGTATGACATTGTTGGAAAAATAACAGTAATCAGCATATAATTAATTGACATACAATATAAATTAAACTAATAAAAAATTAAATGATTTAACCTGAATTTAGTCGTGAAAGGCACTATCATAACAATAAATTGATCTTACTTTGTTAAAAAAAATTAATAATTTTAAAAAAATCATCAATCCAAGAAGATAAATCAAGATCAACAATTAAAAAAAATAATTAATTAATATTATAAAAATAAAAGAAAAAATAAATTTGGAAATTAATTTCATGATTAGCTAAGATTTGATGTAAAAATAAAAACAGAAAATAAATCAAGAAAATTACATGATTAAGTTTGGGTTGGTATATATCCAAACAGACGCGGCATTGTGTGTGTATATATTGATATATATAATAATAATACAATAAAAATATATATTTTTAGGAAATTTAACTGAACTCACAAATTGAGATACCATGTATGTTCTTTTACTAAACAATAAAAACTTAATAACAGAGGGAGATATTTGCAAAATTCCAAACATTAATTTAAGAAAACCAAAGGGATCGGATAGCAAAAACCACCACATCGGACAATTTATCAATCAGAACTCCCCACGTTGGAAATCAAGTAATGATGATCACATCCACCGACGGTTCAGATCGAATGACGGTTTGTGGGTCCCACTTTTTTATCACGCGCGTGACCTCCAATACGTGGGACCCACCCACTCTATCGTTATGCGGGCCCCACGTTTTCTCGTTTCCTTCACTGAATCCCGACAAGTGCCACGTCAGCACATCACTGTTCCCCCGAAAAACTCAAAATTTACCCTTTATTTATTTATTTATTTATTTATATGCTATTATTCTTTCAGCCGTTTCCCCTTTGAAAGAGACCTTTGAAAGGGAAACGGAAAGTTAGCGTTTCACCACGTGACTACAAAAGCGAGCTTTTGAAACAAAAAGCTCCTTTTGCTCGCGTTTCCCAACCGCGTTTCCCAAATTTAAAGAAAAGCAATTAAAAAAAGGGGCGAAAAAAGTAAAAGAATTAAAAATAGAAAATTATATTATACCACCCTGGTTGTTCTCCCTTCCCACTCTCCCACAACTTTCTTCTAAAATTCCAAAACATTCCAAAATGGTCCCTTTAAATTAAAAATATTAAGAAAGTCCTTCTCCCCCTTCTTCTCTTTGTTTTCTCTCTTATTTCATCTTCTTCTTCTCGTTTGCTTCCACTTGTTGAGCTTGGTCCTTTTCCTTTCTTTTTAAGCCTTAAAAATTCTATCTTTGCATACTATTCTAGATAAAAATCGCACCTTTGAGCTTTCTTTTCTCTCAATGGTGAACCCGGGCACACCGAAAAGGACGGCGGCGTCTGCCGGAGGTGGAAACCTCCCGGTATCGCCGCCATCAAGAAGGCGTCGCCTTGCTGAAGAGGCCTTGGAGTTGGGTTGGAAGGTTGGGAGACTCACCAAGCCCTTTGAGCATGTCGGCGTCGTTGGATTGTTCAGCCTCGCACTGTTTCTTGTCTTGCTTCTGTTCTGTTGGCTTTTGCCTAATTATTGGTCTTTTGCGCCGGGCTCCACGGGCGGTGATGGAGGGAAGAGTTGGGGATTAGGTGTAGAGATCAAAGGCGGAGGAGGAGGTGGTGGCGGTGGTGCGGGTGAGAAGTGTGATTGGTTTGATGGGGAGTGGGTGTGGGATGAGAAGTATCCGCTATATGAATCTAAAGATTGTGGGTTGTTGGATGACGGTTTCAAGTGCTCGGAGTTCGGAAGGCCTGATCGATTCTACACTCACTGGCGCTGGCAACCCAAGCATTGCAATCTCCCCAGGTTCCAATTTCCATCTATCTATTTCTTCTTCTTCTTCTTCATTATCTTATTTGTTTTTGGGGGGAAAAACAGATGTTTGGAATTAGTTCTGAAGAGTTTGATTTGATGAGGATATAAGCTACAATTTTGTGTTGTTTTCTTTGTTCTAAGTTGGAAATTTATGATTTTCTGCCAAGTTGATGTATTGGTTATTCTTCATCTTCTTTTCTCTTGTTCATCTCTATTTGTCTTCTCTCTAGTTCTAAAAGTTTGGGCTTGGGTTTTGGTGAATTGTTTTTGGTTTCCTTTATGGAATTTCAGTTTCTTTGGTTGCTTCAATCTTACTCCAAAAATTCAAATATTTTAGTGTCTTTTCTCCTGTTTTTCTTCATCGATTCTTTCCAGTTCTTATAATTAATAAAATTTCGCAGTTTTTTTCCCTTTCGATCTTTGGCTCTCTCTTTATCTACTTCAAAAAATGAACTTTTTCATTGGTATATCCAAGAAAAACTCATTCCTTTTCAAGATGATGTGGATTGAGAATCCTGCCTATATTGCATCCCTTTTCAACTTTTTCTCTTCGGAATTTCTTGTATTTTATATGCTTGTTGAGGAGTTTTCATTAATTTTCTCTTCTTTCAACTTCTTTTCTTCTGAATTTCTTGTATTTTGATTGATCTTTGAGTAGATTTCATTCCTTTTCTTTTATTCATTTTAGCAACTTGAGTTACAAAAACCATGGTAACTGTGAAAATGGTCCCAGGTTTAAATGCTTCTCTGTCGGTTCTAGCAGATAAGAAGATTTAATGTATGGACCCGAGGAGTGGGTTGTGAATTGTAAGATTAGCAAGGACTTTTCTTCAATTTAATGCATTCTGATTCTGTTGTCTTTTAGCCATTGATTTTGAACCAGAGTACTTATCGTAAATTTTCATTATTTTCTACACAATTTGCAAGCATGTCTTTCATAGAAAACAACATATAAAATGGTTTTGTTTCTCTATTCAAGGTCCTATTTCTGAGGAGTTGCATTGAATTTTGTGAGTTTTGTTTGATGATGTCTCACATGTTGGTGAGTTTGTTTATTCTGGAATTCTCAAGTTTGCCCCTTTGCCTTTCATTTACTTCTTGGCTTTCTTTTAGTATTACTTGTTACCTACCTTTGAATATTCAACTCTTTTATGCATTCCATCAAATGCTTTTATTCTTATTCATTTAGAATTTTCCTTTCTTGTGGTGGTCATAGTATCTCTCAATGTTCTTTTCGTTAATCTCCATCAGTAGGTTTGCGGGTTGCTTTCGCTCTTTTTATTTGTTAACCTTTTGCATGGTTTTCTTTGTCCTTTATTTTATGTACTTTGTTCAAGTTGGGGATATTGTATTTTCTTCATCATGATAAAACAAAATTACTAGCTATTGGTTTCTTCATCATGATGTCAAAGTCGTGAACAACATTTAAGTGTGTTCTGTAAATCTGAACTCGTATTTAACTCTCTGGTGGTAGGTTCAATGCGAAGAAGATGCTGAAAAAACTACGGAACAAAAGACTAGTATTTGTAGGTGACTCGATTGGAAGGAACCAATGGGAATCCCTCCTATGCATGCTTTCCTCTGCTGTCCCTGATAAGAGCTCTATCTATGAAGTTAATGGCAGCCCGATCACGAAACACAAAGGCTTCTTGGTGTTCAAGTTCAAGGACTATAACTGCACTGTGGAGTACTACAGGGCCCCTTTTCTGGTGGTTCAGGGCAGATCACCTGCAGGAGCGCCGGAGAAGGTGAAGACCACACTGAGATTGGACATTATGGATTGGACATCCAAGCATTGGAGAGATGCTGACATTTTAATCTTCAACACCGGTCACTGGTGGAACTATGAGAAGACTATCAGAGGGTATCACTCTTTTACTATTTGATATATTCAAACATATATCTTATTTATTTTGTGGATGAATGAATCTTCCTTTCTGAAGTTCAACTTTGACACACACACACACACACACAACTGCACTCTGGTATGAAGAAAGATCAGTTTTGACACCAATTTCTAACATTTGAATGCTTATTTGTCTACACAGGGGGTGCTATTTCCAAGTTGGTAACAAGGTCATGTTCAAAATGAGTGTAGATAGTGCGTATCAGAGAGCAATAGCAACATTGTTTGATTGGATTCATAGAGAAGTTAATAAAAATAAAACTCGCGTCTTTTTCCGCTCATATGCTCCTGTCCATTTCAGGTTTGTTTCTGCGGCCAATCTCAATTAAATTCTTGCAACAATCAAATATTTGATGTTCTGCTTAACTCGTCGGCTATTGTAATGGGTTTGTTTCTGCAGAGGCGGGGACTGGAAGACTGGTGGGAGCTGTCACTTGGAGACACTTCCGGAGTTAGGAGCGTCTCCGCTGTCATTGAAACCATGGGCTCATCTATTAGAACCATTCAAGAATTTAACATCAGCTGCGGCTCCAATGCCGGCAGTCGAATTCCTGAATGTAACACAGATGACAGCTCGGCGGAAAGATGGCCATCTATCGCTATACTATCTTGGCCCAAATTCCCCTGCCCCGGTCCACCGGCAGGACTGCAGCCATTGGTGCTTGCCCGGGATTCCTGATACATGGAATGAGCTTCTCTATGCCCAATTCTTCAGACGAAAATTCATGATTCATCAAGCATAACTTGCAGTTCTTGATACATGGGAATGTGCTCCTCTTTGCCGGAATCTAAAGGCAGGAATTCATGAATTTTTTAAGCTTAACCGCTTCAATACATTTGAACTGCAGAAATATTCTATCTGAATTGCTCCCAAGAATGAGAGCAAGGAAGTATGGTACTAGAGTTTTGGTTAGAACTGGTGATACAATAGCCATATGCTAGTAAAATTCTCCCTGTAAATAACTTAGCCTGTGAGTGCGTTCATTGGTAAAGTCCAATATATGAAGGAACAACGTATACTGCTAGTTACATTGTTATGGACTAAATTCTAATTCTTTTTTACTTGTTTGGTGAAGAAGAATATCAATTTTGGTAAATATATTTTTTCTGTTAGGATACATTTGTTGTTATTGCAACTTATAAATATTTGTTTACCGTGAATTGAATGGAGCACTGATTGTTTAGCTACATTGTTAGGGATGGCAATGGGGCGGGACAGGTGCGGGGCAAGCCTCTACTATTTTCGCCCCATGTGGCAATGGGGCGGGGCACGTCTCTACCATCTTCACCCCATCCCACTCCGTCCTGTTTTTTTTTCTTCCATAATCCACTCATCCCGCCCCGTCTTGCCCCGCTCATAGTTATAAATAAGTAACTAAAATTTGCCCCGCACCTGTCCCGCCCCACATGAAAAAAAGTTCATAAGAAATTTGTTGAAATTTAATAAAAAAATTCATTTACTCCTACATTATATAATATTTATAATAAGTTAAATTAATTGCGGGGTTGGGCAGGGCATGGAAAAACCAAAATCGTCCCGTCCCGCCCAAAGTCGAGTCAGTTCGGGGTAGATCGGGTCGGGAACCACAGGTCGATTTGGTTTTTATCATCCTTATACACTGTCTGTTTGTTTGCTCATGCAAGTAATTTCTGAAAATAAAGAGGTGTTTATAAAAACCTTTAAAATAATTCTGATAAAATTAAAATGAATTGAAATTTGTTAATCTTACCCAAAAAAAAAAAAAAAAAATCAAGTTGGAAATTTTAAATTTAAACACCTCTTAAAGAACCTATAAATAGTTTTTAATAAGTGAGGGTTTTATAAGCAAAATTACTCATCTGGACCGCGTAAATCCGACGCAGCTATGCAGTGCAATCTCTGCCGTTGGATCTCATCGAGTACTACTCACTAGCTCTCTCTCTCTCTCTCTCTCTCTTCACTCTTTCTTATAATAGAGCTTCTCGTTTGGGGTTTTGGGATTCGAAATCCCGAAGCATCGAGGAGGAGAGAAGCTCTCCAATGGCGGAGGCTGTGGCGCCGGAGATGAGATGGCGAGACGTCAACAAGCTTCTTGCTCGGCCGGGTAATATCGTCGCCCCCACCTTCGAGCATAGCCCCCAGGTCCGCCTTTCAATTTTTATGGATTCTTGTTGGACAGTTCTTTGAGCGATTGGTTTGGTTGTTGTCTCTAGTTGAGGGATGATCTGGGGAAGTATGTGAGATTGCTGGTCGTGGGTGCGGGAGGGCTTGGTTGCGAGCTGCTTAAGGACCTCGCCCTTATGGGGTTTCAGAATATCGATGTCATTGATATGGATACCATTGAGGTTTCCAACCTCAACCGTCAGTTCCTCTTCAGGTAACAGACAAATTCCTCCTTCTCCCTGCTTTGCATTGGTTTTATCAAACTGTGGTTTTGGGGTTTATAAGTTATGATTTGGGATTGATTCATAGTCATTGTTTTTGATAATGGTTTTGTTATGTTTGCTTGCTTATCCTATTAAGACTGGCATATAAGCGTAATAGAGATTAATATGAACGTGATTCTTGTTTAATTATGCTGGCTCTGAAGATCTTCGTGTTTTATTGTCAATTATCTGTGTAATTATCCTGTAGAAAAGTTGGAAAGGCTGTTACGTGATTGTTCTTGGACAAATTTGATGTCTTTGAGGGTGTGTGATGAGAGAGGAGGCTGAATGTAGGATTTTAAGTTTGGTGGAGAAGTTTTGACACGTGAGGCAGGTTGTCTGACAGTCATAGAGAACTTCGAAGTTTGTGACATCAACAGTTTGTGTGGAGGATTCTGTTGGGGATTTGTTGGTATAAGTATGCGTTTCTTTTATGAGAATTTGTGTTATTGTTCTGATTGCTTAGATCATTTATCAGCTTCTGCTGAGGGGTAAAAAAAAAAAAAATTATCTTGCAGAGGCAAATTAGAAATGGGAGAAAATAAACTAATTGAAAATAAATGGAAGGAAGAAAAGTAGTGAACTTCGTTTTAGTTCCAGTATCTTTAATTGATTAGATCCTTGTGGGCAAAGCAGGTTTCATGGATTTTCTAGAACCTGAAGCAAAGAGAATTAGAAATCAAGGGAAGAAAAGAAAATATTTAAAAAAAAAAAGAAGAGAATTATTGCGTTTTATTTTATTTCCGTACAAAGTGAATTGGATATTTCAGTGGGACACCTTAATATATGATGACACTGATATCTTCTATCCAGTCCTTTTCTGTTCTTATTAGATATTCCTGTTTCCTACAGTTCTCAGCTAGCTTGTCTCATCTTTTTGTTACATGTTAAAAGTCTGTGAAAATGGTTGGCTGGTGAGTGGTGACCCATTTATGTATCGTTTTGATAGCTTATTTGAATGCGAACTGGTTCGCATTTCTATCTTGTTTAAGTCATTGGACATTGAAAACCTCTACTGTTATTTTCTAGGGATCATATAACTAAACACACCACACCATATTGATTTTGTCCATGGGAATTTTGAAAAGTATCGCCCTTTGAATGCAGTTTTTAAAAGAATGGAACTTAATTATATAACCGGTCTGTGCAGGCATTATTCATTAGGAACACGGCAATTTAACTGGAATGTTTTCCTCATAATTGGAATTATTTTTCTTGCATATTTAAAGTGCTTTAGACGAATACATTGGTTGAAAATGCTGGTATGTATTTTATTCAAAGGTTGATCATATGTGGAAATTTGTGAAAAAAAAAGAGGGTGCTTATTTTTATCCCTTTTTTAATGAAAACAATAAATGTGGTTTTTATTTTTACTTTTTCCATGTCTACTTTGATTCTGTTATTTATGCCACATGCTTGAATGATTTTACTATCATGTTTATCTGTATACAGTTAGTGACTTGATGTTTCACTTTGGTAGTATAGGCTTCAGGATGTTGGCAAGTCCAAGGCTGAGGTAGCTGCAAAACGTGTAATGCAAAGAGTTAGTGGGGTAACTATTGTTCCTCATTTCTGCAGGATTGAGGATAAAGACATAGAGTTCTACAACAACTTTCAGATAATTGTTCTTGGTCTTGATTCTATAGAGGCTCGTAGCTACATAAATTCCGTGGCTTGTAGTTTCCTCGGTGAGTGGCTCTTCTTGTTATTGGATAGTTGAGCCCCACTGTTACTTATTACATCTAACCTACTAACTGTTTAACTCACTTCTATATTGCTTTAAGTTCCTCTTGACGTTATTCTGGGTCTGTGACCTTATCCAACTCTGCACATTAGGTTTAAAGCTTACCTTTCCTGGTCATTTGTAATTTTCAGTAGAAAAATATCACCATATCAGGACCATGAAAAGTTTTGTTAGTTGTATTGTAAGGGCCTTGTTCTGGCCTATTCTGGAAGTGATCAGCTTTTAGCCCTTTCTATTCACTTTCTGATGTATTCTCACTATGCTTTGGAAAATCAGAATACGACGAGAATGACAACCCCTTAGAAGAAACAGTCAAACCCATGGTAGATGGTGGAACTGAAGGATTCAAGGGTCATGCTAGAGTAATTATGCCAGGAACGACGCCATGCTTTGAGTGCAACATTTGGCTTTTCCCCCCACAAGTCAAGTTTCCTTTATGCACTCTTGCAGAAACTCCTAGGACGGCTGCCCATTGTATTGAATATGCACATTTAATCCGATGGGATGAGGTATGACTAAGTCTTCTATTCTCCTCACAAGTCAAGTTTTAATTGTATCTTTGCCTAATCAATTTATTAATGACAGGTACACAGTGGGAAAGCATTTGATGCAGATAATCCAGAGCATATGCAGTGGGTTTACTCTGAGGTTTGTTTATCTAAGCCTTCTGGTTGTTCTGTCATAATGCTTGTCTTAGACATAATTTTTATTTCGTTTTTTTAATTTTATTTTTCTGGATCTTGTCTTTGTAGGCTGTGAAGAGAGCTGATCTCTTTGGTATTACAGGAGTTACATACTCACTGACACAGGTGAATAAAGTTTTCTTGAAGTTCACATGGTTATGAGATATATTCATTCTTTTTGCTTTATGCATGAGAAGTTGTTCTCTTGAGTGATAATTTTAGTTGACACATTGAGATGTTGAGATGATAAATTCTGCAGAAATGCAAGTATGCATATGTTAATGCCTTAGAAACTGAATAGTAAACTTTAGCGAAGGAGAGGATTCTTGATGGGAACTGTTATTGGTAACGGAATAGTTTCCTTCCAATTCCAACAAATTAAACTACAGAGTCTACTAAAGTGGATTGATGTCCAACAGCTAGTGGTTTGCTGTGATTTGTGAGGACTTAATGACTGGAATATATTGTTTATGATAATTGCTTTGGAAATTTTTGGTAAGATGAAGAATTTTTAATTGATGAATCTGGTTGGTCACAATGTCCTTTCAGCAGTTTGCTCTAACAGGTCTCCTGTTAAGTAAAATTGCTTTGTTTCGCCTTATTTCTGCAATACCTTTTCATATTATAGCTATGTGCCAATGTTTAATTCTGGTTAAATTTCTTGGAAATTGGATCAGCATCACTATTGCATGTCACGGTTCTTCTGGAAGACTTGGTCATCTTTGACCTTTTGACTGCTTGCATCTTGGGTTGCCTAACCTCGAATTGTCTATATTGATATGTGGTGCATTACGTATGCTAAATTGAACTTTGCTAATGTTCAAATGCTTTGAAGAAAAGCATACAGACTTCAGCATGGCGATAAGATTTGTTATGATGAACTGACATGTTCATTACAGGAATTATATTACTGTCTCTGAGCTGAACTGCATCCATTGCTTGGTCATATGGCTTGCCTAATCATGTCTGTGTAGTGTAGACTTCTCTCCACTATTGATGTTTTTCTTCTTCTTTTTATTATTATTTTGTTTAGCTTGTTTAATGCATGCAATAGTTGTTTGCATCTAATGTGCATTTATTAATATATGAAATGCCCTCTTCTGTATCATCCTTCATTTGAACATTACCATTACTCCACTGCCACTTTACAGGGAGTTGTCAAGAATATTATTCCAGCTATTGCTTCTACAAATGCAATTATATCTGCTGCCTGTGCTTTGGAAGCATTCAAGCTTATATCTGGATGCAGCAAAACATTATCCAATTATCTCACGTAAATCTTGTCTCTTTTCGTTTCTCTTTATGTATTTAGTTGACCTTTCAATATGTATACCGTTTGATCAGTTAATGGACATCATTAACAATGTTTGTTACCAGTGCATGTTTTTATAATTATCTTGGACATAGATTGTCTTTTGGGGATTAAAGTAGTTGACAGTTCTGGTGCAGGATATTTGTAGATTAGTGTTCTACGTTCATGTTCATGTGCATGGCTCAAATTATAAGTCAGTAGTACCCAAAATAAAGCTGGAGTCTTTTCACTTGTTTTATATTGGTGCAGGCTATTTGGTGGCATGGGTCATGGTAGGCTTGACAAAATTATAACTAGCATAATTGTCGATGAAAGCTCTATCTCTAAAGTTTATTTTATTTTATATTTTTTTGTAAGAAACAATTAAGCAGACATCACGGTGGAAATTACTCCAGAAGCATGGATTTTAAGGAGGTTTAAATGTGGGGAGATTGCTTTCTTGCCAACCCTCATTTGCCAATGAGTAGTCTTATTGGCAAAGTGTTACATACAGGAAAGAGGGATACCTTAGTCATAAGGAAATATTTTGACAGGGAGAGGTCCTTTTCTCTTGAACTACGATTGATGAAATAAATTCTACCCTTCTGAAGCATAAGCACAATGATAGTTGGGAAGATTTTTCAGATAGGCATATTACTAGCTGAAGTAGGGACACAAGAAATAAAATTTCTAACATGCTTGCTATACCTCCAATTTTTTATGGCTTATATTTGAATTAGTATCATGACTTTGTTCTCTGCTTTCTGTCTTTTTTTAATAGATAAATACCAGTGTTGTTCTGCTTCCCTTATTTCTCTTTTGTTATTCCTGTGCCTCTTTTAATATTATTTTAGATTGAGCCAATTCATTGAGCAAATTCTCAAGTTAATGATCATGCAGTATCTGTAATTTGCTGAATGATTAAAGTATGAACCGGATGTCACTCATTGACCATTAACCCATTTGTTTGGTTAGGTATAATGGTCTGGATGGAATTCACATCAAAGCTACTGATTTTGTGAGAGAGAAGGATTGCCTTGTATGTGGACCTGGTACTCTGATTGAGCTGGAGACTTCAGTTACTCTCCAACAGGTCTTATCAATTTGTTTGTGCCCTGTTCTTAGTTTAATATTATAATATCCAAACTGTTTCCTGATGGTTTCGTTAAAACTCTTAAAGAGTGTCTGAGATTCTGATACATGTACATTCGCATATTGTGTTTTTATTGTTTGCTGCAGTTCATTTAGTGCTTTTCCCGTTTATGAATCAAACTGTTGTGCATCTCACCTTGTGTTTTTATTATTTGCTGCAGTTCATTGAGTCACTTGCAGAACATCCAAAGCTGCTTATATCTAAACCCAGCGTGACGTATCGAGGAAATAATCTTTACATGCAGGCTCCCCCGATACTGGAGGAGATGACAAGGGCAAATCTTCATCTCCCCCTTTTCGATCTTATGGATAAGGTTCCTAAGGGCACAGTCCATGTGAGTGGTACTACTAACAAGGAGGGCAAAAAAACTTCATGCCTGAGGAAACTGCGTGTTGCCTTTAAAGGGGTTGACGGGATAGTAGACATGGATGTGGCAGGTGCTTCATGAGTTCTGATACCTTTTGTTGTTGCTGAAAACTGAACTGTTAAATTTTCACGAAATCTGGATTCCAAGAAGCAGAGTTATGCTTTCAGGCATTTTTTCGGTTGAAGTTTTGGCTTGTGTAGCTCTGAACTTTCCGGCCATTTTCACTAGGCATTACACACATTCAACATGCTTCTCTGAAGATTAGGGAATGTTCAGATTAGGTTGTGTACCTGGTTTTTTCCTTTTCCAGCAAATGAGCCCAATAGTTCGTATCACGAACAGCATTTTTTTTCCATGTGATGAAATCCAAGTGTATTTGCACGCTAGCTTACAATATTCTGCAGTTTATATATTTCAAAATCACACAGCAAAGAACAATATTTTAGACTACTCGGCAATTGTACCTTTGCATTTTAGTTGATTCTTAGATTATGCTTAGGCAAATGGGAATTGATATTGAATCCAGAAAGCAAACAAGAAGCTCATATGATGAATCTCAATTTAAATGACCATTGGCTTTGGTTGGTTATATATATATGTAATACTCCTTTTGTCATTCAGGAAAACAAATTGGAAAGTTCAACAGGTCATAAATATTCACTCTGACGTTTGATTTCCGCTCAACTTTTCAATGCTGCTTGCTTCTCATGTACAAGAAACCTATTACCATATATGTACATCTGATAAATCTAATCAAGAATAACTACCATATGGGATGAAATCTTTATTTGTTTCATCTGTATAATATTCAATATTGGTTGAAGATTTGATGCATTGCCTTTTTTACCTCCAGTATACTTGCTTTCTTTCCATTCATCTCTCTGTCTCTCACCTGCAAAATCAGTGACAAACATTGTTCATTAGTCATTTCCAATTCCTCAATATTATTAAATCCAAAATTTCATTTGCACATACTTTGGCTCTCATTTCTGCAGCAAAAACTCCATCAGTTACTGATGACTGAACGGAAGTAACCTCCAGTTGAAGATCATCAAGAGTTTGCATGATCTTGAACATCAATCCATCTCTGTAAGCACACTGGAAATTCAACAGAGCATCAGTTCCACTGAAAGAAACCTGCAAATTTGTGCCTGTAGATGCTACAACTCTTGCACTCTTTCCATTCCCAGCCTCCACTTCCATCACTCTCAACTTCCTCTTCTCTGGCAAAACACTGCTATGAGATGAGCTACTGTTTGCCTGCACCTGCACATTATGTTCCTTTGATCTCCAATCACTCTCTATCTTCTTGTTTCTTGATTCAAGATCTTGAATTCTTTTCCTCAGCTGCTTCACATACTCAATTGTATCACCTAAGATCGACGCTTTGTCCATCTGCATGTACGTAGACATAACAATTAGTATCATCACAACAACAATAACAGCATTTCCGATGAAACACACCTTTGTGACGCACGGTACTAATGACCGAAGGATGATGAATCTCTCGTTGAGCTTCTCTCTTCTCCGTCGCTCTGCAAGTACATGATTTGCACTTAGTTCTTCTTGCTGTGTTCCTTTCAATAACCTACTCCCACCGGGTCTCATGTGCAGTTTAGGAACATTAAACAAGATGTACTTCAGCAGCAATTGCGATCTCCCTGTCACTGAACTCAAACAAGTGTATTGATGCTCACTGTTACATTTCCATTCTCTGAATGCTGATTGCTTTGAATGAGCAAGATATCCCATCACTCCATAACCTGTCACTCTGCTTGAGTTATGATTCAGAATTGTCACAACTGTCTCAGAGTAGTTGGCATCTTCTTGTGCAATTTCTTCAATTTGAGGAGTCCCTGAATAGCACTAAAATTCTAAATCTCAATCATTTCAACAAATTATGATTTTTTTTTAATCATAATATTATTACCTGATGGTTGCACAAGACTGTTGCATAGATCTTCATGAAGTTGCTGCCAAGCTTGGTAAGTGTCACTCTGATTTTGATGATCATAATGTTTGCCAAGAATTTGCAATTCTGAATCCAAATTATCAGAGCATTCATCAGGTGAACCCAATCTTATCTCTTCTGACATGTCAAGCTGCATGAGTTCACTTGGCTCACTTATCACCATTGATGCTAAACTTGCAGATTTACCTCTTCCAGCCATGGCTTCTGAATCAGTAACTGCCTCTGTTTCATCATCCATATTATCATCATCTTCATCGTCACCGTTTTCATCATCTTCATCTTCATCCTCATCTTCGTCTTCCCCTCGGTCTGAACTTTCTCGTTCGACACTCATTGGTGGCACAATTGTTAAGTCTTGGAAATTGAACAATGGTTGTTGTTGTTGTTCAAGATTAGAGATTGAATTATCTAGGAAAAAATTTTTCACATGTTGAATTAAGCCTAAATCTTCATCAACCTGACAGAATTAACAGTAATTCATTAGTCATTCAATTTGTCTTTTTTTCTGATCAATTTGTTCATGTAGTTTAGCTCACCAATTCAGTTGTACCGAGTTCTACGACACCGTAACCGATCGGTATACACACCACAGTCTGTAATGTCGAAATAAATTATTATGAATCTGTTGTTGTGTATTAAAATGAATTAAAAAAAGAAGTTATAAGAACTTAATTATTATTATTATTATGTACCTGAATGCCAGCACTCTGTTGTTAATGTTGTATCACGTAGGCACAGGAAGGAACAAGAATGTATCAGCACATGAATTTTAAATGATACCAAAACTTAGAATGTCAATTATCAGAGATATGATCTGAATTGAATAAATTAAATGGTCACCTTGGCAAGAATGGCTCTTGAAAATGTTTTACTGTCAGTCTCATTTGCTCGTGTGAGCCACACATGACTTTGTGACCCAAACGCCTTTCCTGGCAATCTGCATATAACCAAACATACCATACTTAATGCATATAAAACATCTAATCAAACCCATACATGTCTTTCAAATTTGCACCCAATTTACTTGGAAAAACAATCATTATATATAGATATATATCATTGATCTCAAATCACAGTCTATATAATAACATCAAACATGCACTTCTAAATCAATCAATAACCTGCATATATAACTTCCAAAAGAGTTCTCAATTAACTGAAAACACAAACATTATATATATATGATATTGATCCAAAAAATGCACTTAATTAATCAATCAATAATGTGAACTCCCACAGATAGGAAGCTGCAGAGTGATAAGGACCACCATCCTTCCATGGAAATACTTCTCAACTACTGAATTCCTAAACATGGCAACTCATTCAATGAATTTATCATGGCACTATCCTTTTCAAGATCTTTTATGTCATCCTCTCCATTTATATCAATAGCCATGTTATTTCACAGCTGTTAATAATAATATAGTAAAAAGATTAAGAAGAAGAAGAATTACAGACCCAAGGCCAGGATGGAAGGAGAAAGAGACACACATAAGGTAGAACCACTCAGTCTCAGTGAGGTCTTCCGGTGAGAGAGCGGCGCAAGGCCGACGAGCAGGAGGGTTAGTTTCTCCAGCCGATAACGCGTCGTAAAGCTCTCGAAGTTGTCTACTTCTCTGAAGAGCAGCATCCTCAGTAGTCACCTCCATTGGTTGCACTGTTTTCCTTGTTTTTATAGTCCCATTGTAGTGCCCATCACCCCATTCCAAAACCCTATACTCCATCATATCATTTAAAGAAGAATTAGATGATCATCATTAATATAAGTACATCATCAAACTATATATATATATAGAAATAAGAGTAAAGAGTACCCTTGTTGAGGGTTGAAGTGCCAGAAGAGGCTGTAAGTCCACTGGAGGCTTTGAACGGAGAGCTGGAGGGAATGAAGGAGGTGGTGATCATGAGAGGAGGATGGAGAAGACATTGGTGGTTATTGTTAGGTAGAGACAAAGGAAGAAGTTTAGATGTGTTGATTAAAAGGTTGAAGGAGAGGAAGAGGAGGAGGAGGAGGAGGAGGAGGAGGAGGAGAAGAATGAGAATGTCAGATGGGTTGAGGTTTAGGTTTAACTCAATGAATGAAGCATTTGCATTTTGGTTTTGACTGGTTGCTCTACCTGACAGTCCGCCATGCAACGTAAGCCATTTTACTACAAACATTTTTGGAGAAAATTGCTTGCATACCCCTTCAAAAGTGGTAATTGTTATTAAATTTTCATAAAAACCATAATAATTTGTTTGTTTGCTTGTTTTTTTTTTTTTTTTTTTTTTTGAGTCATATATATAATTTTCAATAAAATAAAATATTATATATATATATATATAGTATATTAATTATTATATGATTAACTACTTAAAAAATCTGTGTATATATACTCTTAAAAATTTTTAATAGTCATTGAATTAATATTTTCACATGTATGTATGTACACCTAAAAATTAAACTCTTACTCATTACATCTAAATTCTAGTTTTTTTTATAAAATGTAAAATTTTTTAAATAGTGATTAAGTTTGTATGTCATTTACCCTTAAACAAATTTTAAGCTACTTTTACTTATTACATCTAAATAAATATTAATATTGATGGGATAGTTTGGGAATTTCAATAAAATTATATGTATTTTTTTTTTTTTATAATTTTTAATATATTTTAATAGTGTATATAAGATGGAGGGGTATGCATATGTGAATTTTAAGAGATCATAATATTTGGTTTTGCTAAGGGATATGCACTTAATAGGTGAATTTTAGGGGTATATATATAAACAAAAAAAATCATATTTATAATTTTTTATTCTTTTATATGTTATTGTGAATGAAAATTAATTTTTATATTTTATAAAATGTAAAATATTTATTTATTTGATATTTTTATTTTTTTTTAAGAAAAAAATGAAGAGGAATTTTTTTATCCAGTTATTTTTTAAAATTTTAATTAAAAATGCATAAATAAATAAAAATTTATTTGTGAGATATATAAATAAATATTAATGTGGTTATATGACATTAATGTGGTTTTTACTTGTTGATCCAAAACTATATAGACTTGTCATAAATAGCTAAATTTAGACAAGCATGCAACTTGATTGTAAAATAAGAATTAATGAGCTTGTTTTTCCGTTAGCTTATTTAATCACTATATTGAAATACAAGAACAATAATAATTAGTTAGCTTTTGCCAAGTAATTAATTAGTTCAACTTCACTTGACTTCAACCATTGGATAGCCCAATGATATGACACCATTATATTAAAGGGGAGGTTATGAGTTCAAATCCTCTCCCCAACAGTACTGTTCATACACTGTTTATCCGGGATGTTTGTACAATTTTATACTGTTCATACAATGTACATCGAGCTTTAACACTATCGGGGCGCTTATCGCCTATTATTCAAAAAAAAAAAAAAAAAAAACTTCACTTGACATAAATGATCCAATTAATGCTCCACCATCCCTTCTTTATCCATTCACAATCACACAATAACACAAAAACTAAATTCATCAACATGAAATCTTCATAAAACAACACCAAGTCTAATGAAATAGTTATAACAGTTAATTTGGAGCTATCCAATATGTCATATATATATATATATATAGGGTTTCATGTTCATATCATGATATGGAAATTAACTAATTAATTTTGTAGTCTATATAGCTGTGAATCGATCTTCTTCTAGTCTCTTTAAGAAAGATCTATAATTATTAACTCATAATGAAGAAATAAGACATGTAAATATCGTCAGCAGTATGTTAATTTAATTAGTTATATCTGAACATTTTAACTTAGGCATGAGATTAACAACATTATTAGCTCATAAAGTCAAAGGTAGTTGATGCACAGGGTTTAGCAGGTGATACAAATGCTGGCACCAGGAAGAGTAACCGCAAGAACCAAGGTGTCAAGGGAGCTAAATTCACAGATTTCGTGATGGGTTAATGATTTCAGTATTAAGTAATTAGCAAGTAATGCAGTGAATTAATAGTTATGTAAAGGTTGTAATTACTGGAGAAAAGGGTCCATTAGAGGGTTGTTATTGATGGTGTGACTGTCCTGGCATATGAGATGCTTATGAAAATGCAAGCACAGTAGGTTGTTACAATCATGATGATGATTCGCTATATAAACCGAATCATAGAGTAAATGAAATCAAGGAATATTTTGCTCAGTCTTGTCCTCTCTCCTTTTCTTCTTCTTCTTTCCTTTTCTCTTCTTGAACCTCTCTTTTCATGGTACTGCATCAGTAGTTGCATGCAGACTCGTCATCATCCTCGGTCTTTAACTGAAAGTCAAATGAAGTAATATTGGCATATCTCACGGCCAAGTCCCCTGTTGCTTAATTTTAGCCACCAACACCACCTTTCCTTGTTTTTCATGCAAGGATTTGATGCTCAATGAGTTACATTATATATAAATATGTGTGTGTGTGTGTGTGTGTATACTTGTGAAGAAAGAAAGACCTTGAGCTTGATGGAAGGTTTGAAGATTGTGAATGTGGATGAAGGTAAGATCACACCAAACACAACCATTTATTTCTTTACTTATTCATTTATCACAACATACTCCATACACATATTAGGAGCTACATATATCTTCACAAGGATATATATATATATAACGACCCTAATTAACAACATAAAAACACCTCAACTAACGAGAGATGTATCCACTTCCAGCTCAGCTAGCCATTCACAATAGTCCCTCCTGCATCAACGTACACCAAAAGAAAACAAATTAAGGATTAACACATTCATTAATTAATTCACATAATTTATAAGTAATCCAACATCAAACACATACCATTAGGATGGAGGACTTGCCCAGTATAGTAAGAAGAGTCCTGAGAAGCAAGGAAAACATAAGAAGGAGCTATCTCACAAGGCTGCCCAGCTCTCCCCATGGGCACCTCCTTCCCAAAGTTAGCCACCTTCTCAGCTGGAAAAGAAGCTGGTATCAATGGTGTCCAAACCGGCCCAGGCGCCACTCCATTCACTCTTATCCCCTTCTCCGCCATTTGCAGTGCTAACCCTCTAGTAAACCCCACAATCCCTCCCTTAGTGGCAGTATAATCAAGAAGCATCTTGTTTCCTTTATAAGCATTCACAGAAGTAGTATTAATTATGCTACTCCCCTTCCCCATATGCTTCACAGCAAACCTTCAACATTTAAAATCAATTAAATACAAAAGCATTAGATAAAAGGTAAGGTCAACATAAGAATACTTGAAAAAAAAAAAATTAAGCAAAAAGATTTATTACTTGGTCACATAGAAATAAGAGAACATATTGGTTGCAAACACCCTCTTGAGCTGTTCATCACTAATCTCTTCTATATTTGTCTGAACATACTGCTCAGCTGCATTGTTAACAAGGATGTCAATGCGTCCATAAGTCTTGACAACCTCATCAACTACTCTTTTACAATTCTCCTCCAACCCAAGGTCAGCAGGTATGGCAATGGGGTCCTTAGCCCCACAATTTATAGACTTCTTGTCCTCCATAAGCATCTTTAGGGTAGCATCTGCATCCTTGTCTTCTTCACTCTTGACATGTGTGAATGCCACTGTGGCACCTTCCAGTGCAAAGTATCTGCACACTGACCGTCCTATACCGGAGTCTCCTCCCGTTACCAGCGCCACCTTCCCCTGCTTTTCATGCAATTAAGCACATGCATATATCTATTTGTATATATGTATGTATGTATGTATGTAGAGAGAGAGAGAGAGGAGTACCTGGAGCTTATTGGCAGGCTTGTATTCTGGGCTGATAACCTGAGGAGTGGGGTCCATTTCATGTTCCTTTCCAGGTTGACGCTGTTGTGTTTGGGGTGGGAATGGTTGACCACCTGAAGCCATTCTTTTGAAAGAAAGCCTTGAGTCTCTTGATCTATAGAAAGGAGTAGTGGTGATAGATCTCTTAGTCTTTTGTTTGATGGAAAGGAGAGAAAAAGATGCTAAAAAGAGAGGTCTGTAAAGAAGGGAACGTGATGAAAACTGAAAGCTAGTTTGGAGAAGACGAGAGAGAAGCATAAAAGAGATGAGAGAAGTTGGAGTGATAATTATATATGAAAGATGGAGATGGAGGTGGTGATATAATGGAGTGGGAGAGAGAGAGGAAAATTAAGGTGGTTGCATGGCGTTGACACGTGTTGCATGGTTTGGGTACGTGGAGGCTTAACCTGCCATGCAGCTCACCGTTTGGTTGCAAGCAACGACGCATGGATATCATTACTGTTCTTCTCTGGATCACGCTTTTGGAGGTAATAGTACTGGTGATGTGTGTATGAGTTTTATTCTGTTTTCATGAAATATTTATTTATTATCAATTGCAAAGTGTTAATGGGTATTAATTAGTTTAAAGTGATAGTAATTAATTATAAGGAATCCTTTTCATAAAAAAAAATAATAATAAAATAAAAAAAAATTATAAGGAATCCATCCTTCAGACGTTGCATTTTTTGGTTTTATATATGTGTTTATGATTTTTAAAATATACATATTTAACCTTAATTCTATCTCAAAAAACCCTATTCATCGAAAGCCTTCCTATGATGGACATTTGGTCAATCCTGATTAGCCATTATAATGAACAGTCAGATCTCTCCCTTTGTAATTGTTAACTTTCTTTATTTTTGAAACCTGGATGAGTTTGGAGAGAGTCGCTTCCCTCATCGCTTTCCCCAGTTATTTATTAATGGTATTTTTTTTTTATTTACAAATTTGATGGTTTTTGCAATTTATGCAAATTCTAATATGGTTTATTTAAAAACTTATTTTCTTAGATTCTATTGAAGTATGTAAACCACTTTCACGTACATTAGAAGTTAAAATTAACATTGATTTAGAATAATTAATTTATATTATTAAAAAAAATTTACAGTATATTTAAGCTTTTAAAATTTAATGTGGTTGGGAGTCAATATTTATACATCCTGAAAAGCAAACCTGCATTATTATATAATTAATGAGTGTCTCACATGGAACTTGTGAAACCTACGTGAAAACTTTCAATTTTTTTACTTTAATTTAAACGATAGCCATGTCAAAAAATAAAAAAATAAAAATGAAATCTAGACCCAAATTAGATAATCAAATGGGCCAGCCCAAAAGCCAAAGCCCAACAACAACGAAAACTCGCGTATAAGAATATGCGAATGAGTGGGCCCCATCAAAACAGGAACCAATGGACAGTATCAACTATCAAGTCCGAGAGAGAGAGAGAGAACGTGGACGACCTCTCAAACCAAAGCCAATACAAACCTCTCCCTCTCTCTTTCTCTCTCTTTCTTTCTTCGTCTCCACTCCCCGTTCTCCATCCCACTGCTACCTTGACCTCGCTCAAACCCTAGCTCGCTCCCAAATGAAAATGGCATTGTGGGCTGATAGCCGTATCTCGCCATCAGCTGCCACACCTAACCTTCAGGCCGGCTCCAGACTCTCCCGCCGCTGCCGGGGTTTCAGTGATGGTGAGCTCATGGGAAAAAGGATTAGTTCTTGGAAACCCTGCTCTAGGGTTTGGAGTCATTCATCAACACCTTCCAGGAAACGAGGATTGATCCGCATGGTGGTCGCCACGGAACTCGTGGGAGAGGTATCTCTTGATTTCCTTGGTTTGGGTTCTTGTTGGAATTCTTCAGGCTTATGGTTTTTGGGTTTGTTTTTTGTTTTGTAGTTGAGGAACTTGGAAATGGAGAGAAGAGATCCGAGGACAGTGGTGGCGGTGATTCTTGGTGGGGGAGCGGGAACCCGGCTCTTTCCTCTCACCAAGCAGAGGGCTAAACCTGCTGTGAGATTTAACCCTTCATTACTCTTTTTGTTATTCTTGATTTCGTATGTTTGATCTTATTGTTCTTTTGATTCGTTTTATTGACATTTTCAGTTGCTTTTGAGATTTTGGCTTTTCTATTCTTTTTTTGTTTCGATTGTGAGTTATGATTTGTTGCTTATGCTTCTGGAGTTCAGTTTGTCTGAATGGTATGTGACATTGCTGGGTTTATGTCGAAATCTTGTTATTACTCTTGTGTTTTTTTATTGGTCTATGCTTTCTTCTTCCTTTTTTTAATCTAGCAAGAAGTTTATACTAAAAGATTTGTTTTCCAATCTTGGCTGTGCACCTTCTCAGTTACAATTCTAATTCTTGAATTTAGGTGTTTTGGCTTCTTTACTAACCATGGGGACATAACTAATTGAGCATTGTTTGTAATTTGGTTCTTTATATTTACGAAGAAGGCTTTACTTTATGCTGTTTTTGATATTTTATCTCGGATGGTTTGCGCCTTTGGATAGGTGCCGATAGGAGGTGCATATAGGTTGATTGATGTGCCGATGAGCAACTGCATAAACAGTGGAATCAATAAAGTTTATATTCTCACTCAGTTCAACTCTGCTTCGCTGAATAGACATCTTGCACGAGCTTATAACTTTGGAAATGGTGTGAACTTTGGAGATGGCTTTGTCGAGGTCCATCTAAGCTTATCTTGATTTTATTTTATTTCCTATATGCATTGTTGTCTGTTGATAGTGGCTGGCTTTGTAAATAATTCCTTAGAGCCCATACGTTTTGGCATCTCACTTAACCTGTTTTATAAGAAGTTTAACCTGCTACATAAGAAAAAGGCATGCCAATCCTCTTTCATGATTTAGTGTTTGACAAGCATTCAGGATCCAAATTATAGCTGCAAAAGTCATTTTTATAAAGCAGTTCAAACTAGTGGCTGATGTTCTTGTCATCATGATTTGTTCTAGGTATTGGCTGCCACTCAGACACCTGGTGAGGCAGGGAAGAGATGGTTCCAAGGTACTGCAGATGCTGTTCGGCAATTTCATTGGTTATTTGAGGTATAAAATTCAATTCTATTCTGGTTCCTTCTCAAAAAGAATGAGGGGTCATGAGTTTCACTGTTTTAAAAACTTCTCTCTCTCTCTGGAGTGTCAAAGTTAGTATTATAAGGTTTAACCCAATGCAAGATTTTGAATAGGTTTGAGGCCCGTAACACCAGTATGGTGGTGGGGGGTCGAGGAGGGTTGAGAGAAACAGGAAGATATACATGCACTACATCCTGGGATTTCAAACACAGCTCAACTATGAAAAGGAAGAAAGATAAGAATATATCATGTGACACCGTAGCCTTCAGACCGACCTTGTTCTCTGTAAACACATTATAACACAAACATGTGTCATTGGATAGAGGATTTTTACCTAGGGCTTGAGGCATGTAATACTTTACTATCAAACACCCCACCATTCAACATGCATTCTTGAACCAATTATTAATGTACAAATAATGACAAAATATCGAAAATGACACGGCGCTTTTTCATTGTCATCATAATACATGTGGAGATGACAAAAGTATCACATCAATTTTAAGGATGAATCTTACTATATTGGTTTATGCGGCTATTCTGAGGCCTTTCTCTTGTCTTTCTATGTAGACACTTGAGGTTCATTGTTGTGCTATTATTGAAGCAACATACAATGTGGTGATTGCACTATAGTTTTACTCTGTAGGATGCCAGAAGTAAGGCTATCGAGGATGTATTGATTCTCTCTGGTGATCATCTTTATCGAATGGATTATATGGATTTCATTCAGGTGAGAAGCTGAAATCAGATCCTTTGTCACCTGATAACAGTGGAATGATGTAAATTTCTTTATTTACAGAGTCACCGGCAAAGTGGTGCTGACATTACCATTGCATGTCTGCCAATGGATGACAGGTGATAGGTTGTGTATATCATGACATGTATTTCATCCTTAAAAGAGTAACTTCCTGATGTACTTTAGAGAATATTGTGTGTATGACTTCATGCCAGACATTTCATCTAGCTCTTTATGTTCTCTTTCATTTTGAAATGATTTTTTTAGAGTCAGCTCTCACAGAATTGTCTAGTTTTCGTAAGTTCTGTTATTTGCCATCATAGGCTTTTCCTAGATTCAAGGATCTCTGGTTAGAAGTAATTATCTTGTAGATTGAGTAGCTTATTTGTCAAATTTTCAAGAAATGCTTTATGCACATCTTTAATTCAATGAAATATGATCAATAAAGTTTATAACTGGAAAGCTTGAGGGAAATGCCTGGAAAATAGGTTTAGTGTACAAAAGAAAGAAATAATGAAGGCAAGCTAACCTTTTGTATTTATTTGAAGAATATATATATATATATATATATATATATATAGAGAGAGAGAGAGAGAGAGAGAGAGAGAGATTGGAAGAGTATTGTTGCTATTGCTAGTACTTTGCTAATGCATCTGTATGCTTCAGTTTAGTTTTTTGCACATTTGGCTTGCATAAGATGCAACAAAGACAAAGTGTGTGTATGCTGAATTCTCAACTTCATGATACTTATGCAAGTGTTCTTCTTGTTCATGGCAGTCGTGCATCTGATTTTGGGTTAATGAAGATAGACAACAAAGGTAAAGTCATTTCCTTCAGCGAAAAGCCTAAAGGAGCCGATTTGAAGGCTATGGCAAGTTTCTTTGTCCACTTATGATTTTGGTGTTTTTGAAATGGGTTTTACTGAACTCAACTCTATGAATATTTATGAATATTTAATTTTTATCTCCCTCTTAAGGAAGTGGATACTACTGTATTGGGGTTGTCAAGAGAAGAGGCAGAGAGGAAACCTTACATTGCTTCAATGGGAGTTTATGTATTTAAGAAGGAAAAACTTTTGAATCTTTTAAGGTATCACTCTTCTAGCCATTCTAGTTTCATTTATTCATATGAAATTTTTGGAGATTGCACCTCTTTAGTTTTCCTATATGAACTTGTATTTGTTTTACATATAAACTGTGGTGAAAGCCTGTCCTGCTAATTCTGCTTCTAGCTCTTCTGGGTTGGCCTCATTCATGAAAGTTGGTTTTCCTCAACCAAACTAGACAATTTACATGAGATGGGCCACCTACTTCATCTTGACTTTTGTGCTGCTGGCTTCACAGTTTGGATAAATTAGTTATGTTGTCAAATGTTTCCAAATCCTGTCAATGTTATCTTGTTTAGGATTATTATATCGGGCATTCATTATTTTGTCAAGTTAAAATGTGCAAAAGCTACACTTGAGAAGAACTTTATTTGTTACGCATCAACAGATGGCGCTTTCCTACTGCAAATGACTTCGGATCTGAAATAATCCCTGCCTCTGCAAGAGAATCTTTCATCAAGGTATGTTTTATCAGCATATAGAAGTTTAATTTATTTTTATTTTTTTATATTTATTTATTGACCAGTCAGGTAATAGGAATTGTTTATGCAATAATCAAATTTGACTGAAGTAGATAAGTCCAAAAATATTCACAAATGTTGTGAAGTGTGAACCATCACATCAAAGTAGATCCTGCAGTCTTTCATGTCTTGCTGATGAAAGAAGTTGTATGATGCCTTGAGGAAATTTCAGAAGAGGATATCACAACTAAGAAATTCCATGGAATCCTTCAAGTGCATGTTCGCTGGAATGCTCATAAACAATTTATATTCTTTGATTTAGGTAGAGTTCTCATTTGTTGTTACATTCAGCTCCGTAGGCTGGGAATGAGAGAACTGGCCTTATGCTCCATTCTTGTTTACTTATACAACTGCAAAACTTGATTTCACATTCAGATTTGTAATGTGAAACCTATGTGAAATTCATGTATTTAAAGAGAAATTCATACCATGACTTCCTTCCCTCTTCCAATGCCTTCTTATTGAGCATTGTACTCTTCTTGCAGGCATACCTTTTCAATGACTATTGGGAGGATATTGGGACTATTAAGTCATTCTTTGAAGCGAATCTTGCACTAACCGCACATGTAAGTTTTTTCAAATGATGTTGTTATCTATTGTGTAGTTTGTGTGCTAATTAATTACTTGTTAGAAGATCTGAACTAATGTCCCATATAACAATTAACCTGTCATGCTCAATTTAGCATGTTTATCAGTGTTTGATTCTTTTTAATTTCAAGTTTTTTATTTTATTTACTTATTTTTTATTGGCAGCCACCGAGTTTCAGCTTCTATGATGCAACAAAGCCAATGTATACATCTAGAAGAAACTTGCCCCCAACAAAGGTTGACAACACCAAGGTTAGGCACTTTCTTATGAATCACTCTATTTTCATTTGAACCAAAAAAAAAAAAAAAAAAATCACACATTCACACCTTTTCGTTTGTTCCTCCCAAAAGGCTACTTCAGCTTAGATCGAGATTAAATATTTGGTGCCCATGTATCACTCTGAGTCTGTTTTACTGTAATATCTTGAGACATCATATCACTTGTGTGGTGGACTATATGTAATGTGTTGGGAATCATGTTCTCTAGTGATGCTTCTGCACTTGTTACTTTGGCAGTCATATAATGCTTTTGTCACATTTTCCTTCTAAATTCATGCAACCTACCTTTACATTATCAATATTCGATCTTTCTTCCAGATTGTTGATTCCATTGTTTCCCACGGGAGCTTCTTGTACAACTCCTTTATAGAGCATAGTGTCGTTGGGATTCGATCAAGAATAAACTCTAATGTGCATCTAAAGGTTAGTTCTGAAATTACTTTTCTTGGTATTTGAAATTGCATGGCTACCTGCATCTCTGGTTCAGTTTGTACCACTTGCAGGACACTGTTATGCTTGGTGCCGATTACTATGAAACAGACGATGAAATTGCAACTTTGCTCGCCGAGGGAAGGGTCCCTATTGGAATAGGAGAGAACACAAAACTAAAGTAAGGTCTCTCTGTATCGCATGCTATTTTATTAGTGGCTCATGATTCGCTTCTACCCACGTTGTGGTTCTTGCAGGAATTGTATCATAGACAAGAATGCAAGGATTGGGAAGAACGTCACAATTGCAAATACTGAAGTATGATTCCCTTATGTCTTTCATTTTATAACGGAACAATGCCATATCTCTAGACCACATGATAAATTTCCACATATAAAATATATAATAAGAAAAGAAAAAATATATTCCTGCCATTGACTGAGATTTAGCTTTATTAGAGTATGATTACCCTTCTGAAGACCATATGATATTCTTTCGGCATTTAGAAAAGATCAAGAGAAGAATCCTACGATATATAGTATGAAATAACCAGAAATGGTTATAAATTAAACCATTGAAGTAAAGAACTTCATGCCCGTTTTGTGTTTTTTAGTTCATTATCAACCCTTGTTTTGGAACACATGGCAGGGGGTACAGGAGGCAGACAGACCATCTGAAGGCTTCTACATACGCTCTGGTATCACGATCATCCTGAAGAACTCGACGGTTAATGATGGGCTTGTAATTTGAAGAACTTGCTCTTCATTGGACATAAACTAATGTTGGTGGGAAACCAAGATTGAGATATGTTGCAGAGCGAATCATTGAAATAACACATTTTTCATCATAGTCGTTCTTGTATATCACAACATGCAATTTATCTTGTGTACATGTTATTTTGACAAGAACCACCAATTAATTGGTTGAATCTAGTAGTGACTCTATATTAAATACCAAGCAAGTGCAAGATTTAAAGCCTAGGTCATCTTTACCTTGTTTAACCAGTGAAACATAACTATAGCAAAAAGAGGATGATAGTCACAAGTATATATATACATACATACATACATATGTATATGTTTCCTAAGGACTAAGTGAAATAAGATCATTGTCTACTTTCATTCTGAAAGTCAAAAAATTTATTTTCTTGTAAGTTGAAACCTCAGAATAACCAACTTATCTAATTATAAATGATAACATTCTTGGAGATCGAACTAAACATGGCCACAACTTTATGTATCATTGCTGGATTTAATCTGGAAGTTTAATCAAATGAACATATCAAATGATAAAAAGAATACATAACAAAAAGGACTGGTATCTCGTAGCAAGACATGAACTAACAAAATTTTGCTAGTAAATTCCATGTCACATGGAACTTACTGAGACTAGAACATCACCAATCCAAGTTAATATGTTATAACAGTGTAGTAGAACCTCTACTCCGGCAAAGGAGGGAGGAATCCTGGTGGCAAACTCAACCTTTAAACCTAACACTGCGGCTGATGTTAGTGTTAATTCCACTAGCTTCACCTCCATACGGGCCGGTAGGTTTCCTAATATCACGAACTTGGCCTTTCCGCCGGATCACTGCTTTCTGGTGCTTGATCTGCAATGCAATGACAACAATTTTGTTAGAACCGAAACAGAAGACAGATTGCATACTGATGCAGGTAATAGTGAGTGAATTCATTCACTAGCAACCACAACAAAACAGCGAGCCACTATATGACTTCATTGGAATGGCACAGGCAATTTTTCTGTTGTTGCATTATGTTGAAGAGACCACTTATTATAACCTCCTCAAAAGCTCACTTTTTTTAGGTGTTTGAAAAAACATGTGACCGTAATTTATTCAAATATAAATAATTATCCAATAAAGTACAGATTTATTGTGGAGGCATGTGTGTTATGCATGAGGGTGTTTTTTTTTCATATAATATACGAAAATTAATAGAATAATATTCTATGTGTATAAACCTGAAGGAATATGTCTACAAGGATCGAAACTTTTCAGTGTACAAGCAATTATAAATTTTGTAGAGGTGTATATACCAAACTGAGCTTTATATGATCATATGTGAGAAAGGAAAAATAAAACCCAATCTTTAGTAGCATAACTAGTTTTGCATATATACATACCTAGCGGATATGTGCACAAGCAATTTGGTTTTAGAGGAGAACAAACGCAACCACAAAATTTATGAGGGTACATACGCAAAAATGAGTATAGATGTGAAAATGAGAATTTATGGAGTACGTACGCTCAAATCAATCCAAAAACAGGGCAAGGAGTGAGAGAGACTAGGAAAAAGCTGGTAGCGAGTCAGTAATGTGAAGATCTCCTAGGTTAGGCAATCTAGGGTGGTTTAAAAGTCAGGCTGTTTTGACTGATAGGACAAGATACAATCATGATCTTCACTTGCACTCAGGCACACCAGACCCATTGGTAATGTCATCACCATGTTTTATTCCATATATCAAACACACCCTAAGAGTAGGATATGATTACCTTATATTTCTTGCGTGGAATCTTGGTGAGCTTCTTCCTATGACGAGTCAATCCTTTATTCTTCTCAATCTGATGCACCGGCAAGAGAAAAGTTAAGATCTCAATATCACCAAACAATGAACATTGCATTTTTGTTCTAGTGGAAAGAAACTAATCAAAATTGACCTGATACGTGATTTGTCGTTTCCCATCAACTTCTGTCTCCAAAGGTGATGGTGCCACTGATGTTCTGTAGAAAGAGTGCCAGTTCAATTGTTTTTTGAACAACATATTCTTGCAGTATAAGATAGGCTTCACCAACTATTATTTATTTGCAATAATGGAAAATACCTTGAATACAACTCAGCTTTAGCACTTAGTTTTTCAGTCCGTTGTCTCTTCACTTCTTTATAGAAATCATCTTCTGAGTATGTTGTTCCATCATCCTCATGAGCACCAGTATCCACGGACTGGTTTTCAAGTCCTATATCATCATCCATGGAAACAGTTCCAGCTCTAGCCAGGACCCGAAGCTCATGTTTCCTCCTCCGTTCTCCAATATCATCTCTCATGGGCACATCATCGTCACCAGAAACAAACTAGGAGAACAAGAGCTAATTATTTTACTAATTGCATGAGATTTGATGTTTTTCACAAATGATTTACAAATTAAATGCGTGAATTGAACTATGGGAACAACAGCAAGGTAAAAATTTATTCTTTAGTAAAACATTACTCCAACAAAAGAAATACTGAACTTATGGCAGGTATAAAGAACATGCAATCCTAATTCATCAGTATGGCATTACAGAAAACCAGACCATCCATGCCCTCAAAATATAGGATTACCCAAGATTATTTCAATGATAAAAGAAAAGTTTGACTCTGCCAGCTTTAACTGTTTACAGATACACGGTTATCACTTGTGTTTTTAAAGCGAATATTGTTTATATTGGCCTTCAAGGCACCAATTTAGATGTGGTCTGATGTCCAATGAAGCCCTTTTAATATGAAAGTTAATGGTCAAAGCAATAATCTGCACGTTTGCAAAATCCAAGGTGAACTCCGTAGGTGAGACCAATGGCATTATAAATTGCAAATCAGCAGTTATTAGTCTGGCCAAACCAAGATCAAGGTCATAATGTATCAACACCATCATATTACCACTATCCTCTATGGTGCAATATTCAATATGCAAAACAATAAACACTTGACATTCAATTAAGATACAGGCAAAACAAAATTAAAATAAGACTCACCTTTGATTTATTTCCCTTATTAGGAATGAGCTTTGAGAGTTTACTGATGCTGTGTGTTCCACCATTCGCTACAGGTTGCACTTCATCATCAAAATCATCTTGTGTTTCAAGACGTCTGATAACATATCGGAGATAACATTAAGTATTTAAATGGCCAGATTTTTATTCCAAAGCCAATCACATATTAATAAACTTTAAAAGTTAATGATGCATACTTATTAGGTGGCTTTGAGGAATTCTTTTGTTTACTCTCATCCTTCGAATTTGTAAAATTAAACAAACCCTTCTGTTTCAACTTTGCTTCGAGATTTGCTCTCACTTTCAGCATTTCCATACTCTGAAAACCAACTCGATCATTCTGTCATGTTTAAGAAAAGAATCCATTAGATAACTTTTACCACAAAAGGTTATAGTCTCAGGGGTTATATGGCTCCTTAAACAACCTGATCTTTCTGATTTACAGGCTTATTGTGATCTTTCTGAAGAGAGCTAAAGCTTGCTAAATGATTTGATACCTCCACCTGCAGAATTTAAGGTCATCTGAAGAATGGCCAATCAAATCTATGAAGAAAAATAGAACAGAAAAAAAGAACTACCAGTGATTCATGAGCTTTCTTTGGCACATTTGCCACCTCAGGTTGATGCTCCGGTTTGTCTGTTGGTTTAGTTCTGGCATTCGGAATAAATTTTTAGTCAAATTGATAAGGAAGCTTTGCCTCAATCTGTTTCATCTGTTAATAACAGCATAGTTAGAAAGAAAATATTTGAACTTTGAAAGGACAGACAGATCAAATCACAGTTGCCAATTCTAAATAAAAATAAACTGGTTAGCACTAACCCAACTTCAGGGTAGAAAGGTCAAAGACAGATGAATGATATATAAAAAGAAAAAAAAAGAAAAGAAAAGGAAATAACCTGTTCCATCAAAGCCTTGATCTCTACCAGACGTCCCACAACTGGATGGTCCTGAACAGGATGGCCCTCTGACTTGAGAAGGAGATAAAAGACTATAGCCTGGCAGTAACTCAGTAACAATAACCGTTTGACCTCCAAATAGTGCATTCTTCCCTTAGCACCGTCTCTTCTTTCTTTCACCTTAAAAAAGAAAGGAACTCTCAATAAAAGCGCACTAGGAATAAAGAGAGGTTATAGCTACCAACTCCGGTAAAATATGACAATAAGAAATAAAGGCCCACAATAAAGCACACACATTCATTATCCAACCAATGCATGAAGGCTCCCCTTAATGCTATGTAACATATATGAACAAAATCCCAGGATCACTTGATCAAGCTGCTACCAAGTTATCTAGAAATTTTCTAGAACTGAATATGAAGAATTTACTTAGTGAGCTGAAACTGTGTACATTTATTTGGATGGAACATCTTTTGATAAAATATAACACAAAATATTCAGCCCTATAAGAAAGTGCAAGGACTATGAAAGCTCATTCATTTCAATTTCAGTACCTTTGTAAGCATCCATGTTTATCATGGCCCGTTTGACACGGGACAAACAAAAACATTTTCTAACATAATATACACGTCTCATAAAGCATTTACTAAGTAAAAAAAAAAAAAAAAAAAACATTAGATTGATTTCTCAAATAATAATAAAAAAAAAGTACCTCACATAGAAGAGGTTCCACCTTTTGAAGCTGCATGAGTGCCTCATTCAGCTCAGAAAGTAAGCCCACTATTTCAGGAGCAGAACTGTAAAGAAATTTATGCAGCATAAATCAAAGTTGAACTCTCGCACCAGAAAAAAATTGAGAACATCAGAAACAAGAAAAAACAGGTATCTTAACAAAAATGTATGAAGATGAAACTGTGAAACATATAATCATGTCAAGCATCAAGACAATCATGCAATAGGTGACCGCAACATACCTATAAACTGCATCCATTTGTTCCTCTTTTGACAAGGAATTAAGATCTTTCTTGATCTCCTCAAAATTCTCTAAGGTATTGTCTTGAAGAAAGCCGTCCATGTTAAGTCTTGCCCCACTCCTTTTTCCATCCAAAACAGCCTGTACATAGGTAATTTCACATGGAAAATTTTCAAAAGTTGTACCAAATCAAACCATAATTCAAAACTTCAAATTCAAGCTTGGACACCATGTTACAACTATACTTACAATTTAAGTATGATTATCTCAACTGAAAAAAAATTAATAATGTTGAAATGAAAAGTTTTGGTTACAAACTCTAAATTAAGGTCACTGAAATTATGGAATTTGATCTCAACCAACACCATATAATACAGAATCACCTTCTGTTTTTTCTCCTTTGCATCAGAATCACTTCCATCTTCATCAGCCTCTTCAAGGCCAAAGTCTTCCAATGAGAGAAACTTTGCTTTCTCCTTCTGAATCTTTACTGCCTCAGCCTCTTCCTCCATAGGGGAGCTCCTCATCACTCGATTGAAGCTGAAAAATTAAACCATAGAAATTGAGACATGATGCAACTAAAAAAATACTAAACTACGTACTCAGATGAAGATAAGAAAACACAGATAGGAGAAACAGATATAAACCTCATAGTCAGCATTGTCAGCATCATAATACCAGGTTTTCCTTCCACCCCAAGCAGCCTTTCTTTGCTCCTCTTTCTCTTCATCTTCATCATCATCATCATCATGCATTTCATCATCAAACCCCCCAAACTTCTGATTCAAATATTTTTTGGTCCTTGCAACTGAAATTCATCAACAAATCAGGCATAGTTATTTTGCCAACTTAATTAAAAAATAAATAAAAAGTATAGTTACTAAGGAGAAAGTGCAAGCAAACAGTATAGCTTTCAAAAGCAGTTTATGGTCTTACTCTTTGCAGACAACTTATTAGGCTGAATATCATCATCTATGTCATCATCCTCATCATCGTCACTGCTGCCACTTTCAGAGTCATCAATATTGTCCCCCTGTAGGAATACCACACGGTAAGAATGCAAAAGAACAAATTATAAGTTTTACCACAAAGTAGTTACAATGGAAACATTACACCCAAAAATACTTAAAAAGAAATTTCCAACCATTATGGTTAGAATCTGCACAGAACAATAACAGTAGCAACATGTTACAATTCACGCTCAGTGACATACTAAAAAAAAAAAAGATCCAGCCAGAGCAAGACTAGTTATGGAATAAATACTGATAAGATCACAAAAACTTAGTGGCACGTGACAGATCTCCACTAGTTGATGTGGACTGTCATTGAAAATATCATTTGGAGTAAAAAGACTACTCATAGCGCATTAATACAAAACAGTGCAACATAAAATTCATTCAGCAATGAAACATTACAGTTCCTGTGATATAACGATGGGAAAATTTTTGATGGATTAACATGTTTCCAAGAGAAAAACAAAGCATATAAAAAATAAACAAGAACCACGAAAATCCTGGCATTTTATGGTTTCAACTGGGATATTATCTCCATCGAACCAAAAATCGCACTTGGTTAAAACTCAACAATAGAAGAACAATTAAACAAATGAATGATATCCAATTTATCATCAACTCACCCCAAGATTGAAGACCGGCTGCTCCGCATCGCTGGAATCACCTACTCCCAAAAATTTCCAAACAAATTCAGAATCCAACTCTAACCCCTAAGAGCATTTAAGAACCAAATCCATCACTGAAAAATATAAATAAAAAAAAAAGATAACTCACAATCACCGGCATTAGGATCCAACGGAATCACATCGCGCTGCCTATGATCTGTAAATCGAAATCAACCTCAATTGAATCAAAAACACTCAACAATAAAGAAAATTACAGAATTTATTTCTTCCAATTTAATTCGTTTATGCTCACAGGCGTCGATCTCGTCGTCAATAGCTCCACCCGCGAATACATCGTCATCATCGGCACGGGTTTTCTTAGCGTTCTTCATCGCCTTCCTCGGCCTCTTCGGTCCTCTACCCATTGCGTTCGATCGCGAGAGAGAAGGAGACGAGGTTTAGGCTAGGGTTTTGGGAGAACTTGGAATAGAATAAACTTTCTCACAATTTCCAAATAAATAAATAAATAAATAAATTTTAAAGATGAAAGTTAATAACTGGTCTTAAATTGTACTCAAGTATTTATTTTTAATATTTTTTAATTCAATAATAAATATCACCCTTTTGACTTTGTATGTCTTTGTGACAATATTTTGAATTTTAATTACTGGAAAAGATAGTTTATGGACTCCTAATGTGATTTCCATCTATTATTAATTCTTAATAAATTAAATAATAATTTAGGAAACTAAATTTCATTCTCAATATTGTTTTGTTTTATTAAATCAAACTTTTTTTTGGGAATAAAATTTCCTTATGATTATCTCAACTTTTTACTATGACAAACAAATCTTTTTTTTTTCAACTTTTCAACATAAAAAATTTATACTATTTTAAATTTAAGCCCATGATAATAATATATTGACAAAAATGAAAAAAAAAATTCACAAAGTAATAATAAACAAAGCAATTTTCAATTTATTCATATTCCCAAAATAAAAAAATTAAAAAAAAAGTCGGTGGGGTGTGAAGACATTCCCCATCATCACAGCTCATTCTCCGGTGATTCTTTGCAAGAAAGAGCACACGAAATTTTCCAATAAACCTGATTTTTATATTTTTGAGGGGTAAATACGAAAATATATCTGTGAGAACGTTTGCAAATTGTAAAATGTTTAAGGGGCAATATGCATAAAATCCAACAAAGACATCCACCTCCGGCCATAAAACCAGCTCATGGTCCTCCTTCGTCGGCCGTCTCTCTCTTCGCCGGAAACGAGGCCGTGTTCTCACGGCCCTGATCTCCTCCGATGTTCATCGACGATGAGGAGTTCGGGGATTTCAACTTCGTCGCCTCCGCCCCCGACCAGCAGGAAGACGACGAGTGGGGGGATTTCGTTGCCACGTCTCTCCAATCTGATCAGGGTTTCAGCCTATTCGTTGAGAATTCCCCGGATCCGATCCGCCCTAATGGTTGGGAGAAACCGAAGGGCGCCTTGCCGCTCTCACTGTTTGGAGATGAGGAGACCGAGGAGGAGCCGGAGCCGGTGCTAGATGGCGGATCTCTGTTTGGAAGTAATGGATTCCGCTCGTCTTCTAAATTCGAGAAGGATGGTGCTGGTTTGAAGGACCTTATCGCGAGCCTATATGTTCAGGAGGTGAAAGATCCCGATTTGGGTGGCGGGGAGGATGAGTTTGATGAGGATGGGTGGGAATTCAAGGAGGCGTCCTCAATGGGGAACGGAACTCAGGTGAATTTAGCTGTTGTTGTCGTGTCGCCTGCTGATCTTTCTGTTTGGATGCTGTTGTTTCGCTCATTTTCGGTTTTGTGCGTGGATGCAGGAAGGAGAGATAGTTGTCGATGTGAATAATGGTGAAGTTCTGGTGAGGAGCTGCTCCTTTTCACTTCACTCTTCCTTTTCTTGTTTCTCTTTATTTTTTCCTTTTCGAAACATCTTTCTTGGTGCCACCAACTGGAATCTTTTCAAGGATGCATGGCTCTTTTTTGGCATTCCAACACGAATACCGAGAACTATATCGTCCAATCATTTTGTTGTATTGCTTTGCACGTTTGCTCAAACAATAGATTCTACATATGCAGGGAAGCCCGTAGACAGGGAGTATATAGTTGCAGTTAAGGTTGAAGATACCGTTTATGCAGTAGCTGTGTTATCACTAGTTTCAATCCGTGTGATTGGTGGGATAAGATTTGCGTTTTGATTTGTAATTTAATCGTCATAGGCTTGTGGGCAGGCAATGCCTTCTTTTGTCTGAGTTACATGTGAAGGGGGCAGATTTATATTTGAGAATTTTATGATAAAGCAGGTGATATCTATTACCTTGGATGTGGATGGTCTAATTTATAGAGTTAAAAATCTCACTTGAGAGGAGATTTGCAAAGTATGTGTAGGAGCTAGAGCAAGGTTTGAGGACTTGTGTTTCCTTCATAAATGTTTGTGGTTGTTTGTTGCTAGCATTTTGCATTTGCTTTCTTCTAAGCTGTCGTTCATTTCATAAACTGGTGCTTGAAAATAATTTTTTGCACTCATAGATAAGCATTCTTTATGCCTTTTTTCTCCCCTTCATGGGTGATCTCACATAAGTTTTTTGTGCAAGTAAGAAGCTGTTCATATTGCTAGCTTCATCTACTATTGTCTACTTCTGTCTTTGCAGTGCTTATAGTCATCTACATCTATATTTACTTCTCTTTTCCCCTATGAGAGATCTGATGTCTATTATATAGACTGCTTCTGGCAGGTTAGGGAAACCATCAAGGAACCGGTATTTTGCTTGAAGAACATGATCAGGCTGATTTCTTTGCTTCAGATTATGGCTCTACAAATGGACTGAAATTTTTTCCAGATGTTGCTCAAGACCATTGGAACTTAGATGGTTCCAAGGAAACCAAGTGTTTTGAAAATGGAAATGGTGTTAAGTCTAAGTTGGAACATGCTGACACAAATGCCGATGAGAAAGGCTGGAATGTTAAGGATGTAAATGGTTCTTTGGTGCAACAGGTGATTTGTTTTTCTTCCTTTCAAATTTCAATTGCAATCTCAATATTTTTGTTGTCTTTATATCTGATTAAAATGTATTTATATGCTCTCTAAGAACAGAAAAATCCAGACTCGAAGCCACAAGTGCCTGCAACTGGTAACAAAACTCAGGTTGGCATTCATTCCCATAACCCTTTTCTAGGAGACTATGATGTACTATAACTCTGCATTTTCTAATAAAATTAGTTAAAGGAATTCACATATCTAAAAGGATATTGTGAAGATAGAGACAGCAAAATGGTCGTCACATCATCAAGAGTAACCCTAACCCAAAACCTTTTTGTTTTTTTCCCCTATTTTTAATAATCAAAACAGGCATCCTAGATTCATTTCAGATTATATGTCTTCATGAGAAAGGTTAAAAAGTTGATGGGAAATGCTATATACTCCATCAGGAAATATTCCTAGACCTCTAACAATAGGCTAACTTGAGGGACTTTACGTTGCGTATATCAACATATGTGGGTTCCATCAGTAAATCCTTATAAGAAGGGTGGTCTGCAAAATAAGGATAGTATGCGGTGGTATTTCCCCCTTCATTAATCCAAATGACTTCACCGTTATTGTTTTGATCTACACAGTTTTTTTTTTATTTCTCTTGAAATTAGTGTTAAATTGTGTTACATAGATAAACAACTTGAGAGTCATATCTGATGGGTCTGAGCTTGCAGGGAGCCATTAATATGTGGGAGAATGGCATGGATGAGTTTTCAGTATTCAATTTCAGTAATGGGCATGTAGATTCTACTCTACAAAGTGTGGAGTTCACTGAGTACACGTCAAATGCTCCTGTAGGAATTGAAACTAGTCAAATGGATACAAGCTTCCAGGGAGCCCCAAAGAAGTGGGAGAGTAACATGGATGAGTTTGCAATATTTACTCAGACTAATGGCAAAGGAGATATGAATAGGCAAAATGGAAATCTAAATGAGTTTTCTTCAGAGCCTGCCTATTTAGGATTTGCGACCAACAATATCTTTTCTTCATTTGACATTATTACAGATTCGAATGTTAAGCACAGTCAGGATTTTGCTGTTGGCACCAAATTTGGACCTGAGTACAAAGATTGCTCATCTACTTCCAATCCAGTTTCAATTACTATCAATGATGATAGTGATTTTGATGAGAGTAACTGGGAATTTCATGATGCTTCAGAAAAAACTAGACTTGAAACCAATCATTCTACAGCATTTAAAGCTGAACATAATTCAACTGACGATATCCAGAACAATGTTTTAAGTTTATACTACAGGTTAAAAGAAGCAGCTTTCTGCTTGGCAGGACATCATCTTGATGATCTCAAGGTCAGTGCACCCCAACAGATATTATTTCTACATTATTCACTCTTCTTGGTCAATGACAATGATGGATATTAGGAAGCTCATGAAGGTGCTGTTCTTGTTGGTGAACAAGCTAAAGCGATAAAGCTTAATGAGGAAATCCAGGTGATTCACAGAGTCTGTGTGTGTGTGTCCGCGCGTGCGCATGTGCGCTCTAATCATTATTCTTTTTTCCTGCAGGTTGTGACTGAGAAGATAAATCAAAACGATCTGGCTATTGATGATTTCAAAATGAAACACCCATCAAAACATGTTTGTGCCAGCCAACTACTTGAAGTTATGAAGGAACAACATGTTGAACCTTTTGTGCAAGGATTTCACTTAGCAGAACAAATTTCATCAGTATGTGCTCCACTGAACCTATTCATGTACTTTGCTTTGAACAACTGTGAATAGGAAGCATCATTTGTTTTTAATTAATGTGGCTGTCATAATTTAAATTATTGGCTGCCTGCTTGTAAATTAGAAACCATACTTCTCTTAAGTTATTTTGAATACAATGAAAGTATTGGAAAACAATAAAGAGTTCAAGCCATAAATTTGACTATTGCATTCTTCCTGAATTTAGCTAGCAGTTGTATGTTCTAAGTTATAACCTAGATGGGAACTCTACTGTAGGCTGAGAAAGACTTGGCTTCAGCAATTAAACTCTTAGAGCATACCACCTTGGTGTTGCACGTGCTAGCACTGGCCTCTAGAGCAATACAACAAGTTTATCTTATGGCATGGTCAAGACTGGCAGATGTTTGTGCTCGAGAGTTGCAACATGGGGCTATGATTTGGAAGGAATCAGTTCAGACAAATGTCCATAAACAAATCCTATCAAGAGGTATGCAAGTCTTAACCTTTATTTGTGCATTTATTCTCCTGGGTATTTTGTAACCCAGTTGTTCTGACTTCTGATAGTAATTTTATAGCCAAACATCATAATTTTCTATATTAAACAGGCAGTCAATATTTTGTTGCCCTTGGAGAAATTTATCGTGTAGCTGAAATTTTGAAAGCTACTCTGAAACTTTATAAGCCTTGGACACTATTGAATGAGGTGCCTTCGTCACTCATTGCCACCAATTTGAAGATGTGTGAAGAGGCATGGAGTAAACCAGGGTTAGAAAGCGCTCTTGAAACTATATCTGAAATGGTGGATCTAAATGATACCACCTTAGCCAAAGAACTACTTAAATCTATCAAATTTATAAAAGGCCTCGATGAATCTGCTCTTCAAAATCATCTTTCTGGTCATGGGAAACAAATTTGCAGGTTATCTATGCTTCCTACAGGAATGATACAAGGTATATTAAGAATTTCGATCTTAAAATCCTTCTTTTTCATACCATTATAGTCAAACAACTTGTTCATGACCATCAGGTTTGAACGGAGTCGAATGGAATGGGGAGCACTACATTCTCACAGTTGCAAATATGTGGGCCAACAAAGCATCCAGTGATCCCCCACAATTACCCAAGATAAACATCAGCTAGTTCAAGAAATCTAATTTGAAATTCTAGCTTGTTGTGTAGCTCACAGAAGCTCCTTCTCAGCTAGCGTGGAACCACTCTTCGTGATTCAGCAATCATCATCGCTGACTGGAGCTTTGAATGCCCATAGAGTTAAACAACATTCACATCAACACGAATCTGATTCTAGATAACTACAAGTTGGAATGCTTTTCCATCGGATGTTGAGTTTTCATGAATTCGGAGATGGGGTGCTCAAAGGCTGTGGCACTACATTAATCTCACTTGGTTTCTATTCTTGTTAGTTTTCCCACATGCTGTTCTTTGTTTCGTGGAAATGTTGTAATTTGCAGGTAGGTTTGTTATTTGTTATCATTCTTTTGACTCCAAATATTTGGGAGAGGGCTTGATGAAGGGGTTGGTGTTGTATCTTTGTGGCCATGATAAGTTGTTACTTCATGTTCTGGGATATACATTGTAAGAAATGTAGCATGAGCGTCTGTCTGTATTTGGGGTATATGAGAATAAAAAGGCATGTGGGAAAAAGAAATCTGTCTGTATTATGTAATCATTATGTTTGGCTTTTTCTTTTTTCTTTTTTAACAAGTTGGGAAAAAGAAACTTTTAGGAATGATTTTCAAATTTGTATGTTTAAAAAACATTTGAAACTGAGTGTTTGATTTTATTTATTTATTTTTAATTATGATCAGCTTACATTTCATGTTTGTTGAAACATATTTCAAAGTCTAGTTGCTTGCCCAACTGGGGTAAATTATCCTACTTGGCATGAATCTGCCCCACGAAACCCCCTACAAAACATTGATATTTTACCAATATCATTTTAACATCATAAGGTATAATAATCCTAACAACTCAGTATAAGTTAATTTACTCAACAGTTATTAAAAAAAATCACTCAACATGGAGCAAAATATATAAAGATAATCAAACGTTTGCAGCGATTTATAACATCCTAGGAACACTCCACATACAAGTTGCCTTCTGTATTCATGAACAATGAATCTTCAAATACATTGCCTAGCACCAAATATGAAACAACTACAGCCATAAAATTACTTGGATGAAGCTAATACTGAAATCCTCTCAAGGAATATATATGCTTGGTTTATATATACTACTCAACAAGACATTCTTCCTGTGCTATCAAAACTGATGCAATGAGGCTTTTCAATTAAAGAGACAGAATAAAAGAAAGAAAATCTAATCAAGAAATTAGTGTTGATACTGAACCTACACAATATCTGCTTGTCAATTTTATCAACCTCTGATTTTCTTCATTTGGCTGAACATTATCGGTCTCCATGCGTTCAGAGATTATAAGAGGCATTTTACCAGCTTTTGCATAAGTCCGGAGCAGGGAGTTGTAGATTTCGGTTGTCACATATCCTGCATTGCGAAGCATGACCAAAAACCGTTCTGCACCTTCAATGTCTGCCAACTTCTCAAGCTTAGTGAATACTGCTTGGACAAGCACCTTGTTTGGCTCCCATTTCTCCAGGCTTGAGAAGCCTTTCTCCAGACAATCTAAGACCATGCCCATATTCATCTTATTCAAATAACCCATAGCTAGAATCTCCCAAGTAGTGTAACAAGGCTTTATTCCTGCTTGTATTGTGTGCTCATGGAAACTTTCGGCTTTCTCCATCATCCCATTCTTGGTGTAAAACGCCAGCAGAATATTTGGAACCCTAGAATCCCCCGTTCCTGACATTGCTTCCCATTCACTGTAGATGTTCTTGGCCTCTTTAATATCATCCAACTTTGTCAGAGATGAAAGCATGCACTTGTATTCGAAATCACTCATTTTCCTGAACAAGGACTTCATTTTGTTCCAGATTCGGTCCACTTCATCTCTATTAGATAGGCTTGCATGCAAGCTAAGAAGAGAACAGTAACCAGACCTCTCTTTTCTTGTGACCTTCATTTCCATCTCTTTTAGTGCTTCTTTCGCTTTCTCAAGAAGGTTGGCTTTGATGTAGATGTTGGCCATTGTGCTGTATGTAACCCAATCAGCAGCTATTTTTCTTGTTCTCATCTCAAGAAAGACCTTTTCAGCACCCTCTGTATTATCTTTAACAGCATATGACCTTAACCAGAGATTATAAGTGACTTCATTAGGACTGGTATTCCTCTTCAACTCCTCAACCACTTTTGGTATCTTCTCAAGTTCCCCTCTGGAAAGGTAAAGGGACATCATATGGTTGTAAGGAAGGGAACACCTTAGAAGACCATTAACTGACATTTCCTTCATTAGAGACTCAGCCTTTATGGGGAGATTGTTTTGGACATACGTGTGGAGGAGAGCCGAGCAGGTAGACTGCCCCTTCAATCTTTCAGGGAGGTCTTCAAAAAATTTCTCTGCACTAGCTAAGCCGCGAACCTTTGCTATTAGATCTAAATGCAAAGCATAGTCTCCTGGTAGCAACTTGATGTCCTCTTGAGTTCTCATCCATTCACATATCTGTACAAAAGAAAAGCAAATAAGTGTATGTCAATAAGAAGGCCTTATAAAATAGTAATATTGGTAACTAGAACGTTGCCATTGATTCCCATCCTATCATGCTAAACAAGGACAAATGCATAAGCACAAGATATTTGACAACAAAATATTCAACTGCTTAGAAGCATCAGTGAACAAGAAAGAAATAGGCAGGTTTCAAGATAGAATTAAGAAAAATATGAAGAACCTTATAGCTTGAACCTGATGTAGTTCCATACACTATTGATGAGATATATATTTCACAGTAGTAATATACCAGTGATAAAACTTTGATTTTTTTGACAAGAAAATATATCAAATTCATATAGTTACCCCAAAACAACAAACCAAATTGGCCCGCTTTTCTTCTAAAATCTCCATGCACTTCAAAACTAAGTAGAGAATTATGATCATTCTGCTCGTATTTGATATACCTCTAATAAATTCACCATTGTTCTGTTCTAAATGAAATTTGACACTGAATGTTCTCTAACAAATTCACTTGATAATGAAAACCAAGATCACACTTTTCTTTTAACACTGTTCCAAGCAACTCCAAGAACAATCAAAATCACATCTAATCCATCCTTCTGAACATCCAGAAACTCACAATTCCCATGCCATGCCTCAAATTCTATGAACACATCTATAACATTCATGCAAAAAAGAAGCAGCATTTATATAAATTCAGAGACATTGGAGTGGTGCAAGCTTACTTCGAGGGCATGCTTGAAGCGCTTGTACTTACGAAGCTCACGGACAACGCGGCTGAGCTGGTACTTCTGGATGCTCTTCCCCTCCTCCGCCCACTTCCGGAGCACCACCACCGCGCTCCTCTTCGGGTATATAAGCTTCAGCAGTCGCCGCCCCAGCGTATCCTTTCCCTTTTCAAAGGCGCCGGGACCAGAAGCAAAGGGAATCGCCGAGGCCTCGGCCTCGGCCGAGAAGTAGCGCGCCGCCGCAGCGATCGCGAGTTCTTTCCGCATCTTTCAACGATTGCAAAAAGGAAAGGGTCAAAATGATTATATAGCATTACCTTCAGGTCCTTCAAATTTATCAGATTTATAAATAAGTCCTTGGATAAATTGACAATAAAGTCCCTCATCTTTCTCTAATTTATAAATTTGTCCTTGGGGCTTGCTTTTTAGAGTCCCTCTGAAGGGCAGTCATTGGGCGTTCTCTCCCCCGCTCCAAAGCGAGCACTTCCACTACGCTCGCCGCACGTTTTCCTCTCAAAATTCGAACTTGCGAGAAGCCATGGAGGATCATCGGAGCCTCGTGGAGTTCCTCTTCTGAAATTTAGACGATTTTTTGGCTCGTTGAGGTTTTGGTGATGATGGCGTACCAGGATCCCAACCCCGCCGCCGCCGCTGAAGAGAAACTGGTCGCTGAACGTTACCTTAAGCGTGAGATCCTCGGTGAGGGCACTTATGGTGTCGTCTTCAAGGCCATCGACACCAAGGTCAGTGGGAGTCGCCGCCCCCTTGTTCCCCAATCGGGGTTTGTTTTCTCAGTCCCCAGGGTTTTCTAGATGAGTGCTTTCATTCTTGTTTCTCTATTTGTGTTTGTTTTGTCGCGATGAAGTGGGTGTTGGATTAAAGTTTTCGTTTTGATTTTATGGGCATCTATTTGATTCTTCATTGGTTCATCGCACGAGATTGTGTGAAAATTCTCTGATTGATATTTGTTTAATAGTATCTCTTGTTTTTTTCCAGTTAAATATTGACTTCATGTTTTATCAAATGATTTTTTTTATTGAAAGAAGAAGTTTTTTGAAAATCAGGGTTCTTGTTTCATTCAAAAATACTTCTGATGGATGATTGATATATCTTTCTAAGAATCATCTCATTGCTTGTTGACCATAAAAGCTTGATATTGGATGAACAAACGGTATATTATCCAACTTCATCTTGTTAACATTACTAGCCAATCTGCAGACTGGAAAAACAGTTGCTATTAAGAAGATTCGACTGGGAAAATACAAGGAAGGTGTTAATTTTACTGCACTTAGGGAAATTAAACTTCTCAAAGAGCTCAAGGATCCAAATATAATTGAGTTAATCGACGCCTTTCCACACAAGGGAAACTTGCATCTTGTGTTTGAGTTCATGGAAAGTGACCTGGAAGCTGTCATTCGAGATAGAAATGCTGTTCTTTCTCCTGCTGACGTGAAATCTTATCTTCAAATGACTTTGAAAGGTCTTGCATTCTGCCATAAAAAATGGGTTCTGCACCGGTAATTCTATTTGTTCCTTAATTTGTCGTATCTTTCATGGTAGTACTTGTTTCCATGGTTCACCTTTAAGAATTTAATGCATGTAAAATCATTCAACAGGGATATGAAACCAAACAATCTGTTAATTGGTTCTGATGGACAGCTTAAGCTTGCAGACTTTGGCTTGGCACGCATTTTTGGAAGCCCAGATCGCAAGTTCACTCACCAGGTCATTGTGGTTTTATACATTGAGATGGATTAACTCATTGATGTTGTTTCCTTCCTTTCGTTAATTTATTGATCTAATGTTCCTCAAGCAATCATCTAATGAGTGAAAGGTAACTATTTATGGATGGTGATTTTCCATCCCCTCAGGTTTTTGCTAGGTGGTACAGAGCACCTGAATTGTTGTTTGGAACAAAGCAATACGGTGCTGGAGTTGATGTGTGGGCAGCAGGATGCATATTTGCTGAACTTCTCCTTAGACGACCTTTTTTACAGGTTTGCACTTATCTTTTTCCACTCAACAAAGTACTAAGAATTCCTGCATTAGTTGATTGCAAAATATTTTATTTTGGTTTATTTTCAACACAATCATTGAAAGCTCTTTTGGGATTGGAAAGCATTGTCAAACAGGCCCTCCAACTGTACAACTTATAAGTTTTTAACTTGATTATGACATAAAATCATTAGACATCAACAGAATGACTGTGCATAGGACTGAGAAAGAGTCAGAGTTTGATGGTTTGGATCATCCATTAAATTTAACCTGTTTCTGGACCAACTTCTGCTCTCTGAGACAATTGTCTGATTTGGAACTTTTGCTCAATAATTTTTGCTGAACTTGACACTACTGAACCTGGTAGGACATTCCTGAAAAACTAAGTCCAACTTCATATACCTGAGCAGTGCAAGGAACAGTAGAAGCTTGGTCTGTTCTGCTTGTTCTAAATTAAAACTCGACTTAGCAATTTCTTAATATGGCAAACTTCTTACTAGGGCAAAATATCTGCAATTAATTCTTTACATGTTTGGGAGGTGATATTTTACTTGTCACTGTTTAAAGACTTAAAGTTTGGTTCCCGCTCTTGCAGGGTTCAAGTGATATCGATCAACTAGGAAAAATTTTTGCAGCTTTTGGAACTCCAAAGCCATCTCAATGGTATGATATGGTTTACCTTCCAGATTACGTTGAGTACCAGTTTGTTCCTGCCCCTCCACTTCGTTCCCTTTTCCCCATGGCCAGTGATGATGCTCTCGATCTGTTGTCAAAGATGTTCACCTATGATCCAAAAGCAAGGATATCTGCACAGCAGGCTCTTGAGCATAGGTCTTTAATTTTTGGTTTTTTGGTTGTTTTAGTGAGCTCCATTGCTTTTTTTGTTTTGCATCCCATAAACCTTTCCTTTCTTTTCTCTATGCAGATATTTTACAACAGTACCAGCACCTACAAAGCCCGCACTTCTTCCTAGGCCCATTCGGAAGGGGGAATCAGCAAATCAGAGAGCAACCGATGTCATGCCACAGGACGGTCCGGTTGTTTTATCCCCACCGAGGAAGTCAAGGAGGGTCATGGGATTTGAAGGAAATGCACATCATTTAGGAAAAGTCGGTGAGCAAGTTTGGGATGGAAAACTTATGGGTGAGCCTAGCAATCAAAGTGGAGAGATGCCAATGTCGGTGGACTTGGGAGCCATTTTTGGGTCAAGGCCTGCCCCAAGACCAACCCTCAACAGGTAATAACATATTACTGCCCCTTCAAGTTCCTAAATTATAAGGTCGAATGGGTATTAACTTCTACTCTTTGAACAGTGCTGACCGATCACATTTGAAGAGAAAGCTCGAGCTTGATCTTGAATCTGAATATCATCAGTGATGATGCCTGATTATTAACATTTTGATTTGTGGTGACGCGGAGAAACGCTCGTTCTATATATTTCAGCCGTTTAATAAGAATTCAAGTATGCAATATATAGTGCTTGGGAGCCGGAAAAACCTAATCTTCTTTCAATCTAGTTTATTTTCAGACGAGGAGCTTCATCCGATATACAGTTCTCTTCGGCTTTCTTGTGCACCAAAGAGTCAAAGTTTTCTCTATGCTCACGTCTCTGATTCAATTTGATCAAATTTTTATCAAGAATCGCTACAAATTGGCTTATTTTTTTTCATGGATACAGTTGATTCTTTAGGTTTTCTCCTTTCTGTTTTCATCCGTCTCCAAGTTAGAGCAGTTTGTATCCTGTGAGGCTTCACAGCTTTGGGTATTTCAAGAACTGCAATCTGGCATACTGTGTTTGGATAATTGATGTTGAAGCTGTGCTTAATGTATGATAAATACATTCATTCTGATGTCATTTATATTTGCAGACATATTGTATTCTAACAATACTCTATGCTTGTATTTGATTAATTTTGGTAATTTTTTTCCCGTCCTCAATTTAGAACATGGATCATTGCAGCAGCATTTCTGAATGTTTTAATCTTGTAATTTTCCCACATACCTCAATCTCTTCTCTTCCCAAAAGATGAAAATCGAAGGAAAAAAAATAAAAATAAAAAAATGGAAAACTTTATTTCTAATATAGCAGATAAAACTTTGCATTTGCATGCGCATGCCTCTTGCATAAGTAATCCATTTAATTTACTGATATAATAAAATAGATGATCCATCATTTAGAAATATCTACAGTAACAGTTAGATTTTAATCGAACACAATGTTATACAGTATTATACAATAATCATGTATAATAGTAAATCAATGCATTATTTTTATAAACAACAGGCATTGGATGATGATTAATTCAACAGCTGTAAGTAAACATCTCTAGTGAACAATTATTTGCGCGTAAGTGTGATAGATGACTTAAGCCCATATATATTACTACTATCACATTAGACAGATAATAATTTAATAAAAGAACCAAAGTGTTTGCTCACAAATTTCAATAAATTTTAAATTTATGAACGTATAATGGTAATGCGGGTTCTATAATGAATGGATTTATATATTTAATTCTCAAAGACACTGTTTGTGTGCATCCCGAGGGCATTTTCGTCCTTCCGTCTCCGCAACAACGCTAGAAAATGGCGAAAGAGCGCTAAAGCCCTAGCCCTCTTTCAAAACCCCTGCCCAAACGCTCAAGTGCCAAAGGGAAGGGAGGCAGACCCTCTTCTTCGTTCTCCATCGTTTACCAGTTCAGGTATTCGCTCTCGCTTTCTGGATTTCATCTTGCAATGAGGTTTTTATCTATCAATGCTTCAATTTCATCACTTCCAGTTGATATGCCACACTTATTGTTGCTCATTTCTAAATCTTTTCATTCTAATCCCATAATGCACGCTGCCTGTGGTGTCCTGTATTGTCTTAAATTTCTCTGAGTTTCACCCAATTTTCTTCTTTGTATATTGGTTCTGCTCTTAATTCTTGATTAGTTTAATACTAGTTTAGTTTCAAACAAGTGGCTTGATTTACCTATGCATATAAATTTCATGAATCATAGCATATGATGATTGTCACCTTGTTTATGTACCTTTGAATATTGTCAATAGGCTAAATGTGACAACTTTTTCATGTGGTTTTGATCCAGGAAAGTTGGTGAAGTTCTGTCACTATGCAGGCTGTAAAAGTTAGCTGTTTGGCGCAAACATTTGCTCTGGCTAAAATTAGCAATTTGCGTGAAAGGAAGCCTCGCAGTCGGAAAACGAGGGAGGAGAGGAAAGTGATGGTTGAGTCATTCGTAAAGAAGTAACAGCTTTAATAATTATTTTTTATTGATATTGATTCAGAAAGAGGCACAAGCACAGGCTATTTTCATGAACATGCGAATGCTGCCATTACTGAATTTTGAATATATTCCTCTGCTTTGTAGTGTCCCTTCTTGATTTAGTTCTGACTGCTACATGCTAAAGACCTTTCCAGGTTTTGTGGTAATAGTTATGCTGTCATGATGAGTTTTGAGAGCTAGAGTTGTATTCAATACAATGCTTCATGTTAATAGCAAAGAAAATTGGGAGGTGTTGTTATTGGAGTGGAGCTGGATTTTATGTGTTGATATGCATGCCTTCTGCCATCATAATCAAACCTGCTGCTTAAATTGCTGCTCATTTTGATGAATCCGTCTATTTTAGTTGGATGAACTTTTAGTTATGGTGTCACCTAGTTTTGTAAGTATGAAAATTTACCTGGAATCTTATTTTTTCCAATGACTTCAAGATGTAACTTCTTCTATTGTTTTTGTTATTGAGAAATGGTAATTCTGTTTGAAATAAGTGTCTTGTCACCAAACCTACTGTGAATTTGTAGGTGAGAGAGCAAATTGTTCAATGGGAATTTATTTTATATTCCTTTCAAAATTGTAATTGTTTGTTACACTCAGCAGATGGTTCATCACCTTTCATGGAAGTAATTTATTTGAAATTTGCTTTCAGGTATCAGAATTCCAACAATGGGAGTTTTCCTTCGCTTAACCTTACACATAAGGAAGTTGGTGGATCTTTCTATACCATACGTGAGATAGTAAGAGAACTTATTCAGGAAAATCGAGTGCTGGGTCCTGGTAGTCCAACTTCAAAAGTACTGAAGCTTGAATCTGGCTCTGAAGATGATGAAGTTGAACCTTTCTCCATGGATCTTCCAAGTGATATGTGCACATCAACTATTGGGCATGCTATTAATCAAAAGCAAATGCAACTGCTTGAGGAACATCATGCAAGGACAGAAATAAATGTTGATATAGCCAAATCCGAGCCTCAGGAAACATTCTCATCACACAATGAAATATCTTTTTCTGAAGACAGGAGCATTGATACTTCTAATTATGTGGAGAACTCGTTCACTGATACACATCTAAATGCCATTGTGGCAGATGATATAGCAGATCCAGTGGAGCCATCAGTGGACACCCCAGATATTTTGAAGAACTCTGAAAATATGGAAGCCGAGCAGCCTGCTTCTCCATCTATATCTGCAATGTCTTCCTTAGGTGCATTTCTAGTGAATGGCAATGATGGAACCAACAACTTGGCTAAGCCACCTGATACTTCTCTGGAGAATGATGTTCCTATGATCACGGGGAAGATAATCTCCCTGAAAACAAGATCCCAGAAGATAGTCTCCCTGAAAGCAAGCTAGCCACAAGCTCATCAATTGGCAGTATCTCAAATAAACTTTTAGACCCTTCAGTTTCTATTGCCGTGGAAGTTTTTCCTATACCATCTTCTGCCAACAATCTCAACAGAAGGTTTATAGAGATGGAGTGTGCAAAGGAGGAAGAAGTCCCTCTGCTAGATGTCAAAGATCCTGTAATAAATGGATCAGGATCAACAGAAAATCAACCTATTAATAAAGAAGAACCAGCAATCCAAACGTCTCCAGAATCTGGAGTATTTGAGCCCTCAGCCACAAGAACCACAAAGATTGAGGTGAATTTCAGCAACACATTTATTTTTCGTTTTTCAGCTCAATGGCATACCTGGCATCTTGCAAGTTGATTTGTCTTCTGTCAGATGGGGTTACAATTCTTATTTTCATTCTTGCAGCTAGATTCGCTGGTCACTGATAATCATAGTCTTTCTGGTGAACCTGTATCTGCTCAGGTTATCGATACACCCCAAGTTCAAGTTCAAGTTCAAAGCAGCGATACTAGCTATTCTACGAGGTAAACCCACTTCTTCCTAATAAATGAAAATATGGTTGCCCTAACTATTCAGCTGAGCTCTCAAGATAAATCACATATTTTAGGCATTTTGAAATTTTTACCTTGTTAAAGCTTGTCATAGCATGATCAATCCAAGTGCATTCTTGATATTTGTCTACATACATAATAGCTTGAAATCAATCTCAGTATGATCCTACATTGATATTTCTCTTGTTTCTCAACCTCTACAGAAAATCAACAGAGAAGGACATCAGAGATTCAAAACCTTCAGAAATCAACCCCCTGTGGTCTGCAATTACGGCATTTGTGACTGCTGTTTTCAAGTTCTTGTCATGATAAGGCCATTTCTGCATAAACTGAGACTCACCGAGAAAAAAAATCAAACGTCGGCATCTATCGTTCAATCTAGAGCAGAAATTCTGCATAGTTAATCCCTATGTTTCTTTTATTTTCTTATATAAACAAAGTTTATGATCCAAGCCAACTGAGCTGTATTTCTTCATGCCCTCTCTCTGTAATGATGTTGCTGTTGCTGCTGTTGTTGTTGAACTTATTATTTGGCCCATATGTTATACAAGTTATTTGCAGACTCCAAATTGCTTTTTACCCCTTTGATCTTTAAAATTTATTGATAACCCCCTAAAGGACTGATGAGTAAATTTTGCAAAAAGTAGCGTCTGGGCCCGACTCTGGGCCCTGGGGTGGTGGGGAACCAATTTTGGAAAATTATGATTAAAAAAAAACGCAATTATATTCCCAGCCATTCTGACAAGATCTTAGCCGTCGGATGCGTGTCTTTCAATCCAACGGTCCATATGACTCCTTAATTCAAAACTCAAATCTACGAGCCCACCCATAAACGACCGTTAGAACTCCTTCTCTCCCATTCTCCCTCTCTCTCTCTCTTTCTCTCTCGCTCTCGCTTCACCACTCCGAGCTCCGACGCCAACGTCTCCTCTTTCTCCGAGTAAATCCCCGTCGGAATAGACATCTCGAAGGACTCGAACATGGGAGAGGAGCAAGCGTCGGCTATGGAAGCACCCAATTCGCTCTCTCCGGCTTCTCAGAAAGGGTTTTGCGGACCAGTTCAAGAAAACGAAGGTAATGGCATCTCAGCGGCGTCTGTGGTCTGGAAATCTATGTTTTTTTCTCCTGTTGTTTACCTGATTTGGATTTGTGCTTTCCGTCCCAGATCATCAGCCCCTGGAAGCTGACCAGTTGGATCGTGGCGTGATGATTTCACTTTTTGGTATATGATCCATCTCTTTTTCTTTCCTTAGATCTAAGGTTTCTTGTTTGAGTTCTTGATTTGAGGTTCCTTGAGTCGTTTGATGTTTGTTTTGGAGTTTTCTCTTCCAAATATAGTTTAATTCTCTATGATTTAAAACATGTTTTTTTAAGGTTCATATTTACAAATTTACTATTTCATTCCTTATTTTTTTTCTCCTCTTTAACAATTGAAGGGTTCTTCTCTGTTCTTACTTTCCGTTGTTAATTGGCAGATGGGACTGTGGAACACAATGGCGAAGCTTTGGAAAAAGAAACCAATCAACTGAACAGTTTGTTTTTGATATTAATCTTATTCATTTGTGTTCTTTCTTTATTGTGTTCATCACAATCTTACTAGGGTTTGGATACATGCAATTTCAGATCAGGAACCAAAGCCTAATATTTATCAGGATAAAGAGGAAATTGGCGACACAACAGATAACCCTATCGATGTAAGCTCCTGTTATTTTCTTTATGATGATTTCACAACAAATTTAATTTCAAAGACCATTTTCTGCTTCTTTGTTACTCCACAGACTTTCATGGATGATTGCGTCATTCCTTCTCCTGCCCTCAAGGACAATGGAATGTCATCCTTTTTTGGCCCTGATTTATCTACTGCTCTTCAACTTCTTGGTATGAAATCCTTCTCGCATAGTGTCGAATGAATCTTCTTTGTGTGTATTGCTCCTTTATTGTTGAAATTAATGGAATCTTATCTGTTCATGTAGGAACCAAGTACAATTCTCTAATGAAGAGGTACCAAGAAGGATCCTCTAGACTTCAAGCACTGGAGGCAGAGTGTGTGACCCTGTCCAATAAGTGCCTTAACGAGTGCCAGCCTAGATATGAAAACTTGAAAGAGAAGTATACTCTTGAATGCGCCGAGAGAAAATGTCTGTACAATGAATTGATTGAGCTAAAGGGCAATATAAGGGTCTTTTGCAGATGCCGGCCATTGACCCTGGAAGAGGCCTCTAAGGGTTATTCTTCTGTATTAGAGCTTGATCCATCCCAAGATATGGAATTGCAGATTGTATGCACTGATTCATCCCGGAAGAAGTTCAGATTTGATCATGTTTTTGGTCCTCTAGATAATCAAGGTAAAGTGATAGTTTATTATATTTTCTCAGTATCTTTTTTCCCATGTACATCAGATTTGGCTTGTGCACATAAATTAAATTTCCACTCACTGAACTATTGGAACTTCTTGTTTGCATTATATAGTTCTTATTTGGAGTTATTTTCAGAGAGTCCGGTGAAAGCTAACATTTGATTCATTATGCTGTGCCTGCAGAAGCCGTTTTTGCGGAGACAGTGCCGGTTGTGAGATCAGCCTTGGATGGGTACAATGTCTGCATATTTGCATATGGGCAGACAGGTACAGGAAAGACATACACAATGGAAGGAACATCGGAAGACAGAGGTGTGAACTACAGGGCCTTGGGGGAACTGTTTCAGAGTTCTATGAAGAGATGTTCCACAATGAAATATGAATTCTCCATCAGCATGCTTGAGGTCTACAATGAGAAAATTAGAGATCTTTTGGCAGAAAACTCGGATCAGCATGCCAAAAGGTAAAATCTGTCTCATTTCATTAAAAGGAAATGGCTCTTTTTCACTATTTTCAAAGGCTTTTATGTTCATATCATGATTTTGTTATGCTTGGTATTTGTGGACAAAGGTTGGAGATAAAGCAAACAGCAGATGGGACTCAGGATGTTCCTGGGCTGGTTGAAGCTCCAGTCAACAGTGTAGATGAGGTGTGGAGTATGCTTAAAACTGGGGGAAGGAACAGGTCCGTTGGATCAACCAACGCCAATGAACTTAGCAGCCGTTCTCACTGGTGAGATTTGCTTCTTCTTTATTGGCACATCCAGAGTTATACAATTCTCTCATAGGAATTTCCTTAAACTTTATAAATATGAGCATATTGAACTAGTAAAAATAACTAAGCTTTGTACTGTGAGGAAAGGTGGCAAACCTATATGCATATGTGTAATTAATTCCTTTTATTTTTTTGGGTAGCTTGGTTCGTGTAATTATTAAGAGTGAGAACATGCTGAACGGACATCAATGCAGAAGCAACATGTGGCTTGTGGATTTAGCTGGAAGTGAGCGTGTAGGAAAGATTGAGGTTGAGGGTGAGAGACTGAAGGAATCGCAGTTCATTAATAAGTCCCTCTCAGCATTAGGTGATGTTATTTCTGCTCTGGCATCAAGGAATCCGCACATACCATACAGGTATTTTGATTCCATCTATTTACATAACACATTCATAAAATTAATGATCAGCAATTGTTTTTTTGTCTCTCTAACTATAACTTGTTTATCATGCTTTGAATCTCAGGAATTCAAAACTTACTCATTTACTTCAGAGCTCTTTAGGTGAGATTTCTACACCTTTTAACGAGTACTACCCTCAATGTTGTGGGAGTTGCAGTTTTCATGAACAATTAGTATTGCACAAAATTTAAGATTGCTTATGGATATGTAATTTTATTTTAATTATTTTGGATTGATTGGAAGTTAATCCATTGCCACATAATCTATTTCTGTAAATTAATGCAGGAGGGGACTGCAAAACTTTAATGTTTGTGCAGATAAGCCCGAGTACAGCTGACTTGGGAGAAACTCTCTGCTCACTTAACTTTGCAACTCGAGTGCGAGGAATTGAGCATGGCCCTGTCAAGAAACAATCAGATCCAAATGAAAGTTTCAAGATTAAACAACTGGTACAAATTTTTTGTTCAGTGTGTCATCTTAGGCTAGTGATAGGAAGACTTCTATTCTCCACTCACTGAATGGAATTGCTGCTCTCTACAGACAGAGAAGCTTAGGCAAGAGGAGAAGGAAACAGCAAAATTGAATGAAAGCCTGCAGCTAATGCATCTCAAGTATGCATCACGTGAGAATGTGTTCAAAACATTGCAGGAAAAGGTAAAAATAGGAAAAAGAAAAAATTCTCATGCATGATACTGTTGGAGTCCTGCATTGGGGGTTGCCACATTTTTAATTGTTGATATTATCAAGCTTGAGGAATCAATGCTGGTTTATTATTCAATGTTCTTGTTTTTAGAAGTTGGTTTTTCCATTTTTTGGCTATACTTTGCAAATTGTGTTTCCCCACTCAGGGATAAACTGCATAAATTTTCCTTGTTCTGGTTGACAGATCAGAGATGCAGAGCAAGCATGCAAAACCTATCAGCAGAAGGTAGAAGTTAAATTATGGAAGAAGCTTGTCATGTTTATTGCTGTAGACTTAAGCCATTTCTTTTGTCACATTTGCACCATTCACAATGTTTTTTATCCAGGTGAATGATCTGGAGAACCAACTAGCTGAGGAAAAGAGCACAAGGCATTCAGTGGAATCAAGAGAACCCACAAAGTACCACAAGCCGCCACTTCCTCCTATCAAGCAGAGACCACCTCTGGGCAAAATCACAAATCGCATGCCACCTGCTGGACCTCGCAAAGTCAGCAGCATCACACCTATGCCTCCCTTAGCTGATAAAGAGAACAACATTCTGACTATGAAGAAATCAACATACACAAGTCCAAATAATCAATCTTCAAGAGCAAGAAGAATCTCATTGACTCCTGTTGTCCGGCCATTGCCAGTGCAGCGCAAAAGGAGAGCCTCCATTGCTGTCCTGCCCAATGATTCACTAGCAGCAGTGCCTGAAAGGCACCAGCTGAATTCAACTAATAAAAACCATCAACGATATCAACCCAAAGCACCACAAAGAAGGAACTCAGTGGCTACATTTGTTCCATTTACTCCTTTATCTAAAGTCTCTACAGTTGCTGCTACTCCAGATGGGAAAGGAAAATTCAGCAACAATGCAAGCAACAGCAGCAAGTACTCAAGTTCACCTCCTTCTGTGCAGGCAATATGGAGATCAAAGATCCCAAGTGTTGGTTCTCCGCGACAAAGGCTTCGGCTTCTTTCAAGCCCATCCAACTCAAGTGCCATGAATTCACAGATGATGAACAAGTTATGTTTCAGTGTTCAGAAGAGAGTCATTGTGGGCTCACCTAGTCATCGTCAGAGCACTTCAATGCTGCCAGGATTATCCATGCTTAATCAGGCTCTAAGGGAGAAGGAAATAGTTGGCAAATTGGGCACTGCACAGCGAGTTTTATGCAGGAAAAGGAGGCAGTCAGTCATTTAGTAAGTGATCAGATAATTTTTTGTTTGATTTGTCCCTCTGAGGTTTTTCTTTTTAAAACCTTGTTTATAGCAATATGTCTGTGTGTTTGATTGGTTTTTTAGACTGCTGCAGACAGTGTGATCAACTTCTGTACTTCAAATTGGCAAGCCATGAGAAGGCCCTGCTGCTGTAACATGAAAAGCTCTTGTTTCATCAAATATCTGGTTTATATCTTCTAGTTGCTGTTACTTTAATTCAAAATTTTCCAGAACAGCCATAATTGCCAGCATTTGATTTTGGTTAGATGCAAATCTAAAAAGTTAGCTAATAATAGTCTTCTGTTCTTTGTGTGACATGATCATCAAGTCCAGGAAGTTTGATTCTATAATTCCTTGGTTTGGACTTTGGTGTGCCTTACAGATTCCACTCAACAGATCCACACTCACCAAAGGACCTATTTTGTTCTTGAGTCCAACATGCATTCCCTGCAACCTTCACGCATTAATTACCTTGACTTTGTTTTTTTATTATCTTTTTGACTCTTCAGTGGAAAGAGTACATAATATTATATTGAGAAGGCAAAGTCAAAAAAGCTCAGCCATGTGACATGTTTTTCACTGTTTTGTAGACAAAAAGTCATTACTGAGGGACCTTATTCATAAACTTCATACAATAAATAAAGAGTTCAAAGATCTTTCTTTAGAGACAATTCATGCAATACTTTTTTCCTAATCTCCATATTGTCCTTTTTTAATGTTTACAAGGTCCAAGGATACACATTTGTCCAGTTAGCTCTAGTCCTGCATGTGTTAGTACTAACCACAGCTCACTGCCATTTCTCTAATGGCACTGAATTCTGTGGGGACTACAACATGCCTGCATGGATGTGAGTTGTGTGGACAGTGACTCTGCTGACAAGCATCCACAATGAATGAATGGTAGCAGATGGAATGAGATGAGATGAAGACTATCCATTCATTCATCTCTAGCTATCATTAGAAGAATACAAGGAAATATATTTAAATTTTGTCTTCTTATTCTGTCAATCTAAGAGAACCAGTAAATATCATTATAATCTTGATTTATTTCACTTATAATAGCTTTTAATTATTTCTTGCTTGCTTGCTTAATTTTGAAGCTGTCTCATTATATATATATATATATATATATATATATATATATATATATATATATATATATATATATATATATATATATATATATATATATATATATAACTTTTTTATGTTTGAATGTATTTTAAATATCCAATACTGTCCCTTGTATTTTAGGAAAAAATTTGGTATATATAATGACTTAGCACATGAATTTATATATAAGATTTTTTTTATTTAACTTTATAGCATATTTATTTGTAAAATATCTTGTATGTTAACATATCATGTTACATCAGTTCTTACTTGAATTTTTAACATATATTTTTTTATTTCAAAATAATAACAACTTGGCCAAATATCTAGCTCATTGTTCATATAAATTAAAAATAATAATAATTATATTTTTCAACCATCAACAAGAATGATAATGAATATTCTTCCCAAAACACAAGACTTATATTTTTATTAAATTATTAATATAAAACTAAGCACTCAAATATAAATCTAAAGTATATATATATATATATATTGGTATTGTATCACAGCTATGGTTCTTCCCATTGTTAACAAAAAGTACACTTGCTAAGATTGGAAGCAAGAGCAAAAGAAGAATTAGCAATGAAACAGAAAAACAAAGAAGCTGAATCCCTCCTATACTCATTATCAACTCAAGCATCTCACAATAATAGAAACAGTTAATTAGGTGTGAAATATGTGGGCACAACCAAGCCAGTGCATGTGAATGAAGCTTGGAATGATGTGTGGACCTGAAGAACAAATTGACCACCCCCTCAGTGCATTTTCTTTTTCATTTTCATTATTTTTCATTTTCACTTTTTTTTTCATTTCCATATATTCATTCTAATAACATATAACTTCACTTTGCCGATGATCAAATGGTCTATTAATATTCAGGTCCCCAATAAAACTCTTCACCGAGTGGTGAGCGTTCGATTCTCGAGTAAGGACATATTTCTAGAAGATGTGAGCGGTGATTGTGTGCAGATAGTTCTAGCACCCATATGAGTACGGGCCTCACCCCCACTTGCAGCACTGAGACTTGTACATGCCCCGGACTAAGTAGTAGAGTCTTCTGGCCATTTGTTTTTGTGTCAACAAAAAAACATATAACTTCACTTTCTTCGCACCTCTCATCCAACATCATCTACTTCACCACCAGTTAGTTCTCTAATGGATGTTCAGCCTCTCTTCGCCGTCTCTCCTCCGGCGCCACCACCTTTGCACCACCACATGTTCCATGAATACAACAACAACCATGAAAACCAAAAAGAAACTCTAGCATTCAAGTCTGTTCTCCTTATAATTGCACCTATAGTAGTCATCTTCTTGATTGTCATTGCATTACTTCTTCTGCTTCTTCTCCGGAGAGCCAGTTCCGGAAAGAACAACACTGTCCATGAACCAAGCTGCAGCTGCAATGTAAGCACTAGAAACAGCAGTTTGAACAAAGCTCAGTTCTCCAAGTTTATTTTCACTACTGAAGCCAGTAACACACTTGGTTATAATCCTGGTAAGAGAGTTCTTTCATTAATTTGATTCCTTTTTTGAATATAAAAAAAAAAAAAAAAACTTTTGGAAGGACTCTGAAATTTTGAAACTGTAGAGATTGGTAGGTGCATTTATAGTGGGAGATTGGGATTCTCTCCTCAAGTGATGATGAGGTGCAAGAGAGGGCAGGTGTTCACTTACAAAGAGCTTGAGTTGGCTACTGATGGATTCATTGAAGCCAATGTGATTGGTAGAGGAGGATTTGGAGTTGTCTTCAGAGGGATTCTTAGTGATGGCACTGTTGCAGCCATTAAAGTCTTGCATAGAGAAGGAAGACATGGAGAAAGAGAGTTCCGATCAGAGGTACATTCTTTCATCGATTCCGTCTTTTATTTGTTTTGTTCGATATATTAGTATGTTACCTTATGTTTATGATTATACAGGTCGACTTACTAAGTCGATTGAATAGTACTTATTTGGTCGGGTTGCTTGGCTATTGCGCCGATCAACACCACAGAATGCTCGTGTTTGAGTTCATGCCTAATGGGACTCTTCAGCATCACCTCCATCCCAACTCCGGCCACCGGAATCCTGCATTGAATTGGTCTATAAGGCTAAGAATTGCCCTCGATTGCGCCCGAGGCCTTGAATTTCTTCATGAACATTCTGTTCCCTCTGTAATTCATAGAGATTTCAAGAGCAGTAATATATTGTTAGACCATAATTATAGAGCTAAAGTCTCTGACTTCGGCATGGCGAGAACCGGTTCGGATAGAATCAATGGACAGGTCTTAACCAGAGTTTTGGGAACCACTGGATATCTTGCTCCAGAGTGAGTCATTTCTGCATCCAAATACTTCAATTAATAATTTGTTGTCATTATATGAATGTGTCTGTTTGTTTGTTTGTTTTGTTTGGGTTTTTGTAGGTATGCTTCAACAGGAAAGCTCACCACAAAGTCAGATGTTTATAGTTATGGTGTTGTTCTTCTTGAGCTTCTTACTGGCAGGAGGCCTATTGATCTCAAAAGGCCACCTGAAGAAGACATTCTTGTTTCTTGGGTGAGTATATTAAGAATAGTATCTTCTCTTTTAACCTTTTTATATATTTAAAATTTCTTTTTTTCTTTTTTACCACTTCTGTTAAATTAAACAGGCTTTGCCAAGGCTGACAAACAGAGTAAAACTGAAGGAAATGGTAGATCCAGCTCTACAAGGCCAGTACTCTCAGAAAGATCTAATTCAGGTTACTTCAAACTCTATTGATTGATAGATTGATTTATTATGATTTGTATTATTGCTGAATTTCTGTGTTAATGTGAGTGAGTGCAATAGGTTGCTGCAATTGCTGCAGTTTGTGTGCAATCAGAAGCTGAATACAGGCCTCTAATGACTGATGTGGTGCAATCTCTCATTCCTTTGGTTAAGAACCAGAGTTGTTCTTCAGTTCCTACCACTCCCTCAAAACTTCAACCATTGCATGTACCTTGTTCATAGTTCATTGGATGATGTTAAGAGAGAACAAAGTACAAAAAGACATGGAAATCAAAGGCTACACCAAAAATGATCCAATAAGCAGCAGCAGCAGTAAAATCCTTATCAAGAATTTGCAGTACTTTTATCTCCTACATTTCTTCTCCTGAATAAAAAATATTCTTGAGCTAATGTACATTCACTAGAATGATTGCATTTTTGTAAATTGTTATCAAACTGCCTCCATTCATATCTGCCAGTACTTTTCTTCTTTTATGTACCACTTTTTTGGGTACCATTTTAGTACCTAGTGAGTAGCAAGGGACTGTTATTTGCTTTGAGTTAATTAAACCAATACAACTTGAATTTTTTTTTATTAAAAATACTGCAAAAAATATATATATATATATGAGAAAACATTAACTGTGGATGTCCGTAGTTGAGCACAGTACCAATTAAGATCAGTGAGGGTTAATTTAAGTTTAATTTGGGTTTATTAATTATAGGTTTGTTTATAAAAAAAATGTAGATGCAGTAGAAAAATAGTTGAATAATTTAAATTTGATGTACTATGCTGAAATTGATTGAACAGTTTATATCAAAATACTGTACATCTTTTTTCTTTACTGTGTTATTATTTATAAATGCAGTGCACTTGAATATATATATATCCCCGATGTTTTACTTAAATATATAAACTGATTTCTCTCCCTCTTTGTAATAATGTGATTAAATGTTAACTTAATTATAATTAGAGGTCATGTATAAAACCACTTTGAGATTCGGGTTTAATGATAGAGATGAACAATGGCTCCCGACGCGGCTTTCGTCGTTTCCATCCAAGCCTCTGCTCTAGTGCCCGCAAAGCAACCATTTTCAAACACCTCGCCGGCAACCCAAGCCCTGCTGAGTTTTCCCTCGTTGCTGCCCTCAAATCCCTCTCCACCTCCCTCGTCTCCGGCCAACAGCTCCACGCCCTCGTCCTCAAGTCCGGCCTCGATATCTCCAACCTTTTCGTCCGCAATGGCCTCATCAACCTTTACTCTAAGTGCGGCCATATCGACGACGCTCGCCGAGTTTTCGCATCGAGTTCTTTCCGAGATACCGCGTCTTGGAACATCATGCTAGCTATGCACGTCAGAGCACGGCGGATCGAGGGAGGCCTGTGACCTGTTCGATGAAATGCCTGACCGAGATTGCGTCTCATTCACGACGATAATTATGGGTCTCGCTCAAAGCGGCCGACCTGGCCAAGCTCTGATCTTGTTTCGTGATATGGTGGTTGATGGCGTGGTGCCGAACGAGGTCACCCTGGCGAGCGTCATATCCGCTTGCGCCAACCTGCGTGCGTTTCTCGAGGGAAGGATAGTTCATGGAGTGGCGAAAAAATGCGGGCTTGATGCGTTTGTTCTCGTTTCAACGAATTTAGTGCATTTGTATGCGACGTGCTCCGAGCTGGACGAAGCCAGAGCCATTTTCCAAGGAACGCTGACAAGAAATGCAGTCACTTGGAACGCTATGCTAAATGGTTACGCCAAGGCTGGGCGTGCTGACGATGCAAGAGAGCTGTTCGACGAAATGCCTGAAAGAGACCTTGTTTCATGGAGTACAATGATTGATGGGTACTTAAGAGCGGATCAATTGAAGGAGGCTTTGTTTGCATTTTGTGAAATGAGGCAAGATTTATATGTGAGCCCGAATGAAGTTATGTTGGTGAACTTAGTTTCAGGTTGCGGCCAGGTAGCTGCCCTCCGAGAAGGGCAACAGTTGCATGCTATGATTGTCAAGACCGGACTGGATTGTCATGCATTTCTACAATCGACTGTGATTCATTTTTATATGGATTGCCAGCAGATTGAGCTTGCATGCTTGCAGTTCAATTTGGGGAACAAGGAGAACATTTCTTCATGGAATGCTTTGATGGCAGGGTTCGTTCGCAATGGAATGATAGATTCTGCAAGACGATTGTTTGATGAGATGACTGAAAGAGATGTTGTATCATGGAGCACATTGATTACGGGTTATGTGCATCATGGACGGTCCAGTCATGCGTTGGACCTCTTTGATGAAATGGGAATGGCAGGTGTCGAGCCAAATGAGATCACACTGTTGGGTGTTCTCTCCGCCGTTGCCAGCTCCGGCACACTGGAACAAGGGGAATGGATTCACAACTATATACATGTGAGCTCTATTCCTCTCACAGACAATTTGACTGCTGGTCTCATTGATATGTATGCTAAGCACGGAAGCATTGAGAATGCTATGCAAGTGTTCGATCTTGTCAGACATCATACGAAGTCAGTGTCACCATGGAATGCAGTGATTTGTGGTCTGGCAATGCATGGGCATGAGAGCATGTCTCTTCAAGTGTTTAATGATTTGCTGAAGACCAGGATCAAGCCAAATTCAATCACCTTCATAGGGGTGTTAACGGCGTGCTGCCATGCAGGGCTGGTGATGGAGGGGAGACGCCACTTTGAGTCGATGAAGAGCAAGTATGGCATTGAACCAAACATCAAACACTATGGGTGCATGGTGGACCTGCTGGGTAGAGCAGGGTGTTTGGAGGAAACTGAGCAGGTGATCGAGTCCATGCCCATGGAAGCCGATGTGGTGATATGGGGGAGTTTGCTGGCAGCTTGCAGGATTCATGGTGATGTCAAGATTGGAGAGAGAGCGGCAGAGAGGTTAGCAAGGTTGGATGGAAAGCATGGCGCTGGGAGAGTGCTACTGTCTAATATATACGCAAATGCTGGCAGGTGGGCCGACGTGTTTCTGGTGAGAAGGGCAATGCAACGAAGCAGATTCAACAGAGAACCTGGTTGTAGTGAATTGCATTCTTTCATTGACCGCTGAGATTAGTAAGATCTTTAAGCACCTGGAGCTGAAAAAGAAAGAGAAACGATTGGTATTGTTTCAACAAACTCAGGAAAGCTAAGGAAACAATCATTGCAGATGAAATTAATACTCTTTCTTAGAAAACCTTAGAAGTGCTGTGTAACAAGCTCTACATCTAACAAAATTACACAACCAGCAAACCATTAGCTGCACAGAGTCCTAATCAGACACGATCGCCATCTACAAGCTTGTTAGATTGTGGATCATTACAAGACTTATCCTCCGAGTTATTCACCTGCAAGTATGATCATTTCAGCTGCTGCACCCATGGTTGTAACCCCACCCTTCTGTAGCAAGGCAAGGGCAAGCTCGTCCTTGTCCCACTCCTTCAACCCCCAACTAAGCCTCTTTAGCACGCTCGAGTCAATCTCCAACACCCAGCTCGGAGCACACTTTACCATCAAGCCCAAGAAGCAAACAACATATGTATGCCACAATGTAGAATCACAGCCGACAGAGATCTTCTTGTCAAATGCTCTTGCTATAAACTCCATGTGAACTCCTAACACTTTTGGTCGGCGTTTGGATAGCCCAGATGAGCCAATGCCCCAGGCAAATATCCCACCAATCATGGCGAAATGAGCAAGTGCACAGCCTGCCAACTTGTGCACCATCCATGCACTGGCTCCATCAATATCCAGTTCACGCACAGATAGGAACCAGGATGGAAGTATCTCATGGATCAGAGACTGGACAAGACCTGGACCCCCTGATAACCACACAAGAGTTGCGCCAAGTCCAGCAGCCACTCTTACTTGTGTGATTGCAGCTGCAAGAGAGACCTGGCCATATCTCATCCCATACTTGGCCTTATTGAGTTTCTCTGCTCTTTCTTTTGAAAAAACTTTCAGTGCTATTTCTTTAACTGACCACATAAGAAGAGTGAGAATCTCATCTGCCAGGATCACGACATTCTTGATGCACCGGTAGACTCGAAGATAGAGGACACCAGGTGCAACCGGAGAGATGCCACCAGAAAAATGCGAACCAAAGCCATGGCCTAGTAGGCTGCCAACACCCTCATCGCTAGAAAGTGGAGAAGTTGATAGATCCAACATGGCAGTGAAACAACTTCTGAGGAGTTGCACTACTGCATCGTTGTTGTGATGGAAGACAGTGCGGGATGCGGAGAAGATGAGGAAATCGCTCCACCGCTTGACTTTTTGAGTCCACAATGCCGCAACAATTGGCATGCTCGGCCATGGACAACTTGCTGCAAGTGACTCCAGAGCTGGACCAGCAAGGTTGAGAAAGCGTTCTGAGGCCTTGTCAAGTTTGTAAGTTATTGTAAAGCTCACAAAGGCTGCCAAGGGTAATGGTAACGTAGCTGGAGAGCTTCCTCCTGTATTTAAAATTCAATATAACAATGAAATGCTTAGAATAAGTACCACATTGGCAAAACCAGTACTATTCAAAATCTAGCTTGAGTTTCCGTATGGCTAGGTGTTTTACTAAAAGGCTGTCAAAGAAAGTATTTCTGAATATAGAGATAGTGTTCCAAAAGCCTCAGCTTCTATGCTTTTTACTTGCATGCAAGCTATCCAGAGATTTTGGCAGATGGTACCAACTTCAGCTTTACAACCTAATTGTGCTCGGTAGTACAAAAATCAATTCTAGCTTGCTTCAAGAGTTGGTCTAATTGCATCCTAAGTAAAGAGGAATAGCCTATTTAGCTCATTGGGATCCTTTCATCTTGCTGCCATCATGAAATGAATAACCAACTCACTTCAGCAGCTTATTTTTAGGAGTTTCTATTAATCCTCTCTTCAATTACTTGTGCAATGTCATTGTTATTTTAAGTCTGCAAATCTTGTAAGGTTTCTCTTATTTGATTTTCTGCCTTAATTAGTCTTCTTTTTGGTTTTTTTTTCCCTCAGCTCATCACCATCACAGATATACCTGTGTGGCGATACACTAACATATTAATATAGCAAACAAAGAGCCTAAATAAGATGAGAAATTACCAACAACAAGGCTTGGAACATCAACACCTGTGGCTGCCAAAATTTTCTTAATGAGTTCTTCAACAGTAGATAGATTTGCAGCTGGACTTGGCCAGTCAGTTCCATTCATGAAAGCCGGTTTCCAGATTCCACGAGTCACTTCAGCTGAGAAGTAACTCACTATAGTTGCCAATGATGCTGGCAGGAAGTCAGCCAAATCCTTGAGGCCTAAAAACAATTGAACATCATAATGTTCAAATTCTTTCACTATAAATAATTAAAATTCCAAGGAAACCATGTGGAACTCATACTCAGAAATGAAAGCAAATCTTTCAACCAATAATCAGTTGTAATTGACCACAAGAAATTAAAAGGTTCATCTACTAAATAAATTCTTAATTGTTCAGCCGGGTTAAATATCATTGATCATAATTGAAAACCAAAATACTAAAAGCAAGAGAATACCCTAAAAGTTTATCATGCTGCTGCAAGTATTAACATTGTTTTCACTTCTAGAAGGTGCTGGGTATAGCAACTCCAACAGATGCACTCATTTATGTTTGCGGAAAAAACTAAATATTATTTGTTAAGAAATGTCACCCTTAAGTGTATATATGCTGTTCCAAACCTTAGCACCTTACCAGACAAGAGAATAAGGTTTAAACTGATAATTGAAAATTTCTCTTAATCAGAACAATTCTAACTGTCAAGTTATGCTGATTAAAAAATATAAATTAGGGGGAAAGAGTAATATTGAAGTCCAATTTTATCAACGTAGCTAAAAATAAAAATAAAAAGAAAAAACCTAAACTTATCATGTTTGGTTGTGCAAGTCCTCCAACCAAAATCTAAATTGCATCTAGAATTTGATTACTCCAATTGGCTTTGAATTATGTCATCCAAACTAAAAATAAGAACGAACATAAAGAACCTAACTAGGCACTGTAGAATAGCAAAAAAAAGACTGACCTGTTGCCAATTCACGAGGAGATAGTCTTCCATAGGCACAGGCTGTAAGTGCAGCATCAACCACAAATGGAACTGCTTCCATAATGTCCCAAGCAGGTAATTGGGGTCTGATTGAGGTTTCCTCACTCCCAGGGCCAGAAGAACTACTTAAACTACTGCTTCCAGATGTTGTAGAACCTGTCTGATTAGTTCCCTTATTCACCTTCCTGAACATCATATTAAGAAGAGCATCTACATTTTTATGAACTGGAGTTCCATGAACAAGGCCAGATAGAGTAGAAGCTAAACAAGCCTGATGTTGTCGATACCAGACTTTCAACTTTGGAAATGAGTCAACAAAAATGGGATGTGCGGAAGACGATTTTGCACTTGTAGAGAGACTTCTGAAAGCCTTCCCATTATCTGTCACATTAGAAGAATCCAACACACGAGAATTACGCTGCAGTAAAAGATACTCTGGGTTGAGCTGAGACCCAACAGGGGCACTATCTCCCATGAGGCAACATTCAAGAGGTGGACGGTTGAATTGCCATAGCCTCATTAGTAGAATAAATGCACTGGAAAAGACTGCATAAGTAGTAATTTCTTCTCCTGAAGTAAGGGTCCATGAAATACTAGGAACATAAGACCCAAATACCTCAGATAGTTCCATTAGTGCACCCGCTAGTTCTGGAACCTAGAAACATAGATATAAAAACACAGAAAAACTTATGTCTTCCATGAGTAAACAACATGCTAGAGAAATATGTAAGAATGCTCATGGAATTGATGCTTACCAGGCCGTGGTATGAGAAAACTTGAGCACAGTCAACGGAGGATATTCCAGCAAGAACAACATACAGAACAGGGCCATGACCTGTCAGATGGCTGTCATTTCCTGAATAATCAACCGGAGGAGGAGGAGAGAGAAGGTTCAGAGCAAAGCGAACAGTGTGATCCTGGAAAAATAAATAAATAAATAAATGTCACCACCAGGAACTTATCTTGGATTTACAGATGATATAAGCACAGGAGATAAAGACAGCAGAGCTTTAGAAGAATGCAACAAATGAGGCATCAAACTCATTTTAGATCATACAAAATATCAACAATAGAAAAGAAAGATCTTGCTTCTTTAGTTCAGCATATGAACTACCTGAACATTCCATCCAGAAGTAAGAGATGCTCCACAAAGAATAGTTGCAGCAGAAATCTTGTCATCATCTGATCCATTGACTGCAATTTCGAAGACCTTCTCAAGCTCTGCTAAGCTTCCATCAAATTTGCAAGGTTGATTAGTTGCTAAATTTCATGAAACTTCAGAATAAAGAGCATCTTATATCCAAAGGCAGAAAACATATTAAAAAACAAGACATTCAAAAACATCAAGCCAAAGAAGGTAACAAATAAAGGTATGCCGCTCTAACAGACAGGACGTTTAAAAACATAATTTTACTGCATAGCATTTATGGCCAAGATAAACAAAGTAGGAAATAAGCAGATACAGAATGAAATTTAAAGTATCTAATACACATTGTTATGAAGGTTAAACACCCAACACACCTTGAAGCTGGAGTTGCCCCCAAAGCATTTACCATGGGCGCAGTTAATGGGGCACCCTTCATGAAGGCAGACCAACCAGGCACTTGGCCAGGCATAGAATGAGGTATCTGGTTGATGAGGCCACTGACGTAACCAGGCCAGTAATAAGCAGATGTGTCCAGTAGATTTCGTGAGATGCAAGCCTCAACAATCAGATGCCACATGTTTCCAGCTGCAACAGATTTTTGACAAAAAGGTGGCGCCAAAATTCAGTTTTTGTTAGTACTCAATTGTCCACTAGCTTTGAGATTAAACTACAAAGATTACAAAAACATCCATAAGATTCATAAAAAACAATAAGAATGTCTACACAAATAGAACGTTACTTACAAAAGTTAAGTGTCTTGTCATTCATGTTAATCATGTCCATATAACCACTCCCAACAGTAAGGCCTGAGACAAACATAGTAGCTTTTGCAGCAGCCTGATTGGCTGCCAACACAACAGATGAAGGCGGAACTAGCAAGCTTTTATAATCACCTAGTACTTGTAAGCTGGAAACCAAATCTTTGCGGCGCTTTCCACTACTTGCAGTTTTATTTTCCCATTGACTGGTGTATTCTCCATCCTTGGCAAGAGCTAATTCTTCTTCTTCGATTACATCAGCAACTGAAAGTGTAGTAATTGACAGCAGCATACTTAACCGAGAGTTAAGATGTGGTACAGGACCTTCTATAGGATCTCTTTCCTGAACACAGGTAAGAAGTCTCACTATAAGTGCTGGTAGCATGCACAAGATTCAAATAGATTGTAGATGAAAACAAAGGATGTATACCCTTTGTACAAGCCGAAGAGAAGCCAGCCAAAGACCTAGGAAAACATCATGCCAGGTGGTCCCGTTAACCACTTGCAAAGCCTTGATTAAACCTGAAGTAAAATCACAACTCAAAAATAAAGGGCAAATATAAATATAGATAACTGCATTATAGATAAGAAATAATTGTCCTAAGACAGATCTGCATTAGGCAATTCCAATGTGTCTTTACCACTAAGGATTTCGATGGCATTTGATGGTGCAACAGAAAGATCTATGCAGTCCTCAAGATAGAGATCCAAAGGAATCCAGAGGGCAGAACAGCTAGTCCCATGGCATTGACCACCAGAAGATGTTGAAGATTCAGAAGCAATCAAAGCATTAAGCTCTTCATGGTGACCATGATGACATTCTTGGCTAATTTTTTTGTGGTCATCTACTGCCAACTGAAGCAGACTTCCCGAAGGTAATGATGATGAATTTGCTTCAAGTACACGTAAGCAAAGAGTGAACACTCCCCATTGAGAAGGCCTACAATGTGCAAAAATATGAAGATGAAATATTCTCTAGATAATATATTGAAATCAAACTTTTGTATGCTCATACAATTTGAAACAGAAAATATAAAAGAAACAATGTGCTGAATTCGTGCTGAAGATTTGAGATAGTTGGGTAATCTAAAATAGTAGATGATCATAACTAAATGGAGATTTCAAAGATATGAAGATGAAATATTCTCTAGATAATATATTGAAATCAAACTTTTGTATGCTCATACAATTTGAAACAGAAAATATAAAAGAAACAATGTGCTGAATTCGTGCTGAAGATTTGAGATAGTTGGGTAATCTAAAATAGTAGATGATCATAACTAAATGGAGATTTCAAAGATCAATAAGAACATTTTATTTAATATGGATAAGTGCTCTAGGAAATTTAATAATAGCATGATACTTCAAATTCAACGCCAACAACCCATTAAAGAAGGTTAAGCAAAAGATTAGATTTCATATGGTAGCAGCATTTGATACTGAATCATTAACTCATTTTGAAGTCAGAACTTAAAGAACATCTACAAGTTGTCTAAGCTTAGCTCTCAGGTATCGTAGTTTTCTTTTCTTTTTTTCCTGTGCCGTACAAAACAAACTTCAATCATTGTTGTGCAAATAAAAGTTTGCCAGTTGTTACTTGCAGGCTTGCTTAGATTGGATCATACCAGGAAACTTCTCTTTCATTTTCTAAAACTGTGTTATCACAATTTACAAACAGTTGTAGCTATTGATTTTTGAAGGAAATTCAAATGGAGATTGTTAGGCATGAAAATTCATACATGTTGTCACGTGCCAAGGAAAGAAGCCTGGAAATTACTTTGTGGTGCAGGAATTCCTTGATGAGCTCAGTAGCCAACCCGATATTTGTTTTCTTTATCTTCTCAATGTGTTCAGTCTTCTCATCAACATTGGCGTCTCTGTCTATGTCCATATCTTGCCTAGTGAACCAAATGGGTTTCCTTTCTGGAGTCAAATCCTGCAAACCTTCATCCTCTATTGTTGCATCAACAAGCTGCCATAGAACACAAAATACAAATTCCACCACTAGAACCCCCAGTTCACAAGCTTGAAGGCCAAATGCTTGTGAAAGATGCAGAACATCATCCACAGATGCCATGATCCTGAATAATATATACTTGTTACTATTCATAATAACAATAGTATTTGTCTATTTGAAAGGTGGAGATTCTGCATCCAGTAACTGAACAGACATATGACTAATTCAATTGAAATAATTACAACTGCAACAAATTGCTATCAGCATAAAAGAGACGATCATCAGATAAATTACCATATGAGATAGTAAGGGGAATGTGTAATTATTACAGCAAGAAGTAAAGCATTTGACACAAAGATAATAAATAACAATGTATAAAATGCATCGAATGGGATGATATCAATAACATGCATAGTTTGTTGCTGAAGAAGAAAAAAGGTAATAACTGCATATGCAATCATCAGAAGCTGTCTGAGGTTGATTGGCTCACTATCTTTACTCCACGACAGATAACTTGTAGCGCATGAACAATAAAAAATGCTCAGGTTTATGTGCTAGAAGCTCATACTTACTTTTTAAAATATGGGCCTTTAATTTGAGACGCAAAATTAAATGCATGCATCCTGAGGAGTGCCAAATAAAGTCTATATGGCACTGGCCTCGATTTCCGACATGGAATTACCCTGCAGCCGTGAAAATTAATTGCAATCAGAGCAAGGCAAGAGACACACAAGGAAAACAGGCAGCATATTAACCAAACAGTAATGATCAAATTATGTCATCAAATCTGTCGAAAATGAAAATAGGTTATATTACAATTCAATTTCTGACCAAAAAAAAAAAAAACCTTCCTGCTAACAATTAAACCAAAGTGGAATAGGAAACATTTGCATCAAACTGAATGAGGAGAACAAAAAAAAAAGGATTGGAAACATACATAAGAAACCAATCAGACACACCAGAAGAAGGCCAATTCGTTCATTTAAATCAAACCTAGTTCAAAATCGACCCAAAATGCATCAAGACAAGTTCAAACAAATCCACAAGATTTATCAAAACCCGGTTTCCAGAAACATAGATAAGAATAAATGCATCAAAACACCAAACCTACTGAAATTTTTTTTCAAAGAATTCGAACCCTGCAAAACAGATACAAAATTCATCAAAATAAACAACAATAATGAAGGATTTCTTGAACCCAGAATTCGCAAAACCAGCATTGGATCTATCAAAACAAACAGAACCAAATCCGAATTCGCAGAGTTCGTCATCACCAAGTCAACGAAGACTACACCAATGCACGGAAAGAGAAACAAATATAGAGATTAGAGCAGGCCTGGTGGAGAGAAGAGCAAGGACGAGAACTGGGGGAACAAGACCAGCAGAGAGGGCACGGTCGAGGTACTTCCAGGCAAGCCGAACGTTGCTGTCAGCCCAAAAGAGGTGAGAGACAAGGACGCCGGCGAGTTCCGTTGAGGGCAGCTGAGCTCCGGCGGCAGCCAGCATGGACGAGAGCTGTACGGCCCAGGTCAATGGGTCGCAGCCACGCTCCTGCGCCTCGCGTGTGTACTCAGCGAGCGCGTCCGGGTGCGGCGCGGCCGCCGTCATCGGAGCTCCGGCGTGGTGTCCGAGCTCCGGCCGGAGCTCAATTGCGGCGATGCAGTATAACGATTCGCGCGTTGGAGTTCATTTATTGGGTCGGGATCTGATCACCGCCTCCTCGATTTCAGTTGCCGTGAGTTTCTTTTTTATTTCATTAGTTTTCTATTTTTTTTTATATATTTTTTATTTTATTTTATTAATAAAAAAATAATTGTGAATGTGTGTTTCTTATTATACAAGACCAATACCAATTAGAACAAAAGACGTGCACAAATTTCAGCGGAATTTAGTTGGTTGAACTCACATAAACAATAATTACGGAATTAATTGGGATTGAATCCGCATAAACCACTTAATCGTTGCTTAACACGTATGTTGACTAAAGATATTTGGAAGAAATTTTGATTTTTTTTTTAATTTAAATAATTATAATTTGTTATTTATTCTCACTTTTAAAGAAAAAAACTTTTGGTTTAAGCGGTTGAAATAATATGTATTTTATAGAGTAGTTGTACTACGGATCATCCGTGCAATTGTCCAATAAACAAGGATTACATGATTGAGTTGATGTGGTTACTTATCATATGATAAACTCATGAATTTATTTTAAATATAATTATTTTTTAAGAAGTTTTATTATGAATTTGAAATTAAAAAAAAATCATAAAAATTTTTCTCTTGCGTGGGTGGTTTGGCGATATGAACTTAAACTTTCGTAAAAATAGAAAACACATATTTGGATGTATAATATTCAAAAATAATTGTCTGCTAAGTATTTATTGCTTGCAAGTTTAATGAATAAAGTAGTTAAGAAAATATGAATAAATTATCCTTTTTTTTAAACAAAAAAAATTGATATACAATCTCAGTCGTTAAATTTTTAAAGAAATTATATAATTAAATCAAAATTTATAAGAAAATTGCTTGTTATATTATCTCGTCCCAACTCTTCAAGAATAAACATTAAAAAAAGAGCTGACTTGTAAAACTTTAGTCATGTATTTCATGAGAAATAACAAAACAAGTTTGCTTTTTCTTTGACTTGAATAAAATAACAATAATAAACCCAATAATTTAAGACAATGCAGTTATTTTAAAATGAGAAAATAAAAAAAGAAACAGTGTTTTAGGAAATAATAATAATAATAATAAATAGAAACTGTGCGTTGGAGTTGTGAAGAGAAGAAGCACCTTGCACGCTTGGCTTTTGTTGTTGCTATTGGTGGGACTTGGAAGGAGTATCTTTGTGTGTGTGTGTGTGTGTGCATGTTGACAACTGGCCAACTACTCACCAACTCCATGCTTTGTTTTCTTTCTAACTTTTCATTTTTATTTTTCATTTTTAATTTTTCATTTAGTAATTGTTAGTGGAGACTTTGCTTTTATTTCATTACCAGTCACATTCACTCCATTACCCACCCCTGCATTTCCATTTTAGACAATTCGTTAGCACAAAGGAAAAACAAAAAAATTGTGATGGTACTTTTATGGAGAAACATATTAGTGTGAACTCTAAATCACTAAATAAATTATTAATAATATATATATATATATAAATAAATAAATAAATAAAAAGTAATTTTTAAAAAAATTAAAAACCTTAAAACCAGCTTAAAATATATAGTCACTTAGAAATACCTCACTATCATTCTGATAATAAATAGTAGTGTTATTAACTCCCATGCAGAAAAACATCCACATTATTAAAAATAAATAAATAATATTATTCATATTTATTCAGCCATCAAGGCAGCTTGTGTGGGGAAGCCTTATATTAGCCTTGTATTATATTACAAGCAATGACGGATAAAAGCAAAGCTATGATATTCAAATCTTTTTCATTGCATAACTTGGTACCATATTATTATTGATCATAAGTGAAAATATATATATATACAAGTGATAAAACTCTTATTTTATTTTATATTTTATTTATCCTCTAGATAGTGGGAGGTGGGCCAGTGGATTAAGTGGGACCCAGAGGTAGTAAGTGAAGGTAGGTGGAGTCCATGAGGACAAAACATGGAGTTGTTGCTTTAGTGGCACTTCATTGGCTTGGTAAGACTAATGATTGATGACAATGGAATAATGCTAATTTGTTTAATTTTTGAACTTTGATTTTTAATAAATTAACACTTGTTTATTGGTAGGTTAATTAGTCACCATGGTTAGGCAATATGTTAAATCTAGATTCATTAATGCATGATCTTGATGCCTAGTATCAAGATCTGATTAGGAATGACTTTTCTCTTGATTTTCTAGCATTAAGTGCTCCTAATTTGAATTAGTAGCATCACTTTTTCAAAGCTTTACATTTAATAGGAATTAAAGAATAAAAAGGAAGGTAAGGAAAAGATAATGAAGCAAACATATGTAAGCATGTTTGTTAATAGTCACAGTCCACTTGTTGGCATGATGCTTGACCAAAAGCTCAAAAATGTTCTCTTTTTATGTGCATGTAGAAGCGTCTCTTGTGCCCTTTCTGTTGAGGCTTACCTTCATCACTAGTGTTTTTTTTCCTTTTCTATTAACTTTTATTTATAAACTTTTAGCTCCAACATGGGTGAATTACGTGATCTTATTTTATATTATTAATTTATTTCATTTTATTTTTTATTTATAATTATTCTGTTATAATTTATTTATTTTATAACTTTAATTTTTATATCTTAAATAGAACTTCTATCATTAAAAAAAACTCCCGAACCTAAAAATTTTCAGCCCAACTGCAATTCTATCCTTTTTATTTCGGTAAGATACAAGTTTGACTTTCCGCTCTAATAAAAAGTTAGAGTGCGTAAAAAAATTGAGCAAGCTCATTGTGATAGAGCTCGACTTTCAAAGAGCTCTCTTGAATGTGCATGTTTATCATTACAAATTTAGTTTGTCCTATGTCAAAAAATACTTATAAATAATAAATAGTTTGTTTTCAAATTAATGCATCAAACCAACATAAACAAGAGCGTGACACAGATAACTTTTGCACACAAATATTGTGAGTAATTGTTTTTTAATTTAAAAACAGGGATAAATCACAATTGATTATGATAAAATGGATAAAAAGAATAAAGAATACAGTGTCGTGAAGTTATGTGTTACCAAAAAATGGCACCATCTTTTCCAACATGTGCAGCAAGGTAGGTCAAATGTCCCTTTTGAACATCACATAAGAATGAACAAGGATTATGATAAGTCAAAGAAACATTCATCTCTCATGATGGAAAACCAACTGAAATGAGAGATAGAGAGACTCAATTGATATCCCAAAAAAAAACAGCAATTGAAATTCAGTTTTGCATAATTATAACAAAGAAACAACATTTTCAATTATTCATAGTTCATATATATATATATATATATATATATATATATATATAAGTTCATATCAAAGAACATTGACAATAGAATAGCTCTTTTTGTTGTTTGCTTTGTAATTTTATTTCCTGTTATATGATTTAGGTGGTGCATCACTACTAGTGAAAGCCCCTAAAACCTGATTGTGACTATTTCTTTGTTCTTTGTTTGTTAGTTAGTTTGTTGTACTTGCCTTTTCTTTAAATAAATTCATGATTTGCCTACTTTATTAATATATATATATATATATATATAATAGCTATAAAGATAGCCCATTATTGGCCCATAAATATGCAACAATCATACAACATATATGGGAGAGTTCTCTTAGATTTCATCAAAGAAAACCATCATTCTGAGTCTGTGAGAACATAATTTCAGTAAATAAATACAAGAGTTATTGAAGGTGGCATTGCCAAAATTCCCATTTGGACAGTGCTAATCCTCATATTATGGTACAACACAGGACTATGTCCTTAAGCTGTTTATAAAAAAAAAAACCACATACTTTTCAAAGATTTTGACCTTTTTGGTATGAACACATTCCAGTGCCAAACTTTTCAGCAAGAAAAGTATGCAGTGGAATATTAATAGTTCATGGGATTTTTTGCATCCAAACACCAGCACTTGTAATTAGGAAGTGACATCTCCAACAAAGCATCAGGAGACAAGTTCATAAGTTCCCTTTTAGTTAAAGAATCAAATGAAGTACTACTGTTAGCATCAAGAAAGTCTTTGCCATAATTCGGCAATGAAAAGCATTTGTTTGGATGAGACAGAGATCTCATTTTCTTATAGATCCTCAGTGCAGCAACACAATCTTCATACGGATGATGTATGCCTGTTTGTATCTCATACCTGCAAGAAACATCTCTCCCATGAATTTGACTGCATATAACTTCATACGGATGGGTAGTATTTTCACTGCCCACACAATATATGATTGGTCCATGTCATGTCCTAACAATCCAAGACTTGTTTACTAATGTGTTCAAGAACAATAAATACTACACTAGAGTATCAGAAGACTGTTTGATGCTTCAGATTAACAGACATATTAAGTAAGCTATGCAACGAAAGACCTGAAGAAAAATGCAAGAAATGGCAAACCATACATTTTTCTAACCAGAGTTTTATCAAAAGATCACTTACCCTAAGTAGGTCTTTGTGAGATACTTCAGTGAATGGGGGATCGAATTTGTTCTCATCAAAGGTTGATATTGTGCTGTATCCCTGAGTAATAAAGACAGATTAAAAAAAAAAGCCATACATGTTCATGACCAACTTCAAAGATGAACAACTTAAGTGAATTGTCCTGCTTTAAAGAAAGTGTCATCACCTTATTAAGTGACCAGGATAATACATATCCAAGCACCATAAATCATGCTCTAAATCATGACCCACAAGAATCCTGGCTTTCCCACCTAAGATACGAGCTCTCCATGGTGTTTCTCCATTGCACAGTATCTCTTCAATTCTGGATCTTACTTGCTCGAGTGGAGGAGCATTGATCAAATTTTCTTCAGTTATCCCTGTTATTTCATATCTAGAAGAAAGTTCAATACAACTTTAATAAGTGAAAAGTTCAAAAACACATAGTTATTGATAAATACTTTCAGTTGTGACAAAAAAAAGTACCTGTAATTAGTAACAGGAATCAGGGGCTTGCAATATGAATGGAATATCAAATTTTCATTTTCACCAATGAGGCAGACTCTGGCACAAAGGTCCAAGGTCCCATCACTTCCACCACCTACCAACTCGCAATCTAGAGCAACCACTTCAGGACCTTGTTCATTAGCATCTGCCATAGTCAAACTAGAAACTTCCACATCACATGTTTCCAAAGAAAGCATTGCAGGAAGTTCCTTTGAGAAGAAAATGATTAAATATAAGCCATCTTCTAACAGAATGTCATGGAGGTCATAATAACAAAAGGAGAACAGGCAAGAGTTTGACTGAAAATATGAATTTACTCACAGGGATGATAGCAGGATCCAGGCGACATGAGCTTTCATGTGCACTGAGAACGCCAGTGTCATCAAAGACTTTCAAGCACAGATCACAGCCAAGAGAGGAAAATGTCTTCGCGCAACTTTCCTTTGGCAGGGGACCTTTCATGCAAAGTAATCAGAACCAGAGAGAAAATAAGTGCCATCAACATGTATGAAACATCCATGCATTTCAATGAGTTCATGTCAAATGTTTATTGATAATTTAAATCAAAACCACTTAAACCAGGCTTCCGTGCTCCCACTAAAACTGTAGCATATCATCAATCAAATCTTTTTATGATGAGTGACTCACGTAGATTACAAAACTCACATTCCCTATCAACTCTGTGTTTAAAAATTTTAAAAAAGACAGTCACCTTTAAGATGTTCTCTCACTGATTCAAAAGATTTGCAGTGCTTTTTGCAGACATCACACTTCGGCTGGTGAAAAGAGTGATAAGACACCCTCATATGTTCAACAAGATGTTCCTTCTTCTTGTACTGCTTGTAGCATGCAGAGCATTTATGCCTGCAAATGAAATTCATCATGTAGCCAGTTAAAATTAAAAAAACGTACAAGTTCAGTCAGCCTATAATAGAAAACCAGCCAACGCAAGCAGTATCCAGTTGATCTGAAACCTAAAATATCAAGTAATAATTACAAAGCATATACAACTGTAAGAACAAATTTTGGTTTGGACATGCAAGGATGGGTTTCTTCCATTTTGCAACCTTATATCCATGAAAATTCTTTTAGACCTCTTCTATTTCTGGATAACAACTACCAATTCAGCCAATTAGAACTTGACAATCAAAATTCAAACAAAAGCACATCCTTGAAAAGATGCCAATCATATCTTGCCACCACTGCAAAATAGTAGTTAATAAATTACACATCCTCATTTCCTTCTGCAGCAGAATCATGATGATTTGTAACATGAATTAAATAACTGAAAAGGAAAAATGTAAAAAATTGTACCACCTACATGTATAGAATCCCTTTTGTGCTGTAATCTGTATAAGTTAAATATGATAAACTTTTAACTGTTATTATTATAATAGAAACCTTGGAATTACTCATACATGTTCAATAGTTCTCGATTAATACATTAGAAAGAGTTCTTCTTGCCTCTGCTTTTCATAACAAATTTAAAGTTGTCAATCACCCTCACTCTATGTTTCCTCCTTAAAGTCCTTTTCCTGAAAAACAGCGGGTCAGATTTTAAATCACATCAGAATTTCAGTTCAAAGTGGGCATAGAATCCTAAGATTTGAACTCCCTTTAAAGATCTGTTTTCATAAGACCTGTGCAGATTATATACAAATGTTCACCTGTCAAGAAACCATGTTATAAGTGAACCAGAAGGACAGGTAACACGTGCATTCGTCAAAATATGAGCAAAAAAAATGCGAAAATATTGTGATGAGGACGTCCACCACTCCTTAAGAAAAATATCTATCTTGAAGTTTACCGGTCTCAAAATAGTAAGTGTATGAAATGGTGCTTCTCTTTACACTATTTTCTATGAGTAACAAATTTTTTTTTTTTTTTTTTTTTTTTTACAAAGGTGACCAGCGTTACCTCCCAAAGAGTGTCAATGAACATGTAAGTATAATGGTTCACTAATTACAATGGTTTAATAATTCTTTAAAAATTTATTAATTTGGACAAACGTCACATGAGGTGATTAGAGTCTTACCATGTGGGCATCAAGAAGTTAGAAACCAAACCAAGTTAATAAATCCTGATAAATCCCCCTGCCATAAAAGGGTAGAACGATATCCTCAAATAGAAAAACTTGTGAACAGTGAATGAATAATACTATTGTAGTATTTATATAATATTTTATAATATATGCACCATATTGCAATAGTACTATCTATCCAGATATTCAATCCCGAATCTATCTATTTACTATTATCATAATATTTCAGGGCACGAAATAGTGGTTATTATACTTTTTTGTCCAGGAGATAAATATTCCAAAAACTACTCCTGGATAATAGTGAGGTGGGCCAATACTATAAAAAGATAGCTTCAAGATTAGTATGTGACAGTAATGAAATAATGAGACACTAATCTCAAAGTGACCAGTTTGGTATAATGACCTCCCTAACAAGTTTTAAAAGGAGCTCATCTAAAATATTTGTTCAAATAGCTCTCAAGAAAAATTGTAATAAATCTCTTTCATAAATGCTAGAGTGATATGTGTGGTCAAGATTGCGATGAGTGTTACTCAAATTTTAGGCAAAAATATGAAGAGAAACTCTTCTTAGGAAATATTATAAGTGGGCACCACACTGGCTGATTTAAGATTAATGTGTTGTTATATAAGTTTTAAGTTTTTAATATTAATTTAAACTCTACTATCATTATACAACATTTATGTTTGAGTTAATTAATATCAAAGCAATACAAGTGATCTTCATAAAATTTCCTAGAAAAAAGCTACTCTTTTAAATTTTGTCATACTTATCATGTAACAATATTTTCTAGGGTAAGACCTTTTTATTAGTAAGCTGTTCAAATTATTTATTCCTATGTCTGATAAAAATCCTATGAGATGCTCCTTTTCTTATTTACATTTAAATAGTTTGGGAAAAAAAAACAAAAAGTATCAAATTCTTTTCATGGATGCTAAATTAAATTGTATGTTATATTATATTTTAATAATTTTATATAAAAAAACAAGATCATAAATACTTTTATTTTAAATTTTTGGACAAATAAATATCTAAAAGAAGCTCCTCTAAGAAAATACTCTAAAGAATACCCACACCATATTTAACAAATATTAGTGAACTATAAGATAAATACAGTGTAATGATATAACTAACTCAAAATTAATATATTAGACCTGCCATTTCAGTTCAAATCTCAAGAAAGAAAAAAAAAAAACCATCCATAAAATAAGACCCTTCTCATCATATTTCTTTAAGAAGAGCAGCACTTCAAATATTGACAACGGCCACCATAATATATGCATGTCTGAATCACAAAATAAACACTAAATAATTTAAACTCAAATTATTAAATTAAAAATTATCTTGCAAGCCATCACATTCCTCATCTGCTCCAAATATTTTTACTATAAATTTTTTTTTTACAATGTTGAAAAATTTATGATCAAGCATTAATCACATATTTAAAGGGTATTTACCATTAATTTTTTTTAAAAAAATTTTTCATTTGATAAAAAAAACTTTTCAAAATTGCGGTTTATAGTCAACCATTGGATAGCCCCATAATATGACACCAAAGTGTAAAATGAGGAGGTTATGGGTTCAAATTCTTCCCCCGGCAGTACTGTTTCCAGTACTGTCTATACAATATTAATATACTATTTATACACTGTTCATCCATGCTCTAGTATTGTTCATATAATATTAATACAAAGTACATCCGGGTTCAATGCTATTTTTAAAATTTTTTAAGTGGGGGGTGCTTGTCGCCTATTAATAAAAATAAAAAAAAATAAAAAAAAAGTTGTGGTTCATATTTTAAAAAAATAGTAAAAATCAATGGTCCAGTGGATGCAATTCAGCGAGAACAAACCAAAGATCTAAAACAAAACAAATCATACGGACACACAGACTATCTTGGATCCTCATTTCAAGTATGAGCTTAATAACAAAACAAAATGCATGAACCTCCATGAAATAAAACCCTGCAAATAAAAAAGATCAACAATCCACGCCGAAAATCAAAGAGGATGGAAAAAAGACCTTACAATTCGGGAGCGTTCTGGCTGGGGATCGATTGGGTTAGGCTGAAGGTCCATCGAAATTATCATCGGAGATCGTTAAAGGTAATAAGAATCGGGATCGCGGCAAAGACATTTTGGTGCTGGTTCCATTGGCCGGCTGCTGCGAAGGAGATCGATGAAATGGGGAAGCGAAGACGAAGAGTAGAGGTCTCGCTGCGGCTCTCGCTAAACCCCTGCGAGATATCTTGGGCTTCAAGGGTCGCGCTGTGAGGATCCTTAAATAGCGCTGAGGTGGGAAATTGCATGAATGACCCTGCAAAATTGAGTAATTTCATTTTACAAACTACTCGTAGTTCTCTTTTGTGTTAGAAATTTGCACATATAACCCTATATATCATTTTTATATATTGAACGTAATTATGGTCAGAAAAAAGAAATTCTCTTTTATTATGGTTTCAGTCTAATATTAATAATAATAAAAGTCATGATAAGATGATATTTAAAAAAAAAATCATTTTTTTACTCTTTGATTTTTATAAGGGTGTGTGTTTAAAATATGCATTTTAAGGTTTCTTATCATTTATTATACGGAGTTGTAGGAGTTGTGTGGGGATGGTAAATTTTATTCTACAAGCATTAGCTTTTTCCTAAGATTATATAAAGTATAAAGTAATATTTTGAGAGTAAAATATATCTGGTTTTTGTGTGAATTGATGATCAATTATTCAGTTTTATTAGTATATACACAGTTTTTTCTTGTAAGAAATAAAATTAATATTTATTTATCATCATTTAATTTGATTTCAGCTTGTTCTCACCAGCCACCTAAAAAAATAAATAAATTTTGGAGTGACACAAAACCAAACAATGTTAAAAAGATATAAATAAAAATTATTTAAAAAAAATGCTTTCCATCTTTATCACTCACATTGTCAAAAATTCACTACATCATATTCAACTCCAAGCTTTGTTTATGTTTCTTTTCTATCAGATGCTGCATACACAATCCAATGGCATCATATAGGAAACTAACAAACATAATTTAAATAAATAAAAAAAAAAGAGCACCTGCTGTTTCAAAGGTTTAAAAAAAACACAAAATTATTTATATCAAAACTGCTGCATGATGTTAAACTAAAAGCACGTGGAACTAAAAATTGTTGTCCTTGGACCAGGCAATATGAATCTTTGTTTACCACAGATCAAGTCAGAGAAAAAATATTACTCATCATAAGCACAATGGGCATATGATTATTGTAGACTAGGGTAATCAATCATAAAGAATTTGTTCCAACTTCAGAGATCAGAAATGAGGACAAGTCTCAATTTCATGAGCTAATTCAGTTGTCAGTCTGTCTGCTCGATCATCTTGGCCGCCGGCAAAATTGTAGACCCGAAATGCTAGTTGAAATGCCCTCCATAAGGCCTTTGACAGGCCATTTGACTTGGACCTGGTAACAACCATGTCTTTTGCTTCCTTATTCTCCTGAGATGATGAGTGATTTTAAGAGAGATCAGCAGAATTAATATTAGAAGAATAAATGCCTGTACTATACATGTTAATGTCTTGCATAGATTCCCAGAACACTTTCCTTCACCATATATGACAAGTGTAAATCACCTTTCCACTTGCACTCAGCAAATATATATAGTTATTTTATCCATAATAGGAACTCTAACAAGTTGTCATGTTTTCATTGAGAAATTTCTTTGCTCCAGTTTCTAGAATCGTGGTTGTTGTCTTTAATGTTGTTTTCCAGATGTTAGTCTCTAGAGTCATGATCGTCTTCAATATTTCCCTCCAGTTTTAATGTATTACAACAAAATAATCCAGTTTCTTTCAGACACATATCAAAGTTCACAACAGAATGAAAGAGTTGTGATCAAATTTGTACAAATAAAGGTAGGTGAGTGGATTTCTACAAGTTCTTCATAATTGTTATGGTCAACTCCACTAACCATTTCATGTATAAGAAAGCAACAGCTATCGGAGCAAGCATTATGACAAAGCATAAAAGAGAATATAAAATTTTTTGTATACCTTGAGCACCATTTCCACACAACTTGAAGATAAATCAACCATTAGTTCTTTGATTCTTATGAGAACACCAAAGTCAAACTCAATGTTGTTAGCTAGGAATACTTTTGATTCTTCTTCTCTACCACGCTCAATGGCATCCACTTCTTCCTTCATCTAGAGTTGGCATGAGATAAGTTTATGTCTAATCTCATAGAAACAAGTGTTCTCCAAGTCTCAGTCTGAACAATTACCTTATTAAAGTAGCTCTCAACTTTGTCAAGCTGCTGAGAAATAGGACCCACCATCTTCCAGTTCTTTAAATTCGTGACTATCGCCTCCAATTTCAGAAACAAGGCACTTGCCATTCTAACAGTCTCTAATTTCTTATAAGGGAAGCTATCAAACCTAGCCAAGACCTGCATTGAAAGAGATTCCAACTTTATTAGCTAGAAGAAGAGGCAAATATATTTTCCTTGAACATGATATAAATCAACACCATGTTGAGGTGTGACCTGTGTTTCATCTGTCAGACATTCCAGACGCTTTTCTATATCTTGGCGAAAGTTTATGAGCTCAAGCATGTCCTTTGTTTTAAATGATTCGATAGCTGATTTCATCTCCATGATAGACATTGAATGCTTTTCAACATCTTCTTCAATTTGCCGGAAGTAAGCTGATCTAACAAAATAATCCAAAAATGAAAATATACAAGAAAAAACAATTAGCAACATAACAGATGTTTCTGTAACACAAAAGAAGTTGTGTCATGAATGGAGACAATACCTTTTTGTCATCTCTGCCAATGCATCAGCCATTCCTTGTCCCTTGTTGGCACCAGAGCTAGCTCCAACCTGGCTTTTTTTGGCATTAGATGTTTTACCATCCAGGCTAGACCCTTCCACCTTTCCCTTGAGAAGTCTATACAAAGTTCCCATTGTAGTTGACCTTTTCAATTTGGTATTGGCCTTCTTTACACGCAGTGCTTTTGCTACACCAATAGGAGGTGGTGGTGGTGGTGCAAATCCTTTCGGAGATGCCATTGGAGGTGGTGGCACTGATGATGGTGATGGTGTTGTCGGTGTTGGTGGGGGTGAAGGCACATCACCCTTCATTGGAGGGGGTGGAGGAGCAGGTGGTGTCAATTGAGGTTTGGATGGTGGAGGTAGTAGAGTGCTGGATGTGTCAAGCTTTGGAGTCTCTAAATGTGTCATAGTGAAACACATTGAGGATGAGCCGAGCATTGAAGTCTCAGAGGGTTCACTTCCACCATTCACATTGCCAGCATGTTTGGTCACAGAATCCAGAGCCGGCTCCACAATTATCGGTAAATCAAATGATAGCTTCATGGACATGGATCTTTCTTTGAGCAGCATACATGATGGGGTCATGGGTGAGGATGGTGGTGTTGGAGGAGCTTGAAGTAATGGTGGTGCACTTAGCTGCAAAGAAGGAAGAGTTAGCAAGATTCAGCAATAGTGTGTTGCCTCAATGGCATGTGTAATTATCTCACTTGCATAGATGGTGGTGGCAGAGGTGAACTTGATGATGAATTTGTCGAAAATACACTAGGAAAGCCAGATGCATTGCCTTCAGAACAGGTGCTTCCTTTATCACCATCATTACAATTTTTCAGGTTAGACTGTGAATGATCCAGTTTTGGCTCCTCTCTTCTGTTTGCTCCTTTTGCCAATTGAGAGTTTTGATCTGAGAAAGCTGGACTCATGTGAAAAGACAGGCGCTTAATATCCATGGGCTTCAACTTTCCCAAGGCCCGGAGTCTTAGAGGCTGAAGAAGAGGCGGCATGTAAGGAACATCTGTAACTTCAGTAAGGTTTGATGTTTGTGGAGGACAAAAATAAGCGGATGGTTTACTTTGTGAAACTGAGGCATTTGCAAAGTCATCCTTCTCCATGAGATCAAACAGTTCTCTAGCTAGAGAACTGGCACAATCCAGCCTCTCAAGAACCTTTTTACCTGCAATAGAATACTACACTGATCATTAAAAGTGAGGCAATATCTTTTTACAATGCAGAACTGTCTAAAACTTCAGCTAATGAAAACATACCAATCTGTTCTAAACTAAGAGTTCCAAGGTCAATATCCTCGAATTTTAGCTTCTCAGATTTGCTGCTATCTTTAGCCCACAATTCGCCAACGTGCTTCAGAGCTTTGTAAAACTGGGCCAATAACTGTGATACATCATATTTCAGAATCAGCCAAATCTGTGGCATTTCTCAACTACATTATTGGCATTATATATGCTTTTCTTTTCTATAGAGATATCATTAAACCTGATATATAGAATTATGATCCACTCGTAAGGTATCCACACACGATGAGCACTTCGGGTACAACTTCTGCATGCCTTCCAATGTATCTTTGATTAACTACAATTGAACAAAATGTTAGGCCATTTCTGGTGGTGTTATTGAAGTCATGTTGGATTAACAAAAAAAAATGAAGAAAATTAGTATTATACAAATTTTACAGAACATGCATCATCAACATCTAAGAGAAAGAAATTGTTGCAGACTCGATCAAGAACCATCAAATATTAGAAGCCTTACAACTAGGAAAAAAACATTTGGAAACAGAGGAGTGACTGTAAAAGGACATCTTCAGCCTAATTCTCATTCCCTGAGTTTATACTTCAAATGTGCTGCAAAGATCTAGGGCATATAACTATTGCAGGTAACTAGCCCTAGTCTATATCTAGATTAGTCAAAAGTATAAATTTATTAGATGAAAAAAATATTCAAAGGCAGTGGAGTAATGAAAAGGCATGAAAAGAAAAGAAAAAAAAATGACTGAGCATCATCGTGTATTGGATGACAGGGTTTCCATGGAACCTAATATTGCAGAAAAAATCTCAATCCATGGATAGTAAGTACATGACACTTCAAATAAACACATCACATCCACTGAAATACATAAACAAATGAAACAAATACCTCATGAAATGCAGATGATCCATGCCAAGGAGGCAGATCAAGAATGTCCCGAAAGCTCAAGATTTTATTCTTGAGCAACCTCGCAGGAAGCAAATCATCCACCAAATCCTTCTGCAAACCTTTGGTTTCCTGCCCAATTAAACCACCCCCAACCATCAAAAGCACAATTTTTTTTTAACAATACCGAGCAATCTACAAAATTCAACTTCCATCAAACAATGAAAACTAAACAATTAGAACAACAGACAGTGCAGAGACAAAACAAAACACCTGGATGGAAGGACAGACGCGGGAAGTGGCCGGCGCCAGCGTCGGCATTGAGGCAGTCAATGCTCAATCAAATAGGGCACTGGGCATATAGAGCTGGCCGGCAGAAGCCGGCAACGTGCGAGGAGGTAAGGTAGGAGCGCAACGCAACGCAACGCCGGCGAGACGAGGTTTGTGGTTTGCACGGAGGGCGTTGGGCCCCCGCAAAAACCTGCGCTGATCTAGCGAAGTGGAGGTGTAGGAATGAAACATTGAATGTGATGTGAGAGAGCGAGAGAGAGAGAGAGAGAGAGAGAGGGAAAAGAATAGCCCGCGGAGATCGCATGGGCTGCTCCGCTTTTTACTTCCTATTTTCGATACGTTCCGTTTCTATTTATTTATTTATTTATTAATATAAATATTATAATGCGTGTATATTATATGAGGCCTGCGTCTTCTACTTACGTTTATGCACAGTCGTTTGATTTTAATCCAACAACTATCAAACATTTCTCTATATAAGTAGTGATCATGTATAGTACTGTTACTAGTATTATGTGAAGAATTTATAAAACACAAACCAATCACTTAAACACTTGTTTTTCAAGTAAGTTCATCATTTTGACACTGTTTATAGATATTGTTACATACGCATTTATCGTTGTCGTTTTTTATTACTTATTTTTCTAAAGCTGTAGATTTTCTATGTGTATATATTCTTTATTTTCTTAGTTTTTAAATATCATATATTCTAGTTTTTGTATATTAGTTGGGTGACCTTACAAGATTTGAGAGATAACAAATGAGTGAGTTATTAGAAGAGATTAACAATTTTTGTGCTAAAATGTGTATTCTAGTACCCAACATGAAGGATAAATACTAGTTCGGGGTCGTTCTAGGTGTGAAGGATAGTGGATTACTTATTACCATCATTATCATGCTAAAGTTTTTATTGCAGTTCTTAATTTAATTGCTATAGAGATGAATGATCGGTTTAGTTAACTTGAATATCATGCATTCATCCAAGAAACTCATTTTCTAGATTCCATTATGGTAAGCTACTTCACCTTGCTTAGATTAATTCTGATGAATTTTCTGTATAATATCTTCAAGTTCTAAGAGAGCAACTTCACACCTACATTCAAGATGTTAGAAGAAGTTCTGATTTTGTTGAATGTCATGATCTTACAAGTCTTGCTATGAAGCTAGTTGAAACTAGAAAGCATTTGGTTTTTCAATTAATTTATCGTCTTATTGAATTGGTTTTGATCTTACCTGTGGCAAAGGCATCAGTTGAGAGAGCCTTCTCAGCAATGAATATCATCAGAATTGATCGAGTTGCGCAATAAGATATGAGATGAATGGTTGAATGATATAATGATATGTTACATTGAATAACAAGTATTTGAAACAATCGATGATGAAGCTATTTTGTTGAGATTTCAAAGTATGCAAAGTAGAAGGATTCAACTCCCACCTAGTGCGGATAGTCATTAGTGTTAGTTCCGCCGGTTAGGGTTTGTGAACTTAGAGGAACACTCACTCACTTAAGCACTCAAAAAAAATAAACACAAACCACAAAGAGGAGACACAAGACGTTGGTAACCCAGTTCGGCATCCACTTGCCTACATCTGGGGGGCCATGCCCGGAGATCAACAATCCACTAAAAAGAGGTAAAAGATAGAAGAGTACAAAACACACTTGTCACTCTCTCACTCAATACAAAGAATACCACCCTCTCTAGATTGTCCGGTACCTCCCTACTCCCTCTTTCAAGAGTCGTACCCAATCCTAGACCAAGGAAGTATATATAGACGCCTCAACGTCCCAAAAATAGCACATACCCTTTTTAGAATCTCCGCGGCTTCTAACTTTGGAACCTTCCGAAATTAGATGTCGCAACTTATGTTGTAACATTTGTTGCGACATTGGCCCTGGCTGTTGGCTTGGCTGAATTCTGGCTCCATTGCTAAGCGACCTCAAGACACCCTATCTGAGTCGATGTAGTTCGATCACCTGATCCGAACCTACCAGCAACTAACCTCCCTCTTCAGCTCCTCACCACACAGCCCCCTCGCAAGGGGCGCACGTCATATGTGCGTCTTCATGAAACTTGCCAAACTTAGTCTTCACTTCACCCTAGTTTGGTCTTCAAGGATCTTCAATCCATCATTCAAATCTTGCCATCAATAGGCGCATCTTCAAACATACCCATAATAGACTTCATATATTCTCTATTAGGATTCTTCAAATCTTGTCTTCAATAAGCTTCACAATCATACCATTGATAGGTTGTATCTTCATTTAGCTCCACCCATATTTAGTCTTCAATCACATCTTCTAAATATGGTCTTGATTGGGATCTTGTCTTCAACTTGATGCTTGCTTGATCATCTTGCCTAAAATAACTTTTCCAAGATCTTCATTTAATCTTCATGAGAGTTGCTCCTTCTTTCCAAAAATAGCTTCTACAAGATCTCTCATGATATTTTCCACCTAGCCAAGTGTATTTGCCATGTCATCCTTCATTCCATGTCTTCATCCATGCCACGTCATCATGCTTGCCACATCATCTTGACTAGGTGTCAAATTATGCCAATCATTAAAGTGCATTTGCACTAACAATCTCCCCCTTTGGCATAATTTGACACAACTTCTTCTGCTCCCAGACTGACCATTGTTACAACACTCTGTTACAACATTTTACAGACTAGACTGACACTTGTTACAACATCCAGTTATAACATTTACTGGAAACCAGACACCAGACTTGACAAGTTAATCTGCTAGTTGCTTACAAAGAGTAAAAACATTCTTAAAGACAATTGCAACTAGAGAAAAACAACCAACTACGGTTAAACATAACTAACATAACAATGTTCGACATAACCGATATAACAAACATAACAATGTTCCGAACCAACAAAAACATGAACAACCAAACATAAACAAACTAAAAGAATAGTTTAAAGAATAGTCAGTCTGGAGATTGCAGCAGCAGCAGAAAACTTCTCCCCCTTTGTGCCATAATTGATGCCAAAGTCTTCATCGTTGTTGCAGAAATTGTTGCAACATTTTCTGTGACTCCCCCTGTCTTCAAGACTCCTGGTTATCAGCTCCCTTTGATCTCCGTTGAAATGCTTCAAGACGGGCTGTGAGCTTCTGCTTTTGGCGAGCAATAATGAACAGTTCAGCAGATATTGCTCTTTGTCTTCTCTCCAAGTCTTCAAGCTGTTCTTTCAAGAGCTTTGCATATTCTTCTTCAACATCCAGACTTGAGCTTTCAGCTTCTTCTGCAGATGGTGGAGGTGAAGACCTTCTTCCAACAGGTAAATCAATCTTCTTTCCTGCAGAGAACAACTTCTGGGAGATCTTCAACTTCTTTACTGTGATAAACACCTCTTCCTTCTTGAGCTGAACTCCTTGTTGTAACAAATAGTGCGACAATAGTGCTGGATAGCCCAGAGATCCTGCAGTGTTCATGCTGTCTGCTTCCTTCACAATGTTGTTAAATATTAATCTCCCCAGATTAACCTTCTTTCCAGTCCCGATTGAGTACAACAACAGTGCCATATCTTTCACTAAACCTGAGTTGTGTGGAGCTGGTAGCCAATTAAGAATGCCAATTCTAAAAAGAACATTGTACTTAGCTGTAAGCAAAGATGCTGGCAACCGAGTCTCTTCTCCCCATGCTTCGGTTTTGTCTCCTGTGATCTCCTTCAGGACTTCTTCATTGATTTCAAGTCCTTCTTCGAAAATTCCTTTCACATCTGCCTTGAACTCCAAAAATCTGTTGATAGTTGCTGCTGTAAATGGGATCCACTTCCCTCGAACGAACACTCTGGAGATTCCATTGCTGGATGGAAGCAAGTTGCTATAGAATTCCTGAATCAGTGAAAGACTGTAACCCTCAGCAAAACTAGCTGACTTGTACAAACTCCTTTCCTTCAAAAGATCAGTCACACCATACTTCAGAAACTCAGTATCATCAATTGATCTCTCCACAACAACTCCTCTCTTCTCTACCTTCTTGAACTTCATCTTGGCTTCTTTGTCTCGAAATCTTTCCTTATCAGTATCTTCTATCACCTGGAAGGTCTTCTTCTTCTTTCCCATTTCTGCCTTAGTGGTCTTCTTCTTTCCCTGGGATGTGACTTCAGTACCTTTACTGCCCTTGGCTTTCTTTCCTTTCTCAGCTATTGAGGACTTTTTCTTCTCCCCCTGTTTTGCAGCATTTGTACACTTTCTCTTGGGCCTGGGACTTTCTTCTGGATCAGCAAAAGACTTCCTCTTCTGCTCCTTATTGACTTTCTTCTTCTGATGTTTAGAAGACACAGGTTTCTTCTTGTCAGTTACCTTTGATAACTTCTCCTTCAATGGTACATTATCAGAGCTGTGGGAACTTCCAGATGTTGCTGCAGATGTTACAACAGTTTCTGTGACATGGTCTGTATCTTGATGAATACTCTTCAGAGCTTCGGCTGCTGCTTCCTCAGCACTGGTAGGAGGATCTTCTTTATCCTGTAACCCTTCCTCGGTCTCGGGTTGTTCATCCTCTTCTTCTGAATCGGTTGAGGAACTGTCCTCTTGTTGAACATATGCTCCTGGAAAGGAATCTCGTATCCATCTGAGGAGCTCGTCTCGATCTTTTTGACCTGGGGGTGCATCAGATGGTCCAGCAGGTTCAGTGAACTCAGCATTAGGAGATACAAATGGAACAATAGCCTTTGAACGCTCTCCTGTCTCTTCAGTTCTTGGCGGGCTTCCATCATGCTGTTTCTTTTCTTCTTCAACCCGGGCAACAATCTCTTGAGGTGTAACTCGAGCGCTTTGCCATTCTCTTGGTCCTCATCTTGGCGTTCGTCTGATTCTTCTTTTCTCCTGTCACGAATTAGCTTCACAGTGGAGAGTAATTTGGGGAAGAACTTAGGGTTTTCTTTTTAGGGATTTTAAACTTGGTCTAATAACCATAAATAGGTTATAACTTCCAAGACAGCTCTTCATTTTTCAAAAATTTCTTTTGAAAACAATTTCTCTTTTCTTTTCATTTTCCCTCCTCTCCCCTTTTTTTTTTTTTAAAAAAAATTCATCATGAAACCTTGTATGTTGACCTTCTGGGTCCTCGGTCTAAGCTCTGCATGTTGCACCTTGATGTTGTAACATTCTGGTTCATCCTTTCTGTCATTACACAATTTGTAGTAGAGCAAACCGCATCTTCTTTAGACACTTCAATTTTACGAATCCACATCTTTTTAATGACGATAGTTCTTCCTCTGACTTTTCTTTTGATGGTAGCTTGCACATGACCAATCACTCTTCCATTTTTCAAGTCTTTTTTTAATTTGTTGCACTTTGGTCTTATATGTCCGATTTCTCCACAATGAAAGCATGTAGGCACTTCTTTTATGTGCTCCTTCTTTGCTTTGACTTGCTTCTCTTTTTGTTGAGCAGTTGACTTGACAAAAGTAACTCTTGAGCATTCAGTCTTGGCACTTAAAGTCTCACCAACATATCTGATGCCTTTCTTAACTTTACTTGGTCTTCCAATTGAAAGCATTTCATCAAGCTTTGCTTTACCTTTGTTCATGGACTCTAGAATCTTTTCCGCTTGGCTCAACTTTACTTGACATTCAGTCAGTTCCTTCTCCAGACGTTTGTTTTGTATCATCATCTGGTCAAATTTTGTGAGCATTAGTTTGTAACTCATGAGAAGATCTTTTTCTGTTACCTCATCGAATTCACTGTCAGATGTTGTAACCGATGTTGTAACACTTTTTGCAACATTTCTTGATTTGCAGGCTGCCTCACTTATAGTTGCTGGAAACGAGATATGATGGTTGCAGTTGCCTTCCTCTTCTTCTTCGTCCATGCTGTAGTCTGAGTCATCACTCCATTTGGCATTGAGTGACTTTCCTTTCTTTTTAAGAGTGTTGGCACACTCCAATTGATAATGTCCTACGCCACCACACTCCCAACACTTGATCTTTTGTTGATTATCTTCTTCTTCCTTCTCTTCTTTAGGAACCTCCTTCTTTTGAAATCTGCTACCCTTCTTCTTATACTTTCTGAACATATTGTGCAGCTTCTTTGAAAGGAAAACAAATTCTCCATCTTCTTCATCTTCATCATCTGTTACAACAGTCTGTTGTAACTCTTTCTGCTTGACTGCTTCTATCTTCAAGGCAAAGTCTTCTACTTTTCTTTCAGGGTTCAGATTCATTTCATATGCTTGCAATGACCCTATTAACTCGTCAAGCTTCATGGTCGTGATGTCTCTTGCCTCTTCTATTGCAGCTACTTTTGCTTCAAACCTTCTTGGAAGAGATCGAAGAGTCTTTTGCACTAACTTCTTGTCGGAATACTTCTTCCCAAGTTGATAGGCTTGATTTGCAATATCCATCAACTTTGCATTGAAAATGGCTATTGTTTCTTCCTCTCCCATCCTGAGATTTTCAAACATGGTGGTTAACATTTGTAGTTTAGATGTTCTTACCACATTCGTGCCTTCATGAATTGTTTGAAGAATCTCCCAAGCTTCTTTGGCACTTTCACACATAGCCACATACTTGAACTGATTCTCGTCCACACCTCCAAAGATTGCATTTAGAGCTTTTCCATTTGCATTAGCTTTCTTCATGTCTTCAGTACTCCAGTTGATCTTCTTCTTCACAGTCTCGTTCTTTTCTTCATCAACTTGAGTTGGAGGGGACCATCCTTCTTCAACAGCAATCCAAGCACTCTCGTCCAAAGATTTAATGAAAGCTCTCATCCTTGCTTTCCAATATGGGTAGTTGGAGCCGTTGAGCAATGGAGGACGTGTGACGGAGGCACCTTCTCTTCCGGCCATCAAAGGAACTAGATAGGATCTCGCCGACCTTGAAACCAAAGTTAACACGACGACCTAAGCTCTGATACCACTTGTTAGTTCCGCCGGTTAGGGTTTGTGAACTTAGAGGAACACTCACTCACTTAAGCACTCAAAAAAAATAAACACAAACCACAAAGAGGAGACACAAGACGTTGGTAACCCAGTTCGGCATCCACTTGCCTACATCTGGGGGGCCATGCCCGGAGATCAACAATCCACTAAAAAGGGGTAAAAGATAGAAGAGTACAAAACACACTTGTCACTCTCTCACTCAATACAAAGAATACCACCCTCTCTAGATTGTCCGGTACCTCCCTACTCCCTCTTTCAAGAGTCGTACCCAATCCTAGACCAAGGAAGTATATATAGACGCCTCAACGTCCCAAAAATAGCACATACCCTTTTTAGAATCTCCGCGGCTTCTAACTTTGGAACCTTCCGAAATTAGATGTCGCAACTTATGTTGTAACATTTGTTGCGACATTGGCCCTGGCTGTTGGCTTGGCTGAATTCTGGCTCCATTGCTAAGCGACCTCAAGACACCCTATCTGAGTCGATGTAGTTCGATCACCTGATCCGAACCTACCAGCAACTAACCTCCCTCTTCAGCTCCTCACCACACAGCCCCCTCGCAAGGGGCGCACGTCATATGTGCGTCTTCATGAAACTTGCCAAACTTAGTCTTCACTTCACCCTAGTTTGGTCTTCAAGGATCTTCAATCCATCATTCAAATCTTGCCATCAATAGGCGCATCTTCAAACATACCCATAATAGACTTCATATATTCTCTATTAGGATTCTTCAAATCTTGTCTTCAATAAGCTTCACAATCATACCATTGATAGGTTGTATCTTCATTTAGCTCCACCCATATTTAGTCTTCAATCACATCTTCTAAATATGGTCTTGATTGGGATCTTGTCTTCAACTTGATGCTTGCTTGATCATCTTGCCTAAAATAACTTTTCCAAGATCTTCATTTAATCTTCATGAGAGTTGCTCCTTCTTTCCAAAAATAGCTTCTACAAGATCTCTCATGATATTTTCCACCTAGCCAAGTGTATTTGCCATGTCATCCTTCATTCCATGTCTTCATCCATGCCACGTCATCATGCTTGCCACATCATCTTGACTAGGTGTCAAATTATGCCAATCATTAAAGTGCATTTGCACTAACAATTAGAACTTAGATATATTTATATTTTTTTAAAATAGTGATTATTATAAATTTTAAATTTGAATTAATATAGTTTTTTTATATTTATATATTTTTTTAAATTAAATTCAACCCCCTTAATTGTATTCCTAGTTTCGCCACTGATAATGACAGTCATGACAATGATGATCTTACCTTGATAATATGAAATACCAGTGGAAAATCCATCTCAGACAAGTAGTGGCATGTATGTACTCTCTTTGGATATCATGATCGGACCACATTTTCTATGAGTTGATCAAGTTGCTAATAGAGCATGTGAGGATGCTTTATGTCTTTTTGTTGAGAACAAGGACAACCTAGTTGATCGACCATCTTATAGCGTACTACTGAAGAAGGGAAAAGGCTCATGCTATGGATATAAACTCAGGGCAATGGAATCCGAAGGATCTGGGAATTTGTAGATGTTTGTCATTGATGCTCAAATTTTTATGTTATATAGAAATGAAACTTTCTTTTCAATATCAATATACAAACCTTTATATGAAATTTCATTAAAATATATATGTGTGTGTGTGTTAACATGAAGAGAGGATGTTTCAATTCTTGTTTTTATTCTATTGGTGCAATAGAATAACATAATATGCTATGCAAAAAGGTTCCCTGAATGAAGCATAAATGCCAAAATACAAAGACTGTTTCTGTTGTATGAGTGAACCTTTGTATTCTTCATGCTGGATAGGTTGGCTCTGGCCCGGAGGAGTTTGCATGATAACGGTGCGGATGATGAAGAGAACAAACTCCCGAGTTTCATCGCACTAATAATAGCTAAAATTGATGCCATTGGTGTCCTTAGTGAACACAATGGGATCGCCATAATATGAAGAATCAGATTTCAAGATGAGCAGCATAGTAGTCTTCATGCTTTCTTTGAGGGTAGGGCGCCAAAAATGAAACCCTAAATGCCTTTGTCTCTCTCCGGAGGAAGAAAGAAAATAAGAAGCATGTAATGGTGTGCATGCATACTCATGTGCATGATTCATTGAAAAGGAATTTTTCAAAAAAGTTCTCACCATGAAAGAGATACACATGGGAATGAATAAACGATAGGGAGAAAGAAAATGATAAGCATGTAATAGTATCAATGCATGCATACTCACGTGCATGATTCATTAAAAAGAATATGATAAGCATGGATTTATATATAATCAAAGCTAAAACAACCAAGTCAAGATTCAAGATATAATTAAAGAGTCAATATTTGAAGATCCATACAAATCGACAATTGAATTGATTTCAAGAATGATTACAAAACCATGGATCCCCAATTCATGGAGTCGGTGTGGTGGGTTTTTGCCCAACTTTATAGGTAAGATCTTGTTTACCGAGGGTTTAAAGTCATGCCTTATAGCACTAATTTTGAGGCCGATTCGAATTACAATGTTAAATTTGTTAGTAAGTTAAAAGTTTAATGCATTATTTAATCCCTTTATTATAGTCAATCTACTCTTTTAGTCCCCCTATTATAATTTGTCCATTGTCAGTCCCTTTTATTTTCACGTTTGGGAAATGTTGATTCCTCCCTCAGATGGCCCGTCTCTTTTCCGGTCTAAGACCCGGTGTAGATCACTTTTAAAATAATAATAATAAAAAGCCACTTAGTATAATAGTACGAGATTTTATCTTATTTAACTCTGAGGGAGGGACTGATATTTTCCAAACGTGAAAATAGAGGGAATGACAACAGACAAATTAAAATAAGGGGACTAAAGAGGCGGTTTGACTATAATAAATTGATTAAATAGAGTATTAAACCAAAGTTAAACTTGTATTATGTTATGTTTGTGGTTTGTTATATTTGTGTTTTGTCTTGGGATGTGGTTTCTGAATCTTGTGGTATGTATTAAGTTTGTTGTCTTGAGATATGTGTGTCTTTGATTAAGCTGAATCTTATAAGCTTTGTATTAAAAAAACAAAAAAGAAGAAGCCTTCTTCTATCTTCAGACATTTAGAGAGTCTCTACTGAGGCACGAAACATCACTTTGATGCTCTTCTCCTACTTTGTCTAAGCAGATCAACAACAAGTGGAGTGAGATCTTTGTCAAGATCGATCAACTCAATTAAGTGGGTACAATCTATACTTATTCTCCCCTTGTTTGCATATTAACTGATTCTTGTTTGTGTGAGATGTGTCAGCAACTTCCTGGATGGTTTGTAATTTTTCAAAACTGCAGCTTGTATTTGCTTTAATTTAACATTGTACTATCAGAGACACCGATTCTTGTGTCAATCTATGACTCCAACATGTGGTTATTGTAGATCCAAGCCAAAATTTCTTCAAATTCAGGCAAAATTTCAAGAATTGCAAGCTTTGTGGTGGTGGTGGTAAAAGTCATAGTTGCAATTGATCCATTAGTTGAAGTATGAGGGTTCAAGTGAATCATGAACAACATGTTCCCATTTCAGTTCCCTAAGCTTACAAAGGAGAACTATGAGAATTGGTGTATAAGAATAAAAGCTTTATTGGGATCATAGAATGTGTGGGAAATTGTAGAGAAAGGCTATGAGCAACCAGCGAATGAGAAAGGGTTGACAGCTGCACAGAGGGATACTTTTTAGAAGGAAAAAAAAGGACCAACAAGCACTAACTCTCATTCATATGTGCTTGGATGAGAGCATGTTTGAAAAGATTACTGCAACAACAAGTGGAAAGGATGCACTTAAAAAATTCTTTCAGAGGGAAAGATAAAAGTGATTAAAGTCCATCTACAAACTTTGACAGGTGAATATGAATCTCTTAAAATGAAGGAATTAGAAACTATTAAAGAGTATGTCAATAGTGTTCTGGCAGTTGTCAATCAGTTAAAGAGATATGGAGAGACTGTACAAAATATTCATATGGTTGAAAAAATTCTTCACTCAATGACATCAAAATTTGATCATATATATATATAGTGACAGATATTGAAGAATCCAAAGATTTGGAGTCAATGACTGCAAATTAGTTGTTAGGTTCTTTACAGACCCGTGAAGAAAGATTAAAGAAAAGATAAAAAGTTGTTGTTCATGCATTTGCATGCAAAGTTAGATGTGAGAGAAAAAGGATTGGAGAACCACATCAACAATTTATTGAGGGCAAAGAGAAGGTCCAGGAAGAGCAAGAGGCAGAGGTCAAGGCCGATTTCAGGGAAATCATGGAAGAGGTAGGACATTTTTTAATGATTGATGAAGAGGTGAGCTTTAGACAGCAAAATTTTAGAGGAAGAGGCAAAGATGGCTGGTTTCAAGATGGTCTTGGGCGTGGGAGAAACACTAATGTAAAGTGCTACAATTGTCAACAATTTAGGCACATTACAATAAATTGTTTGTTGAAGACAAGTAAGGATGACAAAGCAAATTATGTGAAGGTTAAGGAAAACGAAGAGTCTACTTTATTATTAACTTGTAATGGAGAAGAAGAAAGAAATACCAAGTTTTGGTACCTTGACTCAGGAGCTAATAATCATATGATTGGGAATAAAGACTTATTTTGCAGCCTCGATGAGAGTGTTTAAGGCAACATCTCTTTTAGTGATAAGACTAAAATGCAAGTTACGAGCAAAGATGATATCGTTATCAAATAAAAAAATAGTGATCATCAATTCATCTCTCAAGCTTATTATGTTCCAGTCTTGAAAACAAATATTTTGAGTATCGGACAGCTATTGGAGAAAGGGTATGAAATAGATATGCATAAGAATGGGCTACTTATGAGAGGTGGAAAAAGGATAATGATAACAAAGTGCCATTATCAAAGTATAATGTGTTTAAGCTATAAATTAACTATGACAGTCCCATGTGCTCGAAGGCTTCTATGGGCGATCCTTCATGGCTTTGGCATCTCATAATGGGCCACCTAAATTTTGGTGGTTTGGAGCAGCTTTTTAAGAAAAAGATGGTGTATGGTGCCATACATAAATCATCCAAAACAAATATGTGAATGTTGCATATATGGTAAACAGTCAAGGATGAGTTTTCCAAAGGAGTCATTCTTTTGAGCCTCAATGCCACTTGAATTGGTGTATGCTAACTTATGCGGTCCATTCCAACCAAGTTATTTTTGGAAAGAAGAGGTATTTCTTGTTGTTTATTGATGATTATTCCCGTAAAACTTGGGTTTATTTCTTGAAGGAAAAATCTGAAACACTTGAAGTCTTCAAGAAATTTAAAGCTCAAGTGGAGAATGAAAGTGGTCATCAAATTAAAGCCATACGAACTGATCGAGGTGGGAAGTTTACATCAAAACAATTTAATCAGTTTTGTGACTATCTTGATGTTCGACATTCTTTAACTATGCCAAGATCACCTCAACAAAATGGTGTAATGGAGCGAAAAAACAGAACAATTCTTAATATGGCTCATAGTATGTTGAAGAGCAAGCTAATGTCAAAGGAGTTTTGGGTAGAGGCAGCACACAGAAATTGAAGCAAAACACATCACAAGAAGTTTGTAGTGGCAAGACACCAAATATTTCTCATTTGAGAGTATTTAGTAGCATTGGCTATGTTCATGTCCCATATAAGATAAGGAGAAAACTAGATGATAAAAGTGAGAAGTTGGTCTTTGTGGGTTATGCTAAGAGTTTTAGATGAAAGAAGTTTACGTGAATCAACCACAATGATACATTATTGAAGAACAAGAAGATAAGGTGTTAAGGTTGAAGAAAGCATTGTATGGCCTTAAACAAGCTCGTTAGAAAAATAAAATATTTATATTTACATTAATTATAAAATAAACTTAATTTGGTATTTATCATAGTTTTGTAAACATTAACATCTAGATACATTTATTTTTAACATATTTATTTATAGAAAATGATACACTTGATTAAAGTGCCTTGAGAACTCCGTACAAAATTCGGAGGTAGCAGAGTGGTGGAGGTGTCAAGCTTTACCCTTGTTTGGTTGGTGATTTTGAAAAGGTGTGGAGAAGATAAGAGAGATGAGTATGTTTGGTCGAGGGAGTAAGGAGAAAGAGGAGTTTGAAAGAGTGATTTACCCCTGCAGATCCCTCAAATCTCACTTTCCAAAGCAAGCTCTTTGGAGGGAAGAGATTATAAAAAAAATAATTTTTAAAGTTTTTATTAAAATACCAAATTACCCTTCATCAATTTTATAAATTACCATAATGTCTTTTTAAAACTTAATTTTATCTTTCATATTATTTTATTAATGTGATAATTGAAGATTAATAATGATATATATTTTTTAAAATAATAATAATAATATAAAAATTATTAAAAATATAAAACATGAGTAATTATACTATTAGCAATTGATTTTCCTTTAATTATTCTAAAACAGTTTCCAATCAATTTCAACATAATCTTCAAGCAATTGAGTATGATCTTCAATTAATCATAACATTTTTTCAAGTTTAGTAATTGCCCAATTTAGCTCCAATCAATGATAAACTTCAAGCCCTTCAATCTATCAATCAATCTAAAAATCTTCCAATTTAGTTTTATTACCTAAAATAACTTTAATAATCAATTTAGGATTTTTTTTTTCTAATCATCAAATTGCTTATTTAATTACATAACAAACAATGCCAAATTTAAAAAAAAAATAATAAAATAAAGGAATTATTTTATTCAAGACTTAATGATATCAAGTTTTATTAAAATAAATTCAAACGTTTTTATAATCATCTCCTTTAAATAAATGTCATTTACATGTATATTCTCAAGAAACTTAAACATTATTTATACAAATTGTGAGAAAATTTTCATAATTATCTAGTAAGTTAAAGTTTAATATGAGTTAAATTACGATTACATTTAAATACAAATTATCAAATTTTAATTTAAACAAAATTAATTGATTAAATCTTTTAGAACTTGAATTAAACTCTATATATTAATTATTCATAAAATCATTATTTTCTTAATTGTCTCCATGTTATTTCAATGGATTTGGAATTTGTCTCATAATATGAAAGAAAATAATTAAAATCTAAATTAATTCAAATTTTATATATAATTAAAAATAATGATAATAACTGTTACGATGGATACGGTTGATATCCTTACATTTCAAATTTATAAACGTCTCTACAATCCTCATAGATGCCTATATATAATCCTAAATTACAAGATGCGCTCTTTCCCTCGCACGCTGGACGTTTCTTGACGCCCAAGCTAAAAGCCACAAGAACGCTCTTTTTCTTCAGTTTGAAGCTCTCTCTCTCTCTCTCTCTTTCTCTCTTATCCTCCACCTCCCAACCGCGACGCCGGCGCTCCGATCGAAGCTCCTCAGCCATGGAAGATGTATGCGAGGGCAAGGACTTCTCTTTCTCCAAGCAAGAGGAGCACATCCAGCGGTTTTGGTCTGAAATTCGAGCCTTTGAGAATCAGCTCAAGCGCACGGAGTCCAATCCTGAGTACGTCTTCTATGACGGCCCTCCCTTTGCCACGGGGATGCCTCACTATGGCCACATCCTCACAGGCACCATCAAGGACGCCGTCACTAGGTATCGGTCCATGACTGGCTGGCACGTCACCCGCCGCTTCGGATGGGATTGCCATGGCGTTCCTGTTGAGTATGAAATCGATCAGATGCTCGGCATCCGATCTCGGGAGGATGTCCTCGCAATGGGTATCCCGACCTACAATGAGAAATGCCGTGGGATCGTCACCCGCTATGTCAACGAGTGGGAGAAGGTCATCACCCGCACCGGTCGTTGGATTGATTTCAAGAATGATTACAAGACCATGGATCCCCAGTTCATGGAGTCGGTGTGGTGGGTTTTTGCACAGCTTTACGAGAAAAAGCTTGTTTACCGAGGGTTTAAAGTCATGCCTTATAGCACTGGTTGCAAGACCCCACTTTCTAATTTTGAGGCTGGTTCGAATTACAAGGTTTGGTTTTCTTATGCTTGATCATCTGTTTTGATATTAGGACCATGTTTGATGATTATTGGACTTTGTTTGTATTTTGTAGGATGTGTCGGACCCAGCAATTATGATTGCTTTTCCTTTGAAGGATGATCCAGAGAATGCAGCTCTTGTAGCATTTACAACGACTCCATGGACGCTCCCAAGCAACCTTGCTCTCTGTATCAATGCAAACTTTATCTATGCCAAGGTTTGTTGAGTAGGTTTCAGCTCATCGGATGTTTTCATATCTTCATTGTGGACACTATAGAAAGTTGTAGTTTTGCGACAGAGCATGTCTATAGTATGGTTTCTTGTCGCTGCCATAGTTTCACTTGGTTTGGTTGAAGTTCATGTCTTCCTTGCGTGATAGCATGAGTTCTTGCTAATGGTTCCACACTGCGTTTTTGCCTCCATTATACTAATCTTATTGTTCCCTTGTTGTTGTTTTTTTTTGCTTTTCTTTTCTTTTTATTTTTTGAACCTGTGGAAAACTGCCAGGTTAAGGAAAAATCTAGTGGAAAGATTTACATTGTAGCAGAATCCAGGCTGTCCTCCTTGCCTAGCAGGAAAACAAACCTCTCTGCCCCAAATTTTGCTGCACAAGAAGGTTCTACGAGCGAGGGAGCAACTGGTTGTAACTCTGTTGATGGTAAAGTCAAGAGTGGCTTGGATGCTGAAACTCATGAACTATTGGAAAATATCGCGGGGGCCTCCCTGGTTGGCAAGGAGTAAGCAGTTCTGTTTTACCAAGTTCTTGTCCATTTAATTCTTATTAGCCTTAAGGCCTTTATTTGTATAGTGACACCATGATTATTTTCTTCTCATCTTGCTTTGATTGTGTAACTTATAACATGAATTTGAATTTCAATGGCTGAAAACTGAATGCAACTTTGCAGATATGTGCCACTATTTGAGTATTTTGCAGAGTTCAGTGATGCATTTAAGGTGGTTGCTGATGATTTTGTCAAGGGTGACACTGGAACCGGCATAGTTCATCTTGCTCCGGCATTTGGGGAAGATGATTACCGAGTTTGTGTTGAAGCTGGTATTGTTCAAGAGGTTAGCAAAGGAAAATGCCAATGAAGTTTAAATCTCTTTAACATCATAGTTCTTAGCTCGCAAAGAGAAGTCGGTGCAATTGTTTGTGTTTCCATATTACACATTATCTTCGTTGGAGAAAAAATTACTTGATTTTTCCATGTGGAATACCAGATGCTTTTTTTACTAATTTAGACAATAGTAATTTTCTTCCACGTCTTCAAGTTTATCATATCAATGCTGCGTGGAAGAAAATCTGTTTGCCTTTCAGTGTTCAAACTTATGGTTGTGAGTTTGCATCTTGCATGGTTGATTTCTTTTTTCCTTGCATCATTTGTCCCATAGGGTGAGGGCCTTATTGTAGCAGTCGATGCGGATGGGTGTTTTACCGAGAGAATCTCAGATTTTCATGGGCGCTACGTGAAGGATGCAGACAAGGATATTATAAATGCTGTAAAGGTAAGGAAACTGCTTGTTAACACAGTTATCATGTAATTGATGCACTATCTGTTTTTCATACAATAAATTAGTCAACTTTTTCTTTTATTCCATGTATTGAGAATTACATGTAGCGATGTAATATATGTAGATATATGCATATGAAATGAAGCTCTTGGTCTATAGTTTTTTCAGACAAAGAGAAGTAATGCTATAAAATATGTTCAAGTTTTTGAAGAGCTATCCTTGAGGTGATGTCTTACAGCTTGCATGTTGTTGTGAATTTGAGGTTATGCATCTGCATAGCTTTTATATTCTTTTACTCGTAGTTTTTCTTTCTTTTAAACTGTCAGATCTCTTATTTCATGGACATCTCCATCCTATTGCTTCCCTATTTGAACGTCATTGTTTGCAGTAAACATTCAATGTCAATCCAATGTTGCATATCTTGAAAGTTTACATCACTATGGGGAATAGCTTATCTCAAGTTGCCCTGGTAGATTCATCTACTTCATGGATGTTGATCAAATTATGCCTGAGTGTGCTCTTTGTTAGATGCATGTTGTGAACTTGATTTCTATAAAAAAAATTGGAACTTTTTATGCAAAACCTTCTATCCTGGCCATCGTGGTGCCTATTTTGGAAAAACACCATACACACATCTTTCTCGCACTGGCATTTGCTTGTTAGATCCTGATTATCTTTGGGTTTCATTTACTTTATGTATGATAGCTTTGTTGGGACGCAGTGGCTCAGGTCCATAGTCCCACATCGCCGGTGAGATAGAGTCTCCCTAGCCTTATATATCCTAAGCCAATCCTTCCCTTTAACTCGAGTTATGGAGAAGTTAGGGTGGTGGGTCCCTATATTAACATGGTATCAGAGCTACTGTTCCTGATCGGCCGTGACTAGGATCTTGGGTGGCACATCCGCTGTGGGCCCAGAGGGGTGTTGGGACGCAGTGGCTCAGGTCCATAGTCCCACATCGCCTGTGAGATAGAATCTCCCTAGCCTTATATATCCTAATCCAATCCTTCCCTATAACTCGAGTTATGGAGAAGTTAGGGTGGTGGGTCCCTGTATTAACAAGCTTAACCACTCTTATGCTTGAACTTTGCATTTGGTTGAAATTAAGGGCTTGTTTGGTAGTTTGCAAAGAAAGTAATTACTTGCAAAGCTTTTGCAGGGAAAGATTTTACATGTAATTACTTTCCTTGCAAAGTAATTACAATGTTTGGTGTATGCAATGAAAATTGTAATTAAATTGCATGCAAACTTAATTCCCCCATTTGGTATGAATGCATCTACTATGTAAAGTTATGTTTATTCTCAATATTACCCTTAGTTATTTTATTTATAAAAAGTGGACTTTTAATAAACTCTAATGACATACTAACTTAATCCATATAATAATTAACCTTTTCATCATAAAGTATTATAAGAATATTTTTAAATATGGTTTATATATATTTTTTTAATACACTAAAAAGATTATATGGCTTTAAACCACCATGCATTTGTCAATTTTTGTCCATTATACAATTTTGTTTATTTTAATATTGTTATGATTGATATTAACCAAAAATGTGTTAGGGTTTTTATTTTTTATTTTTAAAAAAAGAAAAAACAATGAAGAATTTTTATTTGATAAGAGGGTGATATAGTAATTTAACAATTATAAAACTTTCCCCCCCAACGTTATAATCACTTTCACACCACCCCCCATGTGAATCACTTTACATGGTCAAAGGGAAAGTGATTGCAAGGAGACCAAGTATTTTTAAGAAACCAAACAAGTGAAAATGATTCACTCCCGTTACTTTACAGGGAAAGTTATTACTTTCACTCATACCAAACGGGCCCTAAGGAGCTATGTTTTGCTCATTTAACTCCGATTTGGAATTTGTTCATGTCGTTAAACAATTCTAATGCACATAGAAATACGAGGTCTTTCTTGCTAATTGTAGCTTCATAATGTAACAGATGTTGTATGTGTGGTTTATGTTCTTTGTGGGTTCTCAACATGATTTGAATACTGATAGAGGCAGCCTGAAAATTTTCAGGCAAAGGGAAGACTTGTGAGCACGGGAAGCATGGTGCACTCCTATCCTTTTTGCTGGAGATCGGACACTCCTCTTCTCAATAGAGCTGTTCCTAGCTGGTAAGAGGAGATTGCTTGAGTTCAATATGCTCTTTATCATGTCTGTGTGATGTCTTCACTTTGGTTATGTGGCTCATTAGCCAATGATTGGACAAGTTGCATCAATTTTATCAAGGCATGCTTTGATCAAATGAAGACAATTCATTGAATTACTCAGAAAATTCTAAGGTTCTTTACGAGGGGAACATTACTTCTTATGATCACTATTTGATGACATAATTTAAGAAAATGCTATACCTTTTTTTTCCATAAAGTGGGCCACTGGACTGTACCAATGGCCTGGGTTGCTTCTTTCTTAACTCACAATGCCTCTTTTCTGAGGTTATTTTAATAATAATAATAATTATTATTATTATTATAAATTTTTATATAGAGACAGTTAGTGTCCCAAAGAACTCAGGATATCTTGTCAGAGGCCAGGCATGCTCTTTGGGACAATCTCCTTTATTTTCTCATATTTGAACTTTTGTGCCTTCTCATTTCAGAGTTATGTTGTCTAACATTTTATCTTATTTATGCATGAGCTAATATTTTGCTTATCTACAGCTGCCTGCCTGCTAACTTTTGTGTGATTTTTCTAGGTTTGTGTCTGTTACGAAGATTAAAAATCAATTGCTAGAGAGCAATAAACAAACATACTGGGTCCCTGACAAAGCTAAGGTCTGAATTTTCTGTCTCTCTCTTCTATGGAAGTTCATTTACAACATTTTCTCTGAATTTGGTCTTCCCTTTCTCTCAACTACATGTTTGCAGGAAAAACGTTTTCATAATTGGCTTGAGAATGCTAGAGATTGGGCTGTTAGCCGAAGTAGATTTTGGGGGACTCCTCTGCCAATATGGGTTAGTGAGGATGGTGAGGAAAAAGTTGTTATTGATTCAATTGATGAACTTGAAAGACGTTCGGGCATTAAGGTCTGTTCTAAATTTTTATGTATTGTGCTATATCTGGTTGTTTGCTATTTGTGGTATCATGACTAAATAATAGCTTCTTGCTTTCCAATTTTCCTATTTTCTGCATCAAATATTATGTTAAATTTTTGCTTTTATGTTTTGCTTTGTACTTATTGTATAGGCTATTGATCTACATCGCCATTTCATTGATCATATCACCATTCCTTCTAGCCGTGGTCCTGAACATGGTGTTCTACGCCGTGTTGATGATGTGAGTAATTTTTAACCTCATTTTATTGAACAACTTGAACTATTAGTTTTCTAATTCTTCTTTAAAGTGGAGTGCTTTTGGGAGTTTGAGTATGTAAGCCACATATCATTGTCATCATACGTTAACATATGCTACTCTATAGTTTGGAGCAGAACTTAAAGAAACTTAAACTCTACCCCATATTGTGAAAATGTAGTTTAAAGTAGTTGTAAATTTCGAGGCTACCATAATCTTCAAACTTTAACCTCCAGATTGGTATTTTAGTTAATTGCGTATTTCTTGGTTATTGTGATAATTATCTCAATTCAAGGTTTGAATATACAGTTCCGTAGCTGCTGATGTATTATTTGTATCCTCGATATTGGTGTGGCTAGTTTGTTGCATTTATGACGCCCTTTCATCCAAATGCTTTTGCCCCCTAACTTATGCTTATGAGAAATGCAGTCCTTGCACGAAATTTGTGTTATATTTGATGAAAATAATTTAGCCTAGGTGGTTTTTCACATATGCATAATAACTTTCTCTTTTTACTCTGCAGGTGTTTGACTGCTGGTTTGAGAGTGCGTCTATGCCATATGCTTATATTCATTATCCATTTGAGAATGTTGAACTCTTTGAAAAGAATTTCCCTGGTCATTTTGTGGCTGAAGGCCTTGACCAAACTCGTGGGTGGTTGGTTTCTTCACCAAATCCTTTTATTTACATTTGTGGAAAACAGATTCTGTTTATGTTTTTTGGTGCATCTTGATACCCTTTCTTTTTCATTGTCAGTCCAACTACATAATAGTTTTTCCCACTGAAATTAATATTGTGTGATCTTTGGATGTAATCAACATTTTCTGTGTGTATGCTGTGCTATTTTCTCTCGGTTTTGTTGTTTTGATTCATATTCATTTTATCTCAATATAATACCATGATTTTTCAACTATGATTTTGGGATTTGTTTCCTGGGTGATTGCTTGTGGAAATAGCAAACTTTACTAAATACCAGTAAAGTGTCTAATAGGCCTTGTCTCTTGATAGTGAAGCCTTGGATTTGCATTTTGGCAGGTTTTATACTCTCATGGTACTTTCTACTGCTTTATTTGGAAAACCAGCATTTAGAAATCTCATCTGCAATGGCCTTGTTCTGGCGGAGGATGGAAGGAAGATGAGCAAGAGGTTGAAGAACTACCCTTCGCCCATGGAAGTAATTGGTGATTATGGAGCTGTAAGTAGTCTATCTATGATGTACTTATAAACTATGTCTCTGCTTTTTTATATTGCACATTTATATGACATTTAGAAGTTTACATGTGATTTGTCATCTTAGATGTTCCCTTCTCTCCACATTTAGGCTAGTACATGTGTGTACCTATATACATAAATATGCATTTGCAGTTATATTATAAATTAAAGTTCACTTTTTGTTCTTGTTCTACTTGAATTTTGCAGGACGCATTACGACTATACCTTATCAATTCACCTGTTGTCCGTGCTGAGTCATTGAGGTTTAAGAAGGATGGCGTGTACAGTGTTGTGAGTAACATCATTTTAAGCAATTTTTTCCCTTGCTTTAGCTTGTTTCTATCTGCATTCTTTTAAGCTCATCTTTTTCCTGCTTCAGATCACATCTGTCTCATTTTTTTTTTCTATGATTCATTCATGTAGGTCAAAGATGTCTTCCTTCCGTGGTATAATGCTTACAGGTTCCTTGTTCAAAATGCTAAGAGGCTGGAGGTTGAAGGCTTTGCACCATTTGTGCCCATTGATCCTGCAACTCTCCAGACATCTTCAAATGTGCTTGACCAGTGGATCAATTCTACTACTGAAAGTCTTGTTCAATTTGTTCGACAAGAAATGGATGCTTACCGTTTGTATACGGTTGTTTGTTTACCCATATTATAGCAGTGATATAACCTAAGTCCTGTGCTGTGCTAACTATGATTCTTTTCATTTATACAGGTTGTGCCACATCTTCTGAAATTTATTGACAATCTGACAAATATATATGTAAGATTTAATCGGAAGAGGCTGAAGGGCCGTACTGGAGAAGATGACTGCAGAATCTCATTGTCAACACTATACCATGTAAGGAATTCATATTATTTCCAATGTGTAGTAATTCCTAAAGTTCTTGGCATTTTGTCATATCAATTTATTGTGTTATTATTTAGTTAGTTTGAAGCTTCTGTTCCTCTTGGGGACTTTGTAATTTTTAAATGTTTGTCACAATTGAAGAATTTTTTTTTTGGTTTTTCATGAGGAATATCAATGCAAATTTTAGTTAGTGGGGTTCAGCTACTGATTTATGCATTTTAGGTTAAACTATCTTTTGGCCTATCATCACTTTATATTAATATTGTGTTTTTATGTTGATTTGCTTTTGGTTAAGCAATTTTTGAATCTTATAGTGTATCTCTCGATATCTTATTCTGCATTGCAGGTGCTTTTAACTACTTGTAAGGCAATGGCTCCATTTACGCCTTTCTTCACTGAGCGTCTGTATCAAAACTTGCGGAAAGTTTTGGATGGTGCTGAAGAAAGTATTCATTACTGTTCTTTTCCTTCATCGAATGGAATGGTTGCATCATCTTCCCAAAATCTTTTGAGTGATATGTTCATGAGTTAGAAGAAATCTTCTTGTTTTACTTCATTGTTTGTCTGATGTTTTCAGAGGGAGGAGCGCATTGAACAAAGCGTGACAAGGATGATGACGGCCATTGATCTCGCTCGTGCCATCAGAGAGCGTCATAACATACCTCTCAAAGCACCATTAAAGTATATTCAGCTACTTCTCCGGCTTTGTGGTTTATTTATCCAATTTTTGACAAAATTTTCCTTTTATTTAACCACAGGGAGATGGTGGTTGCGCATCCTGATGCAGATTTTCTTGAGGACATCACAGGCAAATTACGAGAGGTATGTTGAGATTTAAGAATCCATCCTAAGCCTCATTTAGCTTCATAAAAAATGGTGCATTATCTTGTTTGCCATAAGTTCATATAACCTTTTATTGATGATTGATAGTATACTTTATTGGCTATCTAAATTTTTGCTCCATTCTTATTCATTATATCATCCTCTTCTTTTTGTGTTGGTGATTTGTATTTTGAATTTTTTATTCCGTTTAAATAATTTTTTCAATTTTTTGCATAAAGTATGTGATGGAGGAACTGAATGTCAAAGCTATCATTCCATGCAATGATCCTTTGAAATACGCTTCTTTACGTGCTGAGCCTGATTTCAGGTATATTTCCTGAACTTTTTCCCACTTATTCAATGTTTAAACATAATAATTCGCTCAATATAGTTATTCGATGCTGTTTGATGTAATCCATAGTTTGCTTTTGCAGTGTATTAGGTAAGAGACTGGGAAAATCCATGGGAATTGTTGCCAAGGAGATCAAGGCAATGTCACTGCCTGACATCCTAGCATTTGAGAAATCTGGTGAAGTCACAATTTCTGGGCACTGTTTGAAGCTGAATGATATCAAGGTTACATCTATGTCAAATTTTGTGCAATTCACAGCTTTTGGAACTAAAGGTTCACAAGTAATTAGAATAGATGAGCCTTAAGTATAAAATAATTGAATGTGTGTCATTTCATAAATAACAATGGTCCTGGTATGAGTGACTGCACTGAATTTCAATAATCTGAACTTCTATATTTCTTCCTAGAACGAGGTCTTGGGAATAAATGGTGCTTTGCAATTATTAGCTATATTATCTGTAGATAATAGTTTGTGGAAACTGTTATCACTCGAGTAGATCTGCACTGTCTGATGTAGAATAAACCTTTCGCATGATAAGATTTTGCTGAATGATGTTTTTTGTGTTTAGGTTGTTAGACAGCTGAAGTGCCCAGACAATGTAACCGATAAGGAGATTGATGCTGCTGGTGATGGTATGCTCTTTTTCTCATGTTTCAGCCAAACTGTAAACCATATGATGATTTTGGTGATCAATTGACATCCTCTTTTTGTTTAGGCAATGTTCTGGTGGTATTGGACCTGCGGGCAGATGAATCATTGTTTGAGGCAGGACTTGCCCGTGAGGTAGCTATGAGTGTCTTTGTTGCGCATTTTACTTGTACTATAATAATTTCGATCTCTGGGCAACATTTTCTTTACTATTTGTTTGCTACATAAAAATTGATAAAGGTGGCAACTCTACTATGAGACATTGACCAATACTTCTTTGGGTGTTTTCCGCTGCCAAAATTTTTTTTATAATCTCCTTTAATGAAGACCATTTTTCATTGTAGCGGTTGCCTCCAGCAGCATCTTTTAGAATTATTTTAGGCTCTTCAAGCTATAAAAAAAAAGGTCCTTTCTTTGCCAAAGGGTTCAACTTGGATCTTTTGAGAAAAAGCAAATGCTCTTAGGAAGCCATCTTGACAAGTGCTTCAAAAAGTAGTGGTGAAAAAAAAAAAGATCAACCCTTTCACAGAAATATTTGTGTAATGGTACATCATTTTCAACTTTCGTATGGGTTACAGATATTTATATAAGGTGCTTATTGCCTAACATCTCAAATGCTTTCATGTCTACTTGTTTTCTGTTTGTGCTTATGTTCTGCTAGTGCATACTTTTCAGTAGCCATTGTGGGCCATTGGGTATCTTGTTGATCAAATATTCTTACTGTGTATTCATAATGCAATTAATTAAATTTGTCTTTGGCCTGGCATCCTTCTATTATATGCCTATATATTGTTTGGTGCCCCCTCGGCTATGCTCCCTTGAAAAAACCGATTTGTGATGGCTGACTTGATTTTTAAAATTCTATTATGTAGGTTGTTAATAGAATTCAGAAATTGCGCAAGAAAGCTGGCCTAGAACCAACTGATATTGTGGAAGTTTACTATGAACCGCTTGTTGACGGAAAGCAGATTTTGGAGAATATTGTTAGTTCACAAGTATGTTCTTGATGGATATATGTTAATTGCTTGTTATTTTTGTTTCAGTGGCCCTGTTTATAAGCTTCCTAATAGCACTACCTCATGGCTGCTTCTTTGTGTGAAATTGCTTGGCAGGAACAATACATCCGAGAATCCCTGGGTTCTCCCTTGCTACATCATACTTTGTGTCCTCCCCAAGCTGTCAGTCTTTGTCTCATTTTCTATACTCAATATTTTCTGAATTGAATGTGGTGAGGTCTCAACTTATGCCTTCTCTTCTACTGCTCACAGGTGGTATTCTGTAAGGAGGAATATAGAGGTGTATCTGGTGTTTCATTCATCATCAGCTTAGCAAGGCCTGCACTTATCTTCAAATCAGAAGCTATTCTCAGGTTATTTTCAGGTTACTCTTATATTTCAGATTAATCTTAATGTGTTCCCTATGATGGATTCTCATTGTTTGGTTGTCTCAGGAAACAAAATGTATGCTGAAGCCTTGGAAACTTATCTGTTATCCAGAGACTTGTCAAATTTGAAGTCTGAGTTTCGAGCTGGGAAGGGCAAGGTTTGTGATTCCTCTCTGGTGGTGATATTATGATTTACATGCTATGCCATCGAAAGATTGTTTGACATGTGAAATCTTGATTTGTTGACATGTTTTGCAACTTTGGCTCTTGCAGGTAAAGGTAGGATGCCTCGAGCATCTGCCTGAGGTTGAAGTTGAGTTAGGAAAACATCTTCTCGTTAGTGTCGGGGATTGCTACCTGAGCAAAACAGAATAGATACATTATGCATACAACCAGCAATTTTTTCATCTCTGCAAATATTATTGATCAGACCGCAATCCATATTGTTCATATATATATATATATATATATATATAAGTGGATAAACTACAAATTTATTAAAACTGAAAGAAAAAACGATACAAACCATACAAAGAAGAAAAAGAAAAGTCTAAAGACTCTCATCAGAGGTGAGGTCTTGAACTGCTAGAAAAGATAGACACAAAAAGGAAACAAACAGAGCATAGAATCCTAGAAGACGAGAGCTGCCGACTGGGAGTATAGGTCTACATAGGCAAAAAAAGGAGTAATCTACTCCAAAGCAAGATGTTGATGAGGGTCGCCGGATTGGATGGTTGTCCTAGCGCTTATGAAATTAAATGAGAGCTTAATATTCTAAGAGGTCTCCTATTTGTTTGCCATAGCTGGAAACCAAAAAGAAACATATTAGTAGTTTTAACCAAGATAGAGTAAATAGGTAATGCGATAAGTTGAAAAATGCAACTATTTCTTTCCAACCAAATATTTCACATGATGACTCATGAAATAGGGTCTCAGAGAGAATGGTTCTGGGGGTGCAAAGAAGTAATCCAAGCAGTCCATATTTTATTGGTTTTTGGTTTAAAGGCAAAAGCTTTATTTTTTTTGTTAAAAAAAAAAAATGTTTCTTTAGCAAACTCTCAGTTGGGGGTTAATTTTTTAGTAGGGTATCAAACTATGGTCATTTTTCATTATGGGGTCCGAACTTCAATTTGAATCAAAATGGTTATTCAACTTCAATTTTATTTTACAATGTGTTTACCCGAGAGACTCTAACTTTTTTTTTATGATATAAATGCCGAAAATTCTCTTTCAATATATGCATGACACACTATTTGCCCAATTTGCAATTTCATTTCAGATGTTGATAGAAATTTATAACATCATATCATCAAAAATAGGCCAAAATCTCTTGGATGACCATCCAGCGAAACAAAATTAAAATTGGATAACCATTTTGATTCAAATTGAAATCTGGACCCCCAAATGAAAACGGGTCATAGTTTGGTACCCTATCAAAAAATTTACCCCTCTTAGGTGAGAACTTAAGTTTTTGATCCATACGAGTGATTCATTTACGAGGGCGGCAGATTATAGGCCTATCTTCTTGTGCAATTTTTTTTTTTTTTTTGAAAAAAGTGGATAAAACACTAATTTATTGAGAGAAAAAAAAAATCAAAAAAACAGTACTTACTCAACAGGAAATACAACCATGAGAAGACAAATAAACTGAGACAAATTAGCAATTTTAAAGAAAATAGAGTAAGTTGGTAGGAAATTTAAGTTAAAGATGTGATTATTTCATTCCAGCCTAATATTCCAAATAATTGCTCGAGAAATGAGATCCCACATATTCCGGATGGTAGAATTTAGTGAGGGAATCCAGGAGGTCCAGATATTAGAGACTGAGTATGGGATAGAGTCTATAGGAAAGGTTTGCTTGAAGAAGGACCAAATTCTCTTCGAGAAGTCACAGTCAATAAAAAGATGTTCAACCGTTTCCGAACTTCTGTGACAAAGTACGCAGGTATCCATTGCAATTAAATTACAACCTTTTTTGAATAGATTAGTGAGAGTGTGAATTTTGTTATCCCAAACAAGCCAACAAAATAAAGTGATTTTATTTGGTGATTTGGTTTTCCAGAATTGGGAGTAAAGCGGATTGTGGGTACCTCCATCAATTAAGAATATATAAAAGGATTTAACAGTAAAAGTTTCACTTTTATTTAATGGTCAAGTATAGAAATCTTCATGGTCATTAGAGCAATCCGGAATTGCATTCAATAATGTGGCGAAGTTGTCAATAATAGTTGATTTAAAGAGGTTTCCAGGGTTGTTAAGTAAATGGCTGAATTGTCTTAAGGAAATCTCAAGAAAAATACATTCCGAAAAAAGTAATAGCTAAATATCTTTTAGGAGAATGTCCTTCAAACCATCTGTCATGCCAAAATGAACTACTAGCTCCATTTCTTATAGATTTAGAGACACATGCTCGAAACGTTGGTAGAGTGGTGTTAATTCCAGCCCAGAAAAATGATTTGTTTCTCGGTGGGCTTTGAAATAACACTCCAAGTGGTTTCCTAAGTGAATAGTTGGAATTAATAATGTTGCTCCAACAACAATTTGTGTTCAAAGTAATCTTCCACCACCATTTAATGAGTAGGGCTTTGTTGAATTCCTGGAGGTTAAAGATACCCCATCCGCCCATTTTGTGGGGATGACAGATCTTTTTCCAAGAGATTAGAAAGATACCATTAGAACTCAAATCTGATCATTTCCACAGAAATATCTTCTAATTTTATCAATGTCATGTAAAACCCAAGCAGGTAGCTTGAATACCGACATCTAGTATACTGATAGTGTGGATAAGACCAAATTAATAAGGGTAAGGCGATCCCCTAGGGATAGGTAGATTGCTTTTCATGGTGCGAATAGGGATACTCCTAAGTATGTAATTAAAAGACAGTCTTTTTTGCAATTTAAAATCGTAGCAGAGGAAATATGTTGCCGAAAGCCATAATTAGTAGAGTATAGACATCTTTTAGAGAAATTGATTGATAGACCAGAAGATCTTTCGAATAGATAAAAGATTAGTTTAATGATATGAAGATCTTCATGCCCTCCTGCAGAGAATCTTCATGCATATAAGACTATTTTCATTAACCATTTCAAACTGTTATAAGATTATTTGTTGTAAGATTATTTTCAAAATTTTCATTAACCATTTCAAACTGTTCTTCACAATGTTATCGGGTCTAAGTAGAGTGGTTTGTTTTTGTTTTTTTGAGATAAAACTGCTATTGCTAATATTATTGCTATATGAGAGGGAGTGGAAGTGGGTGCCCATTCTCTTGAAAGTGATTTCTATACATCCTCAAGGATAAAGGCTAAGGTGGGTAATGAGAAAGCTTATGGCACTTGAGAAGAGGAAGCTATTTTTGTTACTCTTATATTGTTTTGATTAAAAAATGAAAGGAAAGTAAGAGAAGGGAAAAGTGGGTAGTGAACAGGGGAAGTAAAGGAAAGAAAAAGGAAACGTCTAATGGTTATTTGGATTGATAGATTTGAATGAGGGAAAAGAAAATAAGGGTCATTAGATAAATTTTATTTGATTAAAGAGGGGAAGAAAATAAAGGAATATTATAATTGTTATAATTTTATTTGATGTCGATAAACCCGCAAGTTTATGTGAATCAACCACAAGGATACATTATTGAAAAACAAGAAAATAAGGTATAAAGGTTGAAGAAAGCACTGCATGGCCTTATACAAACTCCAAGAGTTTAGTAAAAATGGCTTTCAAAAGTATCTCTATGAACATGCTTTATACGTGAACTGAAGGAGAACAAAAATGGAGATGCTTTATATGCTTGTTTATATGTTGATGATTTGATTTTTCCTAGAAGCAATCATTTGATGTTTGAAGAATTCAAGAAGCAGATGACTGAAAGATTCCCAATTGCGGACATTCTACGAACGTTTGCAGTTAATATATATATATATATATATATATTGTAGTTTTTTAGAATAGTTTGGGTGCTTCATTCAAATGTTTTTTTATATAAATTCTAAACTATTTATTTAAATAACTTAAATTTGTTTTAATATATTAATAGTTATTTTTAATTATTACTTTCATAAAATATTATTTATTTTTGTATAACCAAAAAATGTTTTTTTTTTTTTTGGTATATTTAAGTAATGATTTTTTAAAAATAAAAAAATATGGTTTTCATAGTGTATACTAAGAAGAAAATAAATTGTTTGACTTGTACAAATGCATTTATCAGTGATATATGTTTTAAAAATAAAATATTTATATTTACATTAATTATAAAATAAACTTTGGTATTTATCATAGTTTTGTAAACATTAAGATCTAAATACATTTATTTTTAAAAGATTTATTTATGGAAAATGATACACTTGACTTGACTCATGTGCCTTGAGAACTCTATACAAAATTCCAATTGCAATTAACCTTTTCAATGTGGTATTAGCCCTCCTTACATGTAACGCCTAGCTACATCTGCATTGCTGCACCAGGAGGTGGAGCTGGTGGTGAAAATCCTTTAGGAGATACCATTGGAGGTGGGGGTGGCAATGTTGTTGTTGGTGTTGGTGAGGGCGAAGGCACAACACCCTTCAGTGGTGGGGATGAAACATGTGGTGTCAATTGATGTTTGGATGGTGGAGGTAGCAGAGTGGTGGAGGTGTCAAGCTTTACCCCTTGTTTGATTGGGGGTTTTGGAGAAATGAAGTATGTTTGGTTCACTCCTTCAAATATAAATGTATGTCTGGATGTGATGTAAGAGGACCAAGGATTACTCTACGAGTCCGTTTGGATGACGGAATGGAGATAGGAATGGGAATGAAAACTTTACATAAGGGCATAGGAATGAAAACTTTAGAGAGAGGGATGGGAATGAAAACTTTGTTTGGTTGGAGGGATAACTTTATGGGAAACATTAAAAAAAAGATAATGGGATATGAGAAATTACCATCTTACCCTTTATAATAAAAGAGTATTATTATATACAAAATATTTAAATGATTTTTTAATTTTAATTTTTTCTAAATCTTACTCTTTATTTTAATAATATAATTGAAATAGTTAATTATAAATTTATTTTTTATTCTATTTTTTTATTTTTATTACGATAATTAAAGTAAACTTTTTTTAAATTAAATATATGAAGTTGATTAAATAATATATATATATATATATATATATAAGCTATATAGCACTTGATAAAAAAAATTGAAAAAAGATGATAAGAGAAGAATAATTATATTCTAAATTTGAATTAAATATCAGAAATACTTGTATAAATTATAAACACACAATTATGCATACAAGTTGTAAATACCCAAGGGTCAGATCCCAAATCCATCTCAAACTTGCTCAAGTTTTAATTATAAATCTCAAACCCTTCACAAACCTTATCAAGGTTTGTTAGCATATCCTATTAAGAGTCAAATAGACCAATACCCATCAAATCCATGAAAATCACCATCTCAGAATGCATGTTGACAATATCCAGCATGCTAAAGATGGCGTCTACCCAATAACAACCATGTCAGGGTACCATATCAAAATACACCATAAAATTAGTACTCCTGCAGAAATTAAACACACATCAAAAAGAACCTAAGATAAGTGTTCAGATTGAAAATTACAATCACATTAGATGAAATAAGCTGGGCAAAATTAGAGTGCCAAAGATGATGTCAAGCATCACAACATAATATTATGTCTCCTGTTAAGTTGCACAGCCAGAATCATCTACAAAGCAAAAACAAGCAAGACTAGGCAACAAAAAATGACTCATGGCACAAGGCAACTAATAATAGGGGCCACTAAGTTTTTATGCATCCAAATATACGACCACAAAAATCATAATTAGTTCCCTAGATTACTTAACTTATATTTCCACTGAGAAAAACAAGACAGAAACATTAAAGCAAATAGGATTAACAAAAACAAAAGTTAAAAGCAATCCCTTAACAAGCAATAAGGAATGAAAAGCTAATCCCAAACACATGTAAACCATGAGAAAGAAGCACAATATCTGAATGTGCCTTTTTTAGATTAAAATCAATTCATCTGGACAAAACTAATAATAAGAAAAAAAAACTTGAAACACAACCTACTTAATGAGTAAAAGATTGGAGATGCATCCCAAGGCCTAGAGGATCTCAAATACATACATAGCTTATCCCTGATTTTCCTAGCTTTGCTAAGAAACATCACCATATTCATGTTGTTATTAATTTTGCAATTCGTCAAGTTAGTGCTAGAGTTGTTCTCAGTTTTTTTTTAATTACAAAATTTATGGTACTTGATATCTAAAAGAACATATATATCTATATACACACAACATTTAGAATGTTATTAAAAAGGACACAAGCTTGATAGCCTTAATAATCCATCACACCAACACAAAAAATAAAATTTTTAAGGAATAAAATGGGAAAACAGGAAGATGAAGGAGAACAAGAAAATAGGCACAAATCACGATTTAAAATTCAAGGTATCTTGTAATACATTAAAAACCAAAAAAAATATAAATAAATCAAAACTCCAACAATCACAGCCATATCTCATATTCCACAAAAAAATTCATCAAAGAAAAAGCAAAGGAAGTGAAAAGGGGGGAAGGAGACCTTGAGCAGGGAAATGAATGTCAGCCGAGAAGCAGCAAGCAGCGTCAAAAGAACCATGCAAGGAGAAACGGGAGAGGATGAAGGTGGAGGGTGAGATCTGATTTCTTAGAGAGCAATTGCAAGTAGGTTAAAGAGAAAGTGGTTCAAGGGCAAATGGGTAATTTAACTCCTATGGAATAACCATTCCTCCCAATATTGGGAGGAATGGTTATTCCTCTCTAGCATGGGTTCCCATTACTTTACACAAAGGAATATAAATTTTAATCAGCCATCCAAACATGGGGCTGAATTTATGTAAGCAATGAACCCCATGCCAAGGGGATTCATTGCTGTCATCCAAACGGACTGTACTTCTGGAACCAAGCAAGATGACTTCCCTCCAAATTTCTCATATCTCACCCCTCCAAATTGATATCTTGGAGGGATGAAATTATTAAAAAAATTATTCTTTAAAGTTTTTATGAAAATACCAAATTACTCTTCGTCAATTTGATAAACTACCACAATGTTCTTTTAAAACCTAATTTTATCTTTCATTATATTTTTTTTTTAATGTATCAATTGGAGATTAATAATGATATTTTTTAAATTATAATAAAAGTATAAAATATAAAAAAAAATTGAGTAATTATAATATTAGTTTAATAATATTATTTTTTTATAATAATAATATTATATTATTACTAATATTAATATTAATATTAACAAAGTTTGTACAAAGCCTAAATATATATAAAAAAATTATTATAATTAAATTTATATAAAATAACAAATTGATGAAATACACATTACATCTCTCATCACTCCTCGTTCTAAACTAAATAAAAAATAAAAAATTATCCCTAGCCGTTCCTCCTTCGAACCAGACATAAATTTTTTTGAAATTATCTATTCTTCGCTCCTCTTTTCTACCCATCACTCCCACACTCTTTCTGTAAGCCAAACGAAGGGTTTAGGGGTTAGAGTCCCTTGACTGTGAGTAAAACACAGAGGGTTAGCCAAGCAATTCCACCATTTCCATGCCTCAAAGGATGCACTTCCACCATTTTCATGGACATGGAGCTTTTCTTTGAGGAGCATGTTTGGTCACAAAATCTGGAGCTGGCTCCTCAATTGTCAGTAAATCAAAGGGTAGCTTCATGGACATGGAGCTTTCTTTGAGGAGCATGCATGATGGTGGTGCACGCTTCGCTGCAAAGAAGGGTTAACAAGATTCAGAAATGATGTGTTGTATCAATAGCATAGGCGGAAGGAGATAGGGCAAGCAGTGACCAAATTAGCAACAAAATTAAAAAGATGATGAATTCAAATTTAAAAAAATTATAAATTTTAAATAATTCTATTAATTCAAATTTGAGATTATAATAATAATCTATATAAAATATAAATTCATCTAAAATTTTGGGTTAAAGTGTAAAAAATCTATCATATCTACATAATTAACAATTAATTCAACTAACAAATAATAAATAATGTAATTAGAAAATAACTTAATGCAAATTTAATTCAATTAGTAATCTAATCAATAATCAAACTTTTTTTTTTTAAGAAAGTGGATAAACCACTAATTTATTAACAAATAAGAAGAACAGATACAAACATAATAATCAAATTTTCACAATAATTAATCAGAAAAGTATTTAATAAATTGTTACAATAATTTGCACAATAAATTCTTCATAACAAATAACAAAACAAATATTTAACAAATATAAAAAAATATTCATAAAAAAATAATAAAACAATCATTGAAACAAATTAAATTAGATATAAAACAAAAAATAGCAAGATAAGTCTTACATAAAACATAAATTTAAAAGAGATTGAACAAAGTGAAAAAAAAAAAAAAACCTCACCAATCAACTCAGCAAATGATCTAGAGTTAAATTTTACTATGGTATCACGCTTTTGACTTATAAGAGAGAGAGAGAAATTGCATTTACTTTTGAGAGATAAGGATTACGTCTTTTTTGGAGATTTTTGAGATAATGGTTGCATTTTTTTTTTTCAAGTTTTTATTTTATTTATTGTAGTGTTTTTTTGCATTAATATTCTTTAAAATTTTGATAATTATAAATTGATAAATTTAATAAAAAATATTTAAAACATAAAATTTAAAATTGATACAAGTTTTACTACCCATATTATGTTAATATTTATTATTATCACTGAACATCGATTTTTATCTAATATAATAATTTTATAATTTTTAGGGAAAATTATTGTTTACCCCTCAAAAATTTCAAAACTTCCCAAACAACCCATGTGAGTTTTGAATACCTCAGACAACCCTTCCTTTATTATTTCACTTCATTTTTGCCCCCTATAGGTCACGAGGACTGGGTCCATGTTATGAAATTCCATCATTACCCTTAAAAATGGTGGGAAAAAAACCGTCAAATCACATCATATCAAACATTTTTGCATACATTTTTTGCATTCATTTTCGTTTTTTCTCAAGTAAAGTTTGGAAGACTCATATCATCTTGGATTGTTGGAGTTTTTCAATTTCTCCCCATTTGGTGTGTTCGATTGGAGTTCTCCGGTTACCTGATAAGGTGACAATATTTTCCTTCTCCTCACCTTGACCATCCTGCGAGAGAGAGAGAGAGAGTAACAATTTTTTTTATGTAGGTTTACTATGAAAAGTTTTTGTTTAGATACAAAGGGAAGGGACGAGTGCTAGTGTTCATGGCGCTGATTTCTTGAGAATGAGAGTAGATTTCTTCTTGTTGTCAAGTTTTTCTCTTTTATGTTTGCATAGTTGTAGAAGTTAAGTATTGATTAATTATCCAAGTTTCCGTTTAAAAGCATATGTTTTCGCTTAATTATTCTAGTTTTCACTTAAAACAAAGCAAAAACATAAGTTTTGCTTTTGTTATCCTTGTCCAATCTCAGTTTCCGCTTAAAATTATCCAGTTTCCATTTAAAATTTTATTTTTTTTTGGCTTAAATTTTAAGGTTTCTGTTTAAAATGTTTCTTTTCCGCTTAAATTTTCTGATTTTTGTTTAAAATGTTATGCTTACGCTTCAAATGATGGTATTTCCACTTAAACCAATTAATCATTGCTACTCGTACATCTTTAAATAGAAAAAAAAAAACGATATTTAAGCACTTTTTTAAACGTAAACGCAATATGTTAAACAGAAATATCGATAGTTAAACAAAGACAACCAAGCATAAAGATTGTCGTTCTTTATTGTACGGAAAAAACGATATTTACATGAAAAATATAACAAGTTTGTGAAAAATAATTTAGTTAACTGATATTTACGTGACAAATTAATCCTGAGTATAAAAACCAATTAATCATGGCCCCTCGTACATCTTTAAATAGAAAAAAAAAAACGATATTTAAGCACTTTTTTAAAACGTAAGCGCAATATGTTAAACAGATAATCGATAGTTAAACAAAGACAACCAAGCATAAAGACGACCGTTCTTTATTATATAGAGACAACGATATTTACATGAAAAATATAATAAGTTTGTGAAAAATAATTTAGGTTAGCATGATTACATTATAACTACAAACAAACTTATTACTATAAATAAAATAATTTAGGTTAGCATGAAGAGTAATGCATGTACTGCTTATTTCTTAAACAGAAACCTCATTTTTTAAACAGAAACATTGATATTTAAATAAAAAAACCGATATTTACGTGACAAATTAATCCTGGTTATAAAAACCAAGTAATCCTGACCACTCTTACATCTTTAAATAAAAAAAAAATGATATTTAAGAACTTTTTTAAACGTAAACACAATATGTTAAACAGAAACATCGATAGTTAAATAAAAACAACCAAACATAAAAATGGTCGTTCTTTATTATATGGAGACTACGATATTTACATGAAAAATATAATAAGTTTGTGGAACATAATTTAGGTCAGCATGATTACATTAGAACTACAAACAAACTTATAATTACAAACAAAATAATTTAGGTTAGCATGAAGAGTAATGCATGTACTTATTTCTTAAATAGAAACCTCATTTCTTAAATAGAAACATTATGTTTTAAACAGAAACCCCATTTCTTAAACTGATACTATTAAGCACTACATAATGCATCCATATTAAATTAAAAGGGAAAACATACATTATAAATATCACACAACATAATGAGATTGTATAACAACCAAATTTTTTTTTCTAACCTTACAAACCAAACGGCCAAAAACAACACACAAAATGTAAAAACAAAATAAAACTGCACAACCTCTTCAACGGTGTCCACCTTGTCTCAATGCAAACTGATGAAATGTTGAAGAGTTGAGCGGGAGTTCTCTTTCGAGACAATGGTGGAACGAAATTTCAGTTCTTCACAAGATGCCTAGGCAATGACAACTTTGGAAAGAAAAAGCTGAAGAGGTGATGAGAGCAAATAACCGGCTCCTTTAATGGTATTTTTCTCGGGATTATACACACTTAGCACAATTTCCCATGCAATCGACAATTTCGTCCAAAAAAATTCGGAATTAACTATGTCAATCACAGTCAGATGCTTGGGGGTTTAAAAATCAGTGTATTCAAAGGAAAGAGGTTTTTATGGATATTCAAATTTAGAGGGAGAATTTATGCATATTACAAACTATGAGGGGTGTTTTTGGCAATTTCTAGTGACAATAATAATAATAATAATAATAATAATAATAATAATAAAGGAAGGCGTGTAAATTACAAGCTTCGCCCTTTTCGTCAACGTTTTTCAGGCCATCAAAACCCTAAAAACCCTTTTATTTTTTTCCCATTTCCCATCTCTGTCTCCACCTCCGCCTTTCAGCCGCGGTGCCGGCGCTCCGATCCACCCTTCTCCGCCATGGAAGAGGTATGCGAGGGCAAGGAATTCTCGTTCCCCAACCAAGAGGAGCGCATCCTGCGCTTGTGGTCCGATATCCGGGCCTTTGAGAATCAGCTCAAGCGCACGGAGTCCAAGCCTGAGTATATCTTCTACGATGGCCCTCCCTTCGCCACGGGGAAGCCTCACTACGGCCACATCCTCGCAGGCACCATCAAGGATGTCGTCACTAGATATCAGTCCATGTGCGGCTGGCATGTCACCCGCCGCTTCGGATGGGATTGCCATGGCCTTCCTGTTGAGTTTGAAATTGATACCAAGCTTGGCATCCGATCTCGGGATGATGTCCTTGCAATGGGTATTGCCGCCTACAATGAGGAGTGCCGTGGCATAGTCACTCGCTATGTTGCTGAATGGGAGGAGGTCATCACCCGCACTGGGCGCTGGATCGATTTCAAGAACGATTACAAGACCATGGATCCCCAATTCATGGAGTCCGTGTGGTGGGTTTTTGCCCAGCTTTTCAAGAAAGGGCTTGTTTACCGAGGGTTTAAGGTTATGCCGTATAGCACTGGTTGCAAGACCCCGCTGTCCAACTTCGAGGCGGGTTTGAATTATAAGGTTTGGATTTTTATGCTTGACCATTCGGTTTTGAAATTAGGAGTATGGTTGATTATTATTGGACTTTGTTTGGATTTTGTAGGATGTGCCGGACCCAGCAATTGTGGTTGCTTTTCCTTTGAAGGATGATCCACAGAATGCAGCCCTTGTAGCGTGGACAACTACGCCGTGGACGCTTCCAAGCAATCTTGCTCTGTGTGTTAATGCTAATTTTGTCTATGCCAAGGTTTGTTGAGTAGATTTCAGTTTATCCGATGAGTCATATATTTATTGTGGACACTTAAATAAAGAAAGTTGTAGATTTGCCACAGAGCATGTCCATAATATAGTTTCTTGTTGCTGCTTTTGTTAGTTTCACTTGATTTGGTTGAAGTTCATGGCTTCCTTGTTCCAAACTGCTTCTCAGCTCTTAAAAGGCTGCATTTTTGTCTTTCTTATTGTTCCTCAGAATGTCTTTTTTGTTCTGATCCATCTGAAATTCTGGAAAACTATCAGGTTAAGGACAAGTCTAGTGGGGTGATTTACATTGTAGCAGAATCTAGGTTGTCCTCCTTGCCTAGCAGGAAAACAAAGCCCTCTGCTAGAAATTCTGCTGCACAAGAAAGTTCTAAGACCAAGGGAGCAGCCAATGGTAAATTTGAAAATAAGGGAACAGTTGATGATAAAGTCAAGAGTGGCTTGGATACTGAAACATATGAATTATTGGAAAAGATAACCGGGGCTTCCCTGGTTGGCAAGAAGTAAGTGTTTTTGTTTTTCCAGTTGTGTTCCATTCAATGCTATTTCTTTATTTTGTATAGTGACACCATTGTTATTTCCCTTGTCCCTCATCTTGCATTAATTGTGTAACATAATGTGAATTTTAATTTCGATGGCTGAATACTGAATCCAATTTTGCAGATATGTGCCACTATTTGACTATTTTGCAGAGTTCAGTAACGCATTTAGGGTGGCTGCGGACAATTATGTCACGGATGATAGTGGAACTGGTATAGTTCATTGTGCTCCAGCATTTGGTGAGGATGATTACCGAGTTTGTGTTGAAGCTGGTATTGTTCAAAAGGTTAGAAATGGAAAATGCCAAAGACATTTAATCCCTTTTACATGGAATTAACTTAATTTTGGTTCTTTTGGATTTTGATTTTAGACTAAGAACATCATAGTTCTTTACAAATAGAAGTTGGTGCAGTTGTTTGTGTTGCCATGTTACACATATCTCAGGAACATAAAAGGATTACTTGATTGTTTTATGTGGAATACCAGCCATGTTCTTTTACTATTTTAGACATTAGTAATTTTCTTCCTCTGTTTCTAGTTTATTATATCAATGCTGCATGGAAGAAAATCAGTTTGGCTTCCAGTGTCAAAACTTATGGTTGTGAGTTTGTATCTTGCATGTTTGATTTTCGCCCCTCACATTTTTTGTTCCATAGGATGAGGACCTTATTGTAGCAGTTGATGCTGATGGGTGTTTTACTGAGAGAATCTCGGATTTTCATGGTCGCTATGTGAAGGATGCTGATAAGGATATTATAAATGCTGTAAAGGTAAGGAAACTGCTTGTTAATAGAGTTGCTATTTAATTGATGTGTTATCTATTTAGCATACAATAAATTACTGGGCCCTATTCTTTTATTATATGTTCGCTCGTGCGTGTGCGTGTGCATGCATGTGTGTGACTTGGTCTTTAGTAATGCTAAAATATGTTGAAGTTTTTAAAGAACGATCCTTTATATAATGTTTTCCGATTTGCATGCGTTGCAACTTTGAGGTTATGCAACTTCATAATTTATATTTCGTAACTCGTAGTTTTTCTTTCTTTTTAACCGTCAGAATTTCTTACTTCATAGACATCTCCACCATATCGCTTCTGTATTTGGACATCCTTGTTTGAGGTAAAAACTCAATGGCAATCCAATGTTGCATACCTTGAAAGTTTACATCAATATGGGGAGGAGCTTGTCCCAGTCAAAGTACTCTGTGGACCATAGATGGATCTATGGCATGAATATTTATCAAAATATGTCTTAGCATGCTTTTTGTTAGATGCATATTGTGAACTTGGTTTGTATTAAAAAATGGGATAGAGGACATGATGAAATCTTCTATCTTAGCCTTTTGAAATCCAAATGATAATTCCTCTTTCCCACCAGAAAACAAAATTCAGCTATAATTATTGTCCACCATGGGGCCTATCTTGCAAAAAACAGCATGCAGACATTTTTCTCACACTGCCATTGTGTGTGTTTGGATTGTCATTATCTTTGGGTTTCATCTATGAAAGTATAACCACTCTTATGCCTGAACTTAGCATTTGATCAGAATTAAGGAGCTATATTTTTCTCAGTTTACTTTGATTCAGAATTTGTTCATGTTATTAAACAATACTAATGCACATAGAAATGCGAGGTCTTTCTTGCTAATTCATAATGATTCGAATACTGATAGAGGCAACCTGAAAATTTTCAGGCAAAGGGAAGACTAGTGAGCACTGGAAGCATGGTGCACTCCTATCCTTTTTGCTGGAGATCGGACACTCCTCTTCTCTACAGGGCTGTTCCTAGCTGGTAAGAGGAGGTTGCTTGAGTTCAATATGCTCTTTATTATGTCTATCTGATGTCCTCACTTTGGTTATGAGGCTCATTAGCCAATGATTGGACAAGTTGCATCAATTTTATCAAGGCATGCTTTGATCAAGTGAAGACAATTCATTCAATTACTTAGGAAATTCTAAGGTTCTTCACGAGGGGAACATTAATGACTTCTCATGATCACTATTTGATGAAATAATTTAAGAAAATACTATACCTTTTTTTTTTCCATAAAGTGGGCCACTGGACCCATACCAATGGCCTGGGTTGCTTCTTTTTTAAGTCACAGTACCACTTTTCTCACGCTATTTTAATAATAATAATAATAATTATTATTATTATTATAACTTTTTATATAGAGACAATTATGAGTTTTCTCAATTGTATAAAAATCAAAGTGTCAACCAAATCCTTTTAGTGAAGTTAGTGTCCCAAAGAACTCAGGGTATCTTGGCAGAGGCCATGCATGCTCTTTGGGACAATCTCCTTTATTTTCTCATATTTGAACTTTTTGTACTTTTCCATTTCAGAGTTCTGTTGTCTATACATTTTATCTTATTTATGTATGAGCTAATATTTTGCTTATCTACAGCAGCCTGCCTGCTAACTTTTGTGTGATTTTTCTAGGTTTGTGTCTGTCGAGAAGATTAAAGATCAATTGCTAGAGAGCAATAAACAAACATATTGGGTGCCTGACTATGTTAAGGTATGAATTTTCTGTCTCTCTCATCTATGGAAGTTCATTTACAACATTTTCTCTAAATTTGGTCTTCTCTTTCTCTCAACTACTTGTTTGCAGGAAAAACGTTTTCATAATTGGCTTGAGAATGCTAGGGATTGGGCTGTTAGCCGAAGTAGATTTTGGGGGACTCCTCTGCCAGTATGGGTTAGTGAGGATGGTGAGGAAAAAGTCGTTATTGATTCAATTGATGAACTTGAAAGACATTCGGGCATTAAGGTGTGTTATAAATTTTTATGTATTATGTTATATCTGGTTGTTTGCTGTTTGTGGTATCATGATTGAATAATAGCTTCTTGCTTTCCAATTTTTCTATTTTCTGCATCAAATATTATGTTAAATTTTTTGCTTTTATGTTTTGTTTTGTACTTATTGTATAGGCTACTGATCTACATCGCCATTTCATTGATCATATCACCATTCCTTCTAGCCGTGGTCCTGAACATGGTGTTCTACGCCGTGTTGATGATGTGAGTAATTTTTAACCTCATTTTATTGAACAACTTGAACTATTAGTTTTCTAATTCTTCTTTAAAGTGGAGTGCTTTGGGGAGTTTGAGTATGTAAGCCACGCATCATTGTCATCATACGTTAACATATGCTACTCTTTAGTTTGGAGCAGAACTTAAAGAAACTTAAACTCTACCCCATATTGTGAAAATGTATTTTAAAGTAATTGTAAATTTTGAGGCTACCATAATCATTAAACTTTAACTTCCAGATTGGTATTTTAGTTAATTGCGTATTTCTTGGTTGTTGTGATAATTATCTCAATTCAAGGTTTGAATATACAGTTGCGTAGCTGCTGATGTATTATTTGTATTCTTGATATTGGTGTGGCTAGTTTGTTGCATTTATGACACCCTTTCATTCAAATGCTTTTGCCCCCTAACTTATGCTTATGAGAAATGCAGTCCTTGCACGAAATTTGTGTTAGTTTTTCTTTGCCTTCTCAATTAATGGAGTAGAACCTCTTCCGTTTTCTTGTTGGAAGCTTGATTATATGTTTAAGTGCCTATTAAGAAAACATATATGCTCTTAACTTGTTTTGGGGGAGTGCCCAATTGATTATCAAATCTAGAGTTGCCAGTTGAATAGAACTATTGGACTCATTTGGATTCACTTCTTAAAAAAGGTGCCTGACTTAATTTTGGAAGCATTTTTTTTTTAGAAGTGCTTACATAGGAGTTATATATTTGGATGCCTAATTGGTAAGTGTTTCTATGAGTAAGTCATACCCTCTGGTCTTCTTATGTGTGTTTGGGTGTGTGCATGTGGAGGTGTTTCTAAACTATGAAATTACCATTTAGGACATATGCAATCAAATTTTCCTTTTATGCAAATCCAAAATAAATTAGTGCTGAAGAAATATATTAACACCTTGACACCCTAGAAGAGGATTGCTGGCTGAGTGGGGAAGATGAAGAAAACCTTAGATTGGTTAAAAGTTGTGGTTTTATGTTTGTGTACAGGGATAAAAGGTTGTAGTGTGTTTTCAAGTATATTTGGTCAAAATAATTAAAGTTGAGAAGTTTCTCATGGCAGGCTAAGTGGATAAGATGAGAAAAAGCTTAGTTTGAGAAAAAAGGTTGTCATTGTAAAAAAAGAAAAAGAAAAAAAAGTTTGGTTTTGTTTTTATATTTAGGGACAAAAGGGCAATAGTGTGATTTTGTCAATGATTATTTGATGAAAATAATTTAGCCTGGGTGGTTTTTCACACATGCATAATAACTTTCTCTTTTTGCTCTGCAGGTGTTTGACTGCTGGTTTGAGAGTGGGTCTATGCCATATGCTTATATTCATTATCCATTTGAGAATGTTGAACTCTTTGAAAAGAATTTCCCTGGTCATTTTGTGGCTGAAGGCCTTGACCAAACTCGTGGGTGGTTGGTTTCTTCACCAAATTCTTTTATTTACATTTGTGGAAAACAGATTCTGTTTATGTTTTTTGGTGCATCTTGATACCCTTTCTTTTTCATTGTCAGTCCAACTACTTGATAGTTTTTCCCACTGAAATTAATATTGTGTGGTCTTCGGATGTAATCAACATTTTCTGTGTGTATGCTGTGCTATTTTTCCATTGGTTTTAATGTTTTGATTCATATTCATTTTATCTCAATATAATATCATTATTTTTCAACTATGATTTTGGGATTTGTTTCCTGGGTGATTTCTTGTGGAAATAGGAAACTTTACTAAATACCAGTAAAGTGTCTAATAGGCCTTGTCCTTGTCTCTTGATAGTGAAGCCTTGGATTTGCATTTTGGCAGGTTTTATACTCTCATGGTGCTTTCTACCGCTTTATTTGGAAAACCAGCATTTAGAAATCTCATCTGCAATGGTCTTGTTCTGGCTGAGGATGGAAAGAAGATGAGCAAGAGGTTGAAGAACTACCCTTCACCCATGGAAGTAATTGGTGATTATGGAGCTGTAAGTAGTCTATCTATGATATACTTTTAAATTATGTCTCTGCTGTTTTATATTGGACATTTATATGACATTTAGAAGTTTACATGTGATTTGTCATCTTAGATGTTCTCTTCTCTCCACATTTAGACTTGTTTATGTGTGTACCTATCTACATAAATATGCATTTGTAGTTATATTATTAATTAAAGTTTACTTTTTGTTCTTGTTCTACTTGAATTTTGCAGGACGCATTACGACTATACCTTATCAATTCACCTGTTGTCCGTGCTGAGCCATTGAGGTTTAAGAAGGATGGTGTGTACAGTGTTGTGAGTAACATCATTTTAAGCAATTTTTTTTCCTTGCTTTAGCTTGTTTCCATCTGCATTCTTTTATGCTCATATTTTTCCTGTTTCAGATCACATCTGTCTCATTTTATTTTTTATTTTTTATTTTCTATAATTCATTCATGTAGGTCAAAGATGTCTTCCTTCCGTGGTATAATGCTTACAGGTTCCTTGTTCAAAATGCTAAGAGGCTGGAGGTTGAAGGTTTTGCACCATTTGTGCCCATTGATCTTGCAACTCTCCAGACATCTTCAAATGTGCTTGACCAGTGGATCAATTCTGCTACTGAAAGTCTTGTTCAGTTTGTTCGACAAGAAATGGATGCTTACCGTTTGTATACGGTTGTTTCTTTACCCATATTATAGTAGTGATATAACCTAAGTCCTGTGCTGTGCTAACTATGATTCTTTTCATTTATACAGGTTGTTCCATATCTTCTGAAATTTATTGACAATCTGACAAATATATATGTAAGATTTAATCGGAAGAGGCTGAAGGGCCGTACTGGAGAAGATGACTGCAGAATCTCATTGTCAACACTATACCATGTGAGGAATTCATATTATTTCCAATGCGTAGTAATTACTTAAGTTCTTGGCATTTTGTCATATCAATTTATTGTGTTATTATTCAGTTAATTTGAAGCTTCTGTTCCTCTTGGGGACTTTGTAATTTTTAAATGTTTATTACAATTGAAGAATTTTTGTTTTGGTTTTTCATGAGGAATATCAATGCAAATTTTAGTTAGTGGGGTTCAGCTACTGAGTTATGCATTTTAGGTTAAACTATCTTTTGGCCTATCATCACTTTATATCAATATTGTTATTTTATGTTGATTTGCTTTTGGTTAAGCAATTTTTTAATCTTATAGTGTATCTCTCGATATCTTATTCTGCATTGCAGGTGCTTTTAACTACTTGTAAGGCAATGGCTCCATTTACGCCTTTTTTCACTGAGGGTCTGTATCAAAACTTGCGCAAAGTTTTGGATGGTGCTGAAGAAAGTATTCATTACTGTTCTTTTCCTTCATCGAATGGAATGGTTGCATCTTCTTCCCAAAATCTTTTGAGTGATATGTTCATGAGTTAGAAGAAATCTTCTTGTTTTACTTCATTGTTTGTCTGATGTTTTCAGAGGGAGGAGCGCATTGAACAAAGCGTGACAAGGATGATGACGGTCATTGATCTTGCTCGTGCCATCAGAGAGCGTCATAATAAACCTCTCAAAGCACCATTAAAGTATATTCAGCTACTTCTTCGGCTTTGTGGTTTATTTATCCAATTTTTGACAAAATTTTCCTTTTATTTAACCACAGGGAGATGGTTGTTGTGCATCCTGATGCAGATTTTCTTGAGGACATCACAGGCAAATTAAGAGAGGTATGTTAAGATTTAAGAATTTATCCTAAGCCTCATTTAGCTTCATAAAAAATGGTGCATGATCTTTTTTGCCATAAGTTCATCTCACCTTTTATTGATGATTGATAGTATACTTTATTGGCTATCTAAATTTTTGCTCCATTCATATTCATTATATCATCCTCTTCTTTTTGTGTTTGTGATTTGTATTTTGTATTTTTTATTCTGTTTAAATAATTTCTTCAATATTTTGAATAAAGTATGTGATGGAGGAACTGAATGTCAAAGCTATCATTCCATGCAATGATCCTTTGAAATACGCTTCTTTGCGTGCTGAGCCTGATTTCAGGTATACTTCCTGAACTTTTTTCCACTTATTCAATGTTCCAACATAATAATTCGCTCAATATAGTTTTCGATGCTGTTTGATGTAATCCGTAGTTTGCTTTTGCAGTGTATTAGGTAAGAGACTGGGAAAATCCATGGGAATTGTTGCCAAGGAGATCAAGGCAATGTCACTGCCTGACATCCTAGCATTTGAGAAATCTGGTGAAGTCACAATTTCTGGGCACTGTTTGAAGCTGAATGATATCAAGGTTACATCTATGTCAAATTTTGTGCATTTCACAGCTTTTGTTCTTTATCACATACATGCAAAAATATTTCAGCCAGATTTGAATGCAATAAAAACGGAAAATGCTTATTAATTTTGGAACTAAAGGTTCACAAGTAATTAGAATAGATGAGCCTTAAGTATAAAATAATTGAATGTGTGTCATTTCATAAATAACAATGGTCCTGGTATGAGTGACTGCACTGAGTTTCAATAATCTGAACTTCTATATTTCTTCCTAGAACGAGGTCTTGGGAATAAATGGTGCTTTGCAATCGTTAGCTATATTATTTGTAGATAATAGTTGGATTGTGGAAACTGTTATCACTCAAGTAGATCTGCACTGTCTGATGTAGAATAAACCTTTCGCATGATAAGATTTGGCTGATGATGTTTTTTGTTTTTAGGTTGTGAGACAGTTCAAGTGTCCAGACAATGTAACCGATAAGGAGATTGATGCTGCTGGTGATGGTATGCTCTTTTTCTCATGTTTCAGCCAAACTGTAGACCATAAGATGATTTTGGTGATCAATTGACATCCTCTTTTTGTTTAGGTGATGTTCTGGTGGTATTGGACCTGCGGGCAGATGAATCATTGTTTGAGGCAGGACTTGCCCGCGAGGTAGCTATGAGTGTCTTTATTGCGCATTTTACTTGTACTATAATAAGTTTGATCTCTGGACAACATTTTCTTTACTATTTGTTTGCTTCATAAAATTGATAAAGGTGGCAACTCTACTATGAGACATTGACCAATATTTCTTTGGGTGTTTTCGGCTGCCAAATTTTTTTTATAATCTCCTTTAATGAAGACCATTTTTCATTGTAGCGGTTGCGTCCAGCAGCATCTTTAGAATTATTTTAGGCTCTTCACGCTTTATAAAAAAAAAGAAAAAAGTCTTTTTTTTGCCAAAGGGTTCAACTTGGATCTTTTGAGAAAAAGCAAACGCTCTTAGGAAGCCATCTTGGCAAGTGCTTCAAAAAGTAGTGGTGAAAAAAATAAGATCAACCCTTTCACAGAAGTATTTGTGTAATGATACATCATTTTGAACCGGCGTATTGGTTATAGATGTTTATATAAGGTGCTTATTGCCCAGCATCTCAAATGCTTTCATGTCTACTTGTTTTCTGTTTGTACTTATGTTCCGCTAGTGCATACTTTTCAGTAGCCATTGTGGGCCATTCATTGGGTATCTTGTTGATCAAATATTCTCACTGTGTATTCATAATGCAATTAATTAAATTTGTCTTTGTTCTGACATTCTTCTATTGTATGCCTATATATTGTTTGGTTCCCCTCCACTATGCTGGCTTGAAATACTGATTTCTGATGGCTGACTTGATTTTTAAAATTCTATTATGTAGGTTGTTAATAGAATTCAGAAATTGCGGAAGAAAGCTGGCCTAGAACCAACTGACATTGTGGAAGTTTACTATGAACCGCTTGATGATGGAAAGCAGATTTTGGAGAATATTGTTAGTTCACAAGTATGTTCTTGATGGATATATTCTAATTGCTTGTTATTTTTGTTTCAGTGGCCCTGTTTATAAGCTTCCTAATAACACTACCTCATGGCTGCTTCTTTGCGTCAAATACTTGGCAGGAACAATACATCCGAGAATCCCTTGGTTCTCCCTTGCTACGTCATACTTTGTGTCCTCCCCAAGCTGTCAGTTCTTTGTCTCATTTTCTATACTCAATATTTTCTGAATTGAATATGGTGAGGTCTCAACTTATGCCTTCTCTTCTACTGCTCGCAGATGGTATTCTATAAGGAGGAATATAGAGGTGTATCTGGTGTTTCATTCATCATCAGCTTAGCAAGGCCTGCACTTATCTTCAAATCAGAAGCTATTCTCAGATTATTTTCAGGTTGCTCTTATATTTCAAATTAATCTTAATGTGTTCCCTATGATGGATTCTCATTGTTTGGTTGTCTCAGGAAACAAAATGTATGCTGAAGCCTTCCAAACATATCTGTTATCCAGAGACTTGTCAAATTTGAAGTCTGAGTTTCAAGCTGGGAAGGGCAAGGTTTGTGATTCCTCTCTGGTGGTGATATTATGATTCACATGCTACTCCATCTAAAGAAAGTTTGACATTTTAAATCTTGATTTGATGACATATTTTGCAACTTTGGCTTTTGCAGATAAAGGTAGGATGCCTCGAGCATTTGCCCGAGGTTGAAATTGAGTTGGGAAAACATCTTTTCTTAAGTGTCGGGGATTACTACTTGAGCAGAACAGAATAGATTCATCATGCATACATCCGGCAATTTTTTCATCTCTCCAAATCTTATTGACCAGACCACAACCCATATTGTTCATATTTTCTTTTAAAGGCAAAAGCTTTATTATTATTATTATTTAAAAAAAAACTGCTTTGGCAAACTCTTAGAGAACTTATGTTTTTTTTATCGGTAAGAGTGATTTTTTTTCTATGAGGGTGGCAGGTAATAGGCCTATCATTTTGTGCAATTTTTGTTATAAGATTATTTTCAAAATTCTCGTTAATTATTTCAAACTGTTCCACACCATGTTAATGGGTCCAAGTAGAATTGTGTTTTTGGGGATAAATTTTCTATTGGTAATATTATTGCTATTTGCATGCTTTCTCTATACATCCTCAAGGATAATGGTTAAGGTGGATAATGAGAAAGCTTATGGTGCTTGAGAATAGGAAGCTGTTTTTGTTACGAATGAACGTCTGAAGTAAAAGAATGGAAAGGCCAATGTTTTATTTGGATAAATAAATTTTAGTGATGGAAAAAAAAAAAGGGGAGTTATTAGATAAAGTTTATGTGATCAACGAGGGGAAGAAAATAAAAGAATATTATATTAATTATAATCTTCAAATAAAATATTACTTATTACTCATTTTTATTAACTGCATGTACTATTAATGTTTCAAAAATTATTCACATTAAAAGGCGATCGTTGTAATCAATGGCTGACATAGTTGAAAAAGGATAAGAAAAAAGTCACTTTCACTAGCTAGAGCTTTAGTAATCAATTAAAAAAATATATATATTGTGGAATTTTTTAAAGAGGCCACCCCCAAAGCCAAAATACAGGTGCCATACAAAATAAGAAAATCGGTTTGAATGGTTTTGGAGGGGTTGTAATTAACTTTTTTTTTTTTCTCAATAAATAAAAACTACAGTGGTTATCGGCTTGAGTATTTTTAAAATAATAATTTATTTTTATAAATAAAGGATGAGTATTTTTTTATTTTGAATTTAAGATCTCTCAAATACAAATATCATAACTATATGAGATATAAAACTATTAGGTTATGCCTAGGTTTTCAGATTAGTGTCTGTTTATTAGATATTTTCCCATTAAACGTGTATATATATATATAAAAGAAAAGACGTTTTCGTACTACCGCCCAAACAAAGACACCACTTCAGTTTTCACCCCGATGTTGCGAACCATCAACATTCTCCGGCGACGCCAACCCTTCTCTTCCGTCTCCGCGCAAACCCCACCTCGCGAATGGATCGAGCCCTTCATCGACCTCTCCGACCTCTCCTCCGGCGGCGACCACCCCACTCCATCCCCCTATCTCCACTCCATCCTCTCCATCATCCTTCAGTCCCCTCCCCACTCCCTCTCTTCCAACCTCTCCTCCTTCTGTCACTCCCATCTCATCCACCTTTCCCCTTCCTTCGTCTCCGCCGCTCTTCGCCACCCCTCCCTCCGACCCTCCCCCTCCTCCGCCCTCCTCTTCTTCCGTTGGGCCTCTCTCCAACCCAATTTTGTTCCTTCTCTACCCTGCTTCGTCTCTCTTATTCATCTGCTTTCGTCCTCCTCTGATCCCTCCCCAATCCGCGACCTTATCTCCGACCTCCGCCAGCGTGACTTCCCCCTTACCCTCTCCGCCGCCAGCTCCTTGATCAAGAGCCTCGGTGGTGCCTCCATGCTCGACGAACTCCTCTGGGTTCTCCGCCGTATGAAGGAGTCGGGCCTCCAGCCCACTCTTCTCACCTACAATTGCCTCCTCGACGCCCTTGTCAGCTCCGACTTCTTGGCCTCCGCCGAGCGGGTCTTCGATTCCATGCCGGACGCCGGCATCCCTCCGGATGTCGTCTCTTACAACACGTTGTTCAAAGGATATTGCCGCGCGGGGAGGACGAAGATGGCGGCGGAGTTGCTCGATGGGATGCGAGCCGCAGGTGTGGCGCCGGACAAGATCACATTTTTGACTCTCATGCAGTGCTATTACGCCGACGGGGACTTCGGTAAGTGCACAATGCTATTCAATGAGACGGAGGAGAAAGGGTTGGAGATCCCAATGCACGCTTATAGTCTTGTGATTGCTGGACTCTGTAAGGATGGCAAGCCGTTCGAAGGTTTGTCAGTGTTGGAGAAGATGGTGGGAAGGAGCTGTAAGCCTAATGTGGCTATCTATACTGCGATCATGGATGCGTTCGCCAAGGTTGGGAATGAGAAGCAGGCAATGGTGGTCTTTGATAGGATGAAGGAGGACGGGCTTGAGCCTGATGAGGTCGCCTATGGTGTTGTTGTGAATTGTTTTTGCAAGAATGGGAGGTTGCAGGAGGCCATGGACTGCTTTGAGCTTTGCAAAAAGAAAGGTTTGACTGTGAATGCTGTGTTTTATTCCAGTTTGATTGATGGATTTGGGAAGGTTGGCATGGTAAGGGACGCACAGAAGGTATTTGATGAAATGACTGAGAGAGGTATTGTGCCTGATTCTCATTGCTACAATGCGCTTATAGATGCATATGGGAAGGCGGGAATGGTTGACGAAGCTTGTGATTTGTTTAAGAGAATGGAGAAGGAAGGATGTGATCAGACAGTGTATACGTATACTATTCTCATTGATGGGTTGTTCAGAAAGCGTAAGAATGAAGAGGCATTGAAGGTGTGGAACATGATGATTGATAGAGGCATCACTCCAACTCCGGCGTCTTTTAGAGCCCTTTCAACGGGGCTTTGTCTTTCAGGGAAGTTCACCCGGGCTTGTAGAGTATTGGATGAGCTAGCCCCGATGGGAGTGATACCTGAGACTGCGCATGAGGATATGCTTAATGTGCTTTGTAAGGCAGGTAGGATTGAGCATGCTTGCAAGTTAGCTGATGGCATTGTTGATAAAGGCAGGGAAGTTCCGGGGAAGGTTCGGACAGTGATGATTAATGCATTGAGGAAAGCGGGAAATGCCGACCTGGCTATAAAACTGTTGCATAGTAAGATAGGAATAGGGTATGACAGGTTTGGCAGCTTCAAAAGGCGAGTTAAATTCCAATCTCTGTTGCAAATCTAGCAGCGGAAAATGCAAACTATTGAATCTTATGTCAATTATGAATGTCAGTGAGCATTGGTACATTTAAATAGCTCATTGGGGAGGTGCTGGTTCATGGTTCTGACACTGAACAAGAAACATATCTGAAAAGAATGTGGTTACTTCTTCGAAATAAATCAAGGTTTGTCTTCGAGACAACTGAAAAATGGTGACAGTGTAGCAACCAATGTTTCAACATGAACAACTTGCCCGACAAGGAGGACATAAATATTTACTTATTTTCTGAAGAATTATCAGCTTCATCGAAAATGTAAAGTATGGAATAGAGGTTTGTTTTGAATATCTGATGCCAATGGTTAGAACAATGTTACCCAAACATGGAGAGCCAATGTATGTGAAATCAAAAGCAGTGGCTAGCATTTTTCTACAAAACAAAACTGAATTGTTCCTTCCAGGGTCCTGAACAAAGGAAGGCGCTGATGCACAACATAGTAAATTCGAACAACTTGGAAGCTTTGTGAATAATTTTCAGTTGCATTGGCTGCTCTTCATCTTCGAAAACTAAATTCTTACCTCTGTTGATTGCTGGTTGCCCAAAATGCAAATTTGGAACCTGAATTCATACTGTTGGTGACCACTGATTGGCACTATGAAATAACTGGATGACATTGGCTATTGTTCAGAGAGATTCAAAGATTGGAGGAATAGACGTTCATATTAAGTCTTTAGAGCTCTGAATCCCTTGATGGATGTGCAGACAATGAGCTATCAGTTTCCATGCTGTATTATTGTTCCATTCCATCATGTGCAATCACAGTATCATCTCTACCTCCAATGAAGTGTTAATTTGTGATATCAAATGAAGTGGAGCATGCAACTGGCCTCATTTTTGTAGACGTTACTGTTTAACACTAAGGCAGGCAACCATAGATAGCTGTGGAATAACTTTGAAAGTTATTTAACATTTTATTTAAATTATACATTTATTTGATATTATTTTTGTAATTTGTTAATCTTAAAGCAGCCAACGTGCGGTATTTTAATGTAAAATTTATCTCGTCGCAATCACTGAAACATGGTATTTAGGATCAAAAGGAAAATGTCACTTATTCAAAAAAAAAAAAAAAAAAGGAAAATGTTAAGATATAGTCTTAGATTAGGCATTTGAATTTTTCTCATTTATTTCCATTTATTTAACATTTATTCTAAAAGAATTAAATATTTTCATGTTAAATTTTAAATTTAAAATTTAAAAAAAATTAAAGTTTTAATATTTTTGACTCACTAGTTTCCTAAAAAAATCACAATTCTCCGGGATAAAATCAAAATTATCTGCTTATCTTCAAAGACAGGACGACCCTAGAGAAAGGCTACTAAGGCCTGTGCTTAAGGCTTGGGATTTCTTGGGGCCTCATATTCTAAAAAACAATTTTAAATTTATACTTAGTTTATATTTGTTAACAAAACCATATAGTTAAGAATCTTAACAGTTGTTTTCCAAAAATATATATTAAATTACATAACTTTTATCTTATCATCAAGACGAGGCATAATTTCTTAATGATGTCACAATTCATGATTTATATAAAATTATTATATTTTAAATTTTTATTTATTAATATTATTATTTTATCCGCATAATCGTATTTGGAAAAATATTAATTTTTTTAATATAAAACTTATTTATTTATTTTTTTTTTTGGGTCAAACCAAAATAAAAATATTTATTAGCTCAACAAACAAAAAAGAAGGAAATCACAACAAACAAAACATCATGATGATTCCCCAGACCACTAAACAAATCTCTCTCACACATTCACTCCCTCCTCATAGGCAATTCCTATACATCATATAACTGAACAAAACAAAACAAAACAAAACAAATTCCTATTTTCATCCCACGTTTCTTTTTCACTTAAACCAACCTTGCATCAGATCGCGTCCTGCATTGTCTCTTGAGAATTTCCCCATATATTTCAACAATACTATCTCTCTGACTTGTTGGAATAACCCTTCTGCACTTACAGTTTTCTTTTGAAAAATTAATTCGTTTCTTACCTTCCAAATTGCGTACACACTTGCAGCAAAGGTTGTTCTTCTCATGCTAGCCAACAATGTTTTACCATTAGCCTTCCTCATAAACCAGGTAACTTCTCTTCTCCATGTGAAAGGTTTTCTATGCACTTTCATTGCCACCAAAATTCTACTCCACACTGTTTGAATGAAATCACATTGAAAGAACAAGTGTTCCACATTCTCACATGAAACATTACAGAATCCACAAACATTTGAATCAATAATTCCCCAATCATACAACTTTTTTTTGGTCTTTAGCCTATTGTGCACTGTAGAATGAAAGAATGTCTTGGTATAATGCTCCTGGACCAGACCAATTTAGTCCAATCTAATTTTTGAGCAGGAGTGACTAAACATTTTAAAGCACTCTTGAAATTCCCCTTTTTTGTCTGGACCCCATGATATAACATCCTGCTTTCTTTCATCTAGTATAAAATTTAATTGCAAGAAGTTCAATACTCTTGTCATGTTCAAATCCCATCTGGTGGGTACATGCAATCTTCCATTCCTCCAAAAATCAGATGCCACTGCTTTCTTAGAAATGTGTGAACCTCTCAAATTTATTTCAGGAAAAAGCATAGCAAGGGACTTTCCATGGCATCAGGGATCATACCAAAAAGAAAACTTCTCTCCACTACCAATAGTATAAACAAACATATGCAATGCAATGTCCCTGATCCTAAGCAGATTTCTCCAACTCCAGCTACTATATGTTGTTTTTGTTATGCCCCAGAAACTCATTTTTTTCAGTTTCATTTTGGTCACCCACACAGTCCACAAATTTTGTTTTCCCTGAACCAGCTCCCATATATTCTTCATCACAGCTGCTTGGTTCCAAAAATGTACTGGTTTAACACCTAGCCCACCACATGACTTCTTTTTACAAACCGTAGACCATGACACTAGTCCACCCTTTTTTGATTTCTCAATACCATGCCACAGGAAAGATCTACAAATTTGTTCTACCTCATCCACCAGCTTTGGGAAGCATAAAAATGGAACTCCAGTATACATGCATACTAGTGAGGACTGATTGCACTAATTGTAGTCTCCCTGCATAGGAGAGAGCTTTTGCAGTCCAGTTCAAGACTCTTGTAGTGATTCTAGTAATTAGTCCAGTGCTCTTTCTTAAGCCTTGTGGAAATTAAGGGTAATCCCAGATATTTAATAGGCAGTGAACCCTCCTGAAAACCCAGCATCTCCACAATTTCCTTCCTAGTACTTTGGTCAACTCCAGAAAAAAAGATCATGCTCTTCTGCACATTTGGTTTCAATCCAGAGACATCCTGAAAGTGCATAATAGCATTCTTGATGATCTCAATCGATCTTGTATCACCATTGGAGAAGATAAACAAATCATCTGCAAAACACAAATGAGTTAGCTTCATTTCTGCACAATCTTTATGATAAGAGAAGCCCTCTTTTGTCCTCTTCTGTAAGCTCCTTGACATATATTCCATGCATAGAACAAATAGAAGGGGTGACATGGGATCCCCTTGCCTCAAACCTCTTTTCCCAGGGAAAAAACCCTCCAGCTGGCCATTTATCATAATAGAGAACATACAAGATTTGATGGAAACCATCACCATGTTGATGAAATGAGCAGGGAACCTCAAAGCAAGTAGTACTTCCTCCAAAAAATCCCATGATAGTGAATCATAAGCTTTTTGTAAATCCACTTTCAGAGCACAACAACCATGTTTGCCTTTGTGATATCCTCTCATCAATTCATGTGCCAAAAGGATATTATCAGCAATTTTCCTGCCAGGGATAAAAACTGATTGGTTTAACTGTATAATATAAAACTTATCTTGTTTAATTGGGTAATTTTGTTCAACTACACTTTTTAGTAAATAAAGATATTTTTAAAAAATTAATTTATTTTTTATGAATTTTATATTACCAACTTTTTTTTTAAGTATTTACTAATTTTTACCATTTTTTTTAATTTATTAAAATGAATAAATAAAAATCACCTCCATTTATTAAGCCGTGGAGAATTGGGCTGGATGGGCTTCGGGAGTGGGCCTTTATAGTAAGTAATACATAAGAAATACGAGATGGGGTTTGAGAGCTTGAAGTTTTCCTGAGGATCTGGAACCATCTCGCGCACGGATCTCAGCTTCGCATCATCGGCCATGGCGTCCGGCTCCCGACGGTGATGTCCCACTTCTCTACTCTCCGCATTCTCGATCTCATTCAGACCATGGTGCTCTCTCTTTCCCTCTCTCTCTATACATGCCCTAATCCATGAAGCAGTAGTCTATGAGTTTGATCGTTTGATTTTGCTTCGATTTGCTCTTCTTGCTGGCAGGCAACGTCGAAGAAGGTGATAACGAGGGAGGAGTGGGAGCGGAAGCTCAGGGATGTGAAGATCCGCAAGCAGGACATGAACAAGCTCGTCATGAATTTCCTTGTCACCGAGGGTTTCGTTGAGGCTGCTGACAAGTTTCGCATCGAGTCTGGCACTGAACGTACCTCTCGCGCTCTCTTAATCTTTGGTGTTTCTGTTTTTTTTTTTTTTTTTTCCTTTTGTTTGATCGGTGTTTTGCGGATTTCCTTTTGATGATGGATGGATGTGTAGCCGATATCGATCTGGCTACCATTACTGATCGAATGGCGGTGAAGAAGGCTGTGCAGTCTGGCGATGTTCTGGATGCCATTGAAAAAGTGAATGATTTAAATCCTGAGGTACGATTTCATCCATTTGATATCTTGCTCTCTCTTTTTCTGAATGTAGATAAAGCCGCAATTATTCGATTGATGGCTGTCATTAATTGCCATTGAAAAAGTGAATGATTTGAATCCTGAGGTATGATTTCATCCATTTGATATCTTGCTCTCTCTTTTGTTGAATGTAGATAAACCCATAATTTTTAGATTGATCGCAGTTATTAATTACCATTTTTATGGCGTCAGTGCTGAAAAAAAGTAAAATTTAAGCGAGCTTTATCTCGGTCTTGTTTAGTTATGAGGCATTCCTGGAATAAATTTTTGTTAATGTTTTAGAACCTCAACATCTCTAGCCAGAGGACACCAATGTTTTAATGACCTTTTGGCTGCTTAATTTGCTTCTTTGAGTGGATTAGATAGATATGATACACATTTTTGCTTTTATCCAAGCGGATACTGTGCATTTCAGTCTTGCAGAACCTTGTAATGGCTTTGTTTGGTATTGTCTTCTATGTAATGCTTTGTGTACTTGAAATAGAATTTAAGATTTGTGTTTTAACCAGTTGAAGTATACTAACTCTTTTACTGTGTCTGAGCACAATGATTGTGAGGTGCATGGATGACGTTTGCATCATTTTATTTTGAGCAAAAATGAGATCTTAAATCATCAGTTCTTGTTTTAATTTGTTTGCAGATACTAGATACAAATCCTCAGCTATATTTCCATCTTCAACAACAAAGGCTGATAGAATTGATTCGTGTTGGAAAGGTAGAAGAGGCACTGGAGTTTGCTCAAGAGGAGCTAGCACCAAGGGGCGAGGAAAATGTAATACCCGTCTAACAACTTTCATCTCTTCTCTTTCCTTTGACCAGTAGTTATGTCTAACTAACTTGAAAGGGTAACCTGCTATAGACAAACTAGATATTTTTGCAGACACCTTTTGCTTAAGTTTTCCTGAACCTTAGTATTACACACAGTTGTATGACCATCTTAACACATTTAAGCAACATCCGGCTCCATTGTGAATCCTTGTTAGTAAGTTAGATGCTTTTAGCAATAACTATTTAACAATGAGTTCTTTTCACTACTTGGCATAGGTTTTTTAGAAATAAAGACAAGGCACTTTGTTTTTTGGTATAATTTTGACTTAAAACCTCACCCTCTCATTTAGAGAATTAGAGGAGTGTTTTTCTAAATCTCCATTGTCGAAGTGGTTGCTACTCATCATGGTTGGATTGGTTTTCTGTAGCAATGTTTTTTGGATGAGTTGGAGAGGACAGTTGCACTGCTGGCATTCGAAGATGTGAAGAACTGTCCATATGGAGAACTTCTTGACCTGTCGCAGCGTTTAAAAACTGCAAGTGAAGTAAATGCGGCCATCCTCACGAGCCAAAGCCATGAAAAGGGTTGGTGATTGATCATTTGTTCTCTTAAGATTCTTATTTGGTTTGACATGTGCTTTCTTGAGTAGCATGAATCAAATTCTTAGATCATCTTTGAATCTAAAGTCAAACTCACCTTTGGTTCCAAAGCTCTCAACTGCATTTCTTTTTCTGGATTTTATTATGCCTAAATGGCCATCTCTTGGAAGCTACATCATTCTATATGTTGTTGCCACTTAAACTGTATCGCCACACTAATTATTTCTAATAATCCCTTGATGCTTTGCCATGAGCAAAGTTATTGTTAATCACAAAACCGAACTATATGTTATGCTTTATTTATTGGCATTAACGCTTGTTACATTAATTTTCAGAACCAAAGCTTCCTAGTCTACTGAAGATGTTGATATGGGCTCAAAATCAGCTCGACGAGAAGGCTGTTTATCCGCATATCACTGACTTAGTGAAGGCCACACTTGAAGATCCAGCTATCTGAGTCTTCAGCGCTGCTTTGTAAGCCAATTCAGTAGGAAACTGGAAATTCTTGGTGAACTTCTGTGAATAACTGGATTATTGCGTTTTCCTGAATGTTAGATTCCTAATGACTGGATTTTCTAAGTTCTCATGTATAAGGGTCAAATATGTCATTCCTTAGTACCTCTAGTTACTCTTCCGTTGTTCTCACTAAAATCATCTTCAAGTGGGGATTATTTGCATTTTTTTCACTTTTATTTTCCTCCATATTCTTCAAATCCAAAATAACATCCTGTCATTCCCATCTGTGTTATATGAGCTAACTTCACAACAACAAAATCACAAAGCAAATGACAGAACAAATGGCACAAGCAGCCATGTAAAAATAATAATATTAAGTAAAAAAAGGATTCAAATCACACAATCATACAAAGGATAACCCTAGAGTGCAACATGCTTGTTTGGATTTATTAGACTTGGCCCCTTTGTCTTCTATCCATCCTATCAAAGTAAATGAAAAGGCGATCATCAAAGTTAAGAGCATAGCTCAATGGATCATATTGAAACCTCACCTTATTTGTGTTCCTCTTTCTTTTGCTTCCTCTCATCCTCCCCACAAGCCTCTTGCACTTCTTCTGACTTTTCTTGTTCAGCAGGATTATCAGGCCAATCAAACTCAAACTCATCCTCATAGACAAAACATCAAGAGACTAGAGCTTCTTGAAAATGTAAAGGAAATGATGAGCCTTCTTTTAAGAACTTAGAAAGTGTTTAAATTTGAAGTACTGAGAAAGAGCACACTGTGTTCTCTGTGAAGAATTTTCTTCTGTATTTATGTATCACATGAGAATGACAAACATGGGAGTGATGGGAAAGATGAGCAGAAGTGGAAGACCTTTTTAAGATTCTCACTAACCCGCGGGGTTTTTTGCTTGGCTTCTTTCTCTCAACTTTTTCCATTTTTTATATCATTCCTGTGGAGATTCTGCAATTTCACTGCATTATCTCAATGCTCTTTAGTACATTAATTCACTTCCCACCAGCTTTTAACATTTGGGTCTCAGTGATTTTCTGAACCATGATTTTGATCAAGTCAACATGTGATTTTGTTTGTTATATTTTCTTTAACAGCAATATTATAAGATATAATTAATTATAAGTAGAAGATAATTACATTATATAATCCAACATCAAAAAGTAAGAGTCAAAGACTACATATATATATATATACCCACCTAGGATTCATCCCTGCACAACATTGTTCTCTTCTCAAGACCGCCATGGGTCAAGAAACAAATATATTTAACCACAAAACACATCACTATTCGCATGATATACACAATGCTAGAGCTCAAACTCCTCTAAAATTCATCACTAAATTCCAAAGCTCAAGCCAAAGCAAAACCTCCTTAAAAAAACATACAATACTGTTCCATTGCCCCCAGTTCGATGCTCACTATACAGCAAACACTCAATCCCTCCTTGCCTTCTCCGTCACCTTCTCAACTATATCAACCTTACCTTCCTTTCCTTTCAATCCCTCCAAACCCTCTCCCTCACACACTACTATATACACTTTCACTACTATTACTACTACCACTACATAGATATATACATATTTAGTATTATATCTAACTTCATATATCATTAATGGGCTCCTTAGCATCAATCCATGGAAGTGAACACCGGATATATGCAACATTCTGTCTCCGATCATCATGTCGGAGCACAAAGAACAAGTACTGCAACAGGCTAGAGTTCTACAACCCGTCCGACAACTCATGGCGATGCGCCGGACCGATCCCGGGAATTCCAGAGAACCACACACTCAAAGGCTTCAGCATGGTATCAGTATCCAACTTCATCTACATCATTGGTGGCAAGCTTTGCAAGAAAGAGAGCCAAGACCAAGAACGTGACATCACCGTCCGAGTTGAAGTTCTCCGGTACGACGTCAACACAAGAGAGTGGTCAACATGCGCGCCGATGACCACCCCGAGGTTCAACTTTGCATGTGCAGTGTGTGATGAGAAAGTGTATGTGGCCGGAGGACAGTGCACGGTGTTGACAGCGCGTGGGACGGCGTCAGCGGAGGTTTATGAACCGGGACGAGACAGGTGGGTGGAGTTGCCGGGGATGAGCCGGCTGAGATACAAATGTGTCGGAGTTGTGTGGAAAGGGAGGTTTCATGTGATCGGAGGGTTTGCGGAAAGAGGAGATGATGGGACTGTGATGCCGTTTGTGGTGGAGAGGAGCTCAGTGGAGGTTTATGATGAGGAACGGTGTGAGTGGGAGTTGATGCCTGGAATGTGGCAGTTGGATGTCCCGCCAAACCAGATAGTGGCAGTTGGAGAACGGTTGTTTAGTTCTGGAGATTGTTTGAACTCTTGGAAAGGGCATGTGGAAGAGTATGATGGGAAGTTGGGAATATGGAGTGTGGTGGAGAGATCACAGAGTGATAGGTTGGATGAGTTGTTGATGTCATCATCATCATCATCACCAGCAGCAGTAGCAGCATGGGAAGGGAGGATGAAGAGGGTGTATGTGACAATGGGAGCAATAGGGATGAGCTTGTATTTTCTTGGAGGGTATAGGAGAGGGAAGGAGTGTGTGAGGATGGTTTGTACTTTTGATATGGGAGTAGAAGGGAGGGAAGGGTGGAGGAGTTTGGAGCCTGTGGTTGTTTTGGATCATAAGGAGGAGGTCATGGTGGAGGAGGAGGAGGAGGAGGAGGAGGAGGAAGAGGAGTGTGTTATGGAGCTTTGTAGTCATTGTTGTGTTGTTCAATTGTGATGGTTTTTAATTATTGTGTGGTTTTGTGCATGCATGCATGGTTTCGTTGTTTTTTGTTTAAGGTATGTACATTTGTGGTTTTGCATGGGTTCTTGGTTTTGTGGTGTGTGTGTGTGTGTTGAATGAAAAGTAAAAGAAGGTTGCTTCCCATTTAAAGATAATGGTATTAATATTAATGGTAGAGATGGCAAACATACTTCAAGGAACCATGTTAAAGTATAGTGTGTGTGTTCAAGGACAATGATTAACAAAGAAGATGATGAGGGGAGCCATAGAGTTGTATTAAATAATACAAGTGTTCTTCAAGTGGTTCCAACAATTGCAAATCATATTAAAAGTTAGATATGAGTTTTCATTTTGCTTATTAGAGATAAATAACCATAATGTACACCTAGGTTTCTCCTAAAAGATCTAGAGCTCATTTTGTTCATAAATTTAAGAATAAATAAAATGGAAAAGATATTATGTAACAAGTATTGACATTGAGAAAATTAGACAAGAAGCTATATAGAAAGAAAAAGCAAACTAATTATTCATAAAAATCAAGTGGTGGGTGCCACCATGAGAGACAAAGATGGAGACACGCACTTTGTTTCCCAAATGATCATTTTGGAGCTCTTTAATGTGTATTAGTGTTGTTGGGGCACACCTTATACGCGTGGTCCTTTTCTTCCAATTTTTGATTTTATCTGAATCATGTTCCTCTTTCCATTCATCACTTCACAATCCAATCCAACGAATGAATAATTTTACTATGACTGTAATTATTTGAATACATGTATATATATTAGACTATCATCAAATTGTGGTTAAATATCTTGGCAAAAAATAATTAATTATTTTAAATAAAATGAAACTGGTCGAATGAGCAATCCTTTCCTTTCCATCAAATTATAAGAAGCTCAGTTGCATAATTTGCATCTACTAGAAAGGACATCCAGTGTTACTGTTGAAAGGTGATCAGAATAGCCAGTCAAAAGTACAAAGACGCCTGATCATCAATCATGTAAACAATTCACAGCTTTTTATACTAATAAATTCAAAAGTTTGGCTCCAGTTGAAATTCTATGGTGTTGATGAGATATGTTTGATATCTCAATATATTATTAAAAAAAATTAATAATATTTATAGTCGGCAATAATATTACTGCAATTCTCCATTTATTTTCTTCTCCTCCGGCTCCACCCATCCTTTTAATAGTTCAATTCCGGTTCAATTCCCAGGACAATATAACAAAACTTTATTCCTCAAATTAACAAAAAGACCAACTCTCTTTTATAGACTGTTCCTTCTTTCCATCTTATCCTGTAAACCATATCTCGTGCAACACAATACATACAATTATATGACATTAATATTTAAAAAATATATATATCCAACACACACACATGACAAACTCTAACAAATCAGATCATGCTCTCTCCTCAGACATGAGATTATCAATTAATTTCTTTAATTAATATTAAAGATAATAACAATAATTATAATAATATAAACTAAAATAGCACAGTCCCATTTTTAGGCCTGGCCACCGCTCACAACATTCCTTTTTTTTTTCTTTTGACAAATCGGCTCACAACATTCACATTTCAAACGCCAAAAAATAAAAACAAAAGAAATTTTTAGAAAAACAAAATACTATAATATAATATATATATATATGTACCTCGGGATGAGCGCATTAGCAGATGATGGTTGTTCTCCAATCGGACGGCTGGTAATGGTCGAGGGGTGGAGCAAGAGGTTTTCGAAAGGAAACGATGTAGCTACTGACCATGTAAGCCGTCACCCTCTCCGACACCCGGATCTCCTCCATTCGCATCTCTCTCAGCCTCTGCGCGTACTCCGGCACGCACACCAGATCCCACACTACCCCCACTCCTCCCGCCTTCAAAACCCTAACCACTTCTCCGAGCCCTTTTCCCCTCTCCGCCGCCGCCTCCGCCGCCGCACCTCCCCCTCCCAACCCACTCAGATGCACTGCCGACACTACGACGTCGAAGTATCCGTCGGCGAATGGTAAACCCCTGGCGTCCCCCTCCCTGCACGTCACGTACTCCTGCACCCCCTCTGCCCCAGCCCGTCGGAGTGCTGCCACGGCCGTCTCCCGCCGCCGGTCCAGCCCCACCACCCTCCCGCTGCTACCCCCTTTCTTTAGTTGCATCGCTACGGAGTTGAGAAGGATCCCCCGTCCGCACCCTACGTCCAGCGCGGTGCGGACTGCGGACCAGTCCGGCACGGCGGCGACCATCCGCTGCGCCATCTCCCACCGCAAGGGGATGGATGAGTAGAGGACGTTAGCAGCGGCGTAGAGGAGTCCTGCGGAGGTGAAGGCGACGACGGAACCGGAGAATCCGGCGGCGTAGCGGAGGGCGGGAAGCGGAGCCGCGGGCAGGAGGGAGTGGAGGAGAGCCAGGAATTGGGAGAAGTAGAGAAGCAAGAGAATCGCCGCCGCCGCGAAGGCCGCTGCGTTTACGGCGAGGAACCCCACCGTCTGCCACTCGTCGGTGCCGTAGATCGAGTAGATCTGCAGCCAATCTCGCCCGGCCGCCTTCCCCATTACGCCCACCGATCGATCTCTAGGGTTCCGGCGTTCCAGATCCAGTCGCCGGTGATCGAGGTGAGAATTCAAACCCAAACCTTCTCCACCGTCCGATTAGAAATCTCCGGTCTGGATCTCGAGTTCCCTCCACTATCCTCTGCGAGAGCGCTCAATGTGTTAGTAGTAGTAGTAGCAGTAGTAGTAGTTATAAGAGGAGTGTGGCCGGCTAAGGGTCTTCTCCGTACGTTTCATGACCGAGTTTAGCCGGTTATTTGAAAAATAAAATTTAAAAAAAATGTAGCGGGGAAATTACGTGACCATTGGATTAAAGGTAGAATACCCTGTTTAGTCCCTGTATTTTACTCAATCTGCCCCTTTAGTCCCTATCTTTTAATTTGTCCTCAATAGATCCCCATATTATCAAAATGGGGCAAATTAGGTCCAGCACCTCACTGCCGTTTCTTTGTCCGTCTATTTCTGCTGAGGTGGCATTTTCATCAATTAAATATTAATAAAAATTTTTTTTTTATGTTGTTTGGTTTAAACGGGTTTGGATCCAAGTATTGAAACCCGATAGCCATTTTATACTCATCTCCCCTTTTCTCCATTCATCATGTCCCTCCGGCCGGCCCTAGCCCACCATTCTCCGACGAAGTCCGGCCGATCTCCATCCACAGTATATTGACTTCGCTCCTGTGATCTTCCCTGTTCTCTGATCTATCTACCCCAACATCTCCTCTTTCCAGCCAACATCTCCTCTTTCCAGCCATCTTCCCCGTATCCACTTCGTTAGACCTTCCTTCGAAGCACAACAACCAAGCCAGCCTATTTAGGTTTGATTATGTATCATTATCTTTAGATTTGAATGTGATAATGCTTTTAATTTGGTTTCATGAGTGTTCTGTGATAATGCTTTTGTTCTGGACACCCTTAAAGAAATGTATATATGGATGAATATAGAAATGTATATATGGACGAAACATTATGGCCTTGAGGATCTCATGTCAGTATGTGGTAATTTGCATGTGTTGTTGTTCTTGGTCAATATAGAGGACTTCACTATTAAAGTATGTGGCCATGGGCATGAAGATTCCCAACATAAAGTATTGTATGGAGGACCACAACTGACTTTGGTTGCTTTATTTGACAAAAAATGCCAGAGAAGCATGAATTTAAAAAATTCACTAATGGGAATGAAGGACCACCATATAATTGAAGGACTACTCAAGATAATTTAAAAATTCATTAACTTAATGTTCTATTTGACAATGAAAATAGAAAAAGCATGAAAAAAATAGTTTATGGCTGAAAATATCAATGTTGCATTGTATTTACTCTCTTCATTGTTGCATTAAATTTCATTTTAGGATAGTAGTTTGCTATGAGGTTCTCTTTAGAGTCTTAAGTTATGGTCCTTAATATGGAACTAATTGACCACCTCATAATTTTCTTAATATATTTTAATTTTTTGTATCATGGTTTCTGCAGCCTTTGCTTGTTGCTTGAATGAGTTATTTTATATTAGATGAGATGTGTTAATGTAGGGATGACAATGTATACATTAACATTAGTGGAGATGTTATCATAATTTCCTTAATATATTTTAATTTTTTGTATCATGGTTTCTGCAGCCTTTGAGCTGTTGCTTGAATGAGTTAGTTTATATTAGATGAGATGTGTTAATGTAGAGATGACAATGTATACATTAACATTAGTAGAGATGTTAATTTATATAATAATGCATATGGTTTGACTATTTGAATCTGCTATATAAACATTTTGGATATGTTTAATGATGCTCTCAATAATTCGATCTAGAGTTGCATTGCATTTGTAAATCATTGAATTCAATTTCTTTTGTGGCCCGTAGATGTATGCTTTGTGTACTCAATAATTGGATTGCTTGTTATACAGCATAGCATGGATTATCAAGGGGAATTCACAATTAAATATCATCATGGAGGATCACTGAAGAAAGATAGATATTGCAATGGAAGAATGGATGAGTTTTGTGTTGATCCCGATAAATTATGTTACTGGGACTTGTTAGAAGATCTTAAGGAATTAGGGCATGATATTACCAAGTCAATGGATTTCTATTACAAGGATAGTGATGGGTCATTCAAATTAGTTTGTGATGATGGAGGGATTTTAGGATTGGTTGATCAAATAAAAAAATTCTGGACATCAGATATATATGTGCAGTCCTCATGTGGTGAACAACAGCATACCTTGCCAAAAGTGTTAGTAAATGATATTGTTAGTCCTGGTAATGTTAATGTCAGTGTGCACAATGTTGTGGAGTTGGATGTTGACAAGGACAATGAGGATGGCAATCTGAACACTAGTGGGGGTGGCAACTTCAATGGCAATCAGAATTTGAATGGAGATGGCAGTGGGAATGTGATTGAAAATGCCAATGACAGTGGGAATGAGAGTAACTCTAGCAAAGAGGATGAAGAAAGGTTGATAGATGTCCCATTTATTGGTTATTGCTCAGAAGTAGATGATGAAACAGAAAATGCTAGGGAGAAATTGAGAAAATATTTTCAAATGGCAAAGGAAATGAAAGGGAATAATGGAGATGATGTTGACAGTGATGATGAAAATGTTGTTGAAAATGATAATGCAACTGAAGATGCATTTAGAAATGAGGGACAACCAAATGTGGCAGGAACTGGGCAAAACACAGAGAGTGATTATATTGATTCTGATGACCCTGGCAGTTTTGATGATACTAGTGATGATTCAGATGCAGATGATGCTAGGCGGCACAAGTCCAACAAGATAATATATGACCCGAAAAAACCTCTAGATGATTTCTGCTTGGATCTTAGGTTTGAGGACCTGAAAGCATTCAAGAATGAACTTATTGAGTTTTCAACTAAGAGAGGATTTGAATTTAAGTTCATAAAAAATGATTCAATGAGGGTAAGGGCCAAGTGTGCAGCCAAAGAGTGCAAATGGTTGATTTTCTGTAGTTGGTGCAGTGGCAAAAAGATGTTTGTGGTAAAGCACTATGTGTCAGACCATTCATGTTTGCTAGGTGTTACAAAGAACAGAAGGGTTACAGCTCCTTTGATTGCAAAAAAATTTGGTGAGCTGATCAGTTCTATGCTTTCCATTAAAGCTAGGCAATTAAGGGCAATGGTTAGGGCACAATTGGGTGTCTTTGTGACCTATAAGGTTTGCAGGAATGCCAAGACTTTGGTGATAAAAAAAATTGAGGAACAATTCATAGAGGACTTCAAGTTGCTAAATAATTATGCCCTTGAGCTTAAATCTACAAATCCTGGGAGCACAGTGGTTGTTTTGGCTGAAAATGGTAACCCAAATGAGTTGCCTGTGTTTCAGAAAATTTATATATGTCTTCATGCTGTCAAAGAAGGTTTTTTGGGTGGCTGTAGGAGGATAATTGGTTTGGATGGATGCTTCCTTAAAGGGTTACTCAAGGGCCAGTTACTTGTGGCTGTCGGAAGAGATGGGAACAACCAAATGTTCCCAGTAGCTTGGGCAGTTGTGCAGAAAGAGACAAGTGAAACTTGGGGCTGGTTTATTGAGAATTTGAAGTCAGATCTATGCATGGGAGAAGGTTTGGGATGGTCTCTCATCAGTGATATGCAAAAGGTGCACAAACATCCTAGTTTAATTTTTTTCATAAGTACTACATTCTGTTTGGAATAATTTCTATGTGTGTACAAAACTCTTAATTTATTTTCTGGTGCAAACATCTTAGTTTATTTTTCCTTGACAAGTGCTACATTATTGCTTAGCATGATTTTTTTCATGTACCATGCATCATTTATTGTGAAATGTTTTTGGTTGACCAATATTCTTCCAATTTATTTTTATCAAACAATGCAATCTTTTTGTCAAATAATGTTTTGTAATTTTAGTGACAATACAATCTGTTCCCTTTTGTTTTGTTGCAGGGCTTAATTAATGCAGTGACCAATCTTCTCCCATTTGTTGAGCATAGGATGTGTGCAAGGCACATCTACGCAAGATGGGGCAAGAAACATCAAGGACGGGATTTACAGCTTCAATTCTGGAATATTGCGAGGTCTACAAACCAGCCTGAGGTCAGAAAAAATTTAGACAAGTTAAGTAAGATGAAAGGAGGAGATGCAGCTATGGAAGAATTATTGCAAAAATGGCCTATTCAAGGCTGGTGCCAAGCTTATTTTTCAGATGCAGTTAAATGTGAGGTGATAGACAACAACATGTGTGAAGTTTTTAATGGAGTGGTGCTGGATAGCAGGAACAAACCAATAATTTCTATGCTCGAGGACATCAGGCAGTATGTGATGCAGAGGATTGTAGTGAAGAGAGACTATGCTAAAAAGTGGAATGGAGAATGTGGCCCTAACATTGTTGCTAAAATTGAGAAAGAAAGGCAAAGAAGTGCAAAGTGGCTGGTTGAGTGGAATGGGGATGAAAAATTTGAAGTATTTTGGGATGATCTAATGGTGCATGAGAGACAAGCATATGTGGTCATTTTAGTAGAGAAAATTTGTTCTTGTGGCAAATGGGGCAAGACAGGAATTCCCTGCCAACATGCAATGGCAGCTATTGCTTTTCAAGGGCTGGATCTTGTTCATTATGTGGCACACTGGTTCCAAAAAGATACATATTTGAAGGCATATGGCTTTGTTATTAATCCAGTAAAAGGTAGAGCTTTCTGGCCTACAAGTGAAGAAGGACCACTTCAACCACCTTTGATAAGAAAAATGCCCGGTCGGCCAGCCAAGAAAAGGAGGAGAGAGCCACTAGAGGGTAAAAGCAAAGGAAAAACAAAATTATCAAGGAAAGGCATAATTTTTAAATGTAGTTATTGCCATGCTGAAGGCCATAACAAGACCACATGCCCAAAGAGGTCTAGCAAATTGGTAAGACCCTATGAGTATGTCTTCATTATCTCCAATTTTATTTGTTGGCCTTGATATAAAATGTTTTGTGGAAATAGGTTGCAGGTTCTGACATGGCAAAAACATCAAGCCATAACACAATAAAGCAAAGCACAGAGGCAATGAAAAAGAAGAAAAGACCAACTGTTGCAAGTTCTGGTTCAACAACAATATTGAGAGTAAAAAAACAATGAATGCTATTTCAAACTATTTCATGATCTGCACTAGTTTGATAATGCTAAAGTAAACTTACAATTATATTTTGCAGAGTACTAACAGTGGTGGACTTATCATTGGAAAGGAAAATCCACATTTTTCTTCATTCATTACTGCATCTCAATTGATTGTAATCTTATTGCTCACTTTGTAACTATTTTAATAAGTTTTGACCTTTTCTTATTAATCTAATCATTCATTATAATCTCCAGGCAACAAGGAATATAAGGAATTCTGTGGAGAAAAATCAAGTTGGTGAGGGAAGCCAGCAGATTAGTACTTCATTGGAGTTGGAAGACTTATTAACACAACAAAGTGTGACAACTACTGTAACCAAAGAAAATGCTTAATTGCAAAAGATGAAGATTGTATTAATGGTTTTGTTTTTTGGGGTTATGATGTATTCAAACCAATATGTTTTTAATTACTGTTGTTGTCAGGTGTGCAAAACAAAATGCTTGATGTGATATTTTGATCATTCAATGGAATTTGAAGTTGAATGATATATAAGATGATGCTCTATGTTCTAATGCAAATTATGTGTTTTAGTTATTGTTTTGTCTTGCTAGAGCTAGTTACATATTGTGATGCAAAGGTTCTGGTTGGATGCACTTCATCGGAGACACCTTGATTTGGCCAGTTTAGTTATTGTTTTGTCTTGCTAGAGCTAGTTACATATTGTGATGCAAAGGTTCTGGTTGGATGCACTTCATCGGAGACACCTTGATTTGGCCAATTTGGGGGCATGGCACTTCGTCGGAGAGGTAGCGATGGAGCTTCACATCATGGAGGAGAGGGCCACTAGGGGGAAAGACTGAAGCAAAGTTAATTATTTTTCCATTTCGACGGCGATGGTCGGCCGGACTTCGTCGGAGAATGGTGGGCTAGGGCCGGCCGGAGGGACATGATGAATGGAGAAAAGGGGAGATGAGTATAAAAGGGCTATCGGGTTTCAATACTTGGATCCAAACCCGTTTAAACCAAACAACATAAAAAAAAAATTTTTATTAATATTTAATTGATGAAAATGCCACCTCAGCAGAAATAGACGGACAAAGAAACGGCAGTGAGGTGCTGGACCTAATTTGCCCCATTTTGATAATATGGGGATCTATTGAGGACAAATTAAAAGATAGGGACTAAAGGGGCAGATTGAGTAAAATACAGGGACTAAACAGGGTATTCTACCTTGGATTAAATTATTGGGCGGTTGAAATCTGAGCATGATATTTTTATAAATCTATGTATAGACAGGGAGTAGCCGGTGAACGGCCGTGGAATCCGGGTTGCAAATTTAGTAAATAAAATTTTGGTGGACTTTTGCAGGAGGGGGTTGAGCGAAATTAAATCCACAGGGTTTGTTTTGGAATTTTCCAGCTTTAGGGACGTGCTGACACTAATTTCTATTTCTATATATACATATATTATATCATATATATATGTATATATATATATATATATATATATATATATATATATGAATTTGAATATGAGAGTTAGGCTCGCTGAGTCAGCCAGCTTTGATTTACATGACTCGTAAGGGCCCACGAAGCTAGAAATAAGGACACCATTCTTTTCTAATTCCAAATATTAATAATATAAACTATAAATTAGTTATCTGTTTTTAGTGTCATTAGTGTTTCAAGTTATAATTTGCGACTTCTTTTTCTTGATAATAATTAATTGGTTGTTTGATTTGATCAATTGGAAATTCTCACCAACTATAGTTAATGCAGGCGACCAATTTCTCTGGAGTGGTGTCGGTGATGTTGATCCAGCAAATGCCTTGTCAGGCATGACGTCTCGAACCGGACGCTGATCTACGCGTTGACATGGCACTCGACTCATGGCAGAGCTGGCCTCGTCCATGGAACCAAAGTCAAAGTTCGAATCAATACCATTGTGAGTATCTTTTAGTTATTTTTATGATCTGTTCCTCCGCCTTGTTCTTCTTCTTTTTTTTTTTTTTTTGTTTAATAATTATTATTCTGCAGGTTATCTTTACAATGGTTTTTGTTTGTTATTTTATTTGATTAGTGCTAAACATAAGATTTGAACTTAAGGATTTCTTTATAATAATAGTCAAATGTGAAAGGAGACTAAATGGTATAGCTAACAAGTTAACAGCTAGTGAGACACCCACTTTTGGTTGTTTATGATATTCTTCTTCTTTTCATATAGATAAGATTTGGATGCATTATTGTGTCCTTTCTGGTAGAACTTAGAAATATAAAGAGAAGGGCTTTTAACATATGTAACCTTGTAAAAATATCTCCCTCTCTCACACACACAGGTTGATTATGTATTATTGCATTCATAATTTAACTAGTTTTTGAGAAGAAAAAACATTAGCCCTTCATTGATGGAGTAAATTTAATCAGTTAATTAAATGGATTTCTATTCTTTAAAGGAGAAATATAACCAAGTTTTAGATTATAAAATTACTTGTTGAGCTATAGAAAGTTGAAATACATAAATATTTGATGTAAAACATAATATTTACAACCTACATGTATAAATGCATTTTTATAGATCTATTGAAATATTTGTCATACTTTCCATTCATTGTAAATAATCGAGGACAGTTCGCTTGACTCAAGGTATTCATATGCAAGAATCTCAAATAAAAAAAACTTTGATTATGATATAATTTTAGGATTATACATAAATTTTGGTTATATATAATTTTTGAACCCAAAAATATACAATTTTATTATTTCAAGGAACATTTAACTAAAAGACCTTAATGCTTTCCATGTGTCCTGGATGCTTAGCTTTAGATTTAAGTCTCAATGAATTAAGGCAATCAGATCTTGTGCAATTTGAGTAAATCACAGACAATCAAAGCACTTGAGGTTGTTGAACGTTCACAATCCAAAATTTTGTCACTCAATCTCCAAAGCACACCTGTCTGCTGTCATTTATTCAACTTAAAGCAGTTATTCATCTTGTGGAAAAGATTCACCCATTGAGAGTTTTAACAAATATTAGATTATGCCAATTAATAAAATATATTTAATGGTCTAAATAATTATACATGAGTCTCACTCCTTACTGCTATAAGCTTTTAGGTTGAACTGAGCCAATCTGAACCCGGGGAGTGTAATCTCAATTATCAATGTTTGAGGTTTTTTATAGTTAATTGATTCAACATGTGATTGCCTTCAATGTTAGTTATGAAAGTTAATGGTGGAATGAGTGGCTATTACATGAGACAACATGTATTAAATTATTGATTTGCCGTCTCACCAGAATGGGCCCAAATCCCTTATTACAATTTGACTTCATGGTTTTAGTTAAACAGCATATCAATAAGACATGCTGTGGCCATTTAACCATTCCCTTAATCCAAAATATCATTCCCAATTTAAGGCTTAAGTTATTTATAAAATACATCACCATGAACTTGGATATAAAGCCATAAGTTAATAAGCCATTAGTATCAAGCTTAAGAATTAAGCCACCTAAAGCACGTCTTTGTCAGTGTTCTTTCTAGATAAAGAAAAGGTTTTGCTTTTGGCTTTTCCATTGGAGTTATGTGAATCTTTTTAATTAACCTCTCAATTGGTTTACAACTAAGTTTGAAAGCTTAGTAGAGAAAAGTTCAGTTCATTGTACTCAAGGAATCTGGGAAGTGGTTTCAAATCTGAAGAGATTGTGTTATTAGATCATAAAACAAAGAAAAAGGACACCCACTTAAAGCCCATGCTTAAGGCTGAAGGCTCTAGTGGTGTTTTATTAGATTCCAAATCCTACAGATTGAATGAAATGGTCCATGAAGACATATTAGACTGCTTTTAAAAGAACAATCTGCTTTTGCTTTTCTTTATCTTTTGAATTTATATTGATTTAGTAGCTAAAGTCTCTTTGTTAATGGAATATAAATATTTATCTATGTTATTGACAGAGCTTTCTCTGATTTGCATCATGGTGGTTTGCTCACTAGAATTTTTATATATGACTTTTTAAATCAAGTTTGCCTGCATAATTATGTGCCCAAATCAAGTTGTTGATAAGTTGTTTTTAGTTTTTACTGTCATAGAAAATATAGAAATGTCTATTAATTTACTGCATAGCTGGAACTACTTGGCTAATATTTCTAGATTAATGAATTTGATGGAAATGGATTTTATTTTAAACCTGAAAACTATGCTTAGGCCCAAATAAACTGGGCTGGGTTTGCCATATGGATTGAGATGTTGTCTTGCTAGCATGATGTGATTTCTTAATTAAAATCTTTGTTTAGACACTTTCCTTCCTAAAGTATTTATCCAAAAATATCACCAAAATATCATCTCAAAAGTAAGATTGAAGTGCCACTTGTCAACCCAAGTGTATTCCCTGTGTTGAGTTGTTAATGAATCTACATGAAAAGATTGTTCTTTTTTGAATCAGCATCTTATCTTGTGTGCAGATAAGAAAACAAACATAGTGAGAGGATGCAGTTGCGTTCACGTTGCACCTTCTTAATAAAATACAAGTTTCTCAAAGTCCATGCTTTGCCATGCTAAGCTTTTACGTCAACTTAGTGACACGCTAATGACTCACACTTCCCCTTCTTCTTCTTCTTCTTCTTCTTCATTATTTGTTTTATCTTTTATTATTCCTATAAATTAAGGACTAGATTTACTTTCCCTTACTATATGATTAATTTTTTATGATGTACTTAGATCTCTTGGTATTTTTTTTAAAGAACTTAATTGACATTAGTCAATGTCCTGTTTTTTGGACAAAGTTGATAAATCACACAGCATACGTAGTAGATAGTGATCCATCATACATCACATAGACAAAGCTAATATAAACAGAACAACTTGTGTATGCCTATATATATATATATAAGATGGAAATATAGTTTCATGATGTAGATCACATATATTGATTTAATTCTTAGAATGCTGCAAATTTGATTTTATAATCTATCTTTTTATCACATTTTTGTCTTCGTTTAGTATCTATTTTTAGAGGTTTTTGTTTTAAAATATTTAAAACTATTTGATGAATGAATTTATGGAAAAGAGATAGGGAGGACCACTAGAAAGTCCACTTCATTTAACAACGTTTTATGAGATTATTAATAATCAACAATGCTTATCCTGATGAAAAGACAGCATTTTAATATCATGTATCTTAGGGCCTAGGCAATGAAAATTATGAAAGGAATGTGATATTTATGTTCTAAAAACCCTTCAACTATTGGTCCACCATCTCACCATCTATTTGATTGTGAAAATGAAATTTGATTACCAATTATGTCTTATTTTTCTAAATCCTATCACTTTCCTTGTTGATACTACGGTCATCTCTTATCACTAATTCTTCCATTATATTTATGTAAATATTAAAAAAATAATATTAGAATTGCATTTTCTTATGTTTACTTGGGCATTTACTTGGAAACAAATCCTATGAAAGGGAAACAAAGGATGTGCTCTGTTTCAAAGTCTTCACCTAACCAGAAAATTCAATGCAAGCCAAATCTATAAATAATTAATCAAACTATAAACTAATGAGTTTATATCACACAACTACAATTTAGTCAAACTAAATCAAAATTCAAAAGAAACAAAACTATATCTAAGAACATTGGACTCTCAAAATATTGGTCATGTCATGTGAATCCATGAGCCAACAATTAATGACCAATTAGCCTTCAATTTAAAAGATTAGTGCATTGACTGTTAAAACAAGTCTAGTGTTTATTTGATTTTATTAAACTTTTATTTGTGATGAAAGAAAGGCCCACACTCACATGAGCCACAGTGCAGACAATAAAATTCAAGTTGTACAAGAATTGGATGGTTGTGGTAGGGCCCCATCCATTTTGCTGGCATTCTCACCTCTTGCTTTCCTGATTGTTGTTATTACTATTATTATTTTTGTTTCAATATGTATATGTATCTGCATTCAAGTTTATTTTGAGAATAATAATATAAAAATATAAGGATATCAATAAGGAAATAATTGCTTGAGTAAGTTCTTAATATCACGAAAAAATATTGTAAATATTGTAAAATTTTTATCCAAGTTTTTATTTTGTGTTTTTTTTTAAACTTTGTTTTGAATGGATTTTGAAGTTCAGTTCAGTTCATTTAATAATAGAGTTGAATAACATGAAGGTTCATTTGTATTCATTTAATATTCGAGTTGAAGAATATAAACCAGTCTTATTCATTGTAGGAATATAAACCAGTCTTATTCATTGTAGGAATATAAACCAGACAAAACTAAAGCCAAGAAACATAATCACTTGACAAGGCTAGCATTTAAAACTTAATTTTGTGAATAATAATTTTATAAAAACAAAACTAAAAATCGATAAAACAATATCTACAATAAAAAAAGATTAAAAAGAAAACACAAAACCCAAAAATCTTTTTTAATCTCTAATCCAACTAGACACACTAGAAACACTGTAGAAACCAATAAAAACCCATAAAATAAAAATATAAAAAAAACACAATGTCGGCGGCTGTACAACAAGAAAAAGCTCTCTAGATCACAAGATCAGCATCAAAACCAAACATCTCTCTCTATATTTATATATAATTATTAACATCTTTTTTGTGCAATTATTTCTTTTTCTTTATATTTTATTTTCCCCAATTAAAAAAAAAAAGACCATTTAGTGAGACTAAAAAAGCAACTCCCTTTTCTTAATTTAATAATACCAAAAATAAAAATTTTCACTTAAATTAAGATTCTTACTCTCTCTCTCAACACAGAACAACTCCATCTCTCTCTCTCTCTCTCTCTCTCTTTCTCTGTGGAATCATCTCATCACTGCGTCTTTCTCTCTGTTTGGTTGTCTTTTTCTTGAAGTTCTTCACTCTCTGGCGTTGGTCTTGCGTGTATTCTCTGAGATCTGAGTGTTCTTTGTTGGCTGGCTGGAATCTTGGCATCTAAGACTAGTTTGAGCATCCGGGTTTTCTACGCAGCTTCAAAAGGTGAGGTTTTTTCTTGCCTTTTCAGCATCTTTTTTTGGCTTTCTGATATGATCTTTTCACTGTTTTCTTGAATGAGTTTTTGAATGTGTTGATCCCACTCTGGAATAGTTGCCTTCTTGGCTTTTGCTGGTAGTGCTTCTTTCTTGTTTGAGGATTTGGGTTTCTTTTTGTGGGTTTGTTCAATTAGTTGTTTCTTGTTGCAATGTGGTCTGATATCTTTTGAAGTTTGTTTATTTTTGCTGTGTTGGTTTCGGTGATTAATTGATGTTTTGAGATTTTCATGGTTTGCTTGCAGTACTAAGAATTTCTCTTTCTTTCTTTCTTTCTTTCTTTCTTTTTAATTTCTTATGATGTTGAGTTCTTGAAAGGTTGTGTTTGGTGGTTATTGTTGATCTCTTCTTGAAAATTTTGGGTTTTTATTGATGGAATTTCTTCATTTGGTGTTGGTTGCTGCAATGCTATGTGATGTCTGTAAGCTGGTTTTGATGTGCTTTTTTTCATGGATGAATGATGTTGGGTTTATCTCTCTTCTTTTTTTTTTTCAGCAACTTTTTTTCTTCAACTTTTTTGTATATTGGAATTTCTAGTTTATATCTAAGGAGGGATCAAACAGCATCCTTCAAGCGTTTCTTGCATTGCCTTTTGTTTGCTTCAACCCTATCTGTTCATGAATTAATGATGCTGGTTGTAACAATTTGTTTGAAGGCCCAAGAATTGTATGGGTTTGGGAACAGTTCTTCATTCATAAGAAATTGAAGATCAGCTTCTCAGAGTTACCATCTTTGCTTTTGTTTTGTATTTCTTTTTCTGCTTCTTGTTATTTTTCTTACTTACTGTTTTCCCTCATTGTTTTCTTGAGGTTTTTCTGTGGTAGTGCGTGAAGACATTGAATTGATTAAATATTTTGGTTTTCTAGTTGGGTTTTTGATGTGAGAAATCAGTGAAGTCTGCTTTGGCTTTGTAGGGATGGTTTTGATGTGGAGTACTCTCTCGTATTTGTGTCAAATTATTTTTTGCTCTGCTTTGAGATTATTGGAGAACTGTTCATTGCTATCCAGTTGCTTTTTCAGGATAAATCTCATTCGCAGTCTTATTGTGACTCATCTGTTTAATTTTTTAGGGTAAAATCATGTTGCTTCAACAGTTGAAAGAATACTGCTAGAAAGAGAACTACAGCCATGAATAAGAGGAACTTGTGGGTCATAACATGGGCTGCTGTGGTCTTGATGTTGATGTTGTCCATGCGGTTTTCACTAGCATATACCAATGACCAAGATGGTTAGTTCAATGTTATGTTCAACAATCTCGTCCCCATTTTTGGTCAAATAGAAATTCATATACATCTTTTTAATCCCCACTATGTTAGCACCTCTTTTTGGGTATTTGTCTTGTATAGTGATGCTGAATTTACTCTTAACAATTCCATTTTTATTTATTCTTGTAGTAGAAATTTATACTTTTCTCTGTACCCTTACATTGGAAGGACATATTTTTCAAGTTGTGTGAATATTCTAGTTGTCGGTTTCATTTTAACAAGTCATTAGGTTGTCCTTGATGTGCATGTGCAATGATTGCACCAATTGAATCTCCGTGATTTATTAGCCATGCTAAGGGTTGACTAATCAGCTGTATGTGGACAAGATTTTTCTTCTTTTTCTTGTGTCAAAAATTGGCATGTTTAATAAGCATACAGTAGACAGCCTATGCAATGAAGTATGTAGCTAGATTTGGTAGCTACATTGCCATTAATTTGTGAAGCCCGAAATATATAGCCATTGATTCTCCAGATAAGATTACAATTCAGTAAACCATTTGATTCTTTACCTATTATCAAATGAGAGTGATGTGCTGTTTTATGGAAACATTTTCTGTTTTCCCAAGCAATTCCCACTTTTGTGCTACTGTTGTATATTATGAACTGTTTGTAGGAGCTGGTGACCTTGCTAATGAAAATCTGTTTTTATTTCTAAATCAATCATAATTGTTTTGTGTGTACACAAAATTATGCATGCAAACACTTCAACCTGTGATTCCCTTGGACACAAAAGTGATACGTCAAGGTTTTGCTATAGTTTGAGCTTTTGACATTCTCATTTCCCACATTTGTTAATGATTATACTTCCTTCCACTTGGTTTCTTGCTAGTGTATGCTATCAATAACTTATATTCTGCGCTTGGCTCACCTCCTCTACCTGGATGGGTACCAAATGGAGGAGATCCCTGCACAGAGAGCTGGCAAGGTGTTCAGTGCATTGGTTCAAATATAACAGCAATGTACGGTAATCTTCTTTCTAATAGTCTTAATTCTTCATTTAGTGATTTTCAATTGATTTCATCTAATAAGTTTAGTTCATAGAATTCTTAACGGAGCAAATTTGGGAGGAGACTTGGGTGATAAGTTACAAAACTTTACTTCAATTGTAACAATGTAAGTTCATAATAGTTTCGAAGTTCGTTATTTTGTTTAACTAGTGTATTTGCTGCTAAGTATTCATTTTTAGTTTCAACTATATGCATCTATAGCAAAAACAAATATAGCCGTGCATTGCTTCATACCTTTCGTGTCTGTAGATCAATCTGGTCACAGTTTTGTTATTGATTTGCATTAGAGATCTGAGCAATAACAATATTGGTGGAAGCATACCAGAGAATTTGCCTTATACAATGAGCAAATTGTAAGCCTTTATTCTCCTCCATCCATTTTGATATCATCATTTATCCTTTTGTGATAATTCTATCTTGTGTTTGAGCCTCTTTGACATCCTTCAATTGTGGCAGTTTTCTTGCAGCCAACCAGCTCACAGGAAGCATCCCAAAGTCTCTGGCACAGTTGACACTTCTTTCAGACATGTAAATTCATGATGCTCTACATTTACTAATTTGTATTATTTGGGTTAATTTGCTAATCTAAAATCGATGCTTTCCGCAGGTCAGTCAATGAAAATCATTTAACAGGGGAATTGCCTGATGCTTTCCAGTCTCTCACTGGTCTGATAAATTTGTGAGTCCTCACTACTTGCTCCACTAAGCTGCTTCTTTGATCTGCTTAATAATTGATGGTTTAAAGTTCTTGTCAAAGCAGGGATCTTTCATCGAACAATTTGAGCGGCCAATTGCCACCTTCCATGGGAAGCCTGTCATCTATTACCACCCTGTGAGAATCTGATCTATATGTCAATGATATTTGTAGACTTTTCCTGCTTCTGTCCACCTGATTGTTCTTCCTGGGCAGGCATATTCAGAACAATCAGCTCTCAGGAACCCTTGATGTCTTGCAGGATCTTCCTCTCAAAGATTTGTACAAAATCTATGCCTTCCTCTCTTTTTTCATAGTGTACCTTTTATTGGTTGAAATACTTCATATATGCTCTTCAGCTAGATAGACGCACATGTTTGCATATGTGCAGGAATGCACAAGGAGGATCATAAGGACAATAGCCATTTGAGCTGTTCAATTTGCAAGCAAATAATTTTTTTAAGAAAATCTGAAATATTGAAAGATCAACTGAATGGAAGATGGAGGGCATTGGGTATTTATCTCCATGAAACTACGCAAATAACATCCAGTGTCCATATTTATCAGGTCCAAGAAATTTGCTGTTCTCTACACAAAGATGTCTACCAAGCCGAAATTCAATTTTTCATGTGCCTTAGCTTGGAACTTGCATATAGAGCTGAAGTGAACTGTTGATTACTGGTTGAAAACCAATGAATATCCTAGTACATTTATTTCTCAAGTTTTTTTCCTTCGCCCTTGATACTTGTGTAAAGTAGCAATCTGATAATTTTACCAGAACCATCATCCTAGAAATAAAAGAAATTATCATGGTGTTCTTTGATAGTTGACATTAACTTCTGTTAGACATATGACTGTCACTTTGATTTTGAACTATCCAGTTGTTTGTCTTTTAAAAAAAATAAGATAAGGGTATCAGGGTTTTTGGTGCTATCCATATACCACCCCACAACTTGAGCGAAATCATATGTTCATTTTCAATATGTTTCTTCTTGTAAGCTATGCAGTATTTTTCTAAATATCTCTTTTCTCATGCAGCATTGAACTTTTCCAAGTCCTAATTGTCCAATAATTTGAAATGACAAAGATTGAACCTTAATGTTATGTCCTGGAATGAACCATAAAGGGTTAAGCCTGCCTTTGATGATTTCAGTTTTGAGACATATACAAGTTATCTTGGCGATGCCATGCTGATTGAAGTTTTAAGAGCCTCAAATACAGGACTTGCCTGACCTGCATCTTAGAATTGAGAAAATTTTATAACCTGCAACTTTTTTTCATACTGTTATTTGCATTGATCTGATCTGTCTGTGCTTCTTGATCTTCAACAGGAACATAGAAAATAATCTTTTTTCTGGACCTATCCCTGAAAAGTTGTTGAATATACCGAACTTCAAGTGAGTACCATATTGTACTCTCTTCCCATCACTTTTCAAGAGCATAGTGAATTATTAATATTTATATTGCAATTCATAGTCCAAATATTTGACTGATGATGTTAGTTAGAAAAAATGTTTGCCACCATAGTTCCTCCTCTGCAAAGTAGGGAAATCATCTTTGTTTATGCATTGTGATTGTTGCCTCTCAAATGCAGAAATGGCGGTAACCCCTTTAATACCTCTATTGCTCCATCACCACCAACACTGTCTTCACCACCATTGTCTCCTCCTGGGGCTTCTGCTCCTGAAACGATGCCTAAGAATTCTTCTGATGGACCAGCAGACCAGAATGGTAGCCCTCCTAGGAAAAATAAGAAAGTTTCAGCTTTGAAGGTTATTGGATTTGTAGTTCTGGCTGTATGTGTTGTAATAGTTGCAGTGTTAATGGTTATGTACTGTATGTCAAAGTACCAAGACCGAAAGTTCAAGCATGAAGCAATACCCAAGGGGCGGGAAGAAAGGATACATGAAAGGCCCAAGGATCCAAAAATTTACCAAGAAAGAAATTTGATTGGGGAAGAAAGGATACATGAAAGACCCAAGGATCCAAAAATTTACCAAGAAAGGAATGTGATGGTTGAAAAAATCCCAAAGGGAGAGAAGGAGAAGGTGCAGGAGAGGTCCAAGCATCCCATAAATCATGGAAACTTGATCGAACCAAACAGGAAAATGGAGAAAGGTAAAGCATTTTACTTCTTTTTATGTTGATTATGTATGTCCGACCCTTTCTTGTTGGCAATGATGTTATAATAATAATTTCATTGGGAATTGTTTCCACAGCTCCACCAGAGGCTGCTGTGAGCCTTAACAGAGACCATGAAATTGATATAGCAGGGACAGAAATGCTTGAACTGCCGCCTTTGCCTGAAAAGGTTATTGTGAATCGTAGAGTACCTGCTGAAAGTATTCCAAAAGCTCCTTCCCTAGATCTACTCCCACCAACTTCTGTGACATCCTTTTCTGTTGCATCTCTTCAACAATATACTGGAAGTTTTAGAGAAGAAAATGTCATCTCAGACGGGAGATTTGGCAAGACATATTTGGCAGAGCTTCCTGACAGGAAGGTGCGATCACTTATCTTTGCTCCGATAAGAGTTCTATGCTTTATTGTCATTCATTTCAAGTGGCACTCTTATAAACTTGGTTATTTTCTCAATTTTCCTCTGATTGCAGCATTAGTTATACCCCTGCTGATAGTGATGTATCATTCAATGCTCATCCATCACTCTTTCCTTAACTAAAGTATGGTTAGTGTGCATGTGATATCTGGCATATCTTTTACTATAATTTCTCATAGGTTATGTTAGAATTTAACCTTCCGAGGTAGATGTATTAATCAGAGAAATGCATCATTTCAATGTAGAAGGCAAAAACTGTAAGGAAAAGAAATGTATAGTCATATTATAGATTTTGTTACTATTTCTGAGGTTGCCTAACGTACATAGTAGATACAGAAAGACATCATATCAAGTATGGAGGGAAGAGCAAAAAAGGAGAAGAAATGCAGTGTGTAGTTGTTGCCTGGTATATGAGGACATGAAGATGGTCTGTCTTCAATAAAATTTTCATCTTTCTAACCACAATCAAACTATGGAATTGAAACATTCCGCATCCTCTTTATTGGATTTCATTAAAAGCTTTACATACACACTTACCTTTCCTATTCTAATTTTTTGAGGGCATGCCTCCTGACTCAGTTCTCATCCTGCTTTTTCTTAAAGAATCAGGAGTCATCTTTTGCTTGTGTACTTCTAGCTTATTGTAAAGAAAAAATTCACAGTTATGGCAGTTAAATTCTGGGTGTTTTCACTATCTGTTTTGCGTTGTTTGAGCATAAGTTTGCCCCAAATGGCCTGAACCAAGTTTCACTCTTCTCACTTGATGCTCAATTATTTGATTTTTGAAGCATAAGGATGAGGTTTAATGATATCAATAGCTATTCATGTGCTTCTCAAAAATTTGCCATGGTAAAAGCCCATATGATTTTTATTGTTCAACTCAACTTCCAAACCGCAGCTATTTTTTATGCTCCTAAAGTTATTAAGACCAATTTTGGAAATGCTCATTTATTGTGTATCTTCCACTGTAGAATGATGGTGTTTCAGTTAGAGCTGTTATAAATGCATATTTTGGCCTGATTTTGAATCTTATTGTCGTGTTTCTCGACCAGTTATTGGCAGTGCTGAAGCTTGATAATGCAAACTTGAACATGCCTGTCGATGATTTTCTTGAGTTGGTGTTGGCAATCTCAGAACTTCGTCATCCTAACATCACCGAGCTTGTGGGTTATTGTGCTGAGTTTGGACAGCGGTTGCTTGTTTATAACTACTTTAGTAAGCGCAGCTTACATGATGTACTCCATGGTGGAGATGATCTAAAGAGGAAATTGTCATGGGATGCTCGTATCAAGATAGCTCTTCAATCTGCCAAAGTTTTAGAGTAAGTGGAAACCCCCCATTAGATGTCTAATCTGTTCTGTCACTTGAATGAAGACTGATCAGTTTATCAAATTTTATTATGAAGGTATCTCCATGAAGCCTGTCAACCACCAGTTATTCATCAAAATTTTGAGCCAGCAAATGTTCTTCTTGATGATAAACTAGCTGTCCATGTCTCTGAATGTGGCATGGCTTCTCTTGTGTCATCTAATTCCGTGACTCAGGTAAGCAATAGTAGAAATACTGAGCACATGACTATTGCTAGGTTATTTGTTGGATTATGATTAAATTTAGATAAACTATCAATCAATAAGCATCTAGAATTAAGCCCAATCAGGACAATAGGGTACATTGGCCACCTAAGTTTATGTGATTGAACGGTAATGTGAAGAATTGGTGTTCAATAATCACACGAATGCTATCATATGTGGGACTACCAAATTGAATTACTGTCATACAAGAAGAACATGCACAAGTAAATTGAATGTAATGCATATGGATGTGGTTGGTTTAACCCAACTTATTACAATTTGTTACAAAGGGAAATTGCAAAACAAAGTTATCCCAATGTTTGCATGTCTGTGTTAGGTCCCACTTATCAAGGGAATTAATTCTATGAATTGGGATGATTTTTTAAATATGCTACAATGATAAGTGTAGCCCAAAAGAACTGTGGAACAGTCAATAATCTAATTTTCATAACAATGCAAATAACCTGTTTCATGCATTGCATTTTTTGTACATAAAAGATTTTGGAATCTATTGGTTGCTCTGTTTATCAAATGACACTATGATTCCTAGATCATGACAATTTGTTACCATCAGTTGTCAGGTCGTATACGCTCATTGTTCAGTTATGAGGCACCGGAATTAAACGAGTCTGGGTCATTTACTGACCGCAGCGATGTTTACAGCTTCGGAGTTGTCATGTTGGAACTCCTCACAGGACGTTTACCTTATGACAGGTGAGTGACCTTTCCAATCATCGTAAGTGATAATTCTGATTTAGATTTTACAAATGCCTGGTATCCTTCCTGGTTTATGCCCACAGTTCTCTGCCTCGACCGGAGCAGCATCTTGTGAGATGGGCTAGTTCTCAGCTGCATGACATCAACGCATTGTCACGCATGGTTGATCCTTCAATTGATAAAAAATACCCCATCAAGTCATTATCACGGTTTGCAGACATCATTAGTCGATGCATTCAGGTGCGTCCATTTACACAATTATTCTTTTGTTTTGCATCCGCATCATCACACAGCTGCATTATTTGTTAAGGTTCAGATCTTGATCTAGTGCTCCGTCCATATTTTCTTCATATTTTCAAATTCCTCTATTTCCCATTAAATAGCAAAGATGTATCACCACGCCACCATTATGTAGATGCAATATTTTACTAGACTAAAATAAAAATAAAAAAGAAAAAGTTGAAATAAGTATAAGTATGTCCAATAGAAGATGCAATCATCTATGCTTCATGTTGTTCTGAGATCATATTCTTCACACTTTTTTGGCAGAGTGGACCAGAATTCAGGCCACTGATGTCTGAAGTGGTGCAAGACCTCAAGCTTGTAGTTGAAGAATCTAGGAATAGATCAATAGGTGAAGATCCTATGGGTCAAGCAAGTTCATTCAAAGATGAAGATGGCCAATGAGTGGAGCTTTGGAGTACCAATGAAAATCACAAAGATAGCCAATATATGGCTTCATCATGGTTTTCCAGTGCTAACAAATCCCTACTGCTTATGAAATCAAGTCGGCTAGCTGACCCTAGGTTGGGAATTTTAGGTCTTCTATAATTATCGTTTTGTTATGGTTTTCCAGTGCTAACATATATATCCCTACTTTGAAATCAAGTCAGCTAGCTGACCCTAGGTTTGGGGTTTTAGGCCTTAAACAATTATTCATCTTTGTAATATTGGCATCCTAAGACAGCGCCACCTATTTATATAATGTGCTGACACTCATTTGTTCAATTGTATCGATTCTCATTTTTTTTTAAAATCTGGTGGAACTGCAAACTTTCTTCAGAGAGCCGGAGTGAATGAGCACCACGTATGGCCCATCCATCAAAAGATGCCAATTCCGTCAACGACCACATGGTCTATTGGTACACGGGTCTCCGATAGAGTTTTTCACCAAGTGGTGAGAGTTCGATTCTCGGATGAGGGCACATTTCTGGAAGATGTGAGCGGTGGTTGTGTGCGGGTCGTCCTAGCGCCCACGTGCGCGGGCCCCGCCCTCACTTGCTCGACCGAGGTTTGTGCACGCCCCTGGTAGTCTAGCAGGGTCTACGGGCTGTCTGTTCCTCTTACAAAAAAAAAAAGACGCTAATTCCTCGTGAGGGTGTGTTTGGGAGGAAAGGTTTGGAAAGATTTTAGAGGTTTCATAAAAGAGTAAAGTTATTCATCCCGATTTTACAAACCCGAATTGAATCCCGAATGATGTGGCAACCCATGTGATGGGTTTTTCTCTCTCCTAATCAGCTCATTTCTCTCTCCTCATCAATTTATTTCTCTCATTTCAATGTAAAAAAAACAAAAGAGTTGATCCCATCTCCATCCCTCATCTCCATCTTCTTGCAAGCTCCTATCTCCATCCTCTTGTTCTCTATTTGCAGCTTCCTAGACCGAGCAGCGATCATCGTGGAGGAATTTAACAACATAAGCTTTGCTCCTCCACGATGATCGCTGCTCGGTCTAGGAAGCTGCAAATAGAGAATAAGAGGATGGAGATGGGACCAGCTCTTTTGTTTTTTTTTACATTGAAATGAGAAATAAATTGATGAGGAGAGAGAAATGAGCTGATTAGGAGAGAGAAAAACCCATCACATGGGTTGCCACATCATTCGGGGTTCAATTCGGGTTTGTAAAATTGGGATGAATAGCTTTACTCTTCATAAAATAAGGGTTCTTTGGACCCATGCTTGGTGAGAAAAAATGAAAAGGCAAACAAAATTTAAGAAGGTAAATGGGGGTTGAAAACCCCTCATTTCCTTCCATTCATCAGCCCATCAAAAATTACAAGTTATATAACAATGTGTATTATGTATTTTGAAAAAACCGTGTATTATGGTTTATTTAGATAAAACATTATGTATTTTGATGATTTTATGAAAATTATTTCTCATTTTATGGTTTATTTTATTATTATTTGTTATAATTGTTTGCTACAGTATTTTTTTTAATACATTAGTGGTTTTTTTTTTTAATTTTGATAAATTTTATGTAAGAATGGCAAAAGTCAAAACTAAAAATTTGGATTAGTTGTATAAAAACAAAAATAAAAATAATTTAAATGCCTATGCTTTTGTGTTTGAATTAAAATAAATATAAAATTATTTTGATAATAACTATACATAACCTTATTTTCCTTTATGGGGTGTTTGGATTGCGGAATAGGAATTAGAAGAGGGGGAATGAGAAGAAGGGAGGAGTGAGAGTGTGAATAGGGAGAAATGGGAGGATAATGATAAAGGTGTTTGGTTGGAGGGAAAGAGAGTTATGAATAGTAAAAAGTAAGAAAGAAATATAGTAAAATTACACTTTTGTCCTTTTATACAAATAGAATAACATTTTAGAAAGCAATGGTTTATATTCGATAGTAACTAATTAACATAATTATTAATAAATATTTGTAATATATTTAATTATTTATTTTAATTTATTGTTATTAAATATTACATCTAATTAATATAATTTAAGGAAAATTTTAATATATTAAATTATAAATAATTAGCATAATTTATTCTTTATTAATATTTATTAGTTCTTTAAATATTATTAATTTATTAATATTAATTAGCGCTTTAATAATTTATTAGTGCTTTTATATTTAATATTTATTAGCATAATTTATTATTATTAATAAATCACAAAGAAAATTTTAAAATAATAATAATAATGAAAACCAACTAATATTAATATGAATTAAAACACGGTTAATTTTTTTGATAAATCACTCAAGTTTGTCGGTATATCACTTTGCTCACTGAAATTTAGTTTGTTTCAAAGTGCTCACTAAAGTCACTAATCGTTTCACAAGCAGGTCACTTGTTGGATTAACCTTGTCGTTAGCTGACGTGGAGGCCATTAAAAGCCCAGTCAGCTAGCCAGATCCATGTCAGTTGTGCTGAGTGGCAACACACCTGGGATTATGTTGCCACGTAAGCCCTTCTCTTTAAAAAAATCCCTTGGCTCGCCTTCGTTTTCATCGCCCGAGCAGGAAAACGAGGAAGACGAAGACGGTGGCTCTCCGAGGAAGACAAAGACGGTGGCTCTCTGGAGCTAGTGAAGAGATCAGTGTCAAAGAAAAAGAGGAACTTGGGTGCTAAGAATGTCGGTGAGCTGGGAGATTCGCCGCGATGGGGAAGATGTTCCGGAATACTGTAAGTGAAACCCTAACCTTCGATTTGTTCCTATTATGCATTGCTAGCTTTTAGATGTTAGGGTTTAAGTTTGAACAAACTCATTTTACTGAGTTATGCACATCCCCCTCCCCCGCACACACAGAAACAATTTCGATTTCATTAGCTTTTAGATGTTAGGGTTTAAGATTACTGAATGGTTGTTCTTGTAAGATTACCGAGGTTTTTTTTTTTTTTTTTTTTTTTTTTTGGTAAATGAGTTAATGGATGTGTACTTTTTAAAACCAGTGAAATGAATGTGAAGACTGGTTTTTTTATTCCTTTGCGTAATGGGATTCGAGTTGCATATCCACTGAAATTGATATTGTGGAGATGATTTTGTTTTGTTTTTATTTTCCTTTTTATGTCTTTATCCTTTTGATTCTGGGTTCACTCATTTGCAACTTGTTCATAATGTTTACATTTACTGAGTTAAGTAAGTCAGGAATTTTGTTCTTATTATTTGCCATAGTATGCTTACTCATTGGCCAATATTTTTTCGTTCTATTTACTTGTTCGCTTAATTAACGCCAGTTTAATTTTTAATGAGTTTATTTGTATGAGTGTTTATGAATTTCTTTTAAGCTTGTTGTTAATCATTGCCATTGTATCTGTGTATATTATGTTTACTGATTTAATTTTTCATTCATTACTAACACAATATGATGCCATCTGTGTGATTTAATCTTTAATTGTACTATTTATTACCTTAGTACCATTGATTCTATGAGTTTAACAAAATCTCATTGGTGGCTTTAGAGCAACCTGAGCTACGAGTTAATGAGGCTGTTGAGCCCTAACACTTGTCCTCAAACCGTTCGGCCTCTAAATGAGTTTTTGGGATCCTCAATAGAGTCAATGGTTTATTTATTTTTTTTTTTCTGTTTACTTGTTGGCTTAATCAAAGTCAATTTAGTTTTTTATGAGTTTAATTTTGCTTCATGTTTAATGAAGTGTGATGAAGATCAGTTATGTTAATTAGTGCTAGTGCCATGCATTTTTGGAGTCTAAGTCAATTCATGTGACTTAATTGCCTTAGTATGATTAATTGTACCATTCATTACCTTAGTACCATATCATTGATTCTATGAGTTTAACAAAATCTCATTGGTGGCTTTAGAGCAACCTGAGCTACGAGTTAATGAGGCTGTTGAGCCCTAACACTTGTCCTCAAACCGTTCGGCCTCTAAATGATTTTTTGGGATCCTCAATAGAGTCAATGGTTTTTTTCCTGTTTACTTGTTGGCTTAATCAAAGTCAATTTAGTTTTTTATAAGTTTATTTGTATGAGTGTTTATGAATTTTTTATAAGCTTGTTGTTAATCATTGCCATTGTATCTGTGTATATTATGTTTACTGTTTTAATTTTTCATTCATTACTAACACAATACGATGCCATCTATGTGATTTAATTTTTAATTGTACCATTCAATATCTTAGTACCATATCATTGATTCTATGAGTTTAACAAAATCTCATTGGTGGCTTTAGAGCAACCTGAGCTACGAGTTAATGAGGCTTTTGAGCCCTAACACTTGTCCTCAAACCGTTCGGCCTCTAAATGAGTTTTTGGGATCCTCAATAGAGTCAATGGTTTATTTTTTTTTTTCCTGTTTACTTGTTGGCTTAATCAAAGTCAATTTAGTTTTTTATGAGTTTAATTTTGCTTCATGTTTAATGAAGTGTGATGAAGATTAGTTATGTTAATTAGTGCTAGTGTCATGCATTTTTGGAGTCTAAGTCAATTCATGTGACTTAATTGCCTTAGTATGATTAATTGTACCATTCATTACCTTAGTACCATATCATTGATTCTATGAGTTTAACAAAATCTCATTGGTGGCTTTAGAGCAACCTGAGCTACGAGTTAATGAGGCTGTTGAGCCCTAACACTTGTCCTCAAACCGTTCGGCCTCTAAATGATTTTTTGGGATCCTCAATAGAGTCAATGGTTTTTTTTTTGTAGCATATGCCTTCTGGTTCTGTACTTGTTTTAAGTCTGGCTTTCTTGAATCAAATTTCAGTACCCAATGCAGAACTATTCACAATACGTATGCATTGTTTTGTAAGTGGAGTACAAGAATTGGCAGGGTATGTAGATTACGTATGTGCAGATCAAATATCAAGGCTTGAATTACTCAGTATGGCTAGAGAATTTATGATGGAGGTGGAAGAGTGTCGTATATGGTATATGGCTGAAAACATTGCAAACAATGGCATGAAAGAGATTGTAACTGATCTAGATGCCTTAATAATGGCTAATTCAGTTGACTCTAGCAGAGAAATGTTTGTGTACATCAGTACTGCCAGAATGGGGAAGGGGCATGAACAAGGTACAGGAGGCAGTACTGACCATCAAAATAACTCACATGCAGTTAGGGCTGAAGACTCCCAGGAAAAGTCAGATGCTAATGAAGAAGTTGATTTGGAGGAAATTCTCATTGGAGGAACCAGTAAGGGGAAAAGAATGGAAGAAGAATTTGAGATAAATGACTCAGAGTATAGTTATGGTGGGGGGTCAGATGATGATGGCAGAAATGACTGTAGCATTTCACATGGCCTAGTACCAGTACAAGGACAAGCAAAACATGATGACTTTGATGGGGAAATATTCTCTGAGGATGGGGAATCTGATGAGTTACATTCATGCTCATCAACAGACAGTGAAGAAATGTTGTCTTCTAGACCAAAGTATTCTGAGTTTAATGAAGACATTAATATGGATGACCTTCAGCTTCAGATAGGCATGAAGTTTAGGGACTTTAATCAGTTCAAAACAGCTGTGGAAAACTATGGCATTAAAAACCGATATGTAATGAACTTTAGGCCAAATGATAGCACAAGATGCAAAGTCATATGCACAAGAGGGTGTCCTTTTTATTTGTGGGCTTCACTTATGAGTAGGGGTGTCAGTACAGTGCAAATCAAATCAGGAAACCTCAAACATGAATGTGCAAAGGGACACAAGAATAGACATGTCAATGCAATGTGGATAGCCAAAAAATACATGGAACAGTTCAGAGCAGACTCGTCTTGGAAATTAAGTGGAATAATGCAAGCTGTTAAATTAAACCAGAATGTTGAGATTAGCAGACTAACAGCCTTTAGGGCTAAATCCATTGCTTTGAAGTGAGTTTTTACAATTACTGTTCTTTCCTTGGTTTCTTTTAATTTGCAGCAAGCATGTGTGTATGGTTTTTGTACTAGTGCAACTAATGATATTCTCTTTGAATGACTGTGTGTTATTTTTGTCAAACAAGTGAAATAGATGGGGATGAAGCAACACAAATGGCTAGTTTGTATGATTATCGACTGGAGTTGATCAAAACTCACCCAGGATCAACTGTCAAGTTCAGATGTGATGATGGAATTTTTGAAGCCATGTATGTGTGTCTTGCACCACTCAGGGCTGGTTTCTTGTCTGGGTGTAGGAGGGTTATCTCAGTTGATGGATGCTTTCTTAAAGGGCTATATGGTGGCCAGCTTCTATCAGCTGTAGGTGTGGATCCAAACAACTGCAGTTACCCAATAGCTTGGGCTGTGTCAACAAAGAAAACATATACAATTGGTCCTGGTTCCTGCAGTTGTTAGGTGAAGATCTCAAAATTGAAAACAGCCAAGGTTGGGCCTTTGTCAGTGACAGGCAAAAGGTATGCAATAGTCTGATGGCTATGATGTGTCTCAGTTTATTTATCCAAACAACTGAATAATGGTTCTGTGTGATTTAATTTCCTGTATGTAATTCTGTGTCTGATAACTATGATGTGTCTTAATTAATTTATCCAAACAACTAAATAGTTGTTCTGTGTGATTTAATTTCCTGTATGCAATTCTGATGGCTATGATGTGTCTCAGTTTATTTATCCAAACAGCTGAATAATGGTTCTGTGTAAATTAATTTATGTTAGGCTGAATAGTTATTCTTTTGATTTAATTTTTCACTGACTTAATTGCTTTGCCTACATTTAATTGTTCTGACCTAAATTTTTTCCCTTTTACCTTGTTTTATATATGGGTGTTGGGTTATGGTGTGGCCATTAATTACAAAACTATAGGGTTTACTTAATGCAATTGAGGACTTATTTCCTAATAGTGAACACAGGTTCTGTGTGAGACATATTCACACTAATTTTAGGAAAAAATTCATGGGGAAAGGACTAAAGGACCAAATGTTTGTTTGTGCTAAATCAACCTACCCGGCTGCATTTGATAGGGCAATGAACATCCTTAAAGGAATGTCTGTAGGAGCCCACCAATATATGAAAAACATAGATCCCAAACATAGTTCAAATGTGATATTTTATTAAATAACCTATGTGAGGGTTTTAACAGTCATATACTTGAGGCCAGAACAAAGGGTATAGTAACTATGAATGAAATAATAAGAACCCAGTTGATGATTAGGATACAAAAAAGAAGGGATGCAATGAAGTATTGCACAACCCAACATTGTCCACGAATCCTTAAAAAATTGGAGATATTCAAAGAATTGAGTAAATTCTACACACCAATGTGGTCAGGGGGGGCTGCTTATCAGGTTACAGGCCCTGATGGGCAGTTTGTTGTCAATAAGGAAGAAGGGCTTTGTTCCTGCGGGCTTTGGCAGTTAACAGGAGTACCTTGTAGTCATGCAGTATCAGTTGTATATTACAACAATGACAGACCCGAAAACTATATCCATCCATGTTATAGTGTGGGCACATACCTAGCAATATATGGCCACACCTTAAACCCAACCCATGGCAGGATTCAATGGCCTAAGAGTGACCAAGGGCCCATGATACCACCTTTGGCAGTCAACAACAAAAAGGGCCGGAGGACAATGTTGAGGAGAAAAGAATTTGGTGAAGAAGTCAGAGGCTTCACAAATGGGAAGGTGAGCAAAAAAGGAGGCTATGTTAAATGTGGTCTGTGTGGTGAAAAAGGACACAATAAAAGGTTCATGCTAATCAGGTCAGTTTGTCATCTATATTAATTTAATCAAGGTCTGGAATTAAATTAATCTACATGGTTTACATCACCATTTGAATTTACAGGCTAACAGGGCAAGTGCAGATGGGAATCAAGATGGAGATTGCACAGTCCAGATGCCACACCAGTAATACATGTAAAGTTAATCTGATCAATTTATATTTAAGTTTTGTTTGCACTTCTAATATGGATTTAATTTAATCCCTTGTAGGGTGATGATGAAAGTGCAAATTCTCAGGGGCCTTTGTCACAGGTGAGGCATTACTAATAACTGTTTCAGATTTTCCTCCATCCATTGTTAGGTTTTACATAAATTGACCTCAAAGTTTACTGCAGTTGATTTCCACACCTGAAGTAACAATCCATGGTAGGACAATGACTGATGCTAACAACAAGGACAAGGGAAAAAAATTGGCCACTAAAGGATGCAAGCAGGTTGGAACCAAAGCTAGGACAAAGGTGCAATTGAATGAGAAGGGTACTGATGGAGGGCCTTCAAAAAAAAAAAAAACAGAGTATGGCTGCCATGAGGGAAGGGACAGAAGGGATGAAATGTTACAAGGAACAGAATGACAGTTTTTTTTTTTTTGTTGTCTTGGGTAATATATTAGGCCAAGATTTGTAATAGGCAGCACTTTACATAGTTGTTCTGTGTAATGCATTTTTTGAGCTGTGACATTTTGAACTATTACAAGGGATGTACTGTTACAGCTTATCTACTCATTTTTGTACTCAGACACATTTTGAACTATTTTCATGGATCACAGTTTGAATTCTTAGTATTGATCCATGAATACAGAGAATACTGCTTGTAAAAAACTTGTTATTCTGTCCAGCTATTATTGAACTATGTTCAGTTTCTTGTTATTCTGTCCAGCTGTGAAAATACAAGTTATTTTATCCAGTTCTTATTCATAAAACTTGTGGTATAATTTTAATGTTGTAATTGAACTATGTTCTTAAGTAATGTGAGTGTAACCAATGAATTTGAATGTGTTTAACTTGAATTGAACTATGTTCTCAGATAATGTTATAATTTCAATGTTGTAATTAATCTTATACTGTTTAATGAACTTAACTTAATTAAATTCTGCACGATAAATAATTATTGCAGGATTTTCACAGGTTTACTTTGATAAGAAATTAAGTCAACATGAGTGTCTAATAGGATTCAACTCAAATTCACAATGTCAATCTAAGAATTCAAAGTGAGTGAATGGTAAAAAAATCTTCATCCTCCAGTAACCTCAAAGTCCCCAATGGCAATTAATTTGAATTCAAAGAATTGTTAAAAAAAAACAACAAACAAATCTGAGAAATTATTTCTAGGGCTTTAAACTTTCTTCATTCTCTAGCAAGCTCATATGACTTAGTTGGCAGGTTTAGAGAGGTCTTGGCGGTGAAAAAGCATCCCAAATGTATCCACGACGGTCGCACACCATCAACCCACTCCACCACTCTCGTTCCATTCGAATGGATGAAGAAGATGAAGCTGACGTGGCAAATTACGATGACATGGCAAAGCCACTCAGCACAGCTGACATGGATCTGGCTAGCTGACTGGGCTTTTAATGGCCTCCACGTCAGCTAACGACAAGGTTAATCCAACGAGTGACCTGCTTGTGAAACGATTAGTGACTTTAGTGAGCACTTTGAAACAAACTAAATTTCAGTGAGCAAAGTGATATACCGCCAAACTTGAGTGATTTATCAAAAAAAATTTCATTACTAAAATTTATTTATTTTTACATTTAACAAGTCAAGTGAAAGCAAGTAACATTGCTAAGGAAGGGCATTATAGTCTTTAATTGCTAAGGAGACCCAATCCTTTCAAATTTAAAAAAAGTGGGAAACACCTTGCTAAAGAGACCCAATCCTCTAAAAAATTACTGTGCACTCCTAATCCGAATACCAAACATGGGAGTGGGATGCTGGGAGACTTGGGATTCCCACTCCCAAGGCATCACTCCATGATCCAAACATAACACCTTACTTCCAAACTATGTATCCTTTACCTTCCTTTCACCCCAAAGATTCAACCCTTCTCTTCCGTTCTCTTCCCTCCCTTTCAACTATTTTATAAACCCACCCCTCACTTCATCCAAGCAAACCCTAAGAAACCCATAATTGTCTATCAGTTACAACAGCAATGATTATTATCAGACTAGTGTTGGAGAGGGTATGACTTTCTCAGAAATGTTTGTTTAATTGTTCATCAGTAGAATTCATACAATTATCACCCTCAATATCACACCAATCTGCATACCGGGTACATGGGAAGGACCTCTGCGCTTAATATCAACCTCATAATCCGTTAACTGATTTCGCTTTCTTAAGAGAGAATAAACCAGCATATTTTTGTGAAATGCAGTTTAAAGCGTACAAACACGATTATCATAATACCAAATATTAAAGGGAAACAGAAACTCAATTCAGGTTCAAACAAAAAAAAGTCAACAAGGAAATACAGAAACAAAATATAAGAATATAATAAATTCAGGTCATTTTCCCCTTTCAATCTTCAAAACGCAGACCACAGCTACACCACAAAATGGGAAAAGAAGGCCAAGGCACTTTTCCCCCGGGAAACTAATCATCACCGAAGGTAGTCTTCTTACCTATAGGTAAAAGTATTACACAAAGTAAGAAATAATTCAGATTAAGGGTTTTTGTTAGATTTTTTAGGATAAAAATATTAGTGGTCAAACCTGTGCTCTTCAGAGGTGTCCCCCCACGTCCACCACGCCCACCACCACCACGCCCTCCTCGGCCACCGCCAAATCTTCCACCACCACCACCACCACCACGACGCCCACCAAATCTTCCTCCGCTATCTCTACCTCCAAATCTTCCACCGCTATCTCTACCTCCAAATCTTCCACCGCTGCCTCTACCTCCACTCCATCCCCCGCCATCACGGTTATCATCCTTTGGTTTGGCAGCTTCAACGATTAATGAGTGGCCACTCAGATCAGAACCATTGAGCTCTAACGCAGCTTCAAAGGCATCTTTGTCGGAAAAGTCCATGTATGCAATCCTTCATCACAAGCACAGACAGCATTCAAAGTGGAAGTCAGAAAAAGAAATTAGAAAAAATTGGAACAACCTACAACTTAAGAATAATATTAGGGGAAAACCACTGGAATCAGATAGTAATATGCCAAATCCCCATATAGCCAACGAACATTGACCATTTCTCCTTCAACCAGTGACATTAGTGCGCTATACTTGAGGAAACAAGCCTCAGTTATCTTTTAAGAGAAAACAGGGAACCTACTGAGCACTTGCAATGGCTGTTGTGCACTACAAACACAGCCTCTACAATATCAAACAGGCTATTCAGGGATGTTATGATTGCCAGGTTAAGTGAAGATCTCAATCGTATAATTCTGTGCTGAAATTCCCTAAAGATATGTTGCGCCCAAAGTATTATCACTCACTGAATCCACTAATATGTGGCAACCAGAAATAATAAATGGTGAGTACAGTAATATAATGACAAACAACGCTATTAAACACATTTTTGAAAAGCATCAAATTAAGGACCTACAAAATCAGATCACAAAATATACTGCATGCAATACTATTCTGTAATCAAAATATAGGTACCCCAATAATGCATAGTATTGTAAAATGAATAGTATAAAAAATATGTAGAAAAAATAGAAAATTATTGTATAAAAAATTAAAATATGTAGATGATGAGCCAAATGGTGGTCATTCCTAGAAGCAGTAATTGGAGGACAAATTCAACATCAAGTCTCTTACTAAAAGGAATATGACCTAAACTCAAAATATCGCATGTGGGTAAAACAGGAGAGAAAGGCAGCCTCTTTAAGAGAATAAAAAACAAAAAAAAAATTCAGAATCAACTAACCCCTTTGGGTAACCAGATTCGTAATCTTTGGGTATTGAAACACGGCTGATATCTCCACATGACCCAAAATGTTCTTCGAGGGAGCTTCTGATCTGTAATTTTGACAAAACTGCTTAGACCACAAATTAAAAAACACGATCAAAAGGCATGCACATAAAATGAAAGTACCTGGTCTTCCTCAAGATTCTTATCAAAACCTTTTACAAAAATAGTATTAGATTGACCTCTCCCACCCTTCTGGAAAGATTTGTTCTCATTACTACAATTTGAAAAGACCAAAACATCAGTTGCTTGGTTTGTCAAATAAAATACAACACAGGCCAATTCACAACAACAAAAATATTGAGGAAAATTTTAGTTGGAAAAAATTTGATGTCATATGAAATCCAACAGGCTCAGAAAAAAATCACAAATAATTGGCAGTAATTACTAAGCCTACTAATATTAAATAACAAATATATTCTACAATGAACAAGTGGGCAGCCATTCGGAATAGGAACTGGCATAAAGTTAAGCCCTTGTCATGCTGCATTATCAATAACAAATAAGACCAAGAAAGACCATTACCCACTGGCTGGTGTATAAGAACCTCTTTCACGGGCAAGATCAAGTCTCACGGCACGACCCAACAATTCCTGATCATTCAATTCAAGTGCCTGGCAATATAGGACAAGCAAAAGGAATCATTTCACACAACAAAGATTCAAAGCAAAACCACAACTGATGGCACATTGAGTAACAATTCAATCAAAGGAACTGAAGTCCATCAGCCTTACAGCCACACTGTTCATTACCTTCTGAGCATCCTCTGCAGAAGCAAAATCGACATGGCCAAAACCCCTTGATCGACCATCGTCACCTGTCGCCAATCTGACAGCAACTACTTCTCCAGCTTCTTTGAAAAAATCATATCTGCAATGAAAAGAGGTTGAACATATGACAAGTTGCAAATCAAGTCCAAAAAAATCAATAAACTCCAGAGAAACTCATACACTTCATCCTGCCCAGCATTAAATGACAAATTTCCCACAAAAAGCGTGCAAGTTCCAGAGACTTGACTTTGATTACTTGCAGGGGTTTTAGGGCTATTAAGAAATAAAAATTAAATAAGAATATAGCAGAAGGCATTGCAGTGTAAAACAAGCATAAAAGGAGAAATCATAAAAATATAACAATCAAAAGTACCGCTTTCTTTGAAACATCTACCATCTCCACATCTGTGTCCTGCATATTAACAGAGTCCAATAAACACAAGATAGAAAGCACAAGGAGAAGCATAGTTCAAAAAGACCCACCAGTAATAGAGATACATATTATAAAATTAACAAAATTGTTTGCCTTCAACTATTGACCAAACAGACAAAAAGGATACGAAGAGAACATTCTAGTTTTTCTTTAGCTATTAACAACAGTCATCATCGCCGCAAAGGCTTCAAAAAACAATAAAATTATGGAAACATAGAAATAAACTTAGAATACATAACCTAAAAGAAATAAATGAAATAAGAAGACAGCTATAGATTAAAGTTAATATGTACATCTATCGACAATGCATGCATTGAAAAATAACTGTTATCATTTTTTTTTTAACTTAGCAAGTTAACCAAGATGTAAAAAGTATAAAGTAAGAATGCAAGTTAGTTACAATCATTCAACTATTTTGGAGAGAATGGCACAAGAGACATTAACAGCACAACTCAGGCATCTCAATTTTAAAACAGAAATTAAAATTGAAATTAGATCATGTTAATAATCCCCACGTACTGTACAATAATATTTATTGAAGAAAACATTCCCATGAAGACAAAGCAGAATGAAGCAATGTTCCTTGTATATATATCCACAGAAAATTTGCATATCAACAAAATGATATATATAACTCTATAGATATGCTATGATTAAGTATGATAAAGTTGGGACATCACATGTTCCCCAAGTTATATTTCTGTGTTTCTACTGCTACAAATTAATTCTTAACCTTTGCAATGTTTTAAATACTGATTTCAATTAAGTATTACACAATCCATATTTTTCTCCCTTTTGTACTCGAATCTCAATCTTCTATAATGTCCCCTTGAAAATATCAAATTGTTTCTTTCTTTGTAACTTTGTATATTGATCTTTATCCTTCTAATCCTTTCTACATTAACTTCTATGAATTTTCATGATTTTAAAAATTCTATTTTAATTTAATTTAAATTCCAACATGGTTACAATCTTGTGTTAAATCCTTTTTACAATATAATTAGCACTTGCAAAAACAATATGATTTAGGTGAATATATGCACGCACATGTACATACCCATATAGATACTCTGATATTTAGATATCAGTCTCCTAGCAACACTGGAGTGAATGTATCATTAGGTATGTGCTCATAATACCTTCAATATTTCTAGACTGAAATGCACAGGGATAAGAGTTCTTGATGTTCTTGCTTTGAGCATGGCACACAGTTTAAATGCTTGTTTTGTTCTACTTTAAAATCAAGAATACCTTCTTTGGAGTTTTTGTTGGTTGTTCATCTTCACTATCTTCATCTTCACTATCCTCATCTTCATCCGAATCAGATTCTTTGGCAGCCTAACAAACACCAGACAAATGATCCAACCATAATCAATAAAAGTATGCCTATGCATGCACAAGAAATGGACAGACTCCAAAAGCCGAGGTTAAATTCTTTTGGGATGGCAATTGATTATTATATTTTACCTTGATACTTTTGGTTTGTGCAGACTCTTCATCAGAACTATCATCAGTCTCGCTCTCACTGCTTTCTTTTTTTGAAGTTTTAGCATTTGCCTTCCCGACAGTTGCAACTGCACCCTATGTCACACATCAAAAGAAATTAAGTAAGAAAAATGTAAAAACTAGTCACCTAAGATTCAACACCTCAAAAAACTAACTTTCAATTTCTTTTCTTTTGGCTCTTCATCACTCTCATCAGAACTATCCTCAGAACTTTCAGATTTTGCAGTAGACTTATCCTGCAATTCCACATAATACAATATTGAATAAAAACACAAATTCAAAAGAAAAAAAACAAACAGGCAAAGAGAAGACACTGTTGTACTTCCTAGTAGAATAACAGCATGGTAAACAAAAATCATAAATGCTGCAAACTACAGAAAAATGAGATCTAGGCCATCAACTTCTGAAACTGTCCCACACAGACATTTGGACCGTCTCAAGCACATGAATCACCATATCACAAGAGGAAAACCCAAAAAGAGCAAGAATGTCAGTGTCAACACACTGACCTTAAATTGGAATACAAGGGATTTGATCAAAATGAATCATTCAAATGTCACAACTAGTTTTTGCATCTTACCAGAGAGTCACTAATTATGTACTTACCACAGACAACATATGCTACTAACCTAAAATTATGGCCAGATTTATGGAACACACATGCTTGACACCTCACTCTAACAGGACTCCAACACTACCAACCTTAAACATGCACTCCCAAGATCACACAAAAATTATCAGCAACATGTAATTTCTCAATGTTGAATGATTATTTCAAGAAAAATCTTGCACACCATCTGAATTGAATGGTGCACAAAACAAATTATAAAAAAATAATAAAAAAATTACTATTAACAAACAACAATGCTAAATATGAAAGTCTCAAGTACCAATCTGGGGTGTTTCTTATCTGCTACTTGTTGCTTTGTCACAGAAACTGTTGATTTTGCAGTTGGCGGCTGCATGATGTAAAAAACAAAAATAAGATGTTTGTAGACAAGAATCAAAGAAATGGCAAACTAAGGGCACAACATGACAACAGCCCATTGTCATCAATTACAGAGTCAGACTCATCACTGAGCCATTCCTAGATTATTATTCTTAAACCATTAATTTAGGTGAATTTTGCAGATGATGAGATCCTCTTGCTTGGCTAGACACTTATGTGAGATTTGCCTATTTGATTGAGAAGTGTTCTGCATTGAGTGATATAAGCAACCAAAAAGCAAAACACAATGCATATCCATTCATTGATGATTTCATGTAGCCATCCACCAAACCAACAAAAACAATACAATATTATTTTAAAGTTCAAAAATAAAAACAAATAAACCTACAATAACCCGAACTAATAATGAATCAATTATGTTCTGCTGTACCAGCATCAGGTAATTTCCAGAGAAAAATACAGGCAGTAGCCAGATATAAGAAAGAAAAAAACACATGAACAAGTCAAGTGCAAAATTTTTTGATCAAGTACCTCATCATCGTCAGAACCATCCTCACTGCTATCACTTGAAGCAGGTTTCTTCTGCTGAACAGGAGCAGAGGGCTTCTTCACAGAAGCAGCTACCTGGTGCGCAAGCAAATTTTCAGATAATCTAAAGAGAAAAAGTCACACTAGTCCCTTCAATAAGCAACAGAAAACATGCAGCTTACAGCCTCTTCATCCGAAGAACTCTCAGAATCAGCACTGTCACTCGAGTCTTCTTTCTTTGAAGCTGAAACAGCTTTACCATTTTTTGCTGGAGCAGCTGTTTGCTTTTTTGCTGCAGGAACCTTCCACACAATATTCAGGATTAGTGCATAGCTTAACAAACTGAAAAGACAATAAAGTAAGAATTGACAAAACAGAGCACTCACTGGCTCCTCATCTGAATCACTACCATCTGAATCACTGTCGCTTGGTTCCTGCTTCTTAGAAATCACAGTTGCTCCATTCTTAGCTGCAGCTGTTGGCTTCTTGGATGCAGCAGCAACCCGAGCTTCAGTTTCCTGTGGAAAAACATCCAGTAAGGATTTTGAAAACAGATTCAAAACCTCAGAAAAGCAATACACACAAATGCTAGCATATCACAAGTCTTCCAATTCGCAGTTAAGTAACTTAAAATAATGTAATGGATGCAAGGCTTACTTCTTCCGACTCCGACTCTGAATCACCGTCAGAACTGCTCTCTTTCTTTGCATTCTTGGCATTCTTGGCAGAAACAGCAGCTGAACCATTCTTTGTCACAGAGTTTCCAGGTTTCTTTGCAGGAATCTTAGCCTTTTCAGCAGGTTCCTAAATTCATTTGATGTGTTGTAAAAAACTATAGTGAAACCCAAAGAAGGATCATCATGTAACCATATCAATAAGATACTGCAACATGCAACATGACATTACCTCATCAGAAGATGACTCATCACTACTTGACCCCGGAGCTGGTGACTTCACTATCTTTGCACTCTTTTTTTGAGGCACAATAACCTGTGATTAAATTATCAAATAATAACTTTAGTAGGCGTGCAGCTCTTACTTGAATAGTATCCAAGCAAGAATAAATAATTCATCTTATATAACAAAGAAGATAATTGGCCTGAAACAAAAATCAGAACATATGTTAACCTTTATCTAACATCTGCTTTTCCCAAAAAACAAAAAATAATTTTAAAACATAATAACATGATTGAATTGGAAAAAATCAATACAACAAACAAAAGTTGGTAATAACAATATCAGAAACAGCACCGATTAAATAATTCATTGAAGAGACAATATGATCACCCAATTAGTAGTCTCTGTGTTGTTAAGTAGGCAGTTAATTAAGTGTGAAGCCGTACCTCTTCTTCCGAGTCCGAAGAGTTAGTGTCATCAGAACTACTGGTTTCAGATTTCTTTTTTGGCGGCGGGGCATTCATTGCCTTCTTTGGTTTACCATTGTTTTTACCTTTTGGAACCTCTTCTATATCTTTCTTCTGTTTCTTGGCATTCACTGGCTTTTCAATAACCTCTTCTGCATTCCTCTTACCTGCTCCAGAACGTAAATCCAACCCTTGAGACAAATTCACTAAATAAAGCCATATAAGCAAAATTCCACTTCTTGATTGATTATACTATGGAAAGGATTCCCTTGGAGATATACTTAAGGAGAAATACACATACACATACACACCCTTTTTCAATGTAGTCGAGGGAGGGGTGGAAACAGCAGGAACAGCAACCTGGAACCAAATCAAATATACATGCTTTTTCAAGATGTTGCACGCGAACAAATGTACAGAAGAAAACATTTGTCAATACCTTGCTATTAGCTTTCTTACTAGACTTCCCCATTATAGTAATATCAGTGAGATAACCTCTGCAAGAGAACTATCAAAAGATCAAGATAATAATAATGTGTGTGTGTGTGTGTGTAAACAATACTTCAGGAAAAGATAATAACATGAACACAAAAGAAAGTACAAGTGAAGAAAATAAACAATATCGATTTCCAAGAAGAAAAGAACCCTATGAATTTCAACAGACCATTAAATACACAAACGCGAGTAAACACACTAGAAAAAAAAAACAGACATGATTTCCAAGAAGAAAAGAACCCTATGAATTTCAAAAGAACATTAAATACACAAAAGCGAGCAAACACTCACAGACATGAAATCCAAGCATCCAAAAACCCGTCATACAACAATGATAAAAACCCTTTGATCCAAAAAACCAAAACAAATAGGGTTTCCAATTTCCATCAAATTTCCACAACATATAACCAAATAAACATACGTACAAAAAAAAGAAAAAGGAAAAAGGAAACTTGGTCTAAGAACAAAACCAACGAAAAAGAATACACCCAACAAACAAACACTCCAAAAAGCCTCAGAAAATAGGGCATTAAATCATCCAAGAACCACAAAAACACATAACAAACCCTTAATCTTACCAACAAAAGAGCCAGGAATCGGAGAAAGGAAAGGGAGAGAGACTCACCGTCGAAGAAGGGGGCGGCTCTAGGGCACGAGAGAAGCTAGAGCAAGAGAAGAGGGTTTAGAAATGAATACCCTCGAGCTTCCTTTTATAGGCACGTCACTCCGTGAACTAGGGTTTAGGGTTTTCTCTCCGTCGTTGGATCGACACATCCGATGGTGATTAGATGGGCTCGACGCATGTGAAATAATAAGTCCTTTGTGTGTGCGGTTGAGTCGCATCACCTTAGTTGGTTACCATTATATTAAGATAATGGAAACTTTATATTTATACATGTATGTATTCATAAAAAAATTATATTTACATGTAAGTGACTAATAATATAATTATACATAAATTTCATATAGCCACGCAATTTTTAATAATACAAGTGCATATCAATTTTATTTTAGAAAAATAAATACAAATATATTATTTATAATTGTATATAATTTTTAATGTTTTAATTTTTAAATAATATATATATTGGAATGAGATCATTATTAAGAAAGACTCATTTAACCACTTGAGATATTTGCGTGTCTTTTTGTTTACATATAAAACAAATCATTTTGATAATACTTCCGAATGGAACTGCAACAAACATCAAAATCCAATCACATGAAAATGTGTCTACAGGTGATTTTATGCGTGAAAAGTTTTGAAGAATATAATAGTATTTTATATAAGATTTTTTTTTTTTTTTTAACCAACAAAAAGAAAAATGCAGCTCATTAGTGAAGTTCTCAAGAGTAACAATTGCCAGAAGAATTCTCATCAAGTGAAGAGCCAATTTTTTTTTTTTTACAAAGACATTAACTGTAAAAGTGTGTGCATACTAAGATTGATCGTCCACACCAATACGTCCTCATCAAATGGTATGAAGTTTGGATTACAAACTAAAACCCACAAATAAAGATCCATTAGCACCGTTACATCAAAATTACATCAAAAGAGAACTTGAATCTCCCATTCCAAAGCCTTTTGCAGTAGAACCAATGCTTAGTACTAATGCTACTAAGCTGTGAACACTTTGATGGAGCCAATTCCTTTAATCAATCACCTTGAAAAAACAAAAGGAGCTCTGAATACAGTGAAAAAGTTCCGGACTTCCTTTCCAAATCTCATCTTTCTTCTCACAAGGAAATTAAAGATAAATCATCAAACTCTTGCAAAGAGTTGCTGGACTTATCATTCAAGCTGCTCTTGATCTCAATCCAACTCTTGCCTGGACCTTTCTTTGCTCTCATTCTCTTCATTAACTTTCTAATCTCCAGAGCTTCATCCCATCTACCAACCTTCTTGTATACATTAGCAAGTAGAACATAGCTCAAATGATAGCTTGGTTCCAACTCTATCATCTTCTTCGCTGCACGCTCCCCCACCATTGAATCTGAATGTGTGGCGCATGCACCGAGTAATGCCGCCCAGAGTGAAGGATCATTGCTATATTCAGAGTTGTTTATCAAGTCCTCGGCTTCTTCAAGCAGGCCTACCCTGCTCAACAGATCCACCATGCAGTTACAATGCTCAATCCCTGTTCTAATGCTGTAGTCTTCAGTCATTGATCTGAAGTACTTCCTTCCTTCATCTACCAGGCCAGCATGACTGCATGCAAAGAGCACAGCAACGAAACTGATATAATCTGGAGTGATGCCTTCCTGAACCATCTCATCGAACATTTTGGCAGCTTCAACTCCATGGCCATTCTGAGCAAAGCCACAGATCATGGCATTCCAGGAAATCAGGCTCCGAGCAGAGATTTTAATGAAAACTCTTCGCGCACAATCTATAAGACCACATTTGGCGTAGAAATCTACCAGTGCTGATTCCACTACTACATCTCCATGTCTTCCTAACCTGAGATACTGGCAATGGACTTCCTTTCCTTTTCTAACAGCAGCCAAGCCAGCACAAGCACGAAGCAAAGTGCCAAAGCTGTAGCAATCTCCTTCCCAGTTCATCTCTCGGAATAGAGAGATGACGGCATTAAAGTTACCACTTTGACAATACCCTCCGAGCAATGCACACCATGAGACAGCATTCTTAGTGGTCATACGATCAAACACCCCTCGGGAGTCACAAATGAGACCACATTTAGCATACATGTCAACTGTGCTGCTCTCGACCACTACATTACCCTGAAGCCCGCTGGTAATCACCTTGGCATGCACCTGCTTCCCTTGCCTTGCTCTGCCGAGATTACCCAACGCCGCCAGTATGGTACCAAAAGTGAATTCATCTGGAAACAGGCCAACATTCTTCCGCATCATGGAGTAAAAGCAACCCAATGCTTCCTCAAACCTATCATTCCTTGTAAATGTTGAGATCATCGAAGTCCAGCAAATTGCATCTGGTGCAAGCATTTCAGAGAACACATGATGTGCATCTTTCAATGCGAACTGCCTGCCATACATATCAACAAGAGCACTAGAAATCACGTGATTTGATCCAAACCCATGAACCAGTACCATTCCATGGAAGCATCTACCAGTCCTCACATCCCCAAGATCAGAACAAGCCTTAATGACAGCAGATAAAGTGAAACCATTTGGCTCCACTCCAAAGTCTACCATTTCTGTAAACATCTGCAGAGATTTGGCGGGTTCACCGACCCGGACATAACCAGAGACCACAGAGGTCCAAGAGATGACATCTCTAACAGGCAATGTATCAAACACAAGGCGAGTAGTGGAGAAATCAGGACAGAGCTTGAAATACAAGGCGAGCAAGCTATTTCCAACAAAGCGGTTGGTGTCAAGGCCAGACTTGATGATGTGGGAATGGAGTTGGAGGCCATGGAAGAAGGAGAAGGATTTGGTGCAGATCTGGAGGAGAGATGCATAAAAGGCAGGTTTCTTCAGTCCCTGGTGCCGGAACTCAGTTGAGTTGAGGAGGACAAACGCTTCGAAGAGTGAAAAGGGAAGATTTTTCTTGCAGCCAAGTGAATCCAAGCACACTTTAGAAGTGCTCCAGATGTCTCTGATCATAACATCATCTCCTGAACAGCATAGCAAGTATCAGAATTAGTTTATAGAAACACAGAAACCTCATTTATCAATTCGCATGTCGCACTTAGGAAATTAAATGATTTGAATCAAGATAAACAGCAAATTCTGTTCATATATGCACAAGATTGACTAACTGTAAAAACCAACAGAATGAAAGTGGAAGAAAAGAGAACTTTCTCTATTCATAAAACTCCTTATAAAAGAACTCATTTTCTGCTTTAGAATCCATCAGAACCTAACAAACTATAACCTATAAATCAAAATCTTAAAAAACTAATCTTGACCAAGTGATTATTTAACAAAATTTACAAACAAACTATATTGTTAATCATAGCTGTTTACCATACTTCACACTAACAAAACCGTCAAGTTATCAAAATAATCAAGCCTCTAAATGAATTTCTCATTCCAGTAAGAACATGGTTCATTGAGATGAACTCACTACAAAGAAAATTTCAAAAGTAAACATTAACTACCAGTATAATGAACAAGAAATCATTTTGCAACACAAAAAGGAAAAGACATCATCACCAACATCAAGCACAGTAAAAACGAAGAAATTTCCAAAACAAAAAACAATCAATCAATTTCACGAAGAAAAGAACCATACAAATGTCAAGAACGCATCAAGCTATTGCCAAAAGAAAATCTCAAATAGCATAAAGCTATCAGCCACACCCCAATCACAACAAAAACCCTTTTATCCAAGCAATCCGCCATTACATTTACAGAAAACATGCATTGAAATGGAGAAAAACACAGAAACCATGTAATTAAAGCACTCAGAATTAAAACACAAAATACAAAAATAATGGAGCAGGAGAGAAATTAAAAAAAAAAAAAAAAAAATCGAGATCAAAAGTCCTAAAGGAAGACCCACCGTCAAGCAAGAGCCGGCGAAGACGAGAGGAGAACAAGGAAAGCTCAGAAAATCGAGATCAAAAGTCCAAAGAAAGCTTGGGAATCCATCCTCATTGTTTCAGAGAGGTCCTACGTTGCTTTAAAAACCATTAAAAAAAACATAATTATGTATATATAAAGCATTTAAAATTAAGTTACATTCATACGGTCATACCGTAAAAAAATAAAGGCTTTTGAATAATACGTCAGTATTTGATTTTACTCTATGTATACTAAATTACATATACACCCCTCTACTCTATGTATACTATATATTACAAATTATATAAATATTAATTTTTTATAATTATAAAATTATAATCTTATTTAAATTCCCAAACTATCTGTAATTTTAATTTTGATTTAAATATAATGAATAAAAATTATTTAATTTTTATTTAGCTTTACCAAAAGATGCATGCAATTAGACAGAATTTCATTGATATGCAAGAAAAAAAAACTCTTTTTTTTTATTTTAGTTATGATGAATATTTGTAAATATTTATGTTCCATAGGGGCGTATATGTAAATGTGGCTTAATGTAAATAAATATTACAGTTGTTTTGTTTCCACCATAGTATACAGGTGAATTTGCATGAAATTATACGCAGGTGAATTTAATAAAATCCAAGCCAATCCCATTAATGACAACATTGTAGAGACCCAAAAATCCCACTCATCAACTCATACGTTGCACAAAGGCCAGGATTTTCAACATTTATAAACAACCTATTACATTCATATATGCACAAGAATGGCTAAGAAAACTTATGTTTTAGCTGTCTACATTCGACTAAAGAATGCAAGATTTTGATTTCAAAAAGGATTAAGACATGGAGATTAAATAACAATCATATACCCAAGAATATTATATATATATATATATATATATATATATATATATATATATATATATATATCATTTAACATCTGCTGCTCATGCCAACAAGCAGCAGATCTTATGGCATTTGAAAATTTAGTCCTGATGAAGCTCTGGTGCTGGAGGGGCGAATCTCACATTTGCAGGCTGGGCCACAACAACATTATCATCAGCAAATAGAGATTTGATGAAAGAAGGGGTCTTCAACGGTCGACGGCCTGTCATCCTTGGATAGACATCTTCAAGGTAATAGTAAGCATGACCAGCGATCATACCCTAATATCAGGGGTACAAATTTGGGTAAGTGATTGTTTCCAATATTCAGTAAAATAACGTAAGACACAGACAAGAGAATCTGCTAGGAATGAGAAATAGATCCTTATATATATAACAAAAAAATATGTCTTCCTTTTCTCTTTAAGAAAAAAATTCAGAAATGTCCAAGTTCCATACCAGAATATCCACCCATGTACTAGTGCCCATGAGAAAAGAGAAGCCCAGAAGAACCTGCATTGAGGGAAGATGCAAGAACAAAATGAGAGAAGAATGTGTGAAGGTACTTTCATCAATGAAAATATGATCAGTGAAACACAAAACTAAAACTAAAACTAAACAACTTCAATGAAACAGTGCAAAAATCATAAATGACTTCAAACAGGATTGAAATCCATTATGTTAATCAACAATTATGTAAGCTTCACATGCAGGTACTTGTAATCCTAGAAACCCTGATGCCTCCCCAGGTCACTTTGTGAATTGATTTGTTATAACAGTTATAAAAAAGCATATCAAAGTGAGTAATACAGTGCAACCCTTTTATATGATTTGATGATTTAATATACCAGAAGCATTAGAGAACACGAGCAGAATCACAAATAGCAATTTACATCAACAATTGATTAAAGAATAAATTTAAAAAATACATAGCATATCTAGGTTTGGACATAATCAAGCTCTAGCTCACAATGTAGCGAGGACTAAAATGTAGCATGAACAACAAAATCATGCTAAAGGTCATGAAGTAAAATTGCCCAAGCACTTACCCAAGGTAGATAAGCAGCTGTAAAAGTAAATAAGCCCAAGAAGCTCATGTGAATATAAGGGTTGTGCTTGCTCCATACATAAACCTACAGAAACAAACATTTCATAAGCTAGCTGCTGGATATTAACATCTACAGCAAGAATAATTAACATCAATAACTTTAATGAAGTCCAGATTCAACTAAAGTAAATGAAGGGAAAAAAGGACTGAAACCAGTTAGGGACTCACCAACATGAAAGTCAGTGAGTTGCTGAGGAAAAGTATTGCTGCAAAGTTTTGAGACACATACGGTATCATCCCACCAATGAGAACAATTCCAGTTAAAACAGTAGCACCAAATAAAAGCATGTAAAAGAAATCTGCGGTTCGCCCCCTGAATGAGTTTTCCTCAAGCAATTTACAGTACCGAGCAAGGAAAAACATGTGGAAAAGGAAGTCCAAATCTGTTGGTTCAAGGAAATAGAAATAATTAATTAGAACATAAGATAAAAGAAATCATAGAAGGCCCACCCTAAACAAATTTAATATTCAACTAACTCCAGCTAGCAAACTCAACTAGTAGCAGAATGGTACATTAGCATTAAAAGAAGTCATTAAGCGCTTATAGCTGTAAAAATTCCCACTACATTAATTGGTAAAAGATTAATATCCAAATTCAATGCATGAGAAAAAGAAATAGCAATCAACAAACAACAAAATTTACAATCTCCAACATACACAGGCATTTTATACAACACATGCCTCTGAACACTTATCCTTTTACACTTAAGGTCATAAAATTTTGATTTTAAAGGATCATAGGGTAAGAGATAAAAAAAAATTACAACATGTGAATTTTATGCTATTTAGAAATAACAATAAAAAATTTTAAGGACCAATTTATGTAGACAATCCAGATTATATGCATCAATAGTTTTTGAAACACCTGGATGGCTAGGTGGATCATGCGGTAAATGTTCAAAGAAAAGTACCCAATAAAGAGAAGAAAATAATAAGAGATTTTTTAATGTTCTTTTGTTAAACTTTTGATCATTAACAAACAACAGACAATTATATTCGTATCCCAAGCTAACTGTAAAATGAAGCAGAATATCTTCAGAAATAGGAAAGATATGTTCGCAAACAAACATCAGAGATCACAATTAACGGAACAATGAAGTTCTGAGCCCTTATCACCATCATCTGAAACCTACCAAATTTTTCTGAAGGATAATCACAAAAATTATGGCGCATAAAGCATAATCACAGAAGGATATCCAGCTTTACCAATTTTTCTGAAGTAAAAGAAGTTAGTTATGAGGCGCCAAATCTCATAATGCTGGAGTACAAGCTTCGGGTTCAGATACAAATGGTATGGAGTAATAATCTGCGAAAAAACCAAGAGATGAATCAACACCTTAAAACCCAAATGCTAATAAAACAATGCAAATTGGATAAAAAGGGTATACATTTTTGTAATCTGCACCCAAAATTCACAAATTGGATATAAAAAACACAGGTATCATACACAATAGTCCAAATTTAGAACCCCAATCTATCAAAAATAAAAAATAAAAGGCCGAATTTTGAAATTAACAAGGTATGCAAAAACATATAAAAACTCAATAAAACATTTCAAATTGTTCACAAAGTCACATAATCCATCGACAAAGAACAGAATGGAGAGGAGAAAGGACCTCGAGAGAACAACCGACGGAGGTGATGACGGCGGCAGTGAGATACGACCGCGTAATCACTGGCATCTGCTTGTACCACTCTTCCACGGCCTGGGCCATCCTCCGTGCCAATTATCTCCGCAAGAAACCCTAACCCTATCCCAAATTCAGAATCGAGCGAGCGAAATCGAAGGTTTTGATTTCTAGGGCACAAGCTTGGAGCTTGCGAGGAGGACGATGAGGACGAGAAGAGCTTCGAATGGTGTGATTTGACACGTGGCCTCGAGCTAAATAGTGGTAGCATTAAGGCCAATGTGAACCAATTAAATAGTGACGCGTGGCTCACAGTGCTCGTTGAGGCCCACGTCATAACGACGTGTTAAGGGCCATTCGTTGTCTGACACGTGTCTTAGATGGACAGCTCTCTCATAGACTCATGCGCTTTGGAGAAAATTATTATGAGATTATCTTTTAGGGGCCGTTTGGTTTGCGTTAATGATATATTACCACGTAATAAGATTACCGTGGTAATAAAATCAGGAATATTATATGCCTAGGAATGTTGTGGTAATTTATGATAACCATGTTTGGTTGGAAATTCATATTAAATGGTAATCAACTTGGTAATGTTCTAAATTTTCCAAAATACCCTTATGTCTACCGTTTTATGCAAATTTAAATTTATTAAAGTAAAATAAAATTTTTGATAAAAAATTAAAATTTCAAAGCTAAACATATTCCCAAATTAATGTTATTTAAATTTAATTTGTTTATCCAACAAATAAAATATGAAAATTATTATTTTTAAACAAAGGGTATATTTGTCCAAAAAATATTTAAGATTACCACTAATCCAACATAGCCACCTATTTTGGTGGTAATGAGATTACCAAGTTTCTTGGTAATCTTCCAAAGTTGGTAATCACACATTACCATCAATATTACCACCACCATTCATCCAAACGTGGTAATCTGAAAAGATTACCACGTAACAGGCGGTAATGTGAAAACATTACCGCGAACCAAACACCTCCTTAATTATTGTGAGAAATATGTTGAATATGCCCCTGATAAAAAATAAAATGAAATTATATATGCAAGTAATTATGACATTTCTAAGGATTTACCTGCAAATGTTTTTTTTATAAAATAATTTAAAAAAAATGAAAATACAGTTGTTTGATGGGGGAAAATTTGTCTGCATTTATAAATTTTATTGTTTTTATTATATAATATAGAGATAGATTGATAATTACCTTAAAAGATTCATGTCATTTTCTTTAAAAATTATTAAATCGAGATAATCCAATGAGATTAAAACAGATCTCGATTCTATAATAACTATTACAAAACCGGTTCTATGGGACCATCTCTCATATTAATATCATTTTGGCCAATCTTATTATGATATGCTTTGAAATTTGAACGTTTTGCATTATCAAAGCCTATTCTTACCTGATTAAAAGTCAAACAAAAACAAATATTTATTGAGAATAAATCATAAATAAATACATGCTTTGATCTGCTTATAAATATTTAATCAATACAACACCCTGCATTGGAAAAATAATTACTTATTTTAATCATAAATTAAAGGTCAAGGATCAACGTCAGCAATGATTGAGATTTCATTATTTATTCATGTTTATTTAAAAATATAATCTTATAAATTTAAATTTAAAAAACATCAATGACACAATCTGAATAATTAAACATTATTTTGATTTGTTTTTTTTTTTTTTACAAAATTGGCTGTGAGCCCCACCCCTTATTTTAATCCTAGCCATTGATATTTTTTTTAATCCAAGCCTTTAATACTTTTTTATCCTAGCTGTTGATTTTGTTTTTAGTTTCAAAACCCTAGCCACCTCTTCGTCTCCTCCGTTTTAGATCGCCGTTAGGAAATGAGAAAGACCTAGCCTCATCTTCCTCTCCCTATTCGCGGGTGGTGTCGGCAGCGAGGATGGGAGAAGAGTTTCATTAGCCATAGTTGATTCAGTGTTATTGTTGAGGTAAGCATCCTGTTCCTCGGATTTTTGACCAAATTGTAGAATTGATGTTTTCTAGATATTGATCTGTTATTGTTGGATGCTAGTGATGGTTGGGTTACATTAGCTTCTTGTTTGAGGAGTTTGAGATCAATTTGATAGATTTCAGATTTCGTTTTTGATAATGGCAGAAATTCTCCTTCGATTTTAGGGGTCTTAGAGGTAGAATTTGGAAGAGAGTAAAATACGAAACTTGTAGGTTCCAACGTTGGCTAAGTACTTGCCAAATTTCCGAATTTTTGAAGTTGTATACTGTAAGATATAGCCTTTCAATGTAGGTGCCTCATGTAGGTTTTCTATGCAGGCCATTAAGAGTTTTTTATTTTATTTTATCATTTTTAGTCTGAATTAGACGTTTGTTTATGTATAAAAGTTGTAGATTTTGGTGTTATCTAATTACCTGCAAATTTTCAGATTTTATGCATCTGTAGTTTGTGAGATATAGCCCTATTAGTACAATTGTCTCGGATGATTTTTCTGTGCAAAACTTGAAGAATTATGGCCATTTTTGATGATCATAGGAATTGAATTGGATGAGATGAAAAATATAAAGATTGTTTATGATTAAGTTATCTGATTGTAAGTTAAATTTCATTTCTTTTGAAGTTGTATTTTTAGAGATATCCATGTTTGAAAGGGACACGTCAGAATTACAAGTCTCCAGAAATAGTTGGAGATTCAATTGAATGGTATGCATTGACTAGTGCTCTAAACCATGTAAATTTTGGATATGTCATAGCCTTGGTTGTCTATTATCCTTAGAATTTATAATTTTGTGATTTGGGAAAGGATAGACAAACTTATGGCTGATTTAGTACTCATGGATCATGATAGAATTTTAGTATGACAACTTAGAGTGGTTAAATGCTATTATACCCTTGGAAATGATCAAATTCTTGGGAGAGCAAAGTGATAGCCTGACCTTTTGCATTTGTATCTTTCTTTCAATTTTTAAAATTTTCTTGCTTGTGTTAAATTGGTTTTTGATATTCTTGAAAATTATTCTCAAATTTAGGTTATTTTGAGAAAATTTGTTCTATTTGGGATTTGGAGGTTTTGGACGTTAATCAGGTAAGTACCCGCATATAAATGATACTATATGCATAAACTCGAAAAGTTTTTGGTTTTTCCTTATCTCTGAAAGTGACAAAAGAAAAGAAAAAGACATTATTATCATTCTTATATATTATTACTGCTGCTTTAAGCTTTGAAGTTTAATATTATTCTTTTTATAATTTTTATTTTTATTTATTAAATTATGTGTTATTGAAATTCACTGTGAGATATTTTGTCTTCTTATATAAATGGACATATTTTTAGTGAAATTGGGATCATTTGAACCTTGGTATTTCGACTTTGTCGAATATTTGATAAAAATTATTTTGACACAATACTCGTAGTCCCCAAATTAACTTTGCAATAACCCTATCACTGGGGGTTAAACTCTGACCGTGTCGACATGTACTCTGATATAGAAACTGCAGTTTCGTACCGTTCCGTCGGTGAATAATAACGGCTTCTGATATTCTGGCTCGGATCACCGAGGTTAAATATATGAATTCTGATATTTTGTTTTGGCAATAGTTGTTTGGGGGACTTATATGCTCAGTTTTTGACATCTGTGTTTTTGAAATAAATTTGATTTCTGATTTTTTATTTTGATAAATTATGATTTTTGTAAATGATCCTTATATTTTTAGTGGGTTACTTACTGGGCTTTTAAGCTCATTATGTTGTTGAAATCTCTTTTCAGATCAGGAGTAGAGTTTGGGTGGCAGATAGCTTAGTGGGGAACATTGCGCAAATGTCGTATTATTAGATGTAATAAGTCCTGTCTGTGTGGGCCTAGGTTTTATTTGAATAAGCTTGTTTTGATTTTTTTTTTTTTTGCAAACCGCTTAATCTGTTTCTTTTTTCTGTTTTGGATCAGATTTTGAAGCCTTGTATGTCTACTTGGTTTCGGCCTTGTAGGTGTACGGCCGTTTGTCGGCGTCTTGGGCTCATTGAGCCGGGTTCAGGGCATGACATTGACAAACAACAGCGTGAAAGATAAATGAAATGAGAATTGTAATCTGAAAAAATTCAAACTCAAGACATATTTTAATTATATATTTAAATTACATAAAAATAAACAATTAGCAAAGAATCATTGTGGTCTTTTTTTTTTCAAACTACGATCATGCCATTTATGATTAGGTTGCCATAGTGGGAGCTTGAGGGCCCGTTTGGTATGATGTAAAGTCGTTACTTTCCCTGCAAAGTAAGAGGGGTGAATCTATTTCAACCGTTTGGTTCTTAAAAAATGGGTGGTCTCCTTCTAAACACTTTTCATTTAACCAGGGAAAGTGATTCACAAGGGGTGGTACGAAAGTGATTACACCCTTGGGTGGGAAATTTTGGTAATTGTCAAATTACCAAACTACCCTTTATGATATAAAACTCTTCGTTGTTTGTTTTGTCTTTGAAAAAACCCTAACGCGAGCATATTCGCCAATTCGCCTCGCTTCTTCTGAATCGTCTGGTTATTTTTTTCTCAAGTTTATTAGATTATCTTTATGTTAAATTTTGGTTATGTTTTTCTTGGTGTAAAATTCATGTTTTAATAGGATAAAGACAAATAAATTTTATATTTGTTTGGATAATTTTTTTATGTGCGAATCTCTATTTTGATTGGATCAAATCAATATCGATATAATAATCCAACATGATAAGATGAGAACATGAGACATATATTTTATTTGCTTCTAATTGGATAAAAACCCAATTTGAATTTTTTTTTAAATTTATGAAGAATAGGTTAATAATTATTTGGACTAAGTTAGTAATATTATTAGAGTTGAATAAAAACCCAAATTTAATAACTACAACAACTAAGGGCAAAAATGAGAATGAACTTAACTTTACATTGGAAAACAAGTTCATTATAATGTTATTTTACAGGGAAAGTAATTGCATGTAAAATTTTTCCCTGCAAAGATTTTGCATGCAATTACTTTCCTTGCAAAGTTCTAAACGGGCCCTGAGTGCAGTGTGCGTGGAATGTTTAAACAGTTTTCTTTAAACCTTATTAACTTTCATTTTTATTTTCCAAGTAAGATGAGGACATTCACATGCAAACACTTTTGCTATCATAATCTAACTAATAAATGCGGAGGCCTAGGGTTCAATAAGATGGGTTACCATTACAAGAGTTCGGGTAATTTGATTCATATATTTATATATATACATAAAGTAGTTGTATAATCTGATAAGATTTTTATTTTTATTTTTAATTTTCCTATTGTATTTAAATTTTTGTTTATATTAAATATGATATTTGTAAAGAGAAATGATTAATTTCATTTAGTTATTTTGTATTAAATATTATATTTCATAGTTTGAGTCAATTATAATTTTTTTTATTTTGTAGGAAAAAATATATCAAAGTTTGTTTATTGTTTGGACTGTAGTCATTAGTTATTCGCCCATAGTTAACAAAAACATTTTAAATATTATTTTAGAATTATTAACTATTTTTTTAATTATACGATATGTAATATATAATACATAATATTCATTGTAGTTATTAGTTAAATAATTGGCAGAAAAAAGAAAATTATTAATCAATTTTTGTTTATATTAAATATAATATTAATAATTAAAAAAATATATTGCACTTATTTGTTTGTATGATAAATGTTCATGAGACTTTTCAGAACTAAATATGTCAATAGTTTTCATAATGTAGAGTTAGTTTATGTATACAATATTGGCTTAAAATAATTAAGATTATGAAAACGAGTGCAAAATGAGGGAATTGGCTTAGTAATGTAACTAATTATAATGTAACTTGGGTCTTCCTAATCAACAACCATATGCTCATAAGTTCATAGAGAGTGCATTGATGAGTGGCTGAGATAGAAGGTTTTGTGTTTATCTGTTCAGTTTGCAAGTATAACTTGACTTGATATGTTCAAAATCCTCAATTGTAATGCTGAGTGACTGAGACAAAAAAGTTGTCTTTCTTGTTTTTTATTTTTGTTTTGTTTTCATTTTATTTTTAATTTTTTAAAACAAAAATATGTTTGGGTACACTAACTATTGTGTGTTTTAAAAAGCTGTAAACAAAAACACGATTAGCATAAAATTATTATAACACTTTTTTTATTGTTTTTTTAAATCCATATTTTTAATTTTTTTTTATAAATTTTATTTTTCATATTAGTTTACTTGATTATATTATTAAATAATAATTTATCAAAATCAAGGGCAAACAAATATTTTCACAAACAATTTCTAAAAATATATTTTTTATACTATATAAACTAGTTTTTAAAATATAAAGCCAAAATAATAAATTTTATAAATATTTAAATAAGTATATATATTAAAATTATTATTATTAATTTGTAAAAAATTTGATATTTTTTACAAAAACAAAAACTAAAAATTAAAAGAATAGAGAGAGAGAAAGAAATAGAAGAGGAAGGGTTTCACGGTGGGAGGAAGAGATTTGAAAACATTTTCAAAACAGTTGAAAACATAAAATTGTTATTTTCTGTTTTTTAAGAAAAATGAGGATTGTTGCAAAAATTTTTAAAAAACAAAAACAAATTGCCATACATGTTTTCTCAATTTTGTTTTCAAAATATAAATTTGAAAAAAAGAAAGGAATTGACAATAATGTCAAATGGCCCCTACATAATTATCAATAACATGTCTTGGTTTGGCACATATCAGCTCGTGGAAGTTGTAGCAATTCATGACCCACACGAGCCATAATACTTGAATCCTTGGCAAACCACCCTATACCATAAATTTGGAACATAATTATCAATAAAGTGGAACACATCCAATCTACAATAGATGCATTACATACAACAACTAGCATCATAGCATATTAGAGCTTATTCAATAGAGTTAATAAGAGTGATAAGGATAACAAAAATCCCAAGTATTGATGGAATAACAAGATTATTTTATTTTATTTTATTATTATTATTTTTTTTTTGAGAAAGGCGACAAGCGCCAGAACCTCAGGGACGGACACGTGGGGGAGCCACGCTCACCACCGACCCGTGCTCTCACCTTGCGCGTGATAGGTTTCGAACCGGGGAGCCACGCTCGACCATCGAGACGAAGACCTTACGCAAGGGACCCGGTGCTAATAGACCAAACAACATGCAAAATCAAAATTAAATTTGTTTCAATAAGGATTTTAAGCCAATATTGTCTTAAAATATGTTGTACAAAATATTATCTCAAAATTAAACGATAATATTTTGCACAACAATAGCTGCTTTCAAAATATGTTGCTTGAAGATTTTGAAAGTGTATCTGTCACGCCCTAGCCCCAAAACCGAGCCTACTGACTGATCGGCCGCATCCAACAGTGTTCGGCCCCATTGGGTGCCATGCCTTAGATCTCGGATTCGCTCAGAGTCAACCCCAACAAGCAGAACAGAAATAACACTACTATAGAAATACAAGCAATAGTAACAGTAAACAGACATAACTTAGAACACGAGCTTTATGTTAGTTCCGCCGGTTTAGGGTTTGTGAAATAAGAGGAACACTCACTCACTTAAGCACTCAAGAAAAATAAACACAAACCACAAAGAGGAGACACAAGACGTTGGTAACCCAGTTCGGCATCCACTTGCCTACATCTGGGGGGCCATGCCCGGAGATCAACAATCCACTAAAAAGGGGTAAAAGATAGAAGAGTACAAAACACACTTGTCACTCTCTCACATACAAAGAATACTACCCTCTCTAGATTGTCCGGTACCTCCCTACTCCCTCTTTCAAGAGTCGTACCCAATCCTAGACCAAGGTAGTATATATAGACGCCTCAACGTCCCAAATATAGCGCATACCCTTTTTAGAATCTCCGCGGCTTCTAACTTTGGAACTTTCCGAAATTAGATGTCGTAACTTATGTTGTAACATTTGTTGCGACATTGGCCCTGGCTGTTGGCTTGGCTGAATTCTGGCTCCATTGCTAAGCGACCTCAAGACACCCCATCTGAGTCGATGTAGCTCGATCACCTGATCCGACCTACCAGCAACTAACCTCCCTCTTCAGCTCCTCACCACACAGCCCCCTCGCAAGGGGCGCACGTCCTATGTGCGTCTTCATGGAACTTGCCAAACTTAGTCTTCACTTCACCCAAGTTTGGTCTTCAAATCTTCTTCAAAGATCTTCATTCAATCAGCTGAATCTTGCCACCAATAGGCGCATCTTCAAACATACCCTTAATAGACTTCATATCATCTCTATTAGGGTTCTTTAAATCTTGTCTTCAATAAGCTTCAAAATCATACCATTGATAGGTTATGTCTTCATTTAGCTTCACCCATATTTAGTCTTCAATCAATCTTCTAAATATGGTCTTGATTGGGATCTTGTCTTCAACTTGATGCTTGCTTGATCATCTTGCCTAAAATAGTTTGTCACAAGATCTTCATTCAATCTTCATGAGAGTTGCAACTTCTTGCCAAAAATAGCTTCTCCAAGATCTCCCATGATATTTTCCACCTAGCCAAGTTTGATTGCCATGTCATCTTTCATTCCACATCATTCTCCATGCCATGTCATCATGCTTGCCACGTCACCTTGACTAGGTGTCAAATTATGCCAATCATTAAAGTGCATTTGCACTAACACTTTAACATCCTTATATAAATACAATGTGCCACTTTTACAGTTTGCGAACCAAACTACATACAAAATACAAGTCTTGCTCACACAGAAAAATACACTGCAAGATCTACAATCTCAAAGTTTAGTATTTTAAGAAGACATAACAAAAAAAAAGAATACGGCTCCTACAGTACACTCCTATCCTAGGCTTAATCTTCTCTTAAAAAAAAGAAAATCACAGAGTACATGAGCCACAAATGCCCGATAGGATGGCAGAAATACAGAAAATGCTCAGAATACAGAAATAATCAGAAATATAGAAAATACATGAAAACCATACGTGTACATCTCCCTGACTAATAACAGAATCAACAACTCAAGACTGGATCTTCAACTGTGAAGTCGGAACAGAACAGCGACAACAGTCCAGTAGCACTACTACAGAAAACATGTGCACATGACTAGGACTTACTCCTCCTAACTAAACAATTTGCCAAGAATAGAGATGTACTAAAAACCGCAGAAATACAGAACACAGACAGAGAAAATATTGAATAAATCACTTCACCAAAATTTAAATTAAATAAATAAATAACATGTGAAGAATAATAAACAAAATACCACATAAATAATGTAAGAAGAAAATAAATAAATAATTATATAAATAAAATAAATTACTAAATAATTAACTAATTAACCACACACTAGAAATACATAATTATACGGGTGCGAAAGCCTACCTGGTTCTGAGCTACGATGTTGGGTTCAACAAATCCAGTAAATCAATGCTCTCTATTGGATTTACCCAACAAAATAAGCTATACTTAGATTTACAAGCCTTGGACCGGGCCTAAACTCACAACTAAACCCATGATTTGAAGAGGGTTACACTAAGCAATCAACAACTCTAATACACAAGACTACAAAATATCAAAAATTATAAATATAACAAAACAATTAAAACCCAAGAGATAAATTACAAAATATGATCATAATAATTTTCTTTTAAAACAAACTCAAATAAACCACAACATTAACTTAATAATGCCAAATAATATAAAAAGAGAATAAGCATTATAAGACCAACTTTTTCAACATGAAGCCAGAAAAAACTTTTCATAAATACCAAAATAATGAACAAAATTTATGATCTCATGCATACTTATATATATACATATACTCACAAAATACACTAATGCAGGGATTTCAAAGATAAGGCTTTCAAACAAATCACACAACTCTATCAACTTGATAACAAAACAAGGTTGATCAAATCAGCAAATAAGAAAAGAAAATGATGAAAATAAGAGGAAGAAGAATCGGATCAAGAAGGAAGAGAAAAAATTCACTGCCACTCAAAAGAGTCTCATGGTTAACCCAGGGCTTTAGATGACACATGCTTATATAAATATAAGAAGTGAACTAAGACTGCATGCTTAATTACAAAACCTCATGCTTAAAAACATTTATATACATAAATATTGTCACGTCTCAGCCCCACAGCCGGGCCCGCTGACAGATCGGCCGCACCCAACGGGGCGGACCTCACTGAGTGCAAGGCCTCAGATTTGACCTGGTCAGAGTCAACTTAACAGGCAGAACAGGAATCATAACAAGAACTACAGATAAACCAGCAGAAACAGAGTCGATACAGATATGGGCTTAAACAGTCCTACAAACAACAGTGCCACGCATACATGTTCTGAATAAAAAAATACAGACAGAATACAAGTCTCACTCACACAGGAGAGTATAAACTGACTACAATAAGCAGGAAAAGAAGTGACTCCCAGACACCACCCCTACTCCTAAGCCTGATCTCCTCCTGTGAAAAACAGAGTCCACAGAGTGCATGAGCCACAAAGGCCCAGTAGGTTCGCAGCTAAAACAGATAATGCAGAATAGTACAGAATAATACAGGTATTGCAGAATATTTAAATTCCAGACAGATAATGCAAAAAAATCCTCAAAAATAACAGAATCCAGAATTTCAGAAGAAAAAAAAAACACAAAAGCAGACGGTACATCTCCCTGGCTAATAACAGAAATCAACAGCACTGGGCTGGATCTTCGACTGTGAAGTCGGAACAGAACAGAATATCGACGGCCGAAGCCGGATCTTCGACCGCAGTTGGGGGGTAGCGCTACTACAGAAAATGTGCCAGAAATGGAAATGTACTAAAACCGCGAAAATACAGCGAACATACAGAAAATACATAATAAGTAATACGAGATAAAAATGCATAATCAAATAAGTAAATAAACTGTTACATAATTAAACCAATAAATAATTAAATAATTAAATAGCTGAAATAAATTGCCATTGATTTACCTTACAATGGCAAAGCAGAAATTAAACAGGTGCGAGAACCTACCTGGTTCTGGACTACAAGCTCAAATTCACCAGTCCCACGAATTAAGGCACGCTACAGAAATCTAACCCAACAAAATAAACTACACGCAGATACAAGTCTTGAGTCGGGCCTAACTAAAACATCCGGACATCTCATTCACAAATGAAAATACAAATAATAAATTATCATACATGAAAAAGAAGTGCAGCTCAAATGTTTAATTGTTACCCAAAAAGCACAAAACCAGAATAATGGACACTAACCCGAATGATTAGGAAACTAACTCAAGCTTACAATCATTAATATGAATGATTAGACCAAACACCTCCAGATTCTCATTTAAAGCATGCTTAAATAAACAAAACTAATTCCCATAAAATTCAATGGAATGAAAGATATCACCAGAAAGTCAAAGTGTAGAAATATGCTAATAATAATGATAATATTCACTAAATTAAAAGCATGAAGTACTCTGGCTTTAAACCCAAAATCAATACTCCATTAACTCAATAAGAAACTAATAAATTAACAACATGATAAGATGATGCCAGCTTAGCATTTAATGCTACCAACGAATGAGCATAAACATAATTAAAGCCACTAACAAGGAGATTAGCAACTTAAATCATGTTTAACACCCTTGACATGAATGTCTAAACAAAAAGCCATGCTCTCTCTCTCTCTCTCTCTCTCTCTCTCTCTCCTATTAAAAATAAGAACTTTGAATAAAATCAAACATGATCAGAACATCGAAAGGTTGCTTGCAGGTTTCTACAAATTTAGCATCTCCAAACAAACCACTAATAGGATCTCATTAAAACGGATTACATGCATAAATATAAAGCCATAAACACTCATCAATAGCAAGCCATGATCATGAAAACAACAACAATCACAAGGTTATCCAAATACTTAGGGTTCTCACAGAAAACCAAAAGTTAAAGGCATTTAACACCAAGCTTTGGTTAAGCTAAACAAACATCCAAGCTAACCGAAAAATAACCAGGTTGAAATATAAATACACAACATACAAATATTCATAGTATCACCTTCACAAGCACACACACACAAGACTAACTTAGCAAACCAGTCCAAACAAAACAATCATAAAACACCAAGCTTAAGGATTAGCAAACAAGATGAGAACCTTGAACTTTGGTGAAGAAATTAAATCCGGAAAAATCTGTCTCCTTGACAGCTGCCTCCTCAGCACAAGCAATCCAAGAACAAGATTGGTTGAAGGAGAAGAAGAACAAGAAGCTCTGGAAAAGAAAGTGGTCTTCAATTGCAAGCTTCAAGAGAACCCAAGTTCTCCAATGGTTCAGCCCAAACAACACCAAAAACTCTCCCGACTAGATCCACAATTTCGGACATGGAGACAAAGTGTGGGCTCCGCCACAAACTCCAAACTTCGGTCAAATGGTCAAAAGATCCCCACTCAACAGACATTACAAATATAATGAATTACACTAAGGGTGTGTTTGTTTCAAGGGACTTGGAGTTACTTGTAACTCCAAATCCCTTGTGTTTTGAAATCATGTGATTGTTTTGTGGGATTTGATTTTCCATAGGATTTTAAAACACTATGGTGGAGGGATTTTGGTTTACGGTCATTTTGACCGTAAAACCAAATCTCGGGAGTTCAAAACCAATGTATATGCATATATACATATATGTATACACAGACATATGTATATACACACATACATATACTTATACTCATACACATATGCATAAATATACATATACACACACATACACATACACGTACTCATACATATATATATACATATAAATATACACATACACATACGCATACAAATACGCATACATATACATATACATATTTATATAAACATACATATAGATATATGTATGTATATAGATATACATATTTATGTATATGTATAAACATACATATACATATACATATAGATATTTATATAAACATACATATACACTTCTACATATACATATACATATAGATATTTATATAAACATACATATACACTTCTACATATACATATACATATAGATATTTATATAAACATACATATACACATATTTTCCAATTTCAGATTTTCAAATCCTTTCAAACAAACATAAAATCTTATAATACAGTAATTCCAGTTACATCCAACCAAACACAAGATTTAACTACACTGTATTTTGAAATCCAAGTATTTCCAATTACATTGTAACTAGAAATCCACTGTATTTAGAACTACATCCAACCAAACGCTACCTAAGATTGCATGCTTACAATGAGAATAAAATAAACCAAAGTGTGATTTTCATGCATGGACATGAGAGCAAAATAGAAGCAAAAAAGTTACACTTAAAACCTCAAAATCAGAATTCATGTCAATACTCAAGGACTGCTTGCAAGCATCTAATAAATATGAAACAAAACATCAGAACCAACTACCACAAGAACATGGTTGAATTTTTATACCAACATCCTCAACGATCTACAAAAACAAAGGTAACCTATCTCTAACCTGACGAAGGGCGGCGGTAGAGGCTAGTCTTCAGTCACAGAAATCTCCAAGGAGAAGGAAGCTTGATGATAATGGCTGGCTCTCACACAACACCCTCAATAAGAACCACTAACCTCAATTATTGCAGCTTAATTATGCTAAACATGCCGACAAGATCCGGAATTCAAGGGATGCTGGCCTACAAGTGGGGAAGGTTGAGAGGTTTCCAATGCTCCAATCAGACTTGGTCAATGAAGGTTTTTTTGCATATATTACAATATCAATGAGTGACTGAGATAAAAGATTGTCTCTCTGTCTGTCTGTCTAGTTTGAATGTATGACATGATTTAGATATGCTGCTTGGGGATATAGGTAGTTTATTAGAGAGTAGTTGAGACAGAAGTTGTTTGTTTGTCTATCTAATTTGCAAGTATAGCATGACTTGAATCACTTGATATATTGCCCAAGGATTTAATGACTTTTGTTATTGGCATTTTTTGTTGTCCATTTTACAAATATTACATAACTTAATATGTTGTTTGATGGAGAAAGATGATAATGAGATAAGAGTAAAATACTTACCTTTATGATTAAATACATATATTTAAACTAGTTGTATGATTTGATTTGCGAAGGTTGAAGAAAGATTTTTAATTATTTTTTTAATTTCTCTATTGCATTTTAAGCCTTTGTTTGTTTTAAATGTGATATTAATAATGGGAAATGTTTAGTTTCATTTAGTTATTTTTGCATTAAATATTATATTACATATTTCAAATCAATTATAATTATTAAAAATTATTTGTGGGAAAAATTATACCAAATGTATACCAAAATCCCTCATAACTCTCATTAACTCAATTGAATAAGCTCTATTTTGAGACAATATTGGTTTAAACCCTTAAGATTATGAAAACACGGTGCAAAGTGAGAGATTTGGCCTAGTAATGTAACTAATTATAATGTCACTTGGGTTTCCTAATGAACAACAAAAATCAATCTAATAAACTAATAACTAGCTTCTCTTATAATTCAATTTATATATCTCTAAAACATGAGTAATATTTTAAGGTTTTTTTTTTTTCTAATTAAGCTAAGCAAACATATACATAACTCGTCACATACAACTACTTGCTAAAAATTTTCTGAGTGATGACCTTAACAACTTTGCCATAAGTGTGAAAAAACAATAAAAATTATTAATCGGTAAGGATTAACAACATACACTTATGGCATAATTTGGAACAGTTGACATATATACAAATTTAACCATTGGACAAGAGAATCATTACTATATTATATTTTTTTAAAGGTTATTGCAACAGATTTTCAGCTCCACTACTCAATACAACGGAAATTCTTTCGGAGGATTATGGAACACAGTTTTTCAGTCCATTGGCTGTTGCAAGCAGGTTGTTGTCAGGTGTGGTAGTTCTATTTAGACTTATTACTTTGGTAATCTTTGGCAGAAAACCTTTTATTGTGAGATCGAAAATATCTTTTCCTTATGAACATAATACCTAATATTCATATTTCAGGCTGCTATACCAGTGAGATTCAATGGGACACCTCCCTTATCGGTCTCCTTCATTGCAAGGCATGGAGGTGACCAGCTTTTACTAGATATCATAGTAATTGCTTATCCTATATGCCAAAGACAGATGGAATATGTGAGACAATTGTTCCGTCGTAGAGCATGACTTGATATGTTCAAAATCCTTAATTGTATTAATGAGTGACTGAGACAGGAGGCTGTCTGTCTGTCTGTCTGTCTAATTTGCAATATTGAAGACTCAGTGGTTGTCACCCTGTCTGTCTAATTTGCAACAATTTGACAAATGGTTGTATAATTTGATTCGAGAGAGCTTGAAGGAGGATTTTTAATTTTTTTTTTTTTAATTTCTCTATTGCGTTTAAACCTTTGTTTGTATTAAATGTGATATTAGTAATGGGAAATGTTTAATTTCATTTAGTTATTTTTGCATTAAATGTTATATTACATATTTCAAATAAATTATCATTATTAAAAAAAAAATTATTTTGTGGGAAAAAGTATACCAAAAGTATACCAAAATTATATCAAAATCCCTCATCACTCTCATTAACTCTATTAAATAAACTCTATTTTGAGAAAATATTAGATTAAAACCCTTAAAATTATGAAAACCCTATGCAAAGCTAGGGATTTGGCCTATTTATGTAAGTAATTATAATGTCACTTGGGTTTTCCTAACCAACAACAAAAAATCAATCTAGTGAACTAATAAATAGCTTCTCTTATGATTAAATTTATATATCTCTAAAACATGAGTAATATTTACAAAAAAAAATTCTAATTAAGATAAGAAAACATATACATAGCCCGTCACATACACCTACTTGCTATAAATTTTCTGAGTGATTGCCATAAGTGTGAAAAAACAATAAAAAATATTTATCAGTAAAAATTAACAACATACACTTATAGCATAATTTGGAACAATTGACATATATACAAATTTCACCATTGGACGAGAGAATCATTACTATATTATCTTTTTTTAAAGGTTATTGCAACAGATTTTCAGCTCCACTACTCAATACAACGGAAATTCTTTCGGAGGATTATGGAACACAGTTTTTCAGTCCATTGGCTGTTGCAAGCAGGTTGTTGTCAAGTGTGGTAGTTCTATTTAGACTTATTACTTTGGTAATTCTTTGGCAGAAAACCTTTTATTGTGAGATCGAACATATCTTTTCCTTATGAACATAATACCTAATATTCATATTTCAGCTGCTATATATACTAGTAAGATTCAATGGGACACCTCCCTTATCGGTCTCCTTCATTGCAAGGCACGGAGGTGACCAGCTTTTACTAGATATCATAGTAATTGCTTATCCTATATGCCAAAGACAGATGGAATCTGTGAGACAATTGTTCCGTCGTAGAGCATGACTTGATATGTTCAAAATCCTTAATTGTATTAATGAGTGACTGAGACAGGAGGCTGTCTGTCTGTCTGTCTGTCTAATTTGCAATATTGAAGACTCAGTGGTTGTCACCCTGTCTGTCTAATTTGCAACAATTTGACAAATGGTTGTATAATTTGATTCGAGAGAGCTTGAAGGAGGATTTTTAATTTTTTTTTTTTTAATTTCTCTATTGCGTTTAAACCTTTGTTTGTATTAAATGTGATATTAGTAATGGGAAATGTTTAATTTCATTTAGTTATTTTTGCATTAAATGTTATATTACATATTTCAAATAAATTATCATTATTAAAAAAAAATTATTTTGTGGGAAAAAGTATACCAAAAGTATACCAAAATTATATCAAAATCCCTCATCACTCTCATTAACTCTATTAAATAAACTCTATTTTGAGAAAATATTAGATTAAAACCCTTAAAATTATGAAAACCCTATGCAAAGCTAGGGATTTGGCCTATTAATGTAAGTAATTATAATTATAAAGTCACTTGGGTTTTCCTAACCAACAACAAAAAATCAATCTAGTGAACTAATAAATAGCTTCTCTTATGATTAAATTTATATATCTCTAAAACATGAGTAATATTTACAAAAAAAAAATTCTAATTAAGATAAGCAAACATATACATAGTCACATACACCTACTTGCTATAAATTTTTTGAGTGATGACCTTAACAACTTTGCTATACGTGTGAAAAACAATAGAAAATATTTATTACAAATAATATGTTGTATTTGAATGTTTTTATAAATCTCTAAGTGCATTGGTAAAGATTAACATCATACACATGCACATATGGAATTTTTGGAACAGTTGATATATATACAAATTTGATCATTGGATGAGAGAATCATTACTATATTATATTTTTTAAAAAGGTTACTATACTATTCTAACAGTAAGGTTTTGGGTAACAGGTTAAAATTCAATTAGTGTAGTAGATACTAGTAATTTTTACAGTATATACCAATAGTTTATGAGCGTTCATAAATGGTTATTAGCTTGTTTGTTGTTAGAACATGCATATATCACAGAGCTTTATCGTTGTATAGTATTACATGCATATTTTTTCCAAATAATTTTTAAAGAAGAAAAAAAAAAGAAAATAATGTAAAGTTGATGAGATGGCAAAAGATCTGTGGTCTAGCGGCACAAGCCCTGATGGCTAAGGTATTATATACATGGATCTCAATGTTTAGGTTTGAAACAAGCCAAATGCATTGATGTCAAAGCGTTATTTGTGTATGGTAAAAAATAAAGCTCTCATTGCACAAGATGAGGACATATGGTACACCAATGGCCACGCACATCCCATGAACAGAGTAGCTCAATAACAATATTGCTATCTTGTTCAATTGTTGTTAATGATAAGGTCACAATGGCACTCAAGGCCATGAATGATTATTTGTGAAGACGTAGAAGATAAGATGTCATTCTCCAAGCATTACATTGATAGTGAACCATAAGCATTTGGTCCCAACTCGTCAGCTTCAGTACTCTCTACCACGGAACCAACATTGCATTACGGATCAGTGCAACCGTACCCACTCCTTTCTTTCTCTATCAATGTCGCAATGTTTATTACACCAATAGCAACCATTTGATGGCCATAGGTTTTTATTTTTTATTTTTTTTAAAAAACCGGCCACACTCAATAATCAATATCCGAGAAGAATATATATATATATATATATATATATATATATATATATATATATATATATATATATATTTTAATAATAGGCGACAAGCGCCCTGGTATATGAATAGTATTAGAGCCCGGTGTACAGTGTATGAACAGTACGGAATAGTACAATATCCCGGGGAACAGTGTATGAACAGTATGCAAAACAGTACTGTCGGGGAGAGGATTTGAACTCATGACCTCCTCCTTTAACACATTGGTGTCATACCATTAGGCTATCCAATGTTGACGAATAATTTTTTTTTAAATTGAATAAACCACTAAATTATATTTTTACAAATTTAAAAAATAATTACATAATTTCATATAAAAACAACTACCAAATACATAATAGAAAAATGGTTACTCTGACCACTAATGCAAATAAATAGAACATAATTAATAGACTCTCAGTTGAGCATTACTTTTCTTTCCATTGGCATAGGCATATTAGAAATTATTTCGCAAAAGTATAAAAAATTATTAATAAAATCAAATTTTATTTTAACAGTTGTAGTATAAGATCCAAACAAATCCTTCATCTACTCATCCGTTATATATCAATCTTAATAATAATCGATTTGGAAAAATGATTAATTATAAAAGATGCGATAAATTTCATACACCTACCATGAAAACTAACCAAATGCATTTTACTGTTTAATAAATATATAGGTTGAAAATTATTTATTACATATTTATATAATTTTTACCAGCATTAAACTAAAAAGGTTTAAAAAAAAAATCAATTCACACGAGATTGATAGAGAATATAGAATCAACACGACACGCTAACAATGTCACCATGTTTTTTTAATTAAAAAAGACAAAAAAAAAAAGTTTGAAACCAAAATAAAAATAAGATTTTTTTAGAAGACAAAGAAAGAGAGATCCACTTGATATTGTAATATGGTCCTACCTAAAATCATTCTACCAAAAATACCCTCACTCTATTCTCAATTTATAAGAAAAAAATGTGTTTTAGATGAGCATGAGCACGGGTTAAGCAACGAGCGCCGGATCATTTGTCTTGAGATCCGTGTCACGGCTGTTGATGAAGTGGCAATCTCGTAGTTTTGTAGAAAACGCAGGTTCATTTGATAGGAGTCGTGCTATATAAAGGCAAGAAACGCAACACCATCACTACAACAAGGAAGTGCCACGTGTCTGAGATCGGAGATGGCGGCTGCGGCGGCGGTGGCGGCGGAGAAGAGGAGATCGGCGGCGAGCGGGAGGTGGACGGCGAGAGTTTCTAGCCGTCCGATCCCGAGGAGGGGACAGGTGAAGGTGGCCATCGTCCTTGGATTGGTGCACTCTTTGGCGTCGTTGTTCCCCTTATCATCTCGCAGCTTGTCTTTCTTCTCCTTCTCTTCTCGGGTTGGTCATCCGTGATTCAATCTTGGCCATTGGATTTAGTTTGATTTTTTTTTTTCTTTTTGTTCATATAGAGTGCGAGTGAATGGAAACGAAGTGAAGGTTGCATATAATGATTTCAAATATTTGCTGTATTTTGGGGGTTTATTTTAATAAATAAATAAATATCCTCTCCTTTTTTTTGTTTTATTGTATATGCTTGGATATTACCCACATAGCTTTATTTTTTTATTTTTTTTTATTTTTTTTAACAAATGTGACAAGTGACGACAGGGGATGTGCGTAGAGCCTGGGAATTGGATATCTAACCTAGGTACTATCATCTGGTAATACATGGTGCGGGTTGCAAGTCCATATCTATAAGAACCGGTTATCATTATTGTGTCTATTGATTTTGAATTCGATATCTTTTAAATGTCTTACGCAAAGCATAAACTCATTCGATAAACTGGATATCATTTTTTTTAATATAAATGTGTATTAATTACTAGTTTTTGACTATTGTGTCAGAAGAGAGTGAAACTTTCAACCTTCTATTTATAAAGAATAAATATGATTCATTAAGGAGATAACATAGGTTGCTATTATTGAATACAAGGTTTTTAATTAATAATGAGTTTTTTCTTTGTCAAAGTTTTTATTGATAATGAGTTTACAGATTTTTTTTATATTTATGGGTTTAAAAGTCCTTGTGATGCTAAATTGAGTCGAGTGTCTTTTTTTGGATAATAACATTAATTCAAAGTTTTTTTTATTGTTTTTTTTTTATAAAGACTTACAATCTTTAATGATAAATAAAATTGCGAGCTTTTATTTAGTGACCCTCATGATATTGAAACAAGTTTGTAGACTATTTTTTTATATAAAAATAGTTTTGTTTTATAAAAAGAAATTTATTATCCTTTTGATTATAAAAATATGAGTTTTTTTTTATTAAATGGATTAGATCGTTTTCTAAAGAAATAAACTTCTGTTGAGTTCAATATTTGTTTTAATAAACATAGAAAACACATATAAACTTAATCCATGTATTCAAACTTGATTATATGAACTTATTAAAAAAATCAATTTAATTAAGCCAAACGAATAGGTAACATGAGAAATGGATTATGTGATTTAAATTAAAATTTGAATTCAATGATTCGGAGTGGAAGAGTACAAATGGGTGTCCTTTGTTTTTTAAAAAACACAATGAAACTTTGAACTGCAAGAGTAAAACAAGAGAGGATGGTTTTCAATCTTATCCTTGCCTGGTGGGTTATTACAATAAAATTCACAGTTACTTGATTTGTTAATTAGTAAACAGTGAAAGACATAATTTAGCATCAAATACATGCACTAAAAGTAAGATAAAAGTGTATTTTACAAATGAAAGGGTGTTATTTTATGGAGAAGTTCATTTTATCTTATAAATTTAAAACTGAGCATGTAATTCATATCCATATAACATTTTGAAGTAATTTTTTTTATTTTTTATTTTTTATTTTTACAAAATAGACAAATTATATTAGAGGTATGTACACGTGAGGAACTAGTACATCAACTCATCTATACCCAGTGCTAATAGATCAAAAATAATAGACAAATCAAATATTCAATCCAATTATCATTGACAAAACAATAAATAAATCTCTCTCTCTCTCTCTCTCTCTCTATATATATATATATATATATATATACTTAAAAAATCCATTTAACTCTTCACCAAATTTTGTAAACGGTAAATATAGAATGGTTTCATGAGTTGAGTAGATTCATGCATCACCAAACCCAACAAAAAACAAATCCAATTTTGTAGATCTTGTACTAACTAAATACACATAACACATTTAATATTTCAAACACCATGAATAACACATTCCATCATTTATCAAAAAAGTTAATAATAAATGCTGTACGGCATTCACAAATTCCGACCAATATTGCAATTAAGCATTTTCCACATGAATGCATTAAAAAAAATGAATTATTGCGGTAAAATGCTAGCATTATTTCTTCAGATTATCATGTTCAATCAATTTCATTAAAGTGAACATTATAGTTTTTTTGCACTAATTACAATTTTATATTCTTGGTCGCATAAAAATATATGTATATATAATGCATAAGAAATTAAAGGGTTTATAATCAAACTACATTGACCCACTGTAAATATATTGGGGTGAGATATTTAAAAATTTTTAAATTCAAATCTCATTAGACGCAATGATAATAAGAGATCCTCAATTATAGATGTGGGCTTGTAACCAACACCTCGTATTGCTAGGTGAAAACGTCAGAGCTTGTCATATTTGCCAGAAAAAAAAAAAAAAAAAAAAAAAACAGTTTGAATTAAGTGAAGGACATACATGTTTAAATCATTATCAATAATTATTACTTAGCAGCCACTTAAACAAAGTAAATAAATCCCTTTATAATTATAAATTTTAAGCCAATCACTGAAGTTCCCAAAGCGCGCTTTGAGATTCGCAGCGGATGAAATGGAATCCGATGCGAGTCCGGGATGAACACGATATCGGCATTGAAAAGGCCGAGCATCCCTGGACCGTACATCGCTGTCTCAAGATCCGTTTAACTCGATAAAGTAAAGAATAAGTGGCACGATCGTACTTTACGATACAATTCAAGGGCATCTCCGTAACAGCACCTCTCTTTATAAAAATATATATATATATATATTTAGGAGTTCATAATTAAGAGCAGTAGAGAAGCAGCAAAAGAAAGATGGTGGAGAAGAGGAGAGCAATGCGGAGGAGATATCAGAGCCGTCCGATCCCAAGGAGAGGCCAAGTGAAGGCCGGCATCGCCGTCGGATTGGCTCGATCGGTGGGTTCGTTTTTCTCTATGGCTCGATGTGGAACCGGTTCTTATTCGCGGCTCATGAGTCAGCCCGGTTCACCCAGTCTTTGATGGTCTTTTGCATCTCTTTGTGGTGTGCTTTTATTTGCTGCCTCCAATAAGATGCCATGGTTCTTTGGTTCGGTCTTATGATTCTGTTTGGTTCCTTCATGGATCGATTAGTTTAAATTTTGTTAGGTTTTGAGATGAATTTTCATTGTTTTGATTTGTAATAAAAATATAATATATATGAGATCTTTTTGATTGTTCATTTCTGTTTACCTTGTGCCAGGTTTTCCCTGTTGAGAGTAAGAAGAGCATTTAAGCAATATACACACATGATAGAAAATTAGAATTCTTTTTTAATAATATGTACAAAACATAAAAAAATATACACACTTTTTATTATTAAAATTTTATCAATGTATTAGGAAGGAGTCAAATTTTAAACTTTCCGAATGAAAGTCCAATACTTTAATTGCTAGGTTATTATTGGAGTGATTATATAAAATAAAAGCATGTGAAATGAAATAAAAAATAGTAAACAAGAAAAGAAAAATAATCAAAATGGACAATATGAAGTATGAAATAAGGCTATAACGGACAACACAAAGTAGAAAATGAGGCTTTATATATAAAATCCACCATTAATGGAGAGAAAACCGAAATGAAAGTAAAATATCTATTTTAGTAATTCTCAACAAGGAACGGATTATCCACTTTAAATAGCATTGAAAAGGGTGTATGAGTTTAACTACTTGAGTAAAGACGGAGGTTATACCACTTTTTCTCACTCTTGATAAACATATAATGTGTTGGAGACAAACACACATGAGGGTTAAACGTTACCACATTTGTGTTTTTTACTTGCGTGAGTCACCTCCTCAATAAAATGAACACCTCATACAAGAGATCCGTTGGTAATTTTGTAGAGTACTATCGGTATTTTGTTTACATGACACTTTTAAAAAATAAAAAATAGATAATTTCATTTTTCACATACAAATCCATAAAATATCATGGTAGACAATATTAATTTTCATGGACAATATTAATCATATAAATGTTTTTATTAATACCAAGAGTCATTGTTCAACAATATTAGCTCTCCTACAAAAAAAAAAAAATAACTGTGAAATATTTATGAATTTGAATCTCGCGGAATGTAATGGTGGTATCGGATCATCGACATGGGTTTACAGTCCAAAATATGTCATCAAATAAAGGCATGTAGACTAGATGATTAATTTTCAGTTCGTGCACACACTTTGATATATATACAAATTTGTTGTTTTTAATAAAAATATTTTTATGAATATAAAAACTACGGTTAATTATAAGTGAGTTCTATTTGATGTCTTGGAGGTATTTATAATCACTAGGAAAAATTCAAAGAATTAATACAATTATGAAAAAAATTTAATGAGTTATCCTTTAATATAAAAGATTTCCGAAGACATGAAGTAATTATAAAAACCTCAAAAAATAAGATTAAAAAAAAAAAAAAAAAAAAGGAATGAAAGCCATAGGCGAAGCCCAACTATAAACGCAACTATACTTGAGTGCCTCGAGATGGAACCACACAAGTAATAACCCGATCACGAGATCACTCCCCAATAGGCTAAAACCCTAGTATGATTTATGAGCCAAGCCCTGAAAACCCTAGCATCATCGTCGTCCCTCCAAAACCCTAATCCCTCCTCTCTCCTCTGGCGATGGTGGGATGGCGAATCCCAGCCATTAGAGAAGCTCCTGGTCAACCCTTCTTGGATTCCGTGCTTGATTTCGATCCCGTGGTTGAGTGGCTTGTTGATCCTGATCTTTCTCCGATGTCAATCTCTAATGCCGGAGACGCCAAAATTGAGCCAAAAGAAGATGATGTTCCTTCTCTACATGAATCCAGAGTCGAGGAGTCCGAGCTTCCAAAAGAAGATTATGTTCCCGCTGTGCATGAATCCAGAGCCGATGAGTCCGAGCTTTTAGGTTCTCCAATCGATGAGAAAATGGATAAGGTTTCTCTTAATCCGGTGATCAATGGCGGCAGTGAAGCTGTGGCTAGCACTGATGAGAAAAGCAAGAAAATGGAGCATTTTGAGGAGGTTCTCGGTAGTGAACAAGCGAATGGCACACAAGGAGTGGGTTTGGATTCTAAGGGGGAAGAGGAGGAAGTTGTCAGTGAGTCTGAGAGTGATGAAGAGTCGTCGAGTGAGCAGGCTTCTAGTAGTGAAGAAGAGGATGATGATGGAGGTGATGAGGTGGAAGAAGCGGAAGAAGGTGAGATTATGGAGGATGTGATTGTTTCAAGTGACGAGGAAGGGATTGTCATGAAAGGGCCTATTAAATCGAAGAATGAGATTGAGGTATTTCTTTGCTTGTCTTTCTTTTATCCTTGTTGCTTGAATGCACGAACTTGCATGGAGATTGGGTAACCAGTCTGATGGATGATTTATGCAAATAGTGAATTTGTGGATTCATGAGTATGTGCTGCTTATATCTTTGATTGATGGTATTATATTTTGGAGGATTTGCTATGTTTATCTCTTTGCCATTAGCTAGGTTGATACTACCATCCTGGGTATCTTGATGATTTATGCAAACAATAAATCGAGGATTTATGAGTATGTGCTGCTTATATTCTTGATCTGTTGGAATTATATCATCTCTGAGCATCTGCTGCTTATATCTCTTTTGCTGTTATCCATATTAATTAGAGATGTGGATTATGTTTGCATTGCAGTTTCTTGATTATTTATGCAACTTGTGAATTGGGGATTGGTGAGTTTGTTGTGCTTTGAATGTTTCTGATTCATTTCTAGTACATGTTATATGTGTCTTTGTTCATTTTGGTGAGATGCAATAATGCTAGCCTTTTATTTGTTGTAGTTCAGCAGGGAGGTTGTTCCTGCTGATGCATTCATGTGCGTGGTAAAACTTGGATTATTTCATGGATTATTGAATGCTTATGGATGGTTTATACTGCAGGATCTTCCTCCAGTTCCTCCTGTTGATGTGTGCTTGGAACCACATCATCAGACTTTGCCGGTTGGAGTGATTTCATCTGTAAGTTTGTCTAAAAAAAACTTTTAACGTACTGAGTTTCAGTTAATAATTTACTTGTCCCTCTGTAGGTTGAAGTTGTTTCATAAATTTGATTTTTATTCAGATAATTGGGAGCAGAGTCATTGTAGAAGGTTCAGAGAAGCACAATCCTCTTAGTGAGGGTTCTATCCTCTGGATTACTGAAACCAGGTCTCCTTTGGGTGTGGTTGATGAAATATTTGGACCTGTAAAAAATCCTTACTATATTGTGAGGTACAATTCTGATACAGAAATCGCTGATGTAGTCAAGGAAGGCAAGAGTGTCTCATTTGTTCTGGAGTTTGCGAACCATGTTCTCAGTGATAAGGACATCTACAAGAAAGGGTATGATGCATCTGGTGAGAATGACGAGGAGATGACAGATGAGGTGGAATTCTCTGATGATGAGAAGGAAGCTGAATACAGGAGATCTCTTCGGCAGACAAAAAGAGCAACTGGACACAGTATGCATAGCAATAGGGAATGTGGTGTGAATAAGAAAAGAAATGATCGGAAGGTTGCCGGAGCTAAGAAAAATGCAAGAGCTCCTAACCTTCATGCTCGTGCTGCTACAGACCAATCATTGCCTTTTGGTCCTGGTTCTACTCATGCATCATCAAGTACAAGTGATGGTAATCCATCTTTCTCTTCTGGAGGCGGTGCTTTCCCTATGCCACCAACAATTCTGCCAGCTGAGCGAACAGGCGCTTGTCTAAACCATCCTCTTGATCAGTCATTGCAGCATCCACCGAGCTCTGTTTGGGCACATTCATTACCTCCTCCGCAGCAGCAGTTAAATGCTTCTGGGCCAGGAATGCTGTTACAACAACAACCAAATGTCTGGCCAAATGACATGCTTCCGCAGCAGCAGCAGCTCGGTGCTTGGGCACTTGGAGTGCTGCTGCAACAACAACAACAACAAAATGCATTGGCACAGGGATTCTCACCTCTCCAGCAGCTTATTGGTTTACAAGGAGGACTTGGTGGTGCTTCATATCCGCATCCTCAGAACCCGGCCTTGAATGCTTATCCAAATGCAATGGCTTCTCAACAGCCGTTCCTACCTCAGTCTAGCCCCCCGCTAGGTGGACCATGGAATGGAGGACTGTTAAATCTCTCTGTTAATCCTATGGTGACAAGGCCCATTGGTCAGACTGGCTTTGGTCTGGCACAAATTGGACCTAGCAACGGTCAAGACCCTAGGGTTTTTGAGGGACAGAATCCGGCAGCCATTCGACAAGCGGGGCAACAGCCCCGGCCCTTCTTGCCTGGAAGGTCATCTCCTCATGCAAGGAGGCAACATGGGAGGGGAGGTCGTCATTCCTTTGGTAGAGGCAATCGGGCGCCAGGCAGGTAGGATAAAGATGTATCTACTAGTTCTGCGCAAATTTTGTGTACGCTGGGAACTTGTTCTTTAAAGACTGTTTCATTAAAAAAAAAAAAAAAAAAAGGGAGAAAAGCATGATATGTAATAAGTTTTTATTTTGTATTTTTTCTTATTGGTAAATTTTGTTGGTCTACCTTTTTTTAAAAAAAAAAACAGCTATTTGTCATACTGAATTTTGTTTGATTTTGATTCTTTGACTGTTGAAAAAAGAATAGTTCTGTATGAAAAATTTTGAAAGGAATAATTGTAAAAACTTAGCATTTATATAAAAAAAAATTAGTCAAGATAATTAGTAATTGATTTCAGACCTGATTTCAATCACTATTCTTCATCAGCTGCTAATTCGCAATAATTATATACCAAACATCCTTGTGCAATGCATCATTAGCAAACAATCACTGGTATGAGGCTTCAGAATACAACTATTTTAGCCTCCAGATTTCTTACAACATATGCACTTTCAACTGTTCAAAGTTGAATGTGCAAACACAACACCAAAGATTTAGAAAGAAGCAAGGTAGTAGGAATTCTGAATAGATAAGGGCACTACTAGTGAAGGCAATGAGAGATTGAGAATTGTTATGGAATCAGATTTCTGGATATCTCCAGGACTAGCTTGCTTCTTCACTGCTTAACAAGCACTCAGGCGTGTCTCATTCAATGACACACAATGATATGAAGCACATGATATGAATTAATAACAGGTAATCACTGGGTGCAATTTACTTGTATGACATATGATATGTGGCGATTTAATTATTTCATCTCACAAATTTATCAGTTTGAACCAGGGGAAAAAGAAGGAAAGATAAGGATGAGATTACCTCCGGGAGTGCTTCCTGGTGAGGCATTCTTATAGAATCAATGGATTTTTTTTTTTGGAAGTTTTTACCAAGGGTTTTTAGTAACTTAACGTATTTTTAAGTCGCCAGAAATGGTTAAAAAATAGATTAAAATATTTCCCGGACACTCTTCCTTTTCAACTAAAATCTAAATTTTTTAAATTTTTTTTTTTAACTAAACTATTATTTAGCACTATTCAAATTAAGTGTTGGTAGTTTGTTCATGTTACAAAAATTTATCTTGTCACACTTAATATGTGACTATCAAAATGACTTGGTAGCCTTGGTTAGTTTGTTGGACAAGCATATCTCACATGACTCAAATACAAATGACAACTTTGGTGAAATACCAACCGTATAATTCCATATAACAATTATTTTATTATTTTATATTTATTTTTGAAACATGTGTTATGATATCATTAAGAAATATATATATATATATATAGAACACAGTATGTACTTCACTAATAAAATGCTGCCTGAAAAGAGTGTAGGCATTCAATTTGATTTAACAGGTTCATTGACTTTTCTTTTTCACCAATATCAATCTGTGTCCCACCTCATATCAATCAATCAACCAACCCGGCGCTAATTCGCAATAATAATTATATCAAACAGTGAAATATAAACATTGTAATTGAAAATTTACTTAATTTTTAATTATATCAAATCAAACACTAATTTATATGTAGTTTTAGAATGGCAACTGGCACCATCTTATACTCCAAATTACGGAGTGTTTATCTTTAAAATATTATAATTTTTGAAATTATTTATGAGAATGCACATTTTAAATTGTTCACAGATTCCGAACACGGGTAAAAACATTCAAAATTATGGAAGATAATATGCAAATGATTTTTTTTTTTTTTTTTTTTGCCCTATGTTGAAAAAATCTACTAAAAAAAACCTAGTAAATTATTGCCATATAAAATTAAAAATGATAAATTATTATTGTTCTAATGTGAAAAACCATGTTTTGAATGTTTTAACATTGAAAGCAATTGCCCGTTTCCGTTGTATGGTTTTGGTGTAATATATATAGCGTTTTCCATATAGTAAGTTGTTTACCATTTTTAATGTTGAATGTGCATTTCTGGACAAAATGCACATAATAAGCATTCTTATAAATAATTTCAAAGTTATACTACTTTAAAAAAAAAAAAAAAACCCAAATTGCCTGCAATATACACACATTTTAGCTGCACTCCATTTACAATGTTCAAATAGTTTATAGTCCATCATTGGATAGTCCAATGACATGACACTATGTAAAAAAGAGATCATGAGTTCAAATCTTTCTCCTAACAATATTGTTCTCTATACTATTCATACACTGTTCATCCGGGCTTTTATACTATTCATATACTATTTTTATAATGTACATCCGAATTTATTACTATTCTTAAATTCCTTGAGTGAGAGGCGCTTATCGCCTATTATTAAAAAAAAAAAAATCAACCATAGTACTTTAAGTTTGATTCAATATGAACAAAATAATGTTAAAAAAAAAAAAATCAACCATAGTACTTTAAGTTTGATTCAATATGAACAAAATAATGTGAACTTTTATAATATAGTTAAAACTAAACATATTATATATGGATCTAATTCAATCTAAAAACTTAGGCTACCAGGATGAAAAACACATGCTTATATATTTAAATTTATATTTTTTTAAATTAACCGATCTAAAGCTATTAGTTACTCTACACCACCAAGAGGTATAAAACAAGTACCTGTGATGTTTGAATAACGAAGAGCTATATAGCTCCTGATTAGCTTTGCTGCTTAACATGCACTTTGGTTTTCTCTATCACAAATGGTGTTTGAACTGCACTCTGGAAATATGTCATCAGGTAGGTGGTAGAGGAGAGAGTACCCACCGATGAAAATGCGATTTAGGGTGGCGGCAAGACGGACACCACCTTGGGCCAGCCTTTTCCGTACGTGAGGCATGCGAGTGAAGAAGTAATCATCTGTATCACAAAAGGAAAGGTATTAAAATAGCTGTCTCATGGACAATAGGTGATCGATGAATGAATACACAATGAAGAGTAGTACACAGAACGATGATTTGGATTAGTAACATGTTGTCCCCTGGTCTACATATATCTCACACTTGCACCACAATTTAGTTATAGAAAAGATGATATGTGATTTATTACATCTCATAAATTTATACAAATGGGAATGCTGATCTTTTCACTTTGAACCAGAACAACGAGAAGAGTGAGATTACCTCCAAGAGTGCTTCCTGGCGAGGCGTTCTTGTATACAAATTTGCATGCTAAGCTGATGCTCTCTGCAGCATACCTGGTTAGCAAACAATTTATCACTCATAAGTTCATTGCATATCAGTATGTAGTGCCACTGATACCATTACCGTTAAGTTTCATGATGTGCAGAGCAATGCACATATACACACACTGAAATTAAATATATCAATTTCAGCAGAGCGGCTGATAAAAAACCAGTCAAATCCATGGAAAGTTTTCTTGCTGGTTATTTGACCTACCAGTTTGGGCACACAGTCTGATTTACTCCACAACTTTCCCATGCTGGCACATCACTGGGCCAGTCTTCCTGCTCATAAACAAATGAAAATTTGGAGAGAGATGAGGAATTGCCAAATAGAAGTGCAACATCATACAGATAAAATTCGTCTTTCAATTCTTTGATAAATGCCAAAAACATAACCTTTTAGTAAATACTTAAGTTCTGCAAGCTATATTAACAGCACAGACAAAGTTGTTTGTTCTAGCTTAGTTGCAGCTTTAGTATTTGCAGATTAAATTTTTATTTTAATGGCAACTTCTATATTGCCATGATCTCACATGCATTAAGTAAGAAGGGAAGATTGCTACACACACACACGCACACACACACACACTAAAGTCTCAGCATACCCATATCTGTTAACAGAATATTTTTCAGGCCACCTCCCGCGGCTGACTAAGAGAAACCTACCAGTATGCTTGTCCGGATGTCTTCTATCATCATTGACAGATCCATGTTGTACTTTTTCAGGGCTGTCTCTATGATCAAGGTATCCCATACCTAAACAACAAAGCAGCCACTCATGAGATAATATCAGAGCATAACAATTGTGATGATCAATTAGTATTCAGATGTTATTTCCACTGCCCAATCAGAGGAACAATATCTGTTCGTAATTTTGTACAGATTTGATAAGTGTCTAAATGTTGCGGGACACACACCAGTTTGCATTTTCAGCAGCATTGCAGCTGCCCACAAGACCTTGTGGATTGAAACTTGGTACACGGAAGCAATCAGAAAACAAGTGGACGATTGAGATTGAATGAGTATTTGATTTTTGGGTTACTGAGCAGTCTAACATGAAGATTATTCATGTACAGCTGCTGACATCTATAATGCTTGAACCATATCCAGAGCAGGAAACACACACACACACACACACAAAAGGTAACATTTTATTCGCTTCTAATGGCCAAGTTTCCTTGATACCTAAAATACTTACATTTCTCAGGTTTTGTTTTTCCGCAAATGCAGCATGAACTTAAGATGCAAAATTCTTTTTGTAACTTACATGGTGTAAATTGCTCTTGCGGCGATACCAGTGAAGTATTATTGTGTTCCCACCTTCATCTCCAAGGAAACCGCAATGCAATGGCTATCATATATGGAAGAAAGACAAAAACAAAAGCATGATGCCAGTTAGCTCCATTGAAACTTATTTTGCAAAATACAAAACTTGTTTGAAGGGAAGGGATGAATGGGAAACAATTTTTTTTTTATTTTGTGTGAATTTGCTTACATTAATATTTTCCACTCAGACATATAAACCTAGAGATCATTATTCATTATAGTAAATAGTAGGTTTTGCAAACTACATTAATTGACAATATGGAAGGCCTTATCTTTATACAAAGCTGCAGTTGATAGACCAAAGGGGTCATAAAGAGTTACTATTAGTGTGGCAATGGATCATAGAAACTAGTAAAACCTATCATAAAGAAGTCAGATTATCCAAGCATAGTTCAGGAGAGTGCTAGGGCAAAGAATGAAGAAAACAAATGGAACTATAGCCAAACTTCCTAACCTGCACTTATTAAATTTTATCTCAAATTCTCTTTATAAGCAGATTTGCAAACTTTAAACTTCACAGATTTTATGCACAATCACCAAAATTTTATGACACTGGAATTAAATCAGAACAGTTTTTCTGTCATAAATTTGCTAAATGGGGTTCAACTAAAAAACACACCTGATGGATGTCTCCCACAAAATGAGATAGGAACAAGAGAGCCTCTGTGAGATTATCTGAAACCCACAGGACAACCATACACTATAATCAGATAAAAGAAAGAGATAAAATTTCAAAATGGTTTTGACAGAGGAATTTTGGTTTCATACATTGGTCAGTAAACTTAGAATTCTTATAAGTCGATAACTGTGCTGAATAGTTATAGATTGCTCCAGTAACACATCTATTTCTGCTTCTGGCAAAGTCATGGCAATCACCTGAAGAAAGTAATTTGTTGTGGAGGACAATACTATCCACATATAAAAAATGAATACCAAATGAAAAAAGTCACAGGATGAACCAAACATACGACAATAATCATAGTTGCATCGAAAGTCAGGTGTATCAACATAATGCAAAGGACTACTCCACCTCCATCCAGCTCGGTGACTTACTTCATCTGGCCAAGAACAAACAGAAGCCAGATCACCATTAGCATATTCTGGAAGCAGTGATTTCACAGCTTCTGAAGCTTCTCTAGACAATAGCCCCTACAAAATGCATTGCAATTGTTCGTGAAATGCCCTGATATATGAAAATTAACACTCCCATTATAGCAGGTATGTGAGAATCACTTACCTCTGCTATTTTGCATGTGATGTAGTGTCCTTCCTTACCCCAAGAATGAGTTCCCGGAAGCACGTAGAGAAATATAAATACTATTCCAGTCAAGAACATCAGCAGAGACATGCCTAAAAAACACCAAAAATAACAGTAAATAAAGAGTTCATCACCGACATGCTTTTCAATATCTTATGATATTCAACAAGTCATTCCCTTTCACCAATTTCTACCCTTAGAATAAGTTCCCAGTGGAAACTAACCCAAAAGAGCTCAATTTGTATGCATAAATAAAGTTCATAACTGAAATTCTTTCCAATGCCTTATGATCTTCAACAAGACATTCCCTTTCATGAATCTCTGTCCCTAAAACAAGTTCCCCAAAAAACCTAAACTTTACATGATTCATCACTGAAATGCTTAAAAATATCTTATGATCTTCAACAAGCTATCCCCTTTCACCAACCTCTACCATCAAAACAAGTTCCAAGTGAGAAATCCAACCCAAAAAAGTTAGAATTTACATGCATAAACCATTCAATCATCACTAATTTTCTCAAAAATGTTTAAAAAGAAAATAATTTCAACAAAAAAAAAAAAGATAAAACAAATAAGTTGATGAACTGGAAAAAACCTCAACCAGCTGCAAGAACTAGGGTTTCAACAACATAACGCATTGGATCACAACATTTATCCTCTTCAGATCAAATTTCACTAATGATCAGATTGAATTCAACTCAAAAAACAGTGCTGATTTTGAACCTATGGTTTCATCGATACCTCGCCTGCAATAGAGCTCTCCGAGCTGGATGTTCTCTGCGATGTTTCCCCGCGAATGCGTTTGCCGTTTATGGAACATATGTGTGTGTATATATATACAGCATATAAATATCATATATATCAATATATGTGTATATATATAATAATTATTATTATTATTTATAAACCACATTTTATTTACGAAAAATTCGTTTTTAATATATTTTAATAAACCTTATTATATGTGCTTATTATGTAATATAAACCTTTTTTTCATTAAAACTGATTATTTAATATATAATACTAAAGAAATTTATAAATAAATGCGTGATAAAATTAGATAAATTAAAATCTTAAAAACTTCAAAATGATCAGTACAATAAGTTAACATTAGCATGGTCTAGTGGTAAGACATCTTGATAGTAAAAGAACATGTGAGTTTAAATCTGTCACTAAATAATAACATTGTAAAAATGCTGTATATTCATTATTTACTAGATCCCCTGTACTGTAAAGTGCTTTTTCATTCACTATTTCATTGGGTTATCCTGTGGGTCCTCTATGAGAAAGGTCATATTATGTACCATTTACATGGTGCGGGAATTACCATTATATAGTTTTGTTTTATGATATGTCATCGTCCGCTCACATGGCAGTTCCTCATTGTTTCATGTATTAGTTTGCGTTATATGATACTTTCTATGTTCCTTTTTACTTGTCACATTTTTTGAACTTTTGTTTGTTCTTTTGTATTTGTCCATTTAAAAATTTTGTGCAACATTAAATAATTTTTTTCTTCGAATTTACCCTTTAATTTAATGTACTTGTACAATTTTCAATAAATCACATTCAACTCAGCATTAAATCATATACTCTACTTTAGTGGAGTTTTAAATAGAGGTAGTTTTAGAAAATAAATAGAATTTTTTATAAAATTTAAATCGCCAACTAACTTAATTATTTTTTTTAATCAATGTGAATTAAGTAAAATTGATAAGTAAAAAAAAAAAAAGAAAAAAAAATGGAGTAAATCTTAGGTAAGAGATGCTTGTCATCATTTATAAAAAAAATAAAATAAACGTATTATATAAATTTTGAAAAATTGGGGATAGTAAATAATTTCTTTATTTACTACTCAATTGGTATTTCATTCCCCTCCCTTTTCATTGAGGATTTGAAGCTTGGTTATTACATATTTTAAAGTTTTTTTATTTTTTTAAAATTGAAAATTAAAAATATCATAAAAAACATTCTTTTTACTAAAAATCTTTCATTTCATGAGGATTTAGGCACTTGTCGCCCTTTTTTTTTTTAAAAAAAAATCTTTCATTTCATGAAGCTGACCTTGAAAAAAAAAATTATGATTGTATTAAAGTCTCAATTCACAAATTAAAATTTATATGGTTAAATGAGTTTTTAGCAGCATCGGATTCGGGTTTGGCTTACTGTTAGATCCGACCCGTTAGAAGCGCCGTACGAGAAAGTGGAAACTCCGTAAAACATCGTGGATCTCGTTTTTCTCTCGATCTCCCAGGTGCGTCTTCTTTGCCCTAGATCTTCCTCTATTTTCCGGTTCTCCGATCGGAAATTCTAGGTATTGGTTCTTAGTTTCCAGTGTTTCTCTTGTCGATTTGGATAAATAGTGTTGTGAATTTTGCAGAAAAGATTTTTTTTTTCTACTTAGTTCACTGAATGCATGATCGTCAATGGTTTTCGTGAATTCTGTTTTCAAAACCGTGCATTTTACTCGCTTCTTCGTTTTCTAGCTTTAATCTGATAGAATTGATGTGTTTTTTTAAAAAATATGTTTTGGATGTTTATTTTGATGTGTTTCAATCGAAGTTAGAACAGTTCGGAGTTTGGAAGATGAATGGCGTAAATGCTGGAAAATTAAAGAAGTTTTCTTTGTTTGGGACTTCTTATTCATTTGAATGGACAGTTTGAATGTGGCATATTCATTGAATTTGTTATCTTTGTAGCTAAGAGAACTGCTGATAATGGCGAGGTCAACAGCAAATGATGCTCAAGCTCTTTTTCGATCTCTTCGTTCTGCTTATGCTTCCACACCAACCAATCTTAAAGTAAGTTATTTTATTTTTCTTCCCATGATTCTGTTTGTTTCTGGGTATGATTGAATATCTTAACCATAGTTTCTATCTGTTTGTATTGTGTTTGCAGATTATTGATCTCTATGTTGTTTTTGCAGTGACCACTGCCTTAATTCAGGTAAAAGCAAATGTTTTGTTCTTTTACATGGTCATCTTATTTAAGTTTATTTTATTTCGGCTGAGATTATGAAGCTTATGTTTTGCTTCCCTCTCTCTGTTTGACTATTGAAACAAAACATCAGATGTATGCACCAATATGTATCTCACTTCATGTGCATTTGATTGGTGTAGTATCTTGTGTGTTGAACACTCCTGAAACCTTTGCAATGTTTGGTGCATTCCAAATGATGTTTCTCCCTGAAATTTTTTATTGGGAATAAAGTTACGATATTGCATCACTGTGTTCTTCACTGTTTGGTTATTGGCCTAAGATTGTTCTAGTAGCTCATGCTCTGGTCCATTGATAAGCATTTTTGTGCTATGCCAGCACGTGCAAACAATGTTATTTTGGATGTTTGGAGTTTTAGTTGAGTCAGGCACATTTGATGTTGGTAATAGCTATGTGTTGGTGATAACTATAAATTTTGAGTACAAACACTGAAATGGTCTTGATTTAGGGAAGAAGCTGTCTATTTTCTTCCTTGGATGTGTCCATCTTTCTGCTTATATATTTGTTACACAGACAGAATTTATTTTCTTTTTTTTTTTGGGTCATAAGATGGAATGTTGTGTGGGTGACTCTGTAGAGGATGGTTGTAAGTGGTCAATGTTACCATTGCTTTCAGATGAGTTTGACTTAGTTGGATTACATGCCAAGTGAAAGCTTCATCAGGAATTCTACCTTGATGTAACCATCTCATGACATCCTATTTAACTAATTATGTTCATTGCATTACTGTTGTGTTTGAGACTCTTTTGTTCTGTGAATCTTGTCACAAATCTTTTGCTTTCTAACTACCCATTCTCTATAAAAGCCTATTTATGTAACAGATCTGTGCATGTGTACTGTCTTCCGAGTAGTTATGTAGGTGTTTTATGTAATTCTATGCATTCTTTACTGCAGTCTCTCATCGTTAATATATAACATTTGGTGACATTATGCTTCTAGATCAAAATCATATTTGATTACTTCAGCAAGCTAGCCAGATGCTAGGTCTAGTAACATGTGCAGTTCTAAAATTTTCATGACAGAGAAGTTTGATGGTGAAGCCCAAATTATTGTTTAAGTTTCGCAATGCCATTGATCTTATTCTTCTTGTTCGATTTAACTATCATCGGTTGATAATGTGATATATTTTTATGCCTATCACGATGTAACAGGTGGTTTACATGGGTATTGTTGGTTCATTTCCTTTCAATTCTTTTCTGTCGGGTGTGCTTTCTTGTGTAGGAACTGCTGTTCTTGCAGGTAGGAGCTGATGCCTAACTCCATCTGAATTCCTTGTGAAGTTCATTTCACTTTAAAATAATTGATTGGATCATTAAACTTAATTATATGCAGTTTGTCTCCGGATTCAAGTCAACAAGGATAACAAGGAATTCAAGGTTTTCTTTAGTAACTCTAGCCTTTTGAGCGAATGATTTTGTTGTCTCAATTAAACAATGATCATTGCAGGATTTACCACCGGAGCGGGCCTTTGCAGATTTTGTTCTTTGCAATCTTGTGCTTCATTTGGTGATCATGAACTTCCTCGGATAAATACAAAATGTGCTGTCGTTCCTTAACTGCTCATTTTTGGTGTTGCTATCAAGAAGTTTCCCTAAGTCATGGATTGTCAATCCTATGGTTCTATTTGAGCTAGTTATCCACATGTAACTTGAACTTTTTCAGTAATTAGATGTGAGACTTAGCAGAGTAATATTTTTTCAGATTCAGTCCAGATATTTATGTTTGAATGGGTAAAGAGATTTCTTGCAGGTCTTTTATTTCTTCCATCTTGTTAATTGATTCTGAGAAACAGCATTGTCGGGCTTAGTCTTCACAGGCTGAAAATACATAATATTTTATTTTCTCTATTTATATATATTTTAATGTTTTATGCAAAACCTTCAAGAATAATGTCTGAATCTGTTTCTTCTGATGTGGTGTTCTAAACCCCCTTTTCTTATCTTTTAAGATCATTGGAGTAAAAAAAATAAACATAAAAATAAAATAGCAAACAAAGCGGCATATTTTGATTAAAAAAAATTGCAATATCAAGGCCCAAACACCGTAGAGTGAACCATAACATTTTCTTGTCATGGTTTGAGCTTTTTATCAATATTTGCAGTTCCAGTTTTTCTAATTGAAGTTGGTTTGTACATCTTTTCAAAAATAAAAAAAATACAATATTACAAAAATGTTGATTTCATCCAGATGAATATATATAGGGTTAATTTTTCAGAAAGTCAACAAACTTTGGCTTATTATCACTTCAGTCATCCAACTTCAAAACGTATTAAAATGGTCACTCAAATTCTAATTTATATTATCAGGCAGTCATCCGTGGTTTTCCAGCCCAAATTAGTCAACGTGGCCGCCGAAAAAACTGAGGTTCGGCGGCCACGTAGACTAATTTGGGCTGAAAAGCCAAGGGTGACTGTGGTGTCTCAGTTTTTTTGGCGGCCACGTAGAATAATTTGGGCTGGAAAGTCATAGGTGACTACCCGGTGATATGAATAAGAATTTAAATGACCACTTTGATACATTTTGAAGTTGGATGACCGAAATGATAATAAATCAAAGTTTGGTGACTCCCTCAAAAATTAACCCAATATATATATATACAATTTGAAATTAAATTACTATATATATATATATATACAAATTGAAATTAAAAAGTAATTTAAAAAAAGCCTTCTAATCCCCATTTTCCACGCACAGTCACAGTGTGAGAGGGCGCGAGAGAGATCAGTGTTCCATCGGCGATGAAGGCGATCGTGATAACGAGCCCCGGCGGGCCGGAGGTCCTCCAGCTCCAGGACGTCGAGGATCCCTCTATCAAAGACGACGAGGTTCCATCCAGGTCGCCGCCACCGCTCTCAACGGCGCGGACGTCAGCCAGCGAACGGGCTCCTACCCTCCTCCCAAGGGCGCCAGCCCATACCCCGGTCTTGAGTGTTCCGGAACCATCCTTGCCGTCGGCTCGTCCGTCCACAGATGGAAGCCTGGCGATCAGGCACGCCGATCTCGACGAAACACAGCACTAGGGTTTCTTTTGTGGATTGGTTCTAAAGGAGCTGTTTTTTTTTTGTAGGTTTGTGCCCTTCTTAGTGGAGGTGGGTATGCTGAGAAGGTGGCCGTCCCGGAAGGTCAGGTACTCTCCGTGCCTGAAGGCGTCTCTTTGAGGGATGCCGGGGCCTTGCCAGAAGTAGTGTGCACCGTCTGGTCGACGGTGTTCATGATGAGCCGCTTGTCACCAGGGGAGTCTTTTCTGGTATATGTTACCTATTTCCTGGACTTTTGAGAATCCTTTGATTCATGCTTAAGGGTTAGAATTGACGTCTTTTGTAATCATTTCTTATTGTTGATTTATTAGTGAATTCAGTGAGCCGTTGTGGTGTTGATTCGTAGTCTTTTCCTTTTATATGGTTTTCCATTTTGTGATGGTTGGGAAATGCTGAAACTTTACTAGAATTGCATGATTGGATGTGCATAGGTGTTTTAGAATTCTTTTAATCAAAATACTTATTTGTGTTTGAAGGAGAGACACTAATTCCATTTTTATGGTTAAGCAAGCTATGCTGCTTAATCAATGGAGTAGGTGGCAGTGTAATTGTAACATCAGGGTTATGTTTCTTATATGTGGGAAGAAACAACACAAATTTTGGAATGTAGATTTAGTTGACATGTTAATGATGAAAGCTTTGATTTAGAAGATGAGTTTTGTTACAAATGCTGGCTTACACAGTATTAATGCTTTAAAAAAAATCTTAGAGAACCAATTTCAAGAACAGTAAAGGGAATGCTTAATTGCAAGTGGTGTTGGTACTGGTATTTTCAGTTGTGGTTGTTGCAAATGGTATTGGTAGCCTACAAGCTCCTGTCTTTACAGTCATCTTGTTTCTTGTAAAACTAGAAGATTGCTGTAATTAGAGAATCAGGAGAGCCATGTTGATGACAAGAAAAATGACTTGCCTGGTCAATATGCTTATCCCCTCGTTGAGGTTAAATTTATTTGGATAAGGATGTTGATAAGTTCTTGACTGAATTCTAATACTGAGCCAGAATTTGTTGTCAGATTCATGGGGGATCAAGTGGAATTGGTACGTTTGCTATCCAGATTGCAAAGCACCTTGGAGTGACGGTATTTGTCACCGCAGGTCAGAGGTTCTGGGAGTAAATATTATTTATTGTCTTCAAATATATATAGCTGATATTGATAAATTCATCCTTAATATGTTCTAAACAAATCCAAATATCAGGAAATGAAGAGAAACTTGCTGCCTGCAAGAATCTTGGTGCTGATGTATGCATCAATTATAAGACTGAAGATTTTGTTGCTCGAATAAAGGAAGAAACAGGAGGGAAAGGTTGGTCTACGCTGATGATGCTATCATCTCAACTTGCTTCTGTTTGGTATAATATAAGTTTTTGGTGTTTTGATGCAGGTGTTGATGTTATATTGGACAATGTTGGTGGCCCTTACTTACAAAGAAATCTTGAAAGTTTAAACATTGGTGGAAGGCTTTTCCTCATTGGTTTCGTAGGAGGTGCAGTGACAGAAGTTAACCTTGCACCTCTGCTTATAAAGCGTCTTACAGTGCAAGGTAATAGACTTTCTCTCTTTTGGTGTTGGTGTTGAAGAAAATGCCATCCAACTTGTTGTCCTACGTACAGTTTTGGTCTTGTGGTGTAATCTAACTTAAATAGTTAGGTAAGTTGGGTTTCTGAACTAGGAGGCCATTCTTGATTTTTTATTGGCGCTTGTGATTCATGTTCATTTGCCCTATGATTGAAAGTTTGAAACCACAATGATTTCTGGGAAATTGAAGTCTTAGCGTCATATAGGCGTTGTTTGGATTAGCTTCTGGGCTAAAAAAAAATTGTTTGGATTAGTTTCTTTGCAAATGCAGAAGCAGAAGCCACAAAAAAATAAAAAAAAAACATTTTTTTTCATAAGCTGGTTATGTAATGCTTCTGAAATTTTATTTTTTTTATGAGCAGTTTTAGGGTTACACAATTATTTAACTGCCTTTATGAAATAAAGAAATGACGTAGGTTTTTAAGGTTTCTCTCTAAGCTTTTACATCCCCATATAGTCTTCTTTTCCTTTAAGATATGAAGGCCTCCCTTTTCGTCCGCAATATGAGATAAAGGCATAATAATTAGGATATTATTATAATTCAATGAAAAATTTCTACAAATGCACATTCAAACAACTTCACAAGTATAAAAGTATTCATGTATTAACATATCCAAACACAAAATAAAGTGAAACACTTAGCATATTTTGATAAGTACTTTTTATAGAAGTCTTTCTATAACACTGAAAAGAAGCATTTTTTTTTAAAGTCAATCTAAACAAGGCCATTTCTGCATTGTTTGTTTGAGTTTAAGTGTTAATGAAGTGGGAAAGAAGGGAAAAAACTAGCTAGGATCATATACATCGAGATCCATGCTGCATGCAGCATACATCATTAGAGCATATGGAACTTGTTGCATGTTTTTCACTGCTCCATTTCATTTCTATGAAAAGATGAACACTGAGCATAGTATTGCAAGCTGCTGAGATGGTGGTGGTTCACAAACTACATCCTGTAAATTTGGGGATAGCCTTTAGAGGAGGTTTCAATAACATAGGTTGCTATGCATTGACATAGGGCTTTGTGTATCACTCATTTGTTCTTAATCTTGAGTATAGTCTTAAATCCAGTTCTTTTTGTGCAGCTGCTGGGCTGCGGAGTAGAAACCCCGAAAACAAGGTGGAAATTGTGAAGGAGGTGGAGAAGCATGTCTGGCCAGCAATAGCTGCCGGCAAAGTGAAGCCTGTGATCTATAAGTCTCTGCCATTATCTGAAGCAGCAGAGGGTCACAAGCTTATGGAAAGCAGCATTCATATCGGCAAGATACTTCTTATCCCCTGATTTGCAAAATATAGCTAGTATTGTATCTCTTTGCCGGCAAAGTGAAGCCTGTGATCTATAAGTCTCTGCCATTATCTGAAGCAGCAGAGGGTCACAAGCTTATGGAAAGCAGCATTCATATCGGCAAGATACTTCTTATCCCCTGATTTACAAAATAAAGCTAGTATTGTATTTGTTTGGCAGAGTGCTTGTCCAAGTGTTGTGTATAGTGTATATTTATTTAACAATTTGATGATCCTTTTTTGGTGGTGTACCTGGATGTTTATAGACAACCATATCAATGCCTTGAGTTTTTTCCTATAAAATGATGATTGTTGTTGCTTGCTCACATTCATCTTCAAGCTGTTACAGTCATGGATGAGTTTTACACAAAATTTAAGATATTCTTCTTTTCATACAGAATATATTTTTTACTAATTAAACATCAGAAAACAGTTATGTTGTTTGATTTTTCGTTCTTTTTGTTTTTACTCAAACAACAATATTGCAAAAATGTGTATATATATATATATATATATATATATATATATATATATATATATATATGGGTTAATTTTTTAGGAAGTCACCAAATTTTGACTTATTATCACTTCGGTCATCCAACTTCAAAATGTATCAAAGTGGTCACTCAAATTCTAATTCATATCATTGGGCAGTCACCCGTGGCTTTCTAACCCAAATTAATCTAAGTCGTTGCCGAAAAAACTGCGGTACCACAATCACCCGTGGCTTTTCAGCCCATATTAGTCTACGTGGCCACCGAATCTCAATTTTTTCGGTGGCCACGTAGACTAATTTGGGCTAGAAAGCCACTGATGACTGCCCGATGATATGAATTAGAATTTGAATGACCACTTTGATACGTTTTGAAGTTGGATGACCGAAGTGATAATAAGTCAAAGTTTGGTGACTTTCTGAAAAATTAACCCTATATATATATATATTATAATTTGAAATTAAAAGTAATAAAAAGGGCCTTCTAATCCCCATTTTCAACGCACAGTCACAGTGTGAGAGCACGCGAGAGAGAGCAGCGTTCCATCGACGATGAAGGCGATCGTGATAACGAGCCCCGGCGGGCCGGAGGTCCTCCAGCTTCAGGACGTCGAGGATCCCTCCATCAGAGACGACGAGGTTCTCATCCAGGTCGCTGCCACCGCTCTCAACCGCGCGGACGTCGGCCAGCGATTGGGCTCCTACCCTCCTCCCAAAGGCGCCAGCCCATACCCCGGTCTTGAGTGTTCCGGCACCATCCTTGCCGTCGGCTCTTCCGTTCACCGATGGAAGCCTGGCGATCAGGCACGTCGATCTTGACAAAACACACAATAGGGTTTCTTATGGATTTGTTCTAAAGGAGCTGCTTTTTTTTTTTTTTCTGTAGGTTTGTGCTCTTCTTAGTGGAGGTGGGTATGCTGAGAAGGTGGCCGTCCCCGAAGGTCAGGTGCTTCCCGTGCCTGAAGGCGTCTCTTTGAGGGATGCCGGGGCCTTGCCAGAAGTAGTGTGCACCGTCTGGTCGACGGTGTTCATGATGAGCCGCTTGTCACCAGGGGAGTCTTTTCTGGTATATGTTACCTATTTCCTGGACTTTTGAGAATTCTTTGATGCATGCTTAAGGGTTGGTATTGGCGCCTTTTGTAATCATTTCTTAATGTTGATTTATTGGTGAATTCAGTGAGCCGTTGTGGTGTTGATTCGTAGTCTTTTCCTTTATATGGTTTTCCATTTTGTTATGGTTGGGAAATGCTGAAACTTTACTAGAATTGCATGATTTGGATGTGCATTGGTGTTTTAGAATTCTTTTAATCAAAATGCTTATTTGAGTTTGTACTTTTCTAATAAATCTTTTAATCCCATTGCTTGTATATGAAGGAGAGTACAAGTTTTGTGAGTTTTTTTTCAAGTATTGTTTCAAGTATGCTGCTTAATCAAAGGAGTAGGTGGCAGTGTAATTGTAACTTCAGGGTTGTGTTTCTTATATGTGGGATGAAAAAACATGAATTTTGGAATGTGGATTTAGTTGACATGTTAATGATGAAAGCTTTGATTTGGAAGATGAGTTTTGTTATAAATGTTAGCTTACACAGTATTAATGCTTTTAAAAAATCTTAGTGAACCAATTTCAAGAAAAGTAAAGGGTATGCTTAATAGCAAATGGTATTGGTATTGGTATTTTTGGTTGTGGTTGTCATAAATGGTATTGGTTGCCTACAAGCTCTTGTCTTTAGGGCCATCTTGTTTTGTGTAAAACTAAAAGATTGCCACAGTCATCTTGTTTCTTGTAAAACTAAAAGATCGCCTCATTTAGAGAATAAGGGGAGCCATGTTGACCACTAGAAAAATGACTTGCCTGGTAAATATGCTTATCCAATATCCCCTCATTGAGGTTAAATTTATTTGGATAAGGATGTTAATAAGTTCTTGTCTAAATTCCTATACTGAGCCATAATTTGTTGTCAGATTCATGGGGGATCAAGTGGAATTGGTACGTTTGCTATCCAGATTGCAAAGCACCTTGGAGTGAGGGTATTTGTCACTGCAGGTTGGAGGTTCTTGTAGTAAATATTATTTATTGTCTTCAAATATGTAGCAGATATTGATAAATTCATCCTTAATATGTTCTAAACAAATCCAAATATCAGGAAATGAAGAGAAACTTGCTGCCTGCAAGAATCTTGGTGCTGATGTATGCATCAATTATAAGACTGAAGATTTTGTTGCTCGAATAAAGGAAGAAACAGGAGGGAAAGGTGGGTCTACGCTGATGATGCTATCATCTCAACTTGCTTCTGTTTGGTATGATATAAGTGTTTGGTGTTTTGATGCAGGTGTTGATGTTATATTAGACAATGTTGGTGGCCCTTACTTACAAAGAAATCTTGACAGCTTAAACATTGGTGGAAGGCTTTTCCTCATTGGTTTCGTAGGAGGTGCAGTGACAGAAGTTAACCTTGCACCTCTGCTTATAAAGCGTCTTACAGTGCAAGGTAATAGACTTTCTCTCTTTTGGTGTTGGGGTTGAAGAAAATACCATCCAACTTGTTGTCCTACTTGGTCTTGTGGTGTAATCTAACTTAAATAATTAAGTATGTTGGGTTTTTGAACAAGGAGGCCATTCTTGATTGTTTATTTGCGCATGTGATTCAAGTTCATTTGCCCCATGATTGAAAGTTTGAAACCGCAATGATTTCTGGGAAATTGAAGTCTCAGTGTCATATATTCTGCATTGTCCGTTTGAGGTGTTAATGAAATTAGAAAGAAGGGAAGAAACTAGCTAGGATCATATACATCGAGATCCATGCTGCATGCAGCATACACCATTGAGCATTTGGAATTTATTGCATGTTTTCACTGCTCCATTTCACTTCTATGAAAAGATGAACACTGAGCATAGTATTGCAAGCTGCTGAGATGGTGATGGTTCACAAACCACATCCTGTAAATTTGGGGATATCCTTTAGAGGAGGTTTCAATAACATAGGTTGCTATGCATTGACGTAGAGATTTCTGTGTCACTCATTTGTTCTTAATCTTCAGTTTAGTCTCAAATCCAGTTCTTTTTGTGCAGCTGCTGGGTTACGGAGTAGAAGCCCCGAAAACAAGGCAGAAATCGTGAAGGAGGTGGAGAAGCATGTCTGGCCAGCAATAGCTGCCGGCAAAGTGAAGCCTGTGATCTATAAGTCTTTACCATTATCTGAAGCAGCAGAGGGTCACAGGCTTATGGAAAGCAGCATTCACATCGGCAAGATACTTCTTATCCCCTGAATTGCAAAATAAAGCTAGTATTGTATCTATTTGGCAGAGTGCTTGTCCAAGTGTTCTGTACATCCATTTAACAATTTGATGATCCTCTTTTGGTGGTGTGCCTGGATGTTTACAGACAACCACATCAATGGCTTAAGTATTTTCATATAAAATGATGATTGTTGTTGTTTGCTCACATTCATCTTCAAGCTGTTATAGTCATGGATGAGTTTTACACAAAATTTAAGATATTCTTCTTTTCATACAGTATATATTTTTTACTTATTAAACATCAGAAAACTGTTATGTTGTTTTATTTTTCATTCTTTTTGTTTTTACTCAAGCAACACTCTGGCGAGCAAGACTTGTGTGAAGAGCATACTTCTGTTTGTATTACCTTCTCCACTTGATAATTTTTTTGAAGTATTGGCAGATTTTTTGTTTTTTGTTTTTTTTAAAGTTTTTTTATTTTTTATTTCTATAAATCAGTCCAAATATGTCCCCTTGTTTCATAAAATACTCATATCAAATGTTGAATGCTTATTTAAAAAAAAATGGATGCAAAATAATCACTTCTTTTGTTATTTTTATAAATAAGCTAAAAATTACCTAAAAGTTTTTTATTTAGTATTTCCATACTAAAGCTTGAAATTGTATAAAAGTATGAGAACAATATAGAAATACTTCCAGACTTCCAGCAAGTAAGCATTTATCACATTTAAGAGAGGTAACACCAAAACTTAATTAATTAACAAATTAAATTTCAATTGATATTTATCACAACTTCAAGTGAATTGCTTTCTATCAATGAGTCAGTGGGATAGTTACCTCTTTGTTTGATCACATACAAATCAAGGTTAAAATAAAACAAATTCAAGTTCAAAATTTTATTACTGTCAAAGTTATCAATATGCAAAATTACATAGAATTAAGAAAATCACAATGGTTTTTGGGAAAATCATAGAGAGGTTATTTATGGAGGAAACTCTATAAGGTAGAGAGTGGAATACTGACTCTAGATTATAGATTTAGTAAAATAGTTTTATTAATTATGAAAAATATTAGTAAAAATTACAGAAATAACAATTGAATAATTATCTTAATGTTGCAGAGTTATTTCTGTTTGTTCTAATTTTACATTTACTAAATGATTCTCAAAGCACTTTCTTTCAAGTTGTATTTAATTGCAGATTAATCAGACCCAATTACAGCAGAAATTAAAACACATAAACACACATTTATAAGTGTGTGCATATATATAAATCAACTATCAACTTACAGATTGATCTTAAAAAAAAGTAAATAAATAAATAAACAATTGCTGACCATCCTGATTACAACTCCAAACTATATTATAAAATCAGCAAAAAGTTTTCTCATCTTTCCAAAGCATATTTTATAATTAAACACTGCTAATTAACAGTTAAAAAACCTCTACACATTGAATCTGCAGAACTTGGGCAATCATTTTAAAAATTATACTCAACAATTCATGCACATGAAGTTACAAAAATCCATCAAATGAAAACCCATAATTAATACATTAAAATATTAGATTCCTCAAATTAAAAAAAAATATATATATATAAATCTAAATCCATGGTTTCCCAAAAAAGAAATTTTTATAATATATAATTTTTTAAAATTTTTAGTTCAAATGCATCTCTTCATATGATACCAACGAAGGAGGCAAAGGCCTTCATTAGAGGGCGCGATGGCGCTACATCCTTTCAAAGTTCCAGTCACCGCCCTTTGCGGTTACCGCACCCTTTCTCTTCCTCATCTCTCCAACCCTTGGAATGCTCATCCATGGATCCCGCCGCCGCTCCTCACCGCCGACCTCGCCGCGCGGCCGCCTCCAAAACCCGCAACTACTCCGAGGACCTCCTCGATGACCTGCTCCTCGGCCAACTCGGTCCTGTGCGGAAGCGCCAGAGAAACGCTGCGGATCACCAGCGTGAGACCGAGACTGAGGCTATGATTGCGCTCTCTCTTGGTTTCCCTATCGATGCTCTTCTTGACTCTGAACTCCGCTCCGATGTGCTCCCTCGCCCGGATGACCAGAACGCTTACATCGTCATCCGCAACCACATCCTCGCCCGGTGGCGCTCCTCTGTTCGCTCGTTTCTCTCCGTTGACAACGTCCGTGAGACGGTGGAGCAGCGTTGTGCGCCTCTCATCGCCTCTGCTTATCGTTTCCTCTCTGAGAACGGGTACATCAACTTCGGCGTGTCCCCTGCCCTCCGGCCCCGGTTGTCTGATGACCACGAGGGTGGGTCTGTCATCATTATTGGGGCGGGTCTTGCAGGCCTTGCCGCTGCCCGGCAGCTTCTAGGGTTTGGGTTTAGAGTTTTGGTTCTTGAAGGCCGGGATCGGCCCGGAGGTAGGGTTTACACGGCGAAAATGGGGGCGAATGGGTCTGCTGTGGCTGTTGATCTCGGTGGTAGTGTCATCACTGGGATCCATGCGAACCCGCTTGGGGTTCTTGCGAGGCAGCTTGGAATCCCTCTTCACAAGATCAGAGAAAAGTGCCCCCTTTTCCGGCCAGATGGAGGTAGTGTCGATGAGAAGTTGGACCAGGAGATGGATTTGGTATTCAATAAGCTTCTTGAGAACGCCAGTAAGATCAGAGAGTTGTTGGGAGAGTTTGTGCAAGGGGTCTCACTTGGCTCTGCCATTGAGAAGTTGCGGAAGCTGTATAATGTGGCCAGAAGCCGCAACGAAAGGGAGCTACTTGATTGGCATCTTGCAAACTTGGAGTATGCCAATGCAGGTTGCCTTTCAGAGCTCTCACTGTTGCATTGGGACCAGGATGACCCCTATGAAATGGGTGGTGACCATTGCTTCCTCGCTGGAGGGAATTGGAAATTGATCAATGCACTCTGTGAGGATGTGCCGGTTCTTTATCAGAAGACTGTTAGGAGGATCAGCTATGGTGAGTCTGGTGTGGAGGTTGTGGTTGAAGGTGGGCAGGAGTTTCGGGCTGATATGGTGCTCTGCACTGTGCCTTTGGGAGTCTTGAAGAGCTCTAGCATTGTGTTTGATCCCCCATTGCCTGATAGGAAGCTTGAGGCTATTGAGAGGCTCGGATTTGGATTGTTAAATAAGGTTGCGATGGTCTTTCCTTCTGCCTTTTGGGGAGATGATCTTGATACATTTGGTTGTCTTAACAAGGAGAGAAGCAAGAGAGGGGAATTTTTCCTCTTTTATGGGTATCAAGCTGTGTCTGGAGGTGCTGTCCTCATTGCATTGGTGGCTGGAGAAGCTGCATTAGAATTTGAGCACACTGATCCTGTTGTCATGCTCCATAGAGTCCTGGCTGTTCTTCGAGGTATTTGTTTATATTTATTTGTCAGCTAGCCCATATTTCGTCATACTGCTTGAATATTCCTTATAAATCCAGCCTTTTCTGGTTACCGCATGCAATGATGCTGTCAAAACAATTTTGTTTAGTTATTTGGCATCAGTATGCATGAATTAACTTCAAGCCCTTTTGGCTTTTGTGAATTTGCAGCAATTGCCAAGCGGAGAAATATTGTCGTGCCTGATCCTATCCAAACCATTTGTACTAGATGGGGAAGTGATCCACTTTGTCATGGCTCGTACTCTCATGTCAGGGTAGGCTCTTCAGGTGATGATTATGATATTCTTGCTGAAAATGTTAATGAGCGGCTATTTTTTGCCGGAGAGGCCACAACTAGGCAATACCCAGCGACAATGCATGGTGCATTTTTGAGCGGGTTAAGAGAAGCTGCTTGCATTCTTCATGCCTCAAGGAGTAGGATGTTTGTGAATGAAGATGCTAAAGCATGCTCTCAGAAGAACTTGAAATTATGTGGAGACCTTCTTGCGGAGCTATTTAGGGATCCTGATTTAGCATTTGGAAACGTCTCTTTTGTGTTTGATGCATTATCAATGGAGAATCCAAAAGCAATGGGGCTAATGAAGGTTACCTTGAACAACTGCATGAAGAACTGTTCAGGAAATGGCTTAATGGAGAAAAATCAATCCACTGATCGAGAATTGGAAACTTTGCAACTGTATGCTATTTTGTCTCTAGAGCAAGCATGCCAAATGCAGACGATGAGTGAGGATGACAAAAGCAGATTATCATTGGCATGCAAAAAGTTTGATTTAAAGCTTATGGGATTTAGCAGCACATGTGCTGTAGGTAACTCTTTAATCACTAGCATTTCCAATGGACGGAAAGGTAGAAATAGGCACCGGCAGTCCGGGCTTAAAAACCATGGTCTTAAAAATGTACCCATCCAAAATGGTTCTTCATTTATGCCTACTAACTCTCTTGTAAAACCATGATCCTTAGGCATTGAGTGTTCAACTAACTTCGTAATTCATGATAAACATCTCATAGATCCATTCCTTTTTTTTCCGTCTCTTAATTTTTAGGTTAGTGCAGAAAATTCCAATTTTGGAACCAATAAGGACTAGCATAGTTTCGGCATGCACATCAGAATATTCCTGTCGATGTTCATGTGTAAATACATTTGCTATTAATAGCAATGATGTTAATGTTCTCTTGGGCATTATCTTCAAATGAATGAATGCTTATTCTAGCAAATTTTCCCGCTCAATTACACTCTATTGTCAAATATTTGTACAAAGCTTACTGCTTTATTAAATGCAATTTATTCTTTTAGAATTCAGATGTGCTATAGATCACTTTAAATTAGTTATGTACTAATAAATGATGATGGCATCTTAATTCTTTTGAGTTATACAGTGGTTGGTACATGCACATAGTGCCAGTGTGACAGTGTTTGTATTTCTTTCTTTAATAGCTTTTTGTTTTGTTTGGTTATCATTATTTTTGTTAGATGCAAACCAAACATATTGTTTGGTCCGATTCAAGCTTTTTGATCGGATGAGAAGCCCACGTTTATGTACTCAAATTCATATTTTTTGAGTTAACCAATATGAGATTATTAATTACTTTAACATGTTTACTTGATATGTGTTGATTTGCCTTGATGCAACCCATAAGCTTAAGCTAATAGAGAAATCTAGGTTTATTTATTTAAATTCATTTTTTTTTTCAAATTTACCAATTTGGGGCTATTAGTTACTATAAAATTTTTCTTTTTCTTTTTCTTTTTCTGCTACATTCATTGTGCATGCATGCTTGTTTGTAAGTAATTCATTTCCCTTAAACTGAAAGGAAAAGCACATTTTCTTGGTACATCTCGATTCAATATGCTTCTTTGGTAATTCATTTAAGAAATTGATAGGATGTTCTCTTTAATCAAAAGGTGTTCTTCCTACTTATCCCAAACTTGAGTTCTTTTTTATAGTTTCAGATTTCAGTATTTTACATTAGGTTTCATAGCTCATCTATTATAAAGTACACATGCTGCAGTCTTTTACATAGTTTTTTCTGATTCCACTCAAGAAGTGACAGCAAAATGAGAAGACGCCATTCTAGGCTTATAGTCCTCTGTTAATTCTGTCATCTTTTTCATAGTTTCAGAAATCACCCTTACGCAAACAACCAGACGTTCCATTGTATATTTTAATTATTCTCTTGTGACTTATCTTCTGATGCTTTACTGTTTCTGCAAATTTTGATCTGGTTACAAACTTACAGATAAAGTTTGATGATCTTCAATCTTACTAAAACTTTTATTTATTTATTTATTATCTTAATGTTCAAATTCAGTAAATAGAATGTGTCTCTCAGCGTGAAACAATACAGTTTGATACGTTGATCAACTCATATTTTTATGCACTATTTAATTATGAATGTAAACGAGTTCTTGGTTTGCTTGTAAACATGTTTATGTTATTGTGGTGGTTGTTGTTAGATGAATCAAATATATATATATATATATAATTTATGTTAAGTAGTGTTAAGATAATATATAGTTTTCTATGTAATTACATCTAAAGAAAGATCCCTCTCACCAACCTCCCTTGTAATTCGCTTTAGTCTAATTTTATTATTAAATAAAATTTAAAATAGGGAAATAAATTCATTTGGATGGACCACATTACTTAACTGAGATAACCCTGCAAGTTTCTATGCATTATCATTAGCACTAATCCTATCCATTCAATTGGGACAAAATGAAGTACTTGAAGCTGTGCTCTTTCATAACATCTTGAAATTATTAAGTTAAACCAATTTATAGATTTATTGCTTTAAAATCCGAGACTTAAAGAAACATAAATTAAATATATGCAATACATTTGAAAATAATTAGCTAAGTTCAAGGGTATGTGCAAAAAAAAAAAAAATGAATTTTTCTGCATATAAAATAGAAGGCTATTTTACCTACGCAACGGACACTATCAGCTAATTTGCTCCGGTATGTAGAATTTCACATGCAACTTTCTTAGCTAGATATGTGTCAGCAGAGTTGGTTGTTATGAATTTATTTTTCTTTATCTTCTAATATTTTTTGTAGGTTTATTTCATAACTATATACTTGATGTTTTAAGCATCAAGGGTGAAAACAAACATTTCAATACCCCTACAAATTCTGTTGCTCATGATTGAGTACTCGGGAGATCTTCAACTCACCGATTGTAAAATTGATTAATATGCCTGGAGTCAACTGTGGAAGTCATTGAAGATAAAAGTACTCAATTTGAGAAGTTTGTGATTCAATATAATCAAATTAAAGACAAAGAAACTCATGTTGCATTTCATAATGTGTTAACAGAGCATTTGTGGGAGTAATATACTAATTCAGAAGGTTCTTAAAATCGATGAGACAATGTTTATTTCCTATATTATGTTATAATATTATGTATTTGTTGTGTGCTTGTTTATGATTTTTAATGTAAAATATCTAATTAAAACAATTTTTTTGATGTTAAAATTGTAGTCAATGATGTGTTTGAGTGTTAAATATTTGCGGGCTATATGAAAATATAATTTCATTATTTATCAAGTCAATTAAAAAATTCATAATTAAATTTCTAAATAAATTAAATCATAAATTAAAAATATTTTAGTTGTTAAATATTTTAAATTATTTTTATTAGTAAAATATTAAATTGTAATAAATATTTAATTAAATCATTGTTAAAAATAATTAATTTTAAGTATTTTTTGATTGAATAGTAACAATAATAAAAAAAAATGAGATGTGTTTAGAATATTTTGATAATATACTTTTTTTTTGAGGTAAAATTTGGAGTTTGTGGTTGGAATATAATTTATTGTATCAGAACCAAATTTAAAATTTGGGGTAAAATTTTGGATTGTAGGTTGAAAATGGACTTAGTAGACTTCTCTTTAGGCGAGCTTTTGTATTCCTAATTTCTTTCATAAGTTACAACTACTAGTAATTATAACTAGTGCTAGAATATTTCAAATGGCTAGGTGGTAGCTACTTTTTTGCATTTTTTATGATGTATACTTATTTTTGATAGTATAGTATGTTTTTTCACAACTTCTCTTTCCTCTTCAAGTACACTGACCTTTTCAGTTGCAGACAGTTGCATAGGTTGATTTTTTTTTTTTTTTCTATTTTTCGCTTTTAGTGTGTTTGTTTTAGGAATTTTTGATATTTTACCCAAACATGATATAATGATATAAAGTCTGAAACTTTTTTCTTTTGTTATGAAACCATCAAGGTATTGATACCACTAGTGGTGCAAGAATACCTGCAACATTTTGTAACTAGTGCTAAAATATTTCAAATGGCTAGGTGGTAGCTATTTTTTTTTTTTTTTTGCATTTTTTTATGATGCATACTTATTTTTTTATAGTATAGTATGTTTTTTCACAGCTTCTCTCTCCTCTTTAAGTGCATTGACCTTTTCAGTTGCATACAGTTGCATAGGTTGATTTTTTTTCTATTTTTCGCTTTTGGTGTGTTTGTTTTAGGAATTTTTGATATCTTACCCAAATATGATATAATGATATTAAGTCTGAAACTTTTTTCTTTTGTTATGAAACCATCAAGGTATTGATACCACTAGTGGTGCAAGAATACCTGCAGCATTTTGTGGTATATTGGGATTCCGTCCTTCACTTGGGTCTGTTTCTAACACTGGCATCATACTAATTTCACCCAGTATTGACACGATAGGTATTTGCAAAAGCAACCATTGCAAATTTTGATTGATTTGATAAAATTGTTGTCTGCATCCCTAAGCAATATAATTGAAACAAACTTAATTCAAATTTTGCATGTTGTCATATTGTTGTTAAGCTAAATAGTATCAAACAATTTCTAAATTAAGCTGAATAGTAATGGTGATCTGAAAGCTTTCTCGTTCAAATCACTCATTGATGCTATGAAATTGTTCATAGGTTAGTTGCAATTTATGCTATGGACTACTTCTTGATAAGGGTAATGCTAATGGCCTTGATATTGATAATCTAATTCTAGTTCGTAATGTTATTTGATCTCTTCCTAGTCATATTCATATTCATGTTGCTTGAGGTAATTACGGTATCGTTGTTCTCAGTTTTGATAGTAACGGTGTTTGGTTTAGGGATGGGGATGAATAGGAATTTACCCATCTAGTTTCATTTTATTTTTTTAATTTATAAAAAAAATATTGATTTACAATTTAAAAATTATAAAAAATAATTTATAATTTATAAGATATATTTTTTAAAATATATCTTATAATTAATTAAGTGTAGTAAAAAAAAAGTCATTTCATATAGATATTAACAAAAAAAATGTGTTTATATCCCGTCTCTTAATTTATGTCAACCAACACTAAAAAAATGTCTATTCTTTTCCCATCCCTATCCAACCATATCCTCATCGAGGATCGATCCATTCAAGAAATTAAACATACCATTTCTTTATCTTCTTTGATTTGGCTTAAATTAATTATTTGAATCCTATTGATGTTACTTTGATGATGGTAAGTGTGTTTTCCAAGAATATAAAGTTATGAACAAGTTTTATATCCATCCTTCCTCAACTATTTACTTTATCTTATGCCGCTTTGAATTTACAGAAAAGCATGCAAAATGGATTAAATGCAATAAGACTGCTGTTGGTTCTTCTATATAAGCACAACTAGATTGTTCGTTGAATGCTAATGATACACATAATGATCACTGCCATTCTGTGAGAAATGAAATCCGATTGGCTATGAATGCTCTTTTGAAGGTGAATATGTTGAATTTTTTTCTTTGGTTCATGAAAGTATTGCTCTTAAAGGCTTGTAGTCCTTTTTTTTAATTATTATTTAGCCCTAGCATGATACTCTCATCATATATGCAAATACATCCTTGTCTTAGATGTTTGGAAATGATACAAACCGTGACAAATACTTCGGGAATATTCCTAGTTTACCAAAGTTAAGAATTGTTTGAAATTCTTCTATGTCAAAATTAAATTGCTTTGCCAATGATCAAACAGTCTATTAGTATCCGGGTCTCTGATAAAACTCTTCATCGAGTGATGAAAATTCAATTTTCAGGTGAGGATATATTTTTGGGAGATGTGAGCTGTGGTTGTGTGCGGGTGATCCTAGTGCTCATGTGAGCACGGGCCCCGCCTTTATTTTCTCCACCACAGCTTGTGCACGCTTTTGACTGACTAGCAATACCTTCGAGCTGTCTGTTCTTCGTGTAAAAAAAAAAAAAAAGAAAATTGCTTTCGTTTATGAATATCCTTGAGTGTTCTCTCAGAAATAGAAGAATATAAAACATTGCAACATATTTTTAGTTAACACAAGATACTAGATAACATATTCTAATTGCAAAGTGACTAGAAATGAGAAGACTCCCTACTTGGCTGATAATCATATGTTATTTTAATTGCTAGAAGCTTTACTGTTTCTACAAATTTTGATCTAGTTTCAGATAAAATTTGATCACTTCAAGCTTACTAAAACTCTTATTTATTTATTTATTATCTTATTGTTCAAATTCAGTAAATAGATCGTCTCTCTCACAGAGTATCTGTAAAACAATACAGTTTGATACGTAATCAACTCATGTTTTTAGGCACTTTTTAATTATGAATGTAAACGAGTTCTTGGTTTGCTTGCAAACATGTTATTTTATTGTGGTGGTGGTTGTTAGATAAATTATAAATATATAATTTATGTTAAGAAGTGTTAAGATAATATATATATATATATATATATATATATATATTCTATGTAATTACATCTAAAGAAAGATCCCTCTCACCAAACTCCCTTGTAATTTGCTTTAGTCTAATTTAATTATTAAATAAAATTTTAAATACTGATATAAATCCACAGATAACCCAGCAAGTTTCCATCACATTAGCTATGAATTGTCTTTTATCATTAGCACTAATCTTATCCATTCAATTGGGACAAAATGAAGTACTTGAAGCCGTGCTCTTGCATGACATCTTGAAATCAATAAATTAAACCAATTTATAAATTTATTACTTAAAAATCTGAGACTTAAAGAAACATAAATTATATATATATAATATGAAAATAATAATTAGGTAAAGTTCAAGGGGTAAATGTGCAAAAAGAAAACAATGAATTTTGTTGCATATTAAAATAGAAGGTTATATGACCTACGCAACGGACACTATAAGCTTCGCTTTGAAGCTTTGTGGAGTTCGGAGTGAGCCTGTTTTCGTTTCTTTTTTGGAGAAATTTCTCTTTGATCGGTGATTTCCAGGTGAGGATCTGCAACAAGGTTGCTTCCTTTGTGCAAAATCTTTCCTTTTTATACGATTGAGGTATTCAGCTTTGATTTCGTCTTTCATTAACGAAAAGGAGGATTTTTTTTTTCTTCTTTATTTTTTTGTGGATTTTATTTGGATCTGAATCTATTTGCCCCAAATTTCAGATGGGATTTACTTTATTGAAGAATTTTGCTTAATTTGTATGCATCTTAGTGAGAAAGTTCCAAACTTTGGCTTGCTTAGATTTTGATTTCTCTTTTTTATTTTTGGTGGCAATCAGCTGGTGATTCTCTTGATTGAGAAGGAATTTTGAAATTGCTTTGAGAAAGCTATCAAGTTTGGAATTAGAGGTGGAATGAGTGTTCTTTAAGAAGTACAGCTGTGAATTTTATCCAGAGATCCTGAGTTAGTGATTGTTTTAGTGAAGTATGAGAAAGAATGGGATTTTTCAGCCTGGGAGGGCTTTTAGTGATAAAAGATGGCTCCTTCCCTTCTTGGCAAGCTTGCTAGTCTCACTGTCTCTCTGCTTGGCCACCATTTTCGGGCTCTTCTCTCCTTCGTATTATGGCGACTCCCTGTCATTTGATTTCATTTCTTTCAGTAGTTTGGAGGAGTCAACTGGCTACTTTGAAGAAACCGAATCAAATAAATCTTTGGAGTTGCCATTAGATTCAGAACCGGAAGCTCCGCGAATTGCCTACCTCATCACTGGCACAAAGGGTGATAGTTTGAGGATGCGGAGAACTTTGCAAGCTATATATCATCCAAGGAATCAATACATTCTTCATTTAGATTTGGAAGCTCCGCCACGAGAGAGGATAGACTTGTCTATGTATGTTAAGGATGATCCGATGTTTAGTGAAGTTGAGAATGTGAGGGTGATCGCTAAGGCCAATTTGGTTACCTACAAGGGGCCTACGATGATTGCGTGCACACTCCATGCCATTGCTATTCTTTTGAAGGAGAGCGCAAAATGGGACTGGTTTATAAACCTCAGTGCTTCGGATTATCCTCTTATGACACAAGATGGTTAGTTCTCACACTTAATCCTTTGATTGAATTTTTCTAGTCTATGTTATGCTTTTTAGCATGCTGATAAATTTCATTCTGAAAAGTTTAGATAACTTTGCTAGATCTCTTTGCTTCAATATACTTTGATTGCATAGTATGGGATGACCACGCAGAATCTTTCAACACATTTTCAGAAATCCTTGTGTTAATATTGGACTTTAATTATGATGTATTCAAAGATCTCTAGTTTCAAACTCATAATTCATGTCTATAACCATCATTCATTCATTTTTCTGTGAGCCACAGGACCTTGAAGTTATAGTTTTGCCCTGAATGGAGTAGGTTTTATTGATACCAAGGTTCAGATTGGCTACATTGATAACATGAAATATGATATTGTTCTCAATGGGGTTTATGTTAGTCTCCATCGTTTATTCTTATTGTTCCCATTTGAACTCAGGGAGGGTCTTTATTAAGGCTGTAGATAGTTTGTGCAATTTCTGAGTTGAAGCACTCTGTATGTTTACTTCTGTTGAATCTTGAATGTATGTTGCATAAATGGAATGATTGCTCTTCGTAGTTACTGTATTTGCATACATTTATTAACCAAAAAAAATCTCATTCTCTGCTGTAAATATGCTGCAGATTTGCTGCATGTTTTCTCAGCGCTGCCGAGAGATCTCAATTTCATTGAACACACTCAGAGCACTGGGTGGAAAGTGTAAGCTTCACCAAAGACACTTGCATCAGCATTTCCTTTTTCTGCTACTCTCTATTTTTACAATGTTGGCATGGCTCTGACATGCAGAAACCAGAGGGCAAGACCGATAATAATTGACCCAGGTCTATACTTGTCCAAAAAGTTTGACATTGTCGTTACCAACGAACGCCGAGAGCTACCGGCAGCTTTCAAGTTATTTACTGGTAACTAGTTTATCAGATGACACATTTGGTTGTATTTAACCAGGAACAAGCATTTTCTCATCTTCAATTCAAAACACATGTTTTGACAACAATCTCTTCATCCCTCTTCCTTAGGTTCTGCATGGGTGATGCTTGCAAGACCATTCTTGGAGTACTGTATATGGGGATGGGATAACCTTCCCCGAATCATCCTGATGTACTATGTGAACTTTGTCTCATCTCCTGAAGGCTATTTTCACACAGTCGTCTGCAACTCCAATGAGTTCCAAAACACCACTATCAGCCATGACCTGCACTATATTGCCTGGGGCAACCCTCCGAAGCAGCACCCACTTTCCCTTACCATCAAGGATTTCAGCCAGATGGTCAAGAGCGGGGCACCGTTCGCTCGGAAGTTTGCAAAGAATGATCCTGTTTTAGACAAGATTGATCTGGAGCTCTTGGGACGTTCTGAAGGCCGGTTTACCCCTGGTGCTTGGTGCATTGGGGAGTCAGATGGTGGTGCTGACCCCTGCGCCTTCAGAGGCAATGACACAGTGTTTCAGCCTGGCCCAGGGACCGAGAGGTTAAAGGAGTTGATGCAGAAGCTGCTTTCTCCAGAGGTCCGCAACACCAGTTGCACTGATCATAGTTTTGACAAGACTAGGATGTTATAGATTACATTCTTTACATCAAGTGTTGTTCAATGTTTTGTTACATCTGCAATTGGGTAAATTTTACCTGGAATATATCAATGAATGCAGGAAATTTTACAGTGCAGTGAAAGCTCTTTCAGATAAATCATTGATTTTGATATATAATAATAATTGTCAACTTCTGTCTCATGCCCAAAAGGTGGAGAAAGACACAAAGTGCAGATACCTTGTACATTTTCGAATCTGATAGATATAACATAATTAACTTGACTTATCCTTGCGGTTCTTTTGAGAATACATCGGAAACTCGAAAAGGAAAGCTACTTTGAACCATGCAGGCAAACTTCCATAAAGAGCAGGTGGCAATGGAATGAGAGGACTGCAAGTTACGGTAAAGACAACTTATTAAACACTCCAATCTCTCAACTAACAGAAGAAACATGAATCAACAGATTTAAAAGAAGGAAAGCAGACCTAGTTGTGTTTTTGTATACATTGTACTCTCTCGAAGCACCATAACGCTTATCTGCTGGTTTCTGTTTGCACTAACAAATAAATTTAGGGATATGGTTGATATACATCATCAGGACAAGCTTACCAAGTGTCAAAGACGAACCTCAAGAAGCGGAATGCCACTGATAAACAACAGAAGAAGTGTCAGAAATAAAGGACCAATTATCACAAGCCATTCGACGCCATTGAGAACCGGTGTCGAAGCCATGAACACTCCCCACCAAAGGAGAATCTATATGCATCATACCGATGAAAATGTGCCATACCAGTGAATACATTCCATTCGTGATTTCAAAATGAAATAGTGTTTTTCACTTTCTAGTTTCTCCTAGATTTACCACAAGCTAATTGCAAATATAAACATAGAGATTCATGCTAATGAAAACAATAAGAAATTCAGAGATGAGATTGATTAACTCACTTCACCAAAGTAGTTTGGATGCCGAGAATATTTCCAAATACCTACATTACACCACTTCCCATTGTTTTCCAGAGAATTTTTGAACAACAACTTCTGATGATCAGCAATTACTTCAATGGTTATGCCATTGAACCACATTATCCAGCCAATAACATCAAGGGCTTGAACAGGGGGATTTTTGTCACTAGAATTAACAATTGTGAGAGGCAAGCTCACTGTCCATACCCAGGCAGCCTATCATGAAAATTAGGTAGATAAGACAATCTAGCTTATTGGCTTTCTGAGAAAACTAATAACATAATACAATGCAGCAAACAAACCTGAAATGTCCAAAAAAATACCAACTTTCCAAAATTATTACGTATTTTATCAAGACGGCGATCTTCTCCCCATTTTAAGATTCTGTTTATGACCAAGAAAGTATTAAGATTTTACATTTTAACTTCAGTATGTAGGAATACAATCAAAGTCATATAAACAGTACTAGTTTCGCAAATTAGAAACGTGAAGGCATACCTCATTAGTAAAAATATTCCCAACCGAAGTCCCCATATAACAACAAACAATGTCAGTACAATCTGAAAAGAAAAAAAAAAATGGAAGTAGGGAGATTTTTAGTAGTGAAAAATTGTTGTAATGAGATTAAGGTGAAATGTAGACATTTCTTTGGCCAAATAATCTAACTTGACATGGTTACATATCAATATTGTGCACATCTTATAAATGTTACCTGTCTGAGATGCCATGATGCCTTTAAAGTGAGTGTTACTATAGCAAGTACAACAAAATTAGAGCAACCTATGGAAAAGATTAACAAACACTTGAGATCAACCTGTAAACAACACTCCCCCAATATTGAGTATATATATATAATCTATATAATAGAAAAGCTTATAGAACAGGAAGACAATAATCCTAATAAGAGAAAACAAATACCATAAAAATCATGTTTGGTAGCAAAGCATTTTCTCATTCCTATATTTGTTCTTTTTATATATATATATATATAAACATGAAAAAAAAAACTTGTCTTTCCGATTGATGTCAATCATAAGTGAGGAAACAATTTCCATAATGCAAAAAAAGGGAAACAAGGGGGAAAAAAAGAAATTCCAATTGGATGGGCATGAAATTGGAATTACCAGCGAAATCGGTGACCTTGTCAAACCTGAGAAGCGCAGTAATGGTGAAGAACAGCAGCTGATAACCCACCTGCAAAACTAATGGATTAAAAGAAGCAGTTGAAGGAAGAGGAAAAAGATTGAAAAGAGAAAGAGATCAGTGAGGAATAGAATATACAGTGAGGAAAGCAGTGAGCGGAAGGAAATGGAGGTTGCCAATGACGGTCTCCATGCTCTTCATTTTTGGATTTCATTGTTCCTTTTTTCTTTTATGTATTAAAATTAAATATTCCTCTTTTATTAAAAAAATAATAATAAAATAATTACCTCGCAAGTATATATATGTCGTCCCGGTACGTTATGCTCCAACCAAAGAATAAGGTCAACTAGTGGATTGACTATTACAGCTCTAAGCAAGATTAGCTAAGAATTACCATACTGATTACCTTCCTAATAATAGTATGCATGCCTTTTCTACTAAATAAAAAATAAAAAAAATCGCATCATGCACCACAGTAGAGCAAGGGTGATGATTAATTGATTATCAACATTGGTTAGAAATTGAACCACCAAAACATAAACTACCTGTTTCTCTCTGTCTATTGATTTTGGATGCATAATAATGTTTATAAACAATACCAGTAATTACTATGCTTATGAAAAACCCAACACACATAAAATACCCCTTTTTTGTCTCTTTTCATTTGACACTGTTGCCAACAGACGTTTGCCAACAGACGTCTGCACTTGACATATATATATATATATATATATATATATATATATATATATATTACAATATTAAAAAAAAATAGAAACATATATACAAACTGCATATTCTGAGTCTCTGACCCTCAACTATTGTTTTTGTTGGGGATTATTGTTTATTACCAAAATCCATGTTTGAATAGATATAAATCAGTTATCAATGTAAAAGTAATAACTTTTCATTGATGGTTAGAAGCTTTATTGGGGGATTTTTTTTTTTTTTTTCTGGTTTCAATGTGCAAATAATTTCAACAGATATATTGCAACATTTACTTTACGTTAGCTCAAACTATTCAGTCCATGATACATATCAAAGATACATCTAATTGTGTTTGTATGTATTTGTTTTTTTGGCATTTATTTGAATTCCTCCATTGAGCGTGTGATTACATTGAAGATCATAAGCAGTAAATCTGTTATTAAATAAACATCGGAGATGGTTCATCAGTTTGGACAGAAGAAGCATGTGGAGGATGAGGCTGCGGCTGCTGCGGCTGCTGCGGCTGCTGCGGCTGCTGAATTATGAGACATAGAGGGGCTCTGGATCAACCTTTCTTTGAATCCTGATAAAATGCAAGGGAATTAATTCAGAAGCCAAGAAATGTTACAGAAATGTAACAATAAGCAAATATATTTATAAAATACACGAGTAGGACATGCAAAGTAAAATCAGATTGGAAATTACATCACAAAAATATCAAGAAAAGGTAAATCAAATTGCGTTCATAACCATATTTCTAGCTGCCAAAGGCCTAATTATATAAACAGCTCCAAAGCTATGTCATACAACAACATATGCAGGGATCCATGTTGTATATTTAACCATCTGAATGTATTCTGGATTTATGAATGATCTCTCAGATCACATGCTTCCAAATTTAAAAAACTAATAAGCAAAGGCAAACAGTCATCCCTGGTCCACAATGAATGAAATCCTTTCCTTATGTGTTGTAGACTAGAAATTGAAAACAAAAAGATAAGCAAAATGCCAAAGCACATCAACTTTGGTTCATGTCACAGGAACATCAGAGCTTAGTGACATTTTAAAATACAATAAATGTATGGTGTACTGAAACCAATATTTTGGCATGAAAGAAAGTGCTGAGGCACAAAGAGTAGAGAAAATCAAGATTAAGATCAAGGTGAAGCAGGAAGTTAGAAGTACGGGCATTGTTCCATCCATACTATTGAGGAAGTTCTAAGTTCTCTCTCCGGTAAATTGAAGAATTTTAGTTTCAGTACTGGTAATGAGATCTGGTCATCAAATTGATGGCCATCTACTGAGCCTTGTAAATTCAAGTTATTATGTAAAATAGTACAATAGCATCAGTAGATGGATTAAAAGACTAACCAATTGTCCTTGATCCAGGAACATCTGTAAGTGTCCACCGCATGCAGGCTAAAAGCATGTCTTGAACTGGGTGAATTGTTTTCAAAGCTGCCAAAATTGATACTCAATGAGAACTTGATTGAGTTGGAAATTCAATTATACCAGAAATGATCACATCACCTTTGATGCACAAGATCACCATGTATCACCACTAAAGAGCCTGCTTTCACCTCTAGTGGCACAAATTCTTTAATATCATATGATGGCGAAGGATGATCAAAGTGCACCCCATCTTTATCTCGTATGAACTTTCTTACTAGGCCATCTAATGGCAAAAAAAGAACAAAAATCATAAATGAGAGGGATCATATCAGACAAACAGAAATAAATGCCAATCCAAGTAAGGAAAGACTACTCTTGTGGGAGCCTGGAATTGCCCAAAGGCAACCGTTAACAATAGTTGCATCTTCCAATGCTAGCCAAAGTCCTGTGCATGATGGAGGCTCTGTACGAAGAAAAGAATTGTCCTGGTGCGGAACAACTTCCCCACCAATGCCCGGTTGCTACAATGCAAAAGTAACTTGAGCTACATTCACAACTTGTGCTCATACAAAATCACATTAATGGCTCAAACAAATACAAAATTTCCTAAATAAAGAGTAATCAAGGATACATTTCAAGTCACTACAAGTAAACAAGGATGCCTTGATTCCCAAAGCCCCAAAATCATCAAAACTAGATTATTACATCTGCTAATGGAACAGTTTATGTCACCGGCATAAAGCAAATGCATATCTTCTTTAAAAGAACTCGCAGCTTCTTTTTGTTTCATGAATTGAAGTCATTGGTCCTTTGTTGACAACAGCTAACTGTTTAAACACACTGCCTTTATTACCTATTGCCAGCTCATGATCATGCCACCGAGTATCCCATCTTTTTCAGTGATTAATATTCCTAAAATCTTTCTCAAAATTACCTTCTTTCATTAACTGATTAAGATTTGTCTATTCTGAAGGATTTTATGGATTAACTACAAACTATAAGACTGCCAAACTAACAAATCTGCATGGACTAGTCAAGGTACCTTAAAAATATACATGGACTGAATAATCACTGGCCTCTTATAACCCAGCGACAAGAGCAAGCCGGAAATTTTGTCTGAATGTGAGAACTTCTTGAACACGGGATCAATTTCATGCAAAGCTGAACAAAATAAAGGAACACACATAAAAGGTAAGAAAAAGAAAAAACAATATAGGAACTCCACAAACAATGAAGCAACCAAGAAAGTATGAACAGCTATAGTCTTAGAAAATCCATTTAAACCATAGACTCTGTAACAGTGAAACAAACCATGGCCAACTTTATTGATGGAGAGCTCCTTCGGCTGTTTCAACAGACCATCATCACCAAACGCCTTCTCTGCAAATAAGCACGCACTCATCAACGCTGTTCATGAATCAAAGAAAACAAACATGAGAGGCAACACAAACCCTCAAAGAAAAAGGAGACTTTCTCAGCGCTCTCAAAGAAGTAGTCATCTGTTGATTGTTGCTGCAAAACAGGAAGTTCAGAACAAATCAAACAACGAATGCCTTGAAGCGAGTATAGATTAGCAACGACAGCGTACCTGGTTTCTAGTGGAGAAGATGGAAGACGAAGAGCCATCGAACTGGTGAAGAAGATCATCCATTCGCGCCCTCATCTCCTGAATCTCCTCAGGGCTCGCAAAGGAATCGAGAACAAGAAACCCTAAAGAGATTGATGGTGATTGATAGAATAGAATCTACAGTACTTGAGTTGAATTCACTGAGTTGAGTTGATATGGAGATACCTTCCGAGTTGAACGAGTCGAGTTGGTTAACGCTGAGATTCCCGACGATTCCCATGGCCGCCTTGGGACGATAAAGCTGGCGTCGGGGAAGACGATCACCGGCTTCAGAAAAGACAAGGTATAAAAGCTGAAATAGGGCGCTCCATATTTTACATCAAAGTCCCTCTAATTTATTATAATTTTATGGGATGATTTTAAAAAAACCAAGAAAGAAAAAATGGAAGGAAAGATGGATAAACCTCCAGTCCACTGATAGGCAGAGGGTTGGTTATCCACATTTATTTTTTTTTAAATAATTATTATTTTCCTACTAAATAAAAGATCTTTGAATTAATATATTAGAAAGCTAAAAAATATTGGAGAAACTTTGACGTTAAAAATTAAAATGGACTTTTACTGTTGATGGTGTTGAGTCTGTTGACTCGTGACGTGAGCTGGTTGTTATACGGCAAATCACGATTGGGTGATCGGAACAACTATGATAACCAGATTCATTTTTATTGATCATATTATAAACAAAGAGCAACCCCGTCCAAAATTTTTCATTTCCATACTTAATAAAAAACCTTACGTCTTCTCAATTTTTTTAAAATAATATTAATAATGTGTTGAAGTATGACTTTCACGACTGTGTTCACACCTTCGGCTTTATCCACATTTAATAAAAAATAAAATAATTATAAGGAAGAAAAGCTGCTCCGGCCCGCCTTAACAATAATGAAGATATTTAAAACTGGATGAAATCAAAGCATTTCATAAGTAGATAAAATCAAAGTTGGCAACCATTAAAATAAATATAAAATCAAATTGGATGACGATGTCTTCAGTATTGCTTGGCTGAATCAGAGTTAAAAACATACAGTTTAATTTGGGTTGACAAGCATAGAAAACCCACTAGATTTTGTACAGAAAGTTTATTTACAGTAAAGTACCAACGAAGAGATGAACAGGCCTACCAAATTCATGCAGTCATCAGGCTCTAATTTGAGGTTTTGCTCATCTACTAATTGGTCATAATAGGACGTGCAGGCTCATATCCAAATCAATCTTCGAAGCAAAAATAGCTGCAGCCAAAAATAGCTGTGGTGCAAATGCCAAGGCCGGCGATAAAGCACCAGGTCCAACTCCATAAGCTGCCATGAGAACAGAACATATCTGTACATGCCCAAAACACTTCAATTAATGATAAACATGAAAATTTACAGATAGGACACCGAGCATATATTTATTTGAAGTACCTTCAAGTGTAGTAGTGAGATGATCAAACATGCCAATAGAAGCGCTCTTCTTGTCCAATCTCCACCGAACTTAATTATCCATGAGGAAATAACACTCAAAGAATACTTTGGTGGTGCTCCTCTCACAAATTCCTGGCCTGGTCCTCTTTGTGATGTTTCATAAGCACAGCTCATTTTCCTGTGGTAATACAGACGACAACCAGAACTTTTGGCTAATAAGCCATAAATTAAAAGAAAGGTTGGTGTGACTACCAAATACATGAAAGGAAGTGTGATCGCCATGATGTCAGGGTAACCTTGCTCTTCTTCGATAAATGGAGCTGATGGAGTCTGTATGCTCCATCCACGCAAGTACATTTTGGCAATGTCGCCATTTTCTGATGTTGCATGACCACAAAACCATGGCATCTTAAGTAAATATAGAAGATAAAGAACCATGGCAAGCCAAAATTTTCTCCTCCTTGAACCCTCTAACAAGTACCACAGAAGGGAAAAAATGAACTTCTTTTGTCTAGTAGGAGAGGAAACCGATACTGACGTAGCCCATCTCTGATATAATTCATTCCTCTCCATGAAATAATTAAGAAGCTTCGGAAGAAAAAGAAGCAAAATGAGGAAGCAGATGTTGCTCCATAGAAGAAACAAATAGAGGTCTTCCCAATGTACATTAAAAATCATATAAGCCAACAATGTGCTTGGAAGATAGGCAAGTTTACCTTCCACTGAGAATGGCCTCATTGCACTTGCAGTTTCCTTGCCTTGATCATCTATAACGAATACTTGTAACCAAAGTCGGGATGCAGACATGCTTTTATAATTCTCAGCATTCCATTTGGCATGGAATAATGGCTTGAAATTGACAGAGGCAGTCACAGGCTGCAGTGGTATCTCTTCCACTACTTTAAAAGCTCTTGCTGAATCAAAAACCCTCGCAGTCACGTTGCGGATTGGTTGAACAGAGAAAACAAGAGAATTGATATCATTCCTTACCACAGGATTCTTCATTTCATCTTGATTCATACACCTAGAATCAGTGGGATGGGTGACGAGAATGGTTGTCTGGAAATCATCCAACAGCCGATTTTGGCTTGAAAGCCCAATATCCAAGAAAGAAACTGCCCCTCCATCTATAGCTAGAATTCTCATCAATCTAAATTCCTTCCAATCTCCTAGTTCCCATTCCCAAAACTGGCCAACATACTTTAATCCGTTAGGACCAGATGGAAAATCAATCATATGAAGCCTCCAGAGTGTTTTACTGAGCTTAGCATGCAGGTGGCCACAAATGTATGCTGAAACTGATTGCCTGGCAAAAATGCCTTCGTACCTCCTTCCTCTTTTCGACGAAGCAATAAAAGATGTTGGGAAATGTCCAAATACAACTTTTGTCACCAGTCTGCCCGGCTGACTATCCCAATATTGGAGTTCTGATTCCACAGCATCAAGCGTTCTGTCAGCTGGATGACCAAACAAATTTGATGGCCACCGAATTCCATAGCCAATAGTATCATCTATGCCCAGAAAGTGGTAGATTCTATTTTCTCCCTAAAAGATCTTCAAAGAAAAAATCAGTTCAAATACTGAAACAAGAGCACTATCCATGTCTAGTTCACTAAGCAATAATAACTGAGAGGATAGCTAGCTGCATGAAATTCTTAAAGAGTAGCAAATGGTAACAGTAGGAAGTACAGAGGAGAAGCCTTTAGTGAAAATTCGTAATGCAAAAATTGTTTAACCTCTAAGAAACATTTAAAATAACACCTAAACAATGATGAGATGAAACAACAAAATTACCTACCACAAGAGAGATGCTGTTGATGGTGTCATGCCTATTCAGCTGAGAATTGATACTATGGATGGAGAAAAAATCCAAATTGTGGCCAACATAAGGAACACCATATTTGTCATGATTGCCTCTTATGTCAAATATTCTTCTCTTTTCTATGTTATTATGCCCTACAATTGCATCCATTGTGTTCCTGTATTGCATCCATTCAGACTCATCTTGCCTTGTGCTTGATCTTCTCTCGTTTTTTGCATCTGATTTTGTTAAAAATAAATTAACAATCTCAGCCAAACGTTACAAGCACAATTTCGCTATCTATAAGATGCTTTGAATGAAATCCCTAAATTATGTTTCATGAATGAAAAAAATATATCAGCACAAGTATCACAATAACAATGCAATGTTGACCAGCAAAATCTGCACTGAAAAACCAAAGTTCAACAGGCCACTGGATTTACAAACTAAAAGGGCTTTAAACATTTTAAAGAGCACATTCTTCTTCCTGATCAAAATTTAAAACCACAGACAACCGCTTGGCCCAGTTTCACACCAGTTATAATAAACTGAATGCAACTTACAAAAAAATCATTTAAAGCTTGCTATAGTTCTGCAGAACGTCATGAACCTAATAGTAAGACACAGGTCTATTTTAGGGTGGGTTTTGAAGAGGCACGGGTGCAAGATATCCATCAAGGGCCTAATCAACCTGTTGAATTTCTTACCATCCTTAATAGCAAGGACAAAGTGCCCAGACCCCCCAGACCCTTTGAAAAGGCAGATGATTGTCCTAATACCTTAGGTAAACTCTGTACTGATGATGCAGATCCACACGTAGCATTGCTGACCTCAGCAGCCACCTTTTTATGTAGAAATGCACAACAAGAACCTAGAAGCTGTGATATCCATGTCTTGGCACTAAAACATTCTATTCTTCCAAATGCCAACAAGAAAATTTATGCATGTCCTTGAGATAGCAGTCAGCATGTTTGCCATTATATTTGGAAATGCTTTTTCTACAATAAGAGTTTCTGAAAAGACCTTCAAGTAAAATCTATAATTCCAAACTTCCATCTAAAATCTCTGTTAATTTGTTTTTCTTTTTTAAATGCTCCTTTCTCTGGTTTGTCAACCGCTCATCTTCTTTAACAAAAGATCTTTAAGCTCTAAACTTCATCTTATTTAACAAAAGATCTTCAAATGATTCAAGAGCTCTTTTAGATTTAGAAAGAGCTTCAGACTACTCACAGGATGATCTCAAAAATAAAAGTAGCACTTGCCATCACTCTGGACATAAGGAATCAACATCCAAGATTCAATATTTAAAAGTCTAACAACACATACAAGCAATTCAATGACCAAAACCAGTGAAAACAGAGGTAGAATAGAGAGACAAACATCTGATACGCATGTCATCATCCTTCCATCATCAGACCTCATCAATAGAACAAGATCCAAAAACCCTAACTTTCTACCGCGAATCATGTTGCTTTCATAATAAAAAAAATGAGAAACAAGAAGAAATCGAGGGATACCAGTGATGTCGCCAGTGACAAGGAGGAGAGAAGGCCGGATGACACGAAGGGCAGGGGCAAGCAGCCGCAACAAATCAGCGCCACGCTCGGGATGGTAAGCACTTAGATGAAGATCGGAGACCTGGACAACCCATGCCACGTCGCCGTTGAAACTGAAGAACTCCCTCGACGGAGAGCCAGCTTCAGCGCCACCTTCTCCCATCCAAATCACGGCTGTCGAGAGGAAGGAGACGATGGAGAAGAGCAAGAGAGCAGCCATTGTCGTTGGAATGGAGGAAGGAGACGGAATCGATGCATGTCCCGTGCGAATGAGAACTTCCTTCGAATCGATGCCTCTTTGACTCTTTGACTTTTGACAATTAAACTGTTGGAATTAAAAAATAAATAAATTTGAAGATATATATATATATATATATATATATATCAGGGTTTACCTCAATTACTGTGTTAAATTACTGTGACACGCTGATGGGATAGTTTAAATTAAAATAATATATATTCATTTTTCACTGTAATATTATTTATAAGTGTAATAATACTATTTGTCCGCATAGTATATTTAGAAGAGAATTTTTTATTAACTGTTCAGCCTCCGATGAAGATAATCCAACAAATGACGCCCAATGTGCGTAGATTTTGAATCTACAAATGTTTGTATATCAGGGTTTACCTCAATTATTGTGTTAAATTACTGTGACACGCTGATGGGATAGTTTAAATTAAAATAATATATATTCATTTTTCACTGTAATATTATTTATAAGTGTAATAATACTATTTGTCCGCATAGTATATTTAGAAGAGAATTTTTTATTAACTGTTCAGCCTCCGATGAAGATAATCCAACAAATGACACCCAATGTGCGTAGATTTTGAATCTACAAATGTTTGTAATGGAGCTATATATATATATATATATATATATATATATATATATATATAAACTTTTATTTTATTAATAAGGGAAAAGGGTGAAAATTAATTAAAAAAACACTTTTTTATTTTTTTTATTGAGAAATAAATACAACTCTATCAATTTTTTAATTAAAAACTATATTTATTGCGGGAAGACCTTTTGTTTATAGATTCAAATTAATAATTTTAGAAAAAAAAAGTCCAAAAGTGATCTTTTATTTATAGATTCAAATGAAGCTTTTAAAAAAAAGTAATCCTGGGTAATTGATATTTTATTCCATTAATTCATTGTTAGAGACTTATAAATTTGATTCTTTTTGAGATATTGATAACGTTGCATTGTTTAATTTAGAATACAACAAAATTTATTTAAAATTTAAAATAAACTCTAAAACTATAACTAAATATCACATTATATTTTTTCATATTTTTATTTTACTGTTTAATTTGAATTTCAGCTCTAATTTTTCTTAAGTTGTGTACATTCTTGTAGATAAGGTCACAAAAATATTTAAATAATTTAATTATTTATTATGTGATTTCATAATATATTGAGCTAATATCTTTGCTCTGTAGACGGAGCTTATTGAGGGAAATTAACTCTACCAAGATTTTATCTCTATTTTATTCAAAATTTCTTATTATTTTTAAAGATTTTTTTTTTCATTTTAATTTTATTTATTTATTTGGATAAACATGACAACCCACTCGAAGAGGGAGACGATAGATAATAATATGTAGCATGGGAAGGTGGTAGCAAGCTTCCGCAGCATCCAATGCGCAAAAAAGATTATATCACATTCATATATATAAAAATTATACATATTTGCTAGTGTTTTGAATATATAATATTGTTTTTATTAATTTAATATACTTAAATTGAACTTAAAAAAGGTAAATTTCTTAAAGATCAATAATATCATCAATCAAATAATAATTAAATAATAACAATAACCATATTTGAAAATAAAATAAAAATAAATAAATAATCAAAGCCAAACCGACTGAGAACACGAATCTCAAAGTCATCGTGTATATCTCTTGATATTTGAAATAAAACGTACTTCAAATCCCTACAACAATCATTCTTTTTAGGTTATCCACGCCTTCTCCATCGCCTCTCTCTCTCCGAAGCTCCCCCTTCTCCTGCTCCCCTCTCTCTCTCTCTCTCGGGGCGCTCTGAAACCCTAGAACAGCGGAGGGAGCCTGCTTCGATTGCCCAGAGAGTTCGGACGAGGACGGGAAGGCATCCATGTCGTCGTCCGCGAACCTATGGGTGTTGCTCGGGCTCGGTTTGGCCGGGATAGTCATGATGACCCGGCGGCTGAAGCGTTCCATCAAGGAGGATTTCGGAGCTTTCATAGAGCGCTTTGAGCTCCTCCCTCCTGCCCCGCCTCCCCCTCCCAAAGCCCCTCACCCCTTGACCGGCCTCACATTTGCTGTTGCTGATATGTGAGTTCAAGAATTATTCCGTCGTTCTTGTTTTTGCTTTAGTGAAATTGTTATCTTGATGTTTTTTTCGTCTGACTCTTGATTCTATAGTTGCTTTGCCCGGTTCATTCTTGATTCCTCAGTAGCTTGCTTTGGCTAATTCTTGATAATTTGGTAGTTTTGTCTGGCTAATTCTTGATGATTTGGTTGATTTGTGTGGATAATTCTTGATTCAATAGTTTCTTGTTTTGATGATTCTTGTATGACATGCTCCTTTGGTGACTCTTGTTTTGTATGTTTCTTTGTTTAGCACTGGACTGATATGTTGCTATAGCGGGCAAGAAAAAAAATTCTGAGTTTTTTAGCATGCCACTTTTTTTGGCTCTTTAATGAAATATGCCCAATTGATGATGCCACCATGTTTGGAATACGTGAGTATCATATAAATAGCAGTGAAGGTAGACTGATCACAATATCGAAGAGCTTATTAATGATTATAAAGTATTTCCATATATCATATTCTTGATTCTCTAGTTTCTTTTGAGGGTAGTGGGCTGATACTTTGCCATAATTGCAATCATAAAAAGATTTGTGTTTTTAATATGTTACGCTTTGTTGATCTTCAATGAAGTATTTCTCATTATGCGAGACTGGTGACTCTATCTATTTAGAGTAAGTATATGAGCTTATGCTTGATTTGTATGTATTGTCATATGGCTGTTGGACACTGCAAATTCATATTTATATGGTGGCATGTTTTGTGAAAATTACAACTGATATTTAATAGTGTGTTAAGTTGGTCCTTATCATCTCTACCTCCATTGCTATTTGATATTTTAGAGGAATACTGGAAGTGTGGAGGCAGATTCCACACAAGCCCTGAGTTTTTGAATTTTCTAAATGACAAGTGAATTTTGGGTGGATGTTCTTCCTGAATTCCGACAAAATCTCAGTTATTGAAGGACTTAAATGGCAAGTAGGCAATATTGAATCTGGAATCTTCTTAGCCTATTGGAGAATGATGATTGGGTTTTTCTTGATATGAAGATTTTGTTGTCTTCTAAGCAATTAAAAATTTGTTTTGCTTATTCATATGTCTAAGTGTCTTAAGTAGGACTGCATGACTGTTTGAAATTATTAGGAAATTGTTGGCACCCAATTGCCTGGCTATTTCTCTGAGTCGTGAGATCTTCTAATAATCAAAATGGCCTAGCCTTACTTGCTGCTGTGCTACTGTTGCATTCTCCAAGGAATTTGTAATATGCATTTAAAAAATTTAAATTTAAATGTGCTTGGCTGATGTGCACAGTTTATGCAGGTTGTTTAGAGGTTTTCCGTCAAGAAAATTAAAGAACTTGTGCTGCTTTATAGCAGTTTTATTAAAAGCCCACTTTACTATTCATAAGGTAATATGCTAATATAAGTTGCTTGGTATAGATTTGATATCAATGGTTATGTCACTGGCTTTGGTAATCAAGACTGGATGAGGACACATGAGCCTGCAGAATGGACGTCTCCCGTTGTTTCATCTCTAATAGAAGCTGGTGCTACTTGTGTTGGAAAAACTGTCATTGATGAAATGGGATATGGGTGAGTAGTTTTTCCTATATACTTTCCTATGTTATCTTTAATGATTAAGTTATTTAAGGTTTGGTCATTTGCTCAAATATGCAGAATATCACATGCAACTTTCTTAGTTAGATATGTGTCAGCAGTGTTAGTTGTTCTGCATTTTTTTTTTATGTTATAATAGTTTTTGTAGGTTTATTTCATAACCAAATATTTGATGTTTTCAGTATCACTGGTGAAAACAAACATTTTGATACCCCTACAAATCCTGTTGCTCATGATCGAATACCTGGAGGATCTTCAAGCGGGTCAGGTGTGGCTGTTGCTGGTGGCTTAGTAGACTTCTCTTTAGGTGAGCTTATGTATTCCTCCTTGCCTTCATAAGTTACAACAACCAGCAATTATAGCTAGTTTTAGAATATTTCAAATGGCCAGGTGGTAGCTATTTTAGTTTAAGTAGTTTTCCCGATATGCTATAATGTCATCAGTGAACCTGTTTTAGTTTTAATTATTCTTAGACATGGCTTTCTGTTTGCTTGGAAGCATAAAAACATCTAAATGGCTTCAGATTTAGTTGTTGTTTCTCTAACAGCATAATTGCTGAGAAGTAACATAGATATTATATTTTATAGTTGATTTTTGCTAATATTGGTATTTTATATGAACCAGTGTGTTCATATTTTTTCATACAGGGCTGGGTTATAATGTTTGCACTGTATTATGTGTTGCTATACTTTTTGTTCTTTTATGTTGCAGAAGTTTAATGGGCTTTTGATGAATAAAATCAAAGTTGGCATGTTAGGGTATAAGTTAGTGGCATCTTGTCTCTTGGAAATGTAACTGCCGCTAAAGTTGTCTTTGTATGTGGACCTATTTTTAGCGGTCTTTTTTCCATGAAAAATGATATTGTTCTATTTTTCTTATCTAAAATGTTGCCATGTGTAATTTCAATTTTCCAGTATTTAGAAGAACAATAATGTCTGTTGGTCTTGAACAAACTATCTTCTTTTCATTTTTCTAAAGCGATAGCCATAACCATGAACTCTACCAAGCATTTTCCCACTATGGCTTGGTTGGTTATGTGAAATCTTCTTCTTCAATTCTAAGGAAGTATCACCTATTGTTAACATTGGATGCAACTGCTGCTGTACAAATTTTCCTATGACAATCTGGATCTTCTCTTTGTTTTCCCTTGGAAAGTGGAAAAGAAAATCTTAAATATTATCTTTAACTGTTCAAACATGCAGTGGTTTTTAATAATTATTTTGCATTTTTTCTGATGCATATTTATTTTTGATAGTATAATATGTTTTTCCACATCTTCTCTCCTGTTCAGGTACACTGACCTTTTCAGTTGCAGACAGTTGCATAAAAGTTGATTTTTTTTAATGTTTGTCGTTTTTGGTGTGTTCGTTTTAGGAATTTTTGGTATCTTACCAAAGTATGATATATTGATATAAGGTCTAAAACTTTTTTCTTTTGTCACGAAACTATGCAGGTGTTGATACCACTGGCGGTGTAAGAATACCTGCAGCATTTTGTGGCATTTTGGGATTCCGTCCTTCACACGGGTCTGTCTCTGACACTGGCATAATACCAGTTTCACCAAGTATTGACACGACAGGTATTTGCAGAAATAACCACTGCAGGTTTTGATTGATTTGATAACATTGTTGTCTGCATCTTTAAGCAATATAATTGAAATAGACTTAATTCAGATTGTGCACGTTGTCAGATTTTTAATTAAAGATACTTTGTTTTTCCATCAATACTACGGGATTTCTGTTGTTATTCTCATCATTCTCATTAGCTTTATGGGATAAGCTCTAATATGTTATGATGCTAGGTGTGATATGTAATGCAACTATTGTAGATTGGATGTGCTCCACTGTATTGATAATTATATTTCAAATTTATGGTATAGGGTGGTTTGCTAAGGATCCAATTATCTTACGTCGTGTGGGGCATGTTTTACTGCGACTTCCATATGCTGGTCTATGTAAGCCCAGACGTGTTATTATAGCTGATGATTGTTTTCAACTATCAAAGATCCCTGCCAACAGGATCATCCGGGTGGTGACCAAATCCACAGAGAAGCTGTTTGGAAGTATGTGCAAATTATATTTTGTACTTTTTTAACCTTTTACTTTAGAGTTCATTGATTTGGATAACCGTTGGCTTCAGGGCAAGTTATAAATCATATTAAACTTGCTGATCATCTGGCCTCGATGGTTCCTAGCCTCAAACAACTTCTAAAGCTAAACAGTAATGGTGATTTGAAAGCTTCCTCACTCAAATCACTCGCTGATGCCATGAAATTACTTCATAGGTTAGTTGCAATTTATGTTATGGACTTTTTTTTTTAGGGTAACACGTATCGCCTTTGTATTGATTGTCTCTCTGTAGTTGGTAATGTTATTTGATCTCTTTCATATCATATTCAAATTCATGTTAGTCAAGGTAATTATGATGTAGTTCCCATTTTTGATAGTAGTGGTGTTTGGTTTGGGGATGGGTTGGATGGGGATTTACCCCATCCATTTTCATTTTATTTTTTTAATTTATTAAAAATAATTAATAAAATTTTAAAATATAAAAATATTAAATTTCTAAATAAAAATATCAATTTACAATTTATAATTTATAAAAAAATAATTAAAAATAAATAATAATTTATAAAAATAATTTAGAAAATAAATCTTGTAATTAATTAAGTGTGATGAAAAAAAGTCATTTCATATAGATATTAATGAAAAAAAAAAAGTATTTACATCCTATCTCTTCATTTATGTCGACCAACACTCAAATAAATATGTCTATTCTTTTCGCATCCCTATCCAACCATATCCTTATTCAGGATCGACCCATTCAAGTAATTAATCATTCAATTTCTTTATCTTCTTTGGTTTGGCTTAAGTTATTTGAGTCCTATTGATGTTAGTATGTTACTTTGATGGTAAATGTGTTTTCTAAGAATATAAAGTTATAAACAAGTTTTATGTATTATCTTTCCTTAACTATTTACTCTATTTTGTGCAGCCTTGAATTTAAAGACAAGCATGCAGAATGGATTAATTGCAATAAGACTGCAGTGGGCTCCTGTATATCCGCACAATTAGATGCTTCATTGAATGCTAATGATAGACATATTGATCACTGTCATTCGGTGAGAAATGAAGTCCGATTGGCTATGAATGCTCTTTTGAAGGTGAATATGTTGAATTTTTTTCTTTGGACCATGAAAGTATTGCTCTTAAAGGCTTGTAGTTTTTTTTTTTTCCTTTTTGATTTACTCCTTGCATGAGTCATCATATATGCAAATACATCCTTGTCTTAGATGTTAAGACTGATCCAAACTGCAACAAATACTTTGGGAATATTCCTAGTTTACCACAGTTAAGAATTGTTTGAAATTCTTATATGTCAAAAAAAAATTGCTTTGGTCTGCAAACATCCTTGATCTTTCTCTCATAAATGGTAAGAATATAGAAAGTTGTTTGCAAAAATGAAGGATGTAAAGGTTATGTAACAAATTGATAATAACTTCATTCAAATGAACCTATGTATTGTGATGTGTAATATGGCTTTTTTACAATCTTAGCTGGATTAGAAGCTTAAAATGTCTTTCTTTTTTGTGGTGCTCTTGTAGAATTAATGAGAAGCTGTTGACACTTTGCGTGTTCAGCTTGGGACTTACGTTTCACCATTATTGAAATGCAGGACGATGGAATTCTTGTTCTTCCTTCCATCCCTCAATCGCCTTCAAAACTCAATTCAAAGGAAGTTCTTTCTGAGGATTATCAAACTCGTTTTTTTAGTTTGCTGGCTATTGCAAGCATGTCTGGTTGTTGTCAGGTGTAGTAGTTTTATTTAGAATTATTACTTTAGTTATTTCTTGGCAGAAAAGCTTTTTATTGTAGATCAAAGACATTCTTTCCTTATGAACATTATATATGATGTTCTTATTTCAGGTAGCTGTACCACTAGGATTCCACGAGAAATCTCCCGTGTCGGTCTCTTTCATTGCAAGGCATGGAGGTGACCGCCTTTTGCTTGACACCACAGAGGCTGCTTATGCTACACTCCAAGAACAGGCAGATATCGTGGCAAAATCCAACCTTTCCAGTAGTAGGGAAGAGTCGGCTGAAATGGCTAAAGAGAAGGTCAATCTTTTTCTTTCTGTCATAATTATTTTGGACGTAAGCTGGTTATTTAGTGTGTGTGCGCGTGTCTGTGTGTGCCGTTATCTTTTTCCTTGCCAATGTCAACTTTTATTTTTCTGACAATAAGTTTATCAAATGAGCTTTTATTCTTTTTATCCCACATTAAAGGTTTATGTTTAATAATACAAGAATATTATATGGAATTGGAATCTAGGGATGGCATCACTTAGAGATCTTTGTTAGATACTTTCTTATGCATTCCAAACTCTGTAGGGTGTTGGAGGTAGCAAATAGGGCATTATTAGGTTCAATGTTTTCCATACATGTACAGAAAACTTGCTTCATGCCTCCATTATTGTGTTTCAAAGACCACAAAGACTTGTCCTTTTGATATGATATAAGACCACATGGTACCATACATTTAAAAAACTGCCATCGATGGGTTGTCAGTTTTTGCTTCAAGAGTGTCATTTGGCTATCTTGTTGCGCTCTTTGCTCTTTAAGGCAGAAGAGTTTAGGGTATCATGGACCTGTCTATTTATCTTTTCATACATTTGGCAAGGAGGTGAGCATTAAGCTTTTACGTAAGGTCAGCACTTATTCTAGTGTTGATATCATGTCATCTTTCTCTTTGTTTTGATGTAATGTTTCAGATCATGCTGTTAAATTAACTATAATTTCTTGAATCTCTGGCCTGCCTTCTTTTATGTATCAGGGAAACATCCTTTCTGTATGCAATTCATTATATTTTATTTCGTCTCTTTAGTCAAACTTTTTACCAGTCCCTCTTTAGTAGGTGATTTTAGGGGCTTGTCCAATAAGTACCGAGTTTTATTTCAACAGGGTAATACTGCTTTCAAAGAGAAGCAATGGCAGAAAGCAATCGGTTTCTACTCTGAGGCAATCAAACTTAATGGAAATAGTGCCACATACTTCAGTAACAGGGCTGCAGCTTATCTGGAAGTCGGAAGGTGCTGATATCTTCTTGTTTTTGCTATATCCTGACTGATCTCTATGTAATTTACAAGTTCTATTCCTTTACAGTTATCTGCAAGCTGAAACTGATTGCTCTACCGCTATTAGTCTTGATAAAAAGGTTAGTGTTTTCACGGAGTACCAACAGTATTTAATTTTTTAAAAGGTTGTATGTGGAAGTTGATTAATTAATTGTACTATGTGATGGAGATTATTTTGATTTGCAACTTAGTGGCTCCTCTTTGGCATAGCAAGAACCAAGATTGCAAAGTGTTGGGTGGTGCACCAGTGTGCCATCAGGGGCTTGAACATTAAGCCTTGATACACCATTGTCCCAGTATTATGCTGCAAACTCTTTTTATGTTATTGTTCCTAAGAAACATTTCTCTCTTGTTTGGTCTGTTATTTCCAGAACGTTAAAGCTTATCTGCGGAGAGGGACTGCCAGGGAAATGCTGGGCTACTACAAAGAAGCAATTGAAGGTCTCTCTCTTTCTCTCCCCCTCAAACACACACATGCATGAAAGAATCTAGGTAGTAAAATGATGGACCGTTATCTTCTTCTTTTGGTAACATACCTGTTTTTGTTCTTCCTTTGTATGTGGCAGATTTCAAGTATGCCCTTGTTCTGGAGCCTACCAACAAAACTGCGAATCTTGCATGTAATCGCCTAAAGAAGTTATTTCAATAGATACCAAGACATTCAGCAAGTTACCAGAAGTTCAATTTCGCGATCAAGAAACCCCAGCCCAGGTGGTGACATCTTCTAGATCAGAGGTAGGAGAAGCATCACCAGTCAAAAGACAGAAGTCTCTAGTGTTGGAGATAGAGGAGCTCAATTGAGAGAGAATCAAAATTCATTCACAGTGCTAGTGGTCATATTATTATTCACTTCCCTTACCTTTCTGCACAATACAATAGCATTGTAATCATATCCCAATTTTGGCAAAACATCTCTTATTAGATTTCTACCAAAATAATGTGTATCATATTGACCCAGTATTCCGACTCAAAAACTTTTATCATCAGTAGTTATATGCTATTTGGCTGGTACTCAATTGCAACAGAAAAAACAACTCAATGGACATGATCATCTTTGTTGGTGCTAGGACCAAATCATGTGAACAATGAAAGTCCATTCATTCCTATCTTTAAATTGCCTGGGGATTTTATTTTGTCGGAGATAGTTTATGTGGTTCTGATCTGTTGATGGTGACATTATTGTTGACAATATCTTTGCAGCTGTGGACTCTAAGAAAGTAGGAAAGATTAACCAAAAGTGCGGTTCAAAACTAAACTCAGGAATGGTCTCCCACATCAATAGGAATTAAGACATGACTGGAGAAAATTCTCTCTCAGCTGGAAAGCAAAAAAGAAGGAAAATTATTTAAAATTAAAAAAATATTAATTAATTAAAGGATCTGAATGCCTTTTCAATTGTGACTTGGCTTCCTCTCTATTGTTTAATGCAGCTGCAGTTGCTTTCATACCTGGACATATTTTTATTCTATTTTGCGCACGTATAACCTTCACTTTCAGCACCTTCAACTTGATATTTTAAAATCAGCATCTCTTGACACAACCTTTCTTTTCATTGAAAATTAATAATAATAATAAATATTATTAATTAAAAAAAAGGAGAAAAGAAAAAGAACATTATGTTTGATTTTATGGTTAGGTATTCTTGAAAACAGCTTGCAAGCATGATTGGCAGAAGAACTTCACAAAGACAAGCAGACTATAATTAAGTATTTAATCCAAAATAAAAAAAAAAAGATTTAAGTTGATTGGTTTGGAGAAGCAAACAAAAGTTTGTGATTAACTCATTCCACACCAGTAATCCTGTTGTCTTCCCCAAAGGCTTAACCAATTGTCTGAGCTGGATTCAAAGAGTGATTCATTATGCACATCAACAAAAACCAAGTTGAGAGGTCTCCAAATAAAAACATCTATGATGATAGTTTCTGTAAAATAATTTTTAATATATATATATATATATATATATATTAAAAAAACAATGAAGCCAGTTGGATTATAAGAGAATGAGGTCCAATCCTTGTTCTTGAACATGACTCACCACTCAGCCATGACATAACTATTCAAGTGGCCTTTCCACTTCTCACTCACTACTACTACTACTACTACCTGTTTATAGTTTTTTTTTTCTTTTAAAATATATATATATATTTTAACCTTCCACTTCATAAACTAAAAAGAAAGAAAAATAATAAAGAAAAAATTTAGAACTTGAAGATCTATCTTGCATTATTCCCTTGAGAAAAAGATAAGATTTGGGCTTCTAAAGTTGATGGAAGCCATTACCTTATATATAGAGAGAGATCTATATATATCAGTATCTATTTTACTGTTTACCTTTTTGTTTGTTCTAGTACTACCACAGGATGCATCTATTGTGCCAACTTTTTTCTTTAAAACAATCTTTTACTTATTGAATGTACTATTTCCAAAGATAATTTTGTTTACAAAGAAATAATAAAAAAAGTCTACAAATGCTTTTTCTCTCCTTTTTTTTAATTCTCATGTATGAATTATCATCTCTTAAATATCTGTAATTTTCTATTTAAAAAACACACGCCAGACACTGGTTCGTTTTCAGATATAATTTTTTTTATTAATTAAAGAAAGTAAAGTCTACATCTCAACATATAAAGATTTGAACCGTAATCTTGAAGAGTATTGTGAATGATCATGTTGTCAATTCATCCAATAATATATTATCTTTTATTTATTCTTTACTATTGAGAGAAGAGAGAGAAGTCTGGAATTCCAGTCTAAGCATCTTTCATTGATGTGAACTTTAATTACTTTCTTCAATGCAAGTTGATTACTTAAATGATAATTATAAAACTTAAAAGCGATTATCAAATAGGTCCTTAGAAAGGGACGTTTTGGTATATCCATATGACTTGATTCTTTTATCCATGAGCTCTGTGCCATTCTCTTATTTCTTTATTAAATTAATCCTCTGTTCATGTGCTTACTAATTTTAGCTTCAGTATTCATGTTAGAAAATTATTAAGTATATATGTGTATAAAAAGATAGAATCTTTTGTTTTTTTTTTTTTTTTTTTTTTTTTTTAAGTCAGGATTTTGTCATATTCTCTGTGGTTTCTATGCAGCCATAATTGCTTCAAATTTTCTCTAATAATAATCTTCTTCTTGTATGAACACTATGAAAATTTTCAAAGATAAATATGAATAAAGGTTTATTTTTTGTGCACACATAAAAGTATAAAACTTATCATTAATCAATTGATAATCATTACTAGAGTCAATTTAGTGAACATTTTTTTAATGCAAAAATAAATAAATAAATAAAGATTTTGTGTGAGAAATTATTAGATTTGTTGGGTTTGAAAGGATAAACACTTGAATTGTTAGAATTTAAAATTTACAGGGAAAAAATATTTGTGGGTCACTCAGATGTGTGGACAATATAAACATAAATTTTCATTTATTAAAAATCAGAAATTATTGGTAAAATGTCCAATGATGGGATGCCAAATCAATGACTCATAGATGTGACCCCAAAACATGAATTCATGTCCCCAAATTGGGTCCTTTCAGTGCTGGATTTCCACAATTTTGTGTACTCTTTGTTTAATATAATCCAATTTACATGCTATTTATTTTTTTATTTATTTTAAACACAAAATTTGTGAGATGCTAATATTGCATAAAAATACATATATTCACAATTAGTTTTGATGAAAATGTATCATAAACTATAAAGATAAATTTGAAATAATTTATTTTTATATTTTATATGTATGACAGCTAAGAATTTAATGATAATAAAAATATAAATAAGATTGGTTGTACCTTTTAATGGTGTACTTCCTTGTTGTGTATTATTAAATACAGCAATACATCCCCCTTGGTCTTATGCAACTACAAGTGTCCTTACATATGTACTTACTTTTATCCAAATCTATTGACCAATAACCTCTTTTTTTAAATTTTAACAACTCATTGACCTTCATTATCCTCTTTCTTTTTTATTTTATATAAAAATAAGAAAAATGATTACTTACATAAATGCATATAAATAGGAATTTTAGAAAAATGAAGGTTTGAGTGCATGTTTAAGCAATAATAAGTGAAATGATAAAATAGTAATTGGTTATTTGATGAACTTATGGAGGAGCATTTTGGGGTCCACTAGTCTTATCATGTGGAAATTTATTTTATTTAATTATTTACTGTTTTTAAAGAATATCTTGCACATTAAATATTTTATATATTATAAATTAGGTATATATTGACATGATATGCTGAAATAAGGGCTCACATGAGTGTCAACGGGTTGCCGCCACTTTTGATAAGGATGTGATATTCTCCCACTCTTTGTTATGAGATTTCACCTAATGCTTTTATCCTGTTTCACTAATTTTGTTTAATTATTTTTAAATATATATACTTCGTTTGGAATTGTTAGATTTTTTTTGGTGGTGGTATTTAATTTTTAGAATTTATTAATAAGTTCAGAATTAATGAATCAGATGTATGTAGTGTAGTGTATAATAAGAATTGGTACACAAAAATGGGAAGAAGGTAACTTTTTACAGTTTATTTATATTATATTTACTGTTACAAAATAAATAATTTTCTCAAAAAAGCTTGTAACCTATAAAAATACCTTTATTTTTTTTGGAAAAGTTAGTGTTTTTGTGAAAGATAAAATATAATAAATTTATTAAAAACTACAAAAAATATATATTTTCTAATATTAGATAAATTAATAAAAATAGAAGGAGAAACACATGGGAAAATAAAGTGGATACACATGAGGAACATAGTTGTTTGGGAGGTGGGGCCAGACCATGACAATTTGCTACTGGCCACTTGTATACTATGCTTTACTTGGGTCAACCATCTCCTCCTCCTCCTCCTCCTCCTCCTTATCATATGACATGATATGTCTCTCTCCTAATAGTCGATAATAATCGAGCATTTGAAGCACTTAATTATATATTTTTTTAATAAGAAGGTAAAAAATTTAATTATTTCATAATACATAAAAGATGAAATATAATAATAATACAAATATTTAAACTGTTTTATTTATATTACTAATAAAAATTAGAGATTGACTATTTATATCCCTTTGTTTAGACGTGGCTATTTTGAACCGAAACAATGAAACCAAACCGAAATTGAACCGCCTGGAATCGGAACAAGAAAAATCGTGACTCATGATATTTATTATTTGATTAGGTTTGACTATTTGAGTCATGTGATCAGTAAAAACCAAATTGATTAGGTCCGATTATATTCCGAGAATCCTTTATTTTTTTATTTCTTCTCCTATTGTACTTTTATTTTTTAATAAAATTTTATATTAAATTAATTCTTGTATTTTTGTGTTCATTTTAATTTGAAATATTGGATTATTTAGTAAAAAAAACCTGAACTGTATGAATCGTTAAACCGTAACTGTTGAATTAAACTGCCAAAACCGAAACCAGAATTAATGAAATGAACCGCCAAAACCAGAACCGGAACCAAATTGCCAAAAACCATGCCTAAGCGGTTCGGTTCCGGTTCAAGATTTCTTTGAACCGGAATTGGCAGTTCAGGAACAGGAACCGGCGGTTCCTGAACTATGGCCATGTCTACCTTTGTTCTACGGTTTTCTATCAAATACCAAAATGCTAAATAAATTAAAATTAAATAAATTGCTGTACATTTATTTTTGTTATATATATATATATATATATATATATATATATATATATATATATATTTTGTAGAGTTGCTTTTTTTCTCGTGTCCGCCTTCTTATAAATAAAGCATTTACTCATCATCTAAGGATTTATACATGCGATTTGAGTAGATTTGTCTAATATATTTCAAAATCAATATTTTTTTCATAATATTTTTCTCTAATATATCTCATCTCAACAATGTCTACTCTATAAAACTATATCATTTCTTTAAACCGCCCAAGCATCATGTTATATAAAACTCGTAATAATACTGGAAATGATAATTATGTATATAAGAAGGTGAAGGTGAGGATGAGGCATGTGAAGAACAAAGAGTGACATGTCATGTGGCCACACCGGCAAAGCGCATCAATTCAGATCGGGCCATGGGCCTACTACCATCCCCACAAACAATTGGGTCACTCATCTACCTCTTTTGATTTGACTCCACATCTCCCCTACCCCTACTACTCCTACCCCTCCCCTCCCTATGGGCTATAGCGGCAGGGCCCCACACTTTTCCTATCTGGTTATGTCTAACCCCAACCCACTCCTCTACAACCCATCCATCTTCAAACCATCTCAGCTTCTCTCATCTTCAGTAATTATTATTTTTTAAAAAACATATATATATTTTTTAAATAACTAAATAATAAAAAAGAACAGAATTCTCTAAAGAAGATCCCCTCGCGATTTTATTTCCTTGAAATATTTATAGAGAGGAGAAAATATCAAATATCATCACAACGGAATACTACTTACACTGATCACTACTATTACCACCACTACTACTATTACTACTACTTCACATTATATATATATATATTAAAAAACATAACTTAAAAGAAAAAAAAGTAAAATAACCGCGAAATTAAATAAAAAAAAAGGAAAGGGAAAGGAAACCGGGTCGGTCGGTCGGTCGGGTCCGGTCGGCTTTTTTTTAATCAATTATTAAACACCCGATCCGAGCCGATGGTGGACCCCACACCACGTTGCACAGCTGCATCAAGATCAACGTCAGGCCATCGGACGGTGATGATTAAGGGAGAGGCGTAGTTGCGCCGCTGGCTCAGCGCGCTGCGGCGTCAGCGAGCCGCCAAGCCGACGTGGCGATGAGCGGGCGCGAGTGCCATCCGAGCGTGAGGCACCCGTCTCTTTCCTCAACCCGATAACCATCCCCGCCCGCGAAGAACTCTAGTAGTATGCTAGCCTGTTTGTACGCGTTCGAGCCGAGATGAGCCGGTTCAAACCCGGCTCGCACCATCCGGCTACGCCACTGAGTCAGTGTCTCGTGCCGCTCGGTTCGCTCGGTGCCCTCACACGCCACCACGTTGCAGATCTGACGGCCCAGATACACCTCAGACATCAACTGGTCTTGTTGCTGGCCCCCTCCTGACTCAACCGCGCCGCCTCCGCCGCCGCCGCCGCTACCAGCGCCGCCTTCCAACGAGTCGAACATAGTCGAGTAGTAGTGCAACGCCTCCGTGAATCGGTCCAAAAACGGACCCGAGTTATGGTTCGCTTCTTGTTCGACTACCGTGACGATTCGCGGCCGCATCGCGCGAACGGTTCCGAGAACCTTCTCGATCGCACCAGGGCTTGCAAGAAGGCGATGGAGATCGAATATGGAGTTCACCGCTATCGCTTCTGGTTCCTCGTCGGCGCTAGAAACGGCGCCGCCGGCGCGGTTCGGATCGAGCATATAGGGTTCCAGATCCGCAAGGCTGTTGGCAACGAAGCCATGGTACTCGAAATCGATGTGGATCGTCTCGGCGAACTGGGCGAGCTTCAATCCCACTTGCTGTAGCGCGTCGGTGTTGTCTGGCTGCGGCGGGCCGATCCCGGTGAGGCGGAATGAAGGAGGACCGCCTGGACGGAGAGCGAGCGCTTGCAGGAGCGCCGGCCACTGCATCCCTTGTTTCATACTGAAGTCTATGACGTGGACTCGACGGCGGCCGGCGAAGGCTTCGAGGATGGCTTGGTTGGCGGTGAAGTGGGCGAACTTGAGATAAGGGCAGGTCTCGTAGAAGTGCATCTGGAGGATGTCGGAGAAGGCGGAGTCCAGGGAGCAGTCTTGTTGGGGATGAATCCGATAGATCCGGCCAGCTAGGGCTTGGGCGAAGTAGCTTGCGACCTTGCGCATCGCGCCGCCTTGCGATGCGGCGAGAACCGAGATCTGCTTCAATAGGGCGTCCGCCGCCTTCATGTTATCCTGCTGGACGGCGTCGGCACAGGCCATCAGAGCGTGGACTAGCCGGATGCCGGCTTCCTGCGAGTCGACGATCACCACGGGTGGTCCCTGCGCAGCTGGTGAGATCGATGATGCCTCCGTCGTGGCGGTATTTACCGATCCGATCCCGGCCACTCCGCCGCCACGAGAAGATGAAGACGAAGCGGATGATGACCGCATCCTCTTCCTCTCTCGGGTACCCGTAAGATCCGATGGAGTTTCTGTTGGTCCATACGAGACCCGTCCGGTGACGGGTCTCGCCGGCGGAGGTGGCGGTGCGCTGAAATCGACGGTGGTGATGGTAGACGACTCCGCTGGCGCGATGGTGTCGAAGATAGAAGACTGCACGGAAACAGCCGGAGCAGGTGGAAGATCGTAGCTCAGATGTCGATCAGCCGGAGCCGGCGGCAGAGGCGGCGGCGGCGTGTTGAGCTCGGACAACATAGTCTCAAGCCAGGTCGAGAGATCAGACGGATTATAGTGCACAGTATCCGACGCAAGATGCGCGATTAAGGAATCATCCGGCGCGGCGCCGGCGTTACTCCCCATAGCCATCTCAAGCTGCTCCATCTTAAGCGCAACATCGGCCATGTCCGACGACCTGACCTTATACCCAAGCGCGGCAAGGAGCTCATCAACTCCATCGTCATCTTCCTCCTTGATCTTCCCTTTACCACCTCCCACCATCCCGGTAAGTCCTCCTCCTCCATCCCCACCAATCTCCTGATGCTCTCTCTTCATCTCTCCTCCTCAAACCCTCACAACTTGTTCCACCTTTTGCCTAGCAACCGTCGAACCGAGCAAAGGGGATATACAAAGCCAAAGACGTGGTCTATATAGAAGCAGAAGCAAAGGCCATGGCCATGGATGACGAGCAGAAGGTGGACGAGGAGCTACGAGAGTTTTTAATTAATCAAAGAGGTCACTCTCTCTTCTCCCTCTTTTCTCTTCTCGCTCGATTCTTATCTGGGATTTCTTTATCCATGTTTGCTTTCCTCTCACTAGTCGTAGTAAGTCGTTCATTAGCCTGCCGAAACTAGAAGCACTCATCAAGCCAACCCATTAATAATAAATAAATAAATTAATTAATTAATTAATACTTTACATATATACCTTTTATAAAATAAAAAAACTTTAAAATTAAAATAGACATTAGAAAATTAGTATATAGAGGTTGTAGCGGAATCAGAACCACCACTTTTCCCCCACACTATTCTCTTTCTCTCTCTCAACCACCGAGGATGGAGGATTATTTTATTAAGTTTAAATAGGAAAAAGATGAATAAAAATAATTGGGTATAAAATTAAAATAATAATGATAATAAGAAAAAGAAGGGAAAGAGGAGGAGGGACAGGGGTGCAGCGAGGGAGGACAGTGGACTGCGGACACGCACGAGGGAGGGGCCCCGCGGGTCACTGTCAGCTCGGAAATGAATCGGGTTCGGGTGCGCCGTGGGGCCCACATTTCCCCTTAGATGACGGCGTTACCACTTTCCTCTCCCCGTAACGTTCCTTTTTCAGGGCATTTCAGTAATTTAATTAATTTATTTATTTAAAATAGAAAATATTTTAAATTAAAAAAAAAAGGTTAGATGAATAAATAGATAGATATAAAGATCTCTTATTCTCTAGCATTCTGTTACGGAAAATCCATGGCTGAGGAGAGATAAAGGTGCTCCTTTTCAATTAATAGCAAATATTTTTTTTTCAATTTATTAAAAAAATATATGAATGATAATTAAAAAAATAAGAATTTAAAAAAAAAAGGGATGACGTCTAAGCATCCCTCGCAAGTCCCAACAAGGAGCACTGACAGATCATCACAGGGTCCATGCTCATGTGATACCACCACGTGTCAGGATTCTGTTCGCTGGTGGTCCCCACAATACAGTGCAGGCCGTTGGGAACTCCACCCCTATTCCTCTCTCTCTCTCTTATCTCATCGCTCCCTTCTTTTCAGCTCTTTTCCCGCCCCACTCCCTCTTTTTTCTCCTTATTTTAATTATTTAATTTAATTTAATTATTTTTTTTTATCAGCCAAATTCCATTCCCTTCTGATTATTACCATGATGGATTGAGAGAGATGTGGAATCAATCCCCTTCCATCTTGAGTGTACATAAAATTTCCTTGTTTTAGATTTATATAATTTAAAAAATTTGCACATATTAGATATTTATAGATTGAGTTTTATGTTTTAGAGTATATATAGTGTTTTAGAATTTAATCAGGAATGGGGATTAGAAAATTAGTAATTAGTGTTTTAATTTAAGTACATAAGTTTTTATTAGAATAACTTTTAATTAGTGTTTTAGAATTTATATAGTGTTTTAGAATTTAATTTATGCGGTTAATCATGGAAGAGTAATAACTTTTTATTAGAATTTAATAGATAAAAGAATTATCCTTATTTACTTTTTAAATAATCAAATTCTGGTGTTTAGAAAAATACAAACAGATATATATAAGTTTTTTCTCTTTGGTACAGTGGAAAAGATGGATATGTTGTTCTTGTTGGTGGTGGTGGTGTTACAGGGACAAACATTGGGGAAGAAGTACAACAAATGCATGCATCTTTTAACCACTATTTAAATTTTTTTAAAATTATTTATCAAATAATCATATAACAGTAACACAGCTGTCTGGTGACAGAAAACCAGACCAACAGTGAGGTGAATGTGACCAGTGAAAAGTTATTATTTTTTTTTAACTTAACATATTGTTAATTTTTTTATTAAAAGAAATTTAAGATTATATATATCATTTATCAGCATCAAAGTCTGAATGAAAACGCTGGTCTTTGGGGAGGACCAGCTTGGGCTTCAGTGCTCATCCTGATTCTTAGCCATTTGGCACCCTCTCCTCACTCATTGGACCCATCTAATTTAAGTAAATAAACATTAAATAAAACCCCCCAACAAAGACTCCTTTTAATACATACATAATCACACATTCTTAATTTCAATAATAATAACAACAACAACATCAAAACAAGAGGAAGAGGTTGTTTAATCAAACAACTAGTTTAGTTAGGCATTTAGGTGAGTCTGAATATAACATCGTGTAACATGACATTAAATGCATGTTAATTATTGCTGATTATTATAATTAAGGTGTTGTTTATCTTGTTATGATTATTGAAGCAAACTTGGCAGCTATGTTGAATGTTGATTGTTTGACACCTTCTTTGTGACTGGGCACACACGTTTCCCCCTACCAGACCTACCTGCCGGCCTTAGATTCCCTTTTTTTTCTTTTAAATATAAAAAAAAAATAAAATCTTTGGTTAGATGTAACCCCAGTGATAGTTTATGTTTGATTTATATGCAATCAAATCAATTTTTCCATTATATATGTGAATTTATATTTATTATTTTTAAAAGGTATGTATGTGTGTGCATGTGCGCGTGTGAATATTTATGTATATATATAATTTGTATGGAAAATAATTTGGTGATTTATTATTATTATGTTTTTAGTGGTGGTCTATGAAACTAGTAAATTTTTGCATTAATGATATCACCATCTCATTTTTCATGCAGCATGGTTCTGTTGACAGGACAAGATTTGTGACGTTAAAATTGTGGACCCTCCTCCTTAATACTGTTGGCGTGAGATGGACATTGGACTATGGATTTAATAAACTATTTAGTACATGATGGAAAAACCAACAAACTATTTATTTAATCATTAAAATCAAACGTTTAGATTGAGCCGTATGATTTTATCAACCTTGGTTCATTGAATTATATCAAATTCGTAACCGCACAGGCAGTAAATTAAATTATTATTATTAGTTTAGGTAGCAATCTTTGGTTATATAAGACTTCAGAAAATTCTTGATCAAATTAAAATGGGTTTAGTTAGTGTCTGAATAAGTTAGAATATAGCTTTTGAGCTGAATTAAGTTTTAAAGTAGTTTTTTTATAATTTATTAATATTATAAATAAATTAATAATTGCGATAGCAATAGGAGGTTAAATATTTTTAATTAAAAATACACATAGTCCAAGTCTTGAAGATGCCCAACTCAAGTTCTGGTTGCCGCATTTGAGATGGTTAATTTCTTACGTTATTTCAAAAATAGAATAATAATACTAGCGAAAGACAGTCCAAAAAGAATACTTTTTTTCCTAAAATAATACCAGAAGGTAAATTTGCTAAACAAGAGAAAGAAGGTAAAAATAAAGTGAAAAATCCTTTACCAGACATAAATAAGAAAAGAAGTAGAGTGGAATCTTTTACGCAAAATAAAAAGAAAAGAAAGGAATTTTTTTTATAAAAAAAAGTGAAGAATCTAGAATATTTTATGGAAGCCAGAAGAGGATAGACTGGACATAAGCAGCAAAAAGAGGCATTGAATGAAAAAGAGTGGCACTAGTTCCCTCACCCCAAAGATGTAAGAAAGCTCTTATTAAGAGATGCTGGTCCATCAATGATGAGTGCTTTACTCTGCCCTACTTTCCTGCTCTTCAGTGAAAAGGCCTCTTCATCACAGTCACAATGTCCTGTTGCCTCTTGCTTGACTAGTCACTGTTACAGTACAGCACCATATACATCACACTACTCACAGGTCAACCAACACACAGTTTTTTACATATACAAATAAAAGTCTTACTGAACTTTTGAAGTAAACTCTTATGATTCATTTATGGACTAACATAAAATTGATTGGCAATAAAGCCACCTGGTATGATATACATTTTGTATGTACACTAGGAGAGCTCAATCCTGTTCCTGCTTCTCATTATTATTATTATTATTATTGGGTCTCTTGGCTTGACTTTCGTCTTTCAAGCTCATTTCTGATTTGCAATTATGTCAGGCATGAAGGTATATTAGAATAATGCATTTGCGAGATCTCACTTCACTGTCCTAGACTCGGAGTTGCAGTAGCATTGTATTATGCTACTCAGGCGAGTTATATATAACTATGCTTGATTTCTTGTACTTATCAAGAGCCTCTGGTGTTCTTGATTTCCCTTCTGGTTGTCAGTTCAGGATGAACACTCCAGGTTGCTTGTGAATGCTTTTCTGCTGCCCTGCATCATAATTGTAAGTTTTAATTGCAGGAATCATGATCAGCTGCTTTTAGAGAGTATGAATAGAAAGATTCGGCAGTAGATAGGTTTAAGGAAAATAAAAGATGACAAAACAAGCACACTGAAATGTAGTTGCCAAGTATGCATCAGCGTTACCCAATGAAGTAGTTTGAGGTATTCTTCCTAGTGTTGATTACAACGGTTGAGAGGGCAAGATCATTTCGCTTGTCTGTGGCACTCAGCAGATGATTGTAGTCACTTCTTTCATCATCCTTCTTGGATTTCTCTTGGGTAGAGCCCAGGATCTGAACTGTCAGGTTGCCACCTGCATCAGCCAGCTAAGAGTCACTGTCGGAAGGCCAAAAAAATGGGTAATGTTAATGCCACAACAAACAACAAATAAATAATAATTCCTAACAAGGACAGTAAAATTGTTAGATTAAAATCAAGGGATGGTAAATTGGTCTCAACCATATGCTTTCTCAAGTACAGAAGTAAAAACTAAATAAAATTTTACTGTTTAGAACATGGCTACTTTTAAAAGGGATTGATTGTTACTCTTGTCTGTTGGTAAATTTCTGAAGATGCAGAGCAAAGCAACTTTCTGAAAGTTGCAGAGGGAATTTACTGAAAAGAAATAAAATATACAGAAAGTCTTAAGCACGGAACACTGCCAGCTTGGATGCAGTTTGAGTAACCAACAAAACTCTCTCCTGCTGTGAAATGCAATCTCAAGTTCCAATTTACTGCAGCCTGAAAAAAAAGCTGCTACTTTTGCTCTCTCAGAAGATAGACATGCAGGCATGTGCTAAGTTTCATTGTATAAAACCTCTTGCATTTCATAATGTCAAGAGATGTATTAACTTGGGATAGAATAGACATTCCCTTAAGAATCAGGTATATACAGCATTTCAAGATTAATGCAGGTGCCACGCTTACTTTGCACATAAAAATGGGAAATGGTTGAAGCCATGAACAATTGTGCAAAATGAATATTTGTTTAGTAAGTGAAAATTAAATTGGAGTAAATTGGATGTGTTGATAGAATTTACAACCAGAAGGAAAGTGCCGATCTTCGAAGGCTACTAAATACCAGTGAAAAACAGCTAAGAAAATGTCTAGCTTATGAACAAAATGGTCTATGTTTCGGTTTAGAAATAAAAATAAATCATTCTCACAAGCAAGGTTAAACAAAATCTAGAAAGCAAAGATGAGGTGACTCTATTATTCCAAATTCAGATTAACTAACATTAAAACATTCATGGAGCAAGAAAGAATCAGACTTTATCTTACATAGCACAAGAGCAGCGCCAATCCATTCAATGGTTCCCCACCTTTCACCAAGGAGAAACCATGCAAAAGCACCACCCCATACAGGCTCAAGCCCATAAATAATTGCAGTTTCAGTTGCTGATACGTCACACATTGCAGCCATCTGCACAATTATATGGGTTAGTCAATATCTTTTGATTTTGCAAGGGAAAATGCAATTTATCAAATGGTGAACAAGCAGGATTTTCAGATGATACAACAAAACAAACCTCTACCATAGAGGAATCAGAGGAAAATAAATAATCAGCAAAAGTAGAAATAAGGAACTGACAATGGAGAATTGAACTGACCTCCGCCCATAAGCATAACCCAGTTGAGAAGATGCCTGTATATATGGCCGGTATCCAGGGAAAGGAAATTGCCCAGTCCCATGACATTAACAAGGCCGAAGATCCAAAGCCAAATTGGTTATCATCAAAGATGGATTTCAAGAAAACCCAGATCACAGATGACAATGCCACAACAGATACCTGAATACCGGAGGTCATTTGTAAAGATAAAAATAAATAGCAAACGGAGGGGATGTTAGCATCATCAAATGCATTACCACAATGACAAAACATACCTGATAGCCCAATAGAGCCAAGAACTTATCCTTATTTGTACTTCGTGAAATATGCTCAGTACGAAGTGTATGGATTCCAAAAAATATTGCACTCATGAGATTCAGAGCGTCACCTACCTTCAAAAAATTTGAATTGTCACTCATGAGATTCAGAGCTTCACCTCTTTCGAAATAAACTACGCAAAATAATGCATTCCAAGCCCAAAGCTACCCAGCATCAGATCTGGGAAGGGTTAAAAGGCAACAGCCATAGTTTTCTTCAATCAAACTCCGTTCATGGAAATTTTATGAGCTAGAAACTATTGGAAATTCCATGAGCTAGAAATTAAAAATTAACCTAGGGAAGGAAAATCAAGCTAAGTTTGTTGAGTCCACCATTGGTCAAAGAACAAAACTTTTGGGGAACGTGGATAAACCTTTGATTACAAAAAAAAGTTACTTTCTATTAGCTAATAAATAGATGATCGGGCGTGGGTTTAACAGCTTCACCATAAAATCAATTGAAGGCCCAAGATCATATAGGAATCACAATTTTAATGACCTACAGGAAAGCAAAGCAATCATGCGCAATCATGGTCCGCTCTTGGCCATAAGCCAAAGTGCATCCACCCAATTCACATCTCTTTCTTCCATTACAGTGACCTTGGTAAGATCTATGAACCAAAAAATTTCATGATCTGCCGCCACTATGAGGAAAAGTGCATGCCATTATCAATCAATTCACATCTATACAGCAAGCTTATCTCAGTATAAGACTCGAATATGCTCTCATAACATGGGTGCTGCAACAACATACACGGACTTAAAAAGCACATGCAGGATACTTAAATGCATATACAACTTGCTGACAATATCCCATGCGCTGACATGCAGAGAATTGAAATATAAAAAAATGCCTTTGTCTTTGTAATATAGGGGGAAAAAGGTTTGCATAATACAGTATAATGCCGAAGATAAACAAGGTGCTACACTTACACAAACAGAAGAACCACAACACTCCAGCATAGCAACGCCCATCAGGGATAAGAGAGCTCCATACCAGGTAATGGCAGGCACTTTTGCTCCAGCCAAACCATCAATCATGGGTACAACAATTACCTGCTTATTTTTATGGATCTCTTTAAATCTTTTGCGTGGTTCATCAAGGTCTTTACTGTGACATGCACAAGAAGAGTTTACAAAGGGATCTTACAGTGATTGCAGAAATGAAAGATGCGTGCCCAGCATCAGAGGTGAGTAGTCCAAGGGATTGACAAAGGAAGCCCAGACTTACCCAAATACCTAATTCTAGTCCACATGAACGAGTCTTCCAATCCCCATGTGTTTGGAAAATAAATGGCAGGAAGGGAATGGCTGTTAGCAGAAATCGCACAGCAGTGAAGACCGCGGGATCCATAACATCCTCAACCTCCTTCAGAACTGGAATATCACTGGCTGAAATACATAGAAATCAACTGAAACTCAGAAAACAAATAACTATGCAACAGGAATACAATTCTTATCAAGTAAATATGAAAATTGTTTACCAAACAAGACCGCTACATGATGTGATTGTTCTTCGAGCTTTGACATATGTTATCAAATAACATCAAAATTTACACAAATAAAAGAATGTCATGATGCCATCGGTCACAACTTTGACAAGTTTGATAAAGAAACATGAAAATTTACACATATAAAATAATTGCAATGATGACATTGTTAGTCGTACCTTTCACAAGCATTAACAAAATTCACGCTAAATAAAAGAATGTTATAATGCCATTGCTATTCACAGCTCTTACAAAGTATATATGGACATGTAAAAACAAGGATGATATAATTGGCCAACAATTTTTAAACTGGTTCAAAAACTAAGTTCTTCACAGGGTGAACACAGTAATCTGAGAATTGGTATTTCATTTCTCCCCAAGATGGAGATGAGGATGTCCACATTTCTCAAGAAAAGAAAACATATACATACACATGTATAATAAAAAATAGAAAATCCATTTTAGTGCTGCAATGGATGACAACAAATCTTTAACTTTATCCTACATCCTTCACGCAACTATGCAAACAAATCTATGGAGTGACAACGTTTGCTACAGTAATCACTGTAGCGACTTGTCACTGGAATCGAAGCAAAATAAAACAGCATTCGTTCTCAGAGTTGAATGATAGATGGTGCTCAAAGGTTCATAACAACATTCTTCATGAGGTACTCTAAGAAAAACACCAGAAGCAACTGAAAGAAAAGAGGAGGGAGTTACCATAGATGACGGTGAGGACGTTCAGCAAGATGAGACTCCTAACTTTCTTGGAAGCAAAGAAGATCCTCTTCCACAGAGGGCGCTTGCGGAAGTACTTAATCCCTAAATCGGAGCTCAGCTTCCTGATCACGGACACAAAATCACCAGATTTCGGAATCGAGAGGGGCAGAGTCTTAGATCCCTTCTCCGACCAAGCCAAGGGCTCGGAGTTGGGAGGATTCTTCTCAGGAGGACAGCCATAGGAGGAGCGGATCCGAAGTCTATTGATCTTCTTCGTCTGGAGAACGGAGAGATGGGAGGAGGTGGCGGGGAGAGTGAGCGAAGCCTGCACCGCCGCGGCGGCGCTGGTACCGGCGACGATCGGAGAGCGTCCCCAGCTTGAAGGGGAAGACATGGAGATCGTCGCCGTAGCGCCGGAGAGTGGAGACCTGAGAGCGCGAACAAGACGAAAGGAAGGAGTACAAGATAAATCTGGAAGGCTGCGGAAATAGTGCCACGTGGGTGGTCCTGATTCGTTGGATGGATTATTATAATTATGGGAAATGGATTTCACCTTCATCCACTTGACGTACACGTGTGGAATTATTATAGACATGGTATTTTAATTGCTTTTTTCTTTGTTAATATACTCAACTAATTTTTGGTGATATATATATATATATAAATCATCTACTGTAAAAGAATATATATATTAATATATATTATAAAAAATAATACAAGAGTTTAAATTTTTATTGGGCAACCAAAAAAATCTCCAAGAGGCTAAAATTGGAGCAACATAATAAGTATAAAGTCTATTTTTATTGACCAGTTAACAAGTTTATATGATTATTTTATTCATAATATTTTTATATATTTAAAATATTAGTACCACCAGTGTTCTCTAGTTTCAAAGAGGTGAGGACGTTGTGGCAATTCTCTCGCTGTATGCCTTTGAGGGTTGGCACTTGTTGCCCTACTTTAAAAAATATTAGTACTTTTTGTAGTAGTTTTTTATACAAATTAGCATATGATCTAAAATATATAATTATTTTATTGATTTTTTTATATCAACACGAAATCTAAAGTTTATGTGGAAAACTACGGGGTTATACGATAGATAGAATTTTACTTTATTGGTATTTCATAATTATTTTAAAATCTAAATTAACAACCATATCACTCAATAGATTAAAAAAAACAAAAAATAACACATACCATGTCAAATAATTTCTGAATCAACATTAGTATGAATCCATAAACCAAATATGACCATGTTTTTTTAATTTAAAATTCATATAAATTAAAGTTTTTCTTGAAATATTCTATTTGGAATTGATTTATTCCGTTGCTTTGTGCTTTTTCTACTATCAAACTGTTGTACTTTTAGTCATATTTATTTAATAAATTGTTTATTTATTTCGTTAAAAAAAAGTTAAGTGATAAATCTTTCTTATAACATTGGTTACGATAACTAATTTGTCAATCTTATAAAATAAATAAATAATATAATATAATATAATAAATAGTTTATATATTCTTTAATTTTAATATAATATATATTTTTTTAATAAAAATAAATAAATCACGATTTTATTAGAAAACTAGAAAACTAAAAAAATTGAAACAGTACAAATTAATATAATATTAATCCAACCATTTATACTATCCGTATTTTTATAAAATAAAAATTATATATTATTATACCAAAGTTAAGAGATGTGGACAAGCCACATGGGTGTACACAAACAGGGATTTAATAGTCTAACCTGTGTATGATCTTATTTTATATAAATTGAAGTTAAAATTTAGTCGTTCAGTAAAAATAATAATATACATGAGATATAATGTCAATAAATCAAATATTATTACTGTATAAAGTTTTTTTATTACTAAAAATGAAGATATTTTGAGGTACAAATAGTTATTCAGCCTTCCCATCACAGTGCTTTAGCAAAGCCATGTGAACCATGTGCCATTCAGTTCTCACGGACAAAAGATACAAAGGAAATGGGAAGCCACTTTTGTCTTGAATGTTCATGCCTACGGAATGCATGCCAATGTGAAACCTCTTGAATACGGATGTAACTGCATAAATATTTGCAAGTTGGGAAAGTTAAATTTGAAATAGGAAGCACAAACCAAAGTGCATAATTAAAGCAGAGAGAAGTACTTTTGGGATGCTAAGTATCTTTCCATTGTGCACAAGTATCAGTCACTACTGATGAGTTATCAGTTATCTTTACAGTAGGAATCTTGGACTGTACTAACCCACCTGTATGAATTATGCATAACTTGTCCTGAAATTTACTCAACTTCTAAGAGAAAACACAGTTCAGTTGAATGCCTTAATCCACCGGTTTTTGACTTTTTGTTTGGTTAATTATCACAATATTTTTTTAAGGTAATCTATTATCTAAAAATTATTCTTATGTTTCTCTGTTTATACATATAATTATATTTTTAATATATATATATATATATTATATAAAAAGTGACAAACACTATATACATGAGAGACATACACACAAGTCTACACTCATAACTGCTGACTTATTATCATCAATACTTTTAATGAGTCTAGAACTCAGAATATTTAAATGTCTCAATTTTTGTTTTTACATAGAGTTAAATAGTAGTAAATTATAAACTCTTCTGTTAGTTGAATTTATTTTAGATAATTTATCTATTTTTTAAAATTATAATTTTTTTAATAAATCACTGAATTTTGATTAAATTTTAATCACTGAATTTTATTTGTTTTGAAATTCTCACTAGAGTTAAATAGTAGTAAATTATAAACTCTTCTGCGTCAATTAATGATAATGTTAATCCAAAAAATGAATTACAAATAAAATTATCAGTAATTTTAGTAAGCTGTTTCAAAAACAAATTAAAATTTGTTTATAATTTAATAAAATATAAAATTTTAAAATATATGATTTGCTTTTAGCATATTATATTATAATGTTGACACTGAAAGGTGATGGGTTGTGACGAGTGATGATAACAGTGACTAAGTGAGTGAGTGTGTTGAACTCACAACGTTGGAATGAATGCAAACAAAACTAAATAATAATCTAAAAGCTAACTTTTATCATGTCAAATGGTGTTCAGCGTGGCAGCCGGCTTTTAAACCGACGATGCCGCCTAGTTTCGCGCCCCCTCGTGACGATGCGCCAACTGCACTTGACTCGACTGCACTCTTTCTCCTCCTCATCCTTTCACACACCTACACCTCAATCTCATCATCAGGTGACCTTTTCTCCATCCCTTCACCTTCTTCCATGCTCCTCCTGGTCAAAAAGATTCCCATACTCCAACAACCTATCCTCCACTCCCTACTCTGCCTACCCTCTAGCTATAAATAGCCCATATCCTTTGTCCTTCCCCAATTTTCTGCATCACTTTATATAAAACACTAAATCTTTATTTATTTATTTATTTATTTCTGCACAAATAACTGTCAGTAAAAATATATCAAAATAAAATAAAAAAATATTTTTTTAATAAAATATGATTTAATAATTTAAAGTGCAACGAGGCAAGGTAGTAGAGTTAGGGTAAGAATAGGGGTAGGGGTAGGGGTAGGCAGGGGACAAGCTTGTCCTGGTGCGGATCCCGGAAGGATCGGCCATGCCGTACAAAGAAGGGCGTGCCCTAACGCGCTTTTCAGCGCGAACTACGCCTTCTTCTCGGCCGGCATCTGCACGTCCATGGCTCGGATTTCAACCTCATTCCCATGCATGCTGGTATTCTCTCTCTCCCACTATCTAAAATAGTTTATCCTTCCTGCAAGCCAGCACTGGCATGGTTTGCTGAGACATTCCTATAGATTGGCTGCATTGGAATTGGAAGATGCTTCAGGGATTGAGATTTTTCATCTGGTTGCGGAGTTATGAGTTGTTAGGGTTTTTTGCAGGTTTGTTGTTTATGTTTCATTGATGGTGCTTTTGAGATGTTGTTTTCATTGGATTTATATGTCGTTGATTTGATGTTTCTTCGTGCTTTGATTCTTGCCCTTGTTTCAGATTGCTTGCACTACACAGTGCTCATTGATTATTGTGTTTTGTTGTTGTTGTTGTTCCTGATTTTAATTGTGTTTCCTTTCTCTTTTTTGAGGAAAAAGAGAAGCATGTCTTTAGAAATTTAGTGCTTATGGAACCTATTTTTATTTTAAATATCAATTAAATGATGGGGGAATTATTCAGGTTCTATTTATGATCATCCAAGAGATGGAACATCTTCAAATAAAATTATATGTAATTACTAATGTTAAAGATGAATAAAGAGAAGATGTTGCTTGATGGGGTTGCATTGCTTTCAATATGCATAAATCGATGGCTATATAAACACTTTTATTTAAGGTTAGATGTGTATTTTTTTTTTTGTTAATGTGTGAATAAATAAATTATCTCTCATATGGTCATATTAGTTTTGAAATACTGAATTGTTTTTGTTTTTGTAAAATATATAGATTGATTTTTTGTAATTGAAGTTATAAATTAAATGCACGCGAGATAAAATTAGGCAATAGTGTGGATTGAGTAGTTTAAGTAATAATATCAACTGCATCATATATGAAGTTTGACAATATATTAGTGGTAAGAGTTGTGATTGCTATTTTTTGCATTTTTTTTATTGTTTGTGAATTTAACAGTGTTTCTATCCCCATGGTCACTATGATCTATTGCAAGAGGGTCAGTGATTAATATGGATGGCAATGATCTATGTCAGTAAGATGTTATTTGTATTGTTTTGATCTTCTAATCATTGATGAACAATTTGACGCCCGGTTTAATAGCTCTAGGTGTCAATCTAGCTTTGCGTGCATCATGCAACAGGTTGTATGTAGCCAAGAGATAGAGCGTCATTATTGTCTTTTCAGTTTGATATAATTTGTATCCGAAAGTTTATTAGTTATGATAGATGTGGGAGAATAACTCTTTTGTGCCGTTTGGTTTGTGATAATGTAGAAAAATTATCATGTGTTACATAGTAATTTGAAAATATTACTACGCTTTAGCATTGCACTAGTGATAATATAGATGATAATATCACATTACCAATATTAGAACATTACTAAGAAAGTTAGTAATTCTATTACCAGCAATAATGCTTCAACACAATAATTAACTATTCCCGATAATAACGGTTTAACCAAACATGAATATATCAAATTATGACAATATTGCCAACTATATAACATTCCCATCCATATTACCACAGTAATCTCGTTACATGGTAATATGTCATTACCACGAAACAAACGGTCTCATTTATGTTAAATGCATAACAATCATGGTTATGATCTAATTATTTCAATTCAAAACAAAGAGTATCCCTTGGTTACTTATCCGCTTAAATGCATAACCTAATGTGAATAGAATGAAAAGGCTCGTGTACATGGGGGAGACAAGTTGAAAGAATGAGAGTTGAAGATGACACCGTCGCAGTAGGTGAGCAGAAAGGTATTTGACTCTTATGTGAGATGTTAAGGATTCAACTCCCTCCTAATGCATGGTTGAGGCATAATAGTACGGGCAATGTTTGTCCACATTGTCAGAAAAAAATAAAAAATAGAGGAAAAAGGAAAAAAAAGATAGGTCATTACAATTGAGATCAACTCATTGAATGCAAGAACTCCAAAGTTGTCTTAAGCTTACAAGTCATTGAAAGATAGCTTTTCTAGTCATAAGTGTGTTTTTAATTTGGAACTGAGCTTTATGTATTGAACTTTTCAGCTACATGGAAAGTGATCGTTTAGATATTTATATGTACGTAAATTTTTGACAGAAAGATGATTAATATTTATTCTTATTCCATGTATATATAGGATACTGGTGATAGAATATTGCTTGATTAGTATCCCAATGTTGAAAGAAAAGTAACCTTAGCTTTTTACTATTTGTTATGATGGAGACATTGGGTCCGGCACTAGCTACATTAGAATTATGATATAAATGAATATATTGTTTCTTTGGCATTTATGTTCAGTACTTTCTTTGTGGTATATATGATTTAATTATTTGTGAAAATTTTTTAGGTTAGTAGGTTAGCTTTAATGATTTGTTAATAAGGACAGAAACTAGAGCCCTTGGGTGAGCACTACCTACGGTACATCATTACTATTTAGTCGCTTTCGCTTTCAGGATTATATATTTATTCTGTTATGAATACGACCTTCTGCATTATTTGAGAAAAAATTGAGTGTACTTTAATTAGTTGTTATGAGGTTTGCCAAACCAAGGGGAAATTTGATTCTTGATTTTGCTGAATAACCTGACTGAAACAGTTGTATCAAGCTTATGGTACTTCTATTCTTCGTTTTTATTACCTTGGCCATGTTAAGGGCTCTACCTGGGCTTTAACCGAGATCTCCAACACAGCCACTTAGACATGATGGTGATAGCTCATTGAAATATCCAGGCCACATTAACCCTCTACTTGAATACATTGTTATTATTGAAGTTTATCTCACAATCATTGAGCAAAAGGACAAATAATGCAGTGGAGTTTCTAATCCGACAGCTCAAAAGGATTTCTACAATATTGTTTTTGATATCAATTGCTCTCAATCACAAATACAAAGCTTAATTAATGCTCTTCATGAATGTTTTTCTTTGTTCTATTCCCATGATGGTGAGTAGAAACCTTAGCTTAAAACGTTTGTTTAGTATTTTTTAAGAATGAAAGCCTTGTTTACTATTCTAATGTTTGAATTCATTGAAGTCCGCAGAACCAACCATTACATTGTTCTCTTATCAACAACAGGTAAGCCCCATGTTACTCATTGGTACTAGAATTAATTATGTTCCGCTATTGTTTTCCTAAAAGAATCGCCATAAATTGTTAATGCTTATGATATTTATCTTAAAGGACATGAACAAGCGGACAATATAAATTGCATGAATTAATAAACTATAAGACACGAAGCTAATAAGGGGAAAGACAAGTGGTATACCATGACTTAATTCTCATAGTCCTGAGAAATTCACAAGCTCAACTCTTTGTGTACGAGATCCCATACTAGAGAAGAATTCAGTCCAATATGGAGTTTCACTGCTCAAGTGGACTCATATAACTAGTAAATACATCCTGAAATTACTTGTAGGATCTGAAAGTTTTTCATAAATTAGCAATTTGCTACTTGGAGGTAGTGGGTGATGTATTATTAATGACAAGGAAAATGCTGTGCGTAGAGGGTAGGAAGCAGGAAACTGTTCAACTTTTGTGTTCCTTATTGCCATATAGCTGTCCTACTCCTATTAGTACTGGTGGGCTTGCAGGCATGTATATGTTCACTGACAGAACACATACAAAGCACGCCATCCATGTTTCTGAACCTCAGAAGTTTCAATGGTGCAATTGAAGCAGTTAGTGATATGAAAGTGGGGCAACTTCCGCACCACTGAGCTGGTCTATTTTGGCCTTTGGTTGCATGTGTTCTCAGACTTGATTTTGGTCTGACAAACAATTATATATATGTACATATATATTTTATTATTTTTTTTGCGTTTTTTATGTGTTTCTTCTTCATTTTTTTATGCACCTCTCTAGTGTTTCATGCATTGTGGACCTTAGGTAGAAACCATCATGATTCCAAACATGGGGGTCATCCAACAGAACCTTAAACTCTTCTTTTTCAAATGGGAGACACAAAAAGAAAAAATATGCAGACTTCCAGCTATGCATGAACATTATCTTGGAGATCAATTTCAACTAATCCAAATGATTATCTACTTTCCTCTACATGGTCTTTCTTTTCAACTTCAAATTGATCCGTTCATTTCTGTTGGTGAGGTTCTCAAAAGCACTGAGTTCTCATTCTAGTTTCATTCCATTGGAAAATTTTTATATAGAGTTCATGGTGCATTAGTCCACCAAATTCCAAAGTCTTACTCAGGATGGTGGACTTATTGGTTCTTATTAATTGAAGAATTGATGAATTGGGACTTCTATATATTGTAAAATATGAGGATAGATGTTACCTGGGGAAAATTTTGCTTTTCATTGTTAAGCAAATGTTTCCGTGCGTTTCATACTCAATTCATCCATGCATCCTGTCTTCTCTTTAAAAATGCATGATGTTTTTGTATGAGTTGAAAATGAATCATTATATCATCAGAGCTTTATGCTTGATGATTATAAATTCTTGCATACAAGGAAGCTCAGCATTGAGCTTTTTCCTCGTATGTATCTGGTTTTCAAAATGTCTTACTCTTTTTTACAATATACACTTTTCAGTGAACTCATTGTTTCACCCAACTCCTATTAGCTCAATGAAATTGAAACCTATAAATTTGACGCCATTAAAATATGAAGTTGGGAGCTGCATGCTTCTGTAAGCTTGATCCTCATCTATCTATCACTGGTTATTTTTTTGCAAAATTCAAGTTGTCAATTGAGTTTATTTTTCATCATTGTAGATTTATATCACCCTAGAAGATGTTTGCTTAAGAATGCTAATTTTGTCATATGAGATCTGATACTCGAACTTAGGTGTGAAAATACTTAATTTCTTACTTGCTTAAATCTTAATCAGTCTTAAGCAAATGGTAGAAGTAATAATATTTTAGGATCTTCAAAATATTATTTTTGTGCTGTAATGAAGTTGGCTTTTAAATGGCTACTTGCCATGGAAATGAGTTATGAAGGTCATTCATATATGTGATTTTTTTATTCCTTTGGTTGCCTAAAGAGAGCTATCCGTCACTTAGTGAGCTTTAGCAAATTTGACACTGAAAGCTTTAGAAATATAATGATCATGGTGTGGTTGACTAGAAATGTAGATGCATGATGATCTGGTCCAATAAAGTTATGAACAGTAAAGGGACAAACACCTTTCTTAGTTCAAGAGATTGTCTTTCCTATTTATCCATAGATTATCCCAATTGTAAAATCTAAGGAGTAATTAGGTAAGATATATACACTGATGCTTGTAGTTTGAAAGTTTTTTCTGAAATTTCTGAAGTTGGGAAGGAAATGCAGGATTCACTGATGATGTCAGTGGGAGAGGCTGTTCCATCTTAAACCATTATCTTATCTTCATTCAAATTGAATAAGCAGCTAGCAGTTAAACACCTTCCCAGTGGGTAAAACCCTGACTCTATAGAGAAAAAAAATTGATAACCTTGTGCTTGTAATTTGATCATTGTATTGAGCCTGACAGCAGCAGTAATCTTGTGCAGTTGTGGATAGATGAACTGTGTGACAAATGAGTGACATGCTAACACTGAGGTGCATGCTGTGCAGTTGTGTCATGATTCTAGTTATGAACATTAAAATAATGGATATTGTTTCTCTTTGTTGATTTTTCTCCGGTGACTCTGTTTGGGTAGTGAATTTGGACTAATACCACATATTCAAAAAGGAAACTAGGTTTGTGAATGAATTTTCTGGCATATATATTTGATATTTCTTTAACTAACTTCTGGTGTTTCACATGATCAAGAAAAGAAAACAACAAGAACAAGAAACAAGGAAAACAAAGGGAGACAACTTCACTTACACACCTATCTACATGAAGTACAAACACAAAAAGAGTGATTGTGATGGATCATTTGATGAATGGGTAAGCATGTAAATCAAGGCATTAGATTGCATGAGGGTGCTCACAAACAAACCATTATTCTTGATACATTGAATTAAACCAGGCATGATAGACATCATAGAATTCTTGGAACTGTAAAACCCAAACAAGATAGGAACTAAATCTAGAAAACTTAACTGAGAACAACACAATATCTGATAATTAGGTTTTTCATGGAATATTAGGGCTTCACCAATAAATACCTGAGAATTGTTGCAACTCCCAATGGTCTGGGAATGATGACACCATATCATTGCAGGTGATGATGTTCTGGTGATAATCAAAGTTCTGAATCGGCTCATCAGCATCAGCAGCCAATTCCAGTTCCAGTGATGACTTGAGATCATGAGAGCCAGATTCCTCAATGGTACTAGCACTAGTTCCAAGCATCAATCTTTTCTTCTCTCTTGTTCTTTCCCTTGCTCTTGTTCTTGCTTTCGCCCGGGACTCCTTAGCAAGAACTGGATTAAACATGGTTTTTTTAGTTTGTTGAACAACTGACCTTTTGATCTTCTGTGGTTTCACATTCACTTCATTAGTCATTGTTGTTGCAGTGAACTTATCTTCGCATTCTGAAGTAGAAGACTGACTACTACTACTACTGCCACTACTAAACATGAATCCTCCTCCGGGGTTCACTACCGCGGTAAGATCTCTGATCGCTGATTTGGACTTGTTAAGCAGCCACTGAACAGTTTTGCTTGGTTTATCAAACCCAAGCATGTCCTGCAAATCAAAAAATCTCCGAGCAACCTCAAGTGAGAGCCTCATTCTCCGGTCCCTCGGCCCCTGCGCCGTGTATATCTTACTGTGTCGATCCTTCCTCACTGGTCTCTTGCGAGTAGTAATAGTTGTTCTCGCGGGAGCGAGTTGCACATCATTTGGTACAACAGGATTGAGCAGTGGTGGATCACTAGTTGTGCTGCTGCTAAAAGGAAGTATATGAGCAGCAAACAAAAGCTCATGAAGACCATCACAGTGGAAAGAGTTAGTGGGTAAAGGAGAAGATGATAAGGATGAAGGTTCAGGGAATGGTTGCATTTATGTGAAGCTAAAGGTGGCAAACAAAACAGATAAAAAGAGAAAAAAGAAAAAAACAGAAAGAGATGATGATGATGGTGATGATTATTAGAGATTTCCACGGCGGTGAAGTTCTGTTAAACGTGGCCGATCACAAGCCATTCATGGATGAGACTTGAGAGAAAGAAAGAGATGATGAGCTTGAATATGCCTGTTGGAGAGATGGAGATGTAGCTTTGCAAAGCTGGTATTTATTAGGAGCAATGAAACAAGGGTCATTCCCACACTTAACCCCCCCTCACACAATATTGGGTGGTGGGTTTGGACTGTGAGTGGATTGAAAACATCTCATATGGTGCGCCATCACGTGGTAAGCAGTCCCTCTCTTTCTCTCTCTCTCTTTCTCTTTCTCTTTCTCTTGCTAAAGTTTAATAACTCTATGTGTGTGTTACAATATTCATCCATGCATGGCTTAGGGTTTATTTGTTCAGTGTTTAATGTTTACTGTTTGTTAGTGTACATATATTATCATTACAAAAATAAATAAATAAATAAATAAAAGAAATAGTTTTTGAGTTGGTACGTCCGTACACTAGTGTATGGATGGATTAGGGGCTACGCGTGTCCTTATCCTGGAAACCCCAGGGACAATTATTTGGCACAACCCCCTCACTCTGGTGCTATGGCCCTGACACTGTCTGAGGCCTCTCCTTTGACCACATACACCACAACACACTCTTTTCATCTCCCCCTCCCTCTCTTTGCAGCAGCTTGTTATCTGGGAAAAAACAATTAACAATAATAAAATAAATAAATAAATAAATAAATAATACTCTTTCTTTTTCTTTTTTCTGCAAGTCAATGTTAGCGTGCTCTTTTATGGTTTCATGACTTAACAGTAGACTTCAGGACTTCATTCTCATTGCCTGCTTTTATGATAGTTTATTGTTAGTTACTTTGTGTATAGTTCTACCTTTCCATTTTTCACATATGTGCGGGAGTTGGACAACCAGAGTGACCTTTCACTTTCAGCATCATCAAACTTCTTCATCAACTCTCTCTCTCTCTCTCTCTAACACATGCCTTTCCCCATGGCTTTATACCCACTTTGTAAGGATGCCATTGAATGGACGTTGATTGGAGGAGTGGGTATAACATGGTTTTAGTTTTCTCTCTCTTGCTCTTTTCTTTCTCTGTGAGTGTGTGTTTGTGTGTGTGTCTGTCTCTATAGATGTGCATATAATTGGGTATGGATCTCATCCTTGATCAGAGTGGCTTTTGAGGATGGAGAGAGATGGAGAAAGGTTTAGAGAAAGAGAAGCCCCCTCATTGACACACGCTTGGGGCTTGGGGTCATTTTGGCGCTTGAGTGCTTTCATTTCATAGGACACCAGACTTTTCTTTTGTGGAGCAATGACCACTTCCCCTCGTACCTTCATACATATCCACAAACACAACTAACAACCCTGATTTGATACTTTATTATCTATTTGCTTAGCTAATAATTCCTTTATTAATTTATTAATTAATTAATTATCTAGGTTCGTTTTTGACAGTTTCTTTCTTGTTTGTTCATACTTGACATAACTCTGTCGTATGTTTCATTTCATTGATTGAATCCGCTATTATTCTCAACCCATATGTCAAATGCAACATGATTTTAGGTTGTGTTTTTTTTTTCATTTGTCAAATCATTTATGCAAGAATGATATTTTTTTTTTTCAAAATATGTGGCCGTGGTTTATTTTAACAGGTGTTGTGTAATGTGTCATTAATAGATTTTTTTATTTATCAAATTAATTTATGAGAGGCTGTAATATTATTTTTTAATTTACCAATGACATTATGACCTATTAACATTATATTTTTTTTTGTAGATGATGTATATTTGTGTTATGTAGATGGGTTCAAACTTTAGTAGCGCATGTAAAGTGGGCACAGATATTAGGTGTTAATTTCATGTCTGTAGAGGCTCCTAATATGATTGGCGTATTTTGTGAAATAAGAAATCTAATATAATTTTTTTTTACTCTTATTTCACCGGCTCTGATTATCAATGATTATGATACCTATCTGCTGCGCAAGTTTTGTATTAATGAAATGAATATTTTGTAATATTTGTAGTAACAATGAGGTAACTTTTATTCACATTTGTAGTTATGTGGGATATTATGATTTTAGTGTTAATTCACGTGTCTTACGTCTAATGTTCATTTGAAATTATTTTTTTATGAATATGTGATACTGTTTGTACCAATGAAAAATTTTCATATTCTACTCTTATGTTACACAGGATGCATTATGATATTTGGAACAGTGAAAGAAATCATGTGTTATTGTTATGATGTTTATGTGAATGTTTGTCACAATAAGGTTATTTTTATACCCTTGTTTATGTACAGGCAAGAAATTGATACACTTCATGTTTGTGTACAGCATTGTATTTATTGGCATGTGTGTTAAATGTTTAGTTTTGTTTATAATATGTTTCCTTTACTTTTTACAAGGAGTGCCTTTTTTGACTTTTAACTGACTCATCTTATGTTGTTCACACTTGTGGATTATAGTATTTCAGTTCAAAATATAAACAATGACGTGTAGTTTCATGATATGCTGAGATAACCTCTTATTACTTTTGCATTACTTTTACGTTACTTTTACTGTCACCAGATGAAATGTGGTGAATATTTCTTTTTCTTTTTTATTTTTATTTTAAATGACTGTGTTATGGTAATACATAATGCAAAGGACTGATTATTTTCCGGGTGTCATTTGTTGTTTGCTATCAGCTACTTTTTATCAATCTTATAGTCAAGGTTTTTTAATCTTTTGCAACACATTGTGATTGTATTATTTTGGTTTTCAATTATAATTTATCTATTTTTATGAATGTACACAAGTTTTCGGAAGGGTATTTTTATCAGTATTATTGCTTAGCAGGTTCAAACCATGTAAATAAATCCAAGTATAAGTGATCAAGCAATAAAAAATAAAAAATAAAAAATAATAAAAAAATAAAAATAACAAGACAATAGTGAATAGATAATGGGGATCACATCATATTTTGGATGATGAGCAGACAATGGACAACCCCAACATTATCTGTTCCCACGCCAAGGACTGTCCTTCTCCACTTCCTGAGTTTGGTGTTAGATACCCTTCAGAATATCCCACCCCCCTCCCTCATATGTGTATAACATTTATACACAAACATACATAAAAATAAACACCATAATATCATTTACAAAGTTAGTTAGTTAGGTAGGTAGGTAGTTGGTTAGTTATAATAACATATAAAGGAATAGGAAGCTGAGTTGTTGTTGTTGTTGTTGTGGTTTGATGATCAATAACAATGTCCTGGAATATGTAGTACAAAAAATAAAAATAAAAATAAAAATAAAAAAAATCTTTCCCACTTTTTGAGAATGTAAACAAGCAAGTGATTGGTTTTATCAGAGTCCTATTTTTGGGCATCACTTAAAAGATTGTGAATAGTTGAAAGATAGAGATAGAACTTGGGATGTTGTACTGCCACAATTCACCACCCACCCACTTCACCTGAAGCATGAGGAGAAATAAGAGAGAGAGAGAAAGAGCAAGAAGGAAATGGAAAGGGATGGATCATAACAACTTTGGCCCCTACGCCATTTATGGTATCATATGTCTTGGATGCAGTGGAAATGGTATCAAGGTACATCACCACTCCTTTATTATCATTTTTATTATTTCATTAAAGGAGGATTTATATCTGGTTCAATGATATCTAATCATATGCTAAATTAAAGTAAAAATATTTGAATTAAGTGAAATAACAAAATGATTGATATTTTTATTTTAGTTTTTTATAATTTAAGACTGTGTGAAAGTCTTCCCTCCTTTAATCTGAATTCACTTGTTTTAGCTATGTTTTGTTAATGGAAATTGGAACCAAAATACAAGCAACTCCATCAAGCATAGCATAAATTTTCTTTTCAAGTACATAAATATATATACACTTAACAAAGCAACTTGTTCAACAGAAAAGGTTATAATGATCAAAATGAACAAAATCTTTTGGAAATGCTACCAATAATTCAGCAATATAAAAATAAATAAAAGTTTTATACTAGAGGCAACAAAGATGAGGGATGGAAATTAACCACATATAAATGATTGAGCATCTGAGGTGCATTTCCAACATACTCAATTAAATAAGCCCTGCCAAAGAAGTGGACTTACTTTCATAGTGCACATCGTTGTAAGTCCCCCACAAAAAAGGTTTTGATGGCTTTCAAGAAAATAAAAAAATTATACTTATCTTTATCAGGTACATTCTTTGAGTGAGGAGAAATCCTTTGGATGTAGTAAAGTGATATCACTTTTAATCCTTCAGTTGCCCTGCCATTGATGAAAAAGAAAAGGGATCAGTGTACCAATGACAGACCTTTCTTCGATGACTTCGTATTTCATATCATGCCGACTGAATTGAATCTAATCGGATCAGACTACGTGCTTGTTCCTGTCTCTGCATATACAATTTCAAGATAAAAGATTATGCAATTCGATAATTCATTAATTCGGTAAGGCAAAAGCAATGCATAGCTAGTCGTGTCAACGACGGTGGTACATAGGAGTACACCAGTTTTAGGAACTTAGTTCTACAGGTAATTGAGTGAACTAGCCGAAGGTTCATCAATAATAGATATCAGTAAGGTACACTCATATATCTAAGCAGCATTTGAAGACACAAATAAACCATAAACCATCTTTGATTGACTGCCTGATTCAAGAAAAGAGGCTCCCGCATCCAGTAGCTAGATCTTCGAGCTTGTGTAACCACCGATGAAAAGATGAGAATTTGATCTAGGAGTTTAAGAAACTAGAGTTGTCTTTTTTTCTTCAAGCAGTTTAAGCTCCTCACGCCATCCTTCAATCTTTGTCATCTTCTCTGACTGCTCAAGCTTGATGTTTTGTTTAATGTCTTGTAATTGTGCTTCTACAAGCCGAATCTGCAACATATATATGTACAAAGATGGTCTTAGAATACTTGTCACTGCAGTATATTTGTTCGATTATTGCAGAATTTTTAGGAGCAAAAGCGCCATCCTTCAACCTTTGTCATGTACTAGCACTTTCAGCAATAACAAAATTTATATGGAACAAATATTTGATGCAAGTCAGATTAAGAATGAGTACCGAGTATTATAAACATAACAGACAAACAGAAATCTTCCAGTCAGTCATCAAGATCAAGAAGCTTTATACTTAAATGCACAACTCTGAAAAGAAGGACATTCTAGGACTGATTTTGATCTTCAATATGTCGGTAGCAGATTCCTACCATGACATGTCGAAATCAAGGATACGAATGAAATCTGGAAAGCTAATGGGCGATACGAAGAATACCTTTTTAATTACTGAGAAAAAGACAAATCAAGCATAAGTTTTCAACTACCAAAGGAAGTCTGTCTATGGCTTCAAAGAATTGCACTAACATGAAAAACACTCTTTGGGACCACCTATCCAACAACCATGCCACAACCACATATCCTCTTAGATACATAAAGCCTAGAGGATGTGTCTGATTATAAGTTATAAACTCTCTTTGCATATGTATAAATTTGAGTGAACATTTTAAAAATCAAATCTGCGACAATGATAACTCATGCCTTCATGATCCAATTTGATACTTGAGAATAGTTATCCCCAAGCTATCCAAAGCCATCATAAACCACAACATGGTCCACAAAACAAAACTTAAACTTGCTCAACGCACACAGCAGTCATGGAAGAGGATAAGGGTGTTTAGAGAAATTACCATGCTTCCTTATAAAAGGAATAAAGACAACACAGGCTAGAAAGCTATTGTTTCATAAGTGGGGACTTCACTTGAATTTGAATAAAAGGAAAAAGGCACAACACAAATTAAAAAGCTAATGCTTCATAAGTGGGATCTTGGTACTAATCAGTTAATCTGAATGTTTTCTTGTTGGTAGACTTACAATGAGATTCCACAATCAGCAAAGTTCCTATCAATATCTACGCTTTAATGCATAAAAACTAAGTTTCTTAGCAAAGTTTAAGCTTATGAAACACCCATCATGAGGTATACTGGAAGGAGAACAATGAGGAGCAGCCTAGATTCAACTTACCATTAATTTTTTGACATAGTTCATAAAATTTTAAACCTTTAACTTTGCTGCCAAAAATAGAATTTATTATTCAACAATTCAATGATGATATTCCTATCATGGAAAATTCAATAAATACAAGACTTTAAGTGCCCACAATTGTAATTGGTACAGAAGATTTTGCATTAATCTTAAGGTAGAGAATAAACACAATTCTCCTGTTCAAATATATATATTAGAATCCAATTTGTTATGAGTTATGCCTTGAGAGAAAAAAAAAATACATATCACTGAATGAAAAAGCTTTTTTTGAGTTTTAGCTTTGAAATTTACCTTCTTTTTAAGTGAGCGGATTTTCTTATCAATATCTGGACCAGATGTTCCAGGTCCCCAGCAATCATCTGGATTAGAGGAAGTGGTAGATACAACTGGTGTTACAGAAATAGTGAGGGTATCCATTTGGTCAACAACTGATTCCACATGCTCCTCTTCTGCAAGAGGGATGAGTTCAGAAGGGCCATCTGTAGTTCCTATCACCTCAGCCTGATCTGAATCCAAATCTTTGCCTTTATTCTCTGCCGCAGCAAGAGCTGCCTGCCATAAAACATATTGGTCACATTTCCAGCTCAATCTTGAAAAATGCACACATAAATACATTTCAATGTTCTGTTTTTCAGAACAATACAACATTAGAATGATTCTGAATTCATATAGGTTAATATTGGTTATTCAAACCATAGAATGTTGTGGTGTTTTGAGTTGCTAATTAAATATCACCAGATTCTATGACCAGATGTAACCACAAATAAATAAATAAATATAGTAAATTGTAATGAAGTTGCTAGTAATCAATTAATCAATTATGATTAGGACTGTAAGCTGGCAAAAGATATTAACTGCCTCATTCACTTGATATGATGATCAGAATCAAACTTCTTCAATTTTAAAAAGTTTCAACATGGTTAAACTATTTTTGAGAAAAGACCTATCATGCATGAATTATCTAAGGGAGAAGATTTTCAAACACACCATGACCGAGCACAACACTATAAGCATTGGGAGTTGTACAGTAGAATAGGTGTGATTCAATAGAAAAATCGGTGGTCATTTCATTTTAATGAGTTTATAAATCATTGTTCTATGAGAAGATAGAAATTATCTACTAATATTACAATAATATTATCATGAAATGTCATTCTAACAAGCACTCTGCACTGGTTTAATTTTACAAAGTGGCTAAAAGCATGAGCATATCACTATAGAAAACTGGTGCAAAACCATGCGGGATTGCCTTGTCACTAGTTAATCCTTATCCGTTGAGACATGACTTTAGAGGATAAAAAACATTGGAAAAACCATCTATAGATTGAAGAACATCTAAAAGGTTTTAAACTTTAAAATGGCTTGGAAGGTTGTTAACTCAAAAGAACACTTTTGGTGAACAGGGTAAGAAAATATTACCTAAAAGGCAAGAGCTTTTGGGAGATTTCCACATAAAATTGCTCCTTGGTGTGGATATAAGTTCTTCACTCTATGTAATTCCTGAAAATATTATTGAGTTCAAATTAAAAATTGGCAAGAAGACTGACTTCATCAGAGGGGTCCTCATGAGCTAAGACGGAAGTTCATCTAACTCGAAATGCTCAAGTGCAAAAAAGCAAGCAGCAAATGGCTAGAGGATGAAAATTACAAGTGCTTCTTCTCAAATAATGACAACTCTTAGAAATTCTAACTAAAATTCTTGATAGGTATAGGATTTCAATACCCTTCCAAAAGAAGGTTGTGAATAAGGAATTGATCCTTGGCAATTCATAATTGATTAGAAAAATAGATAATCTTTGTTTTTTTATTATTAGTCGATTTCATAGCCACTAACTCACTAGTCAATTATTGATTAACTGACATCATAATCATCAGGATTAGGTAGGAAAAGAATCAGATAAATGTCAACAACAAAGTGACAATGAAATGACCATCTTCTAAAACTAGTGTCAATTTCCTTTCCGACGAGCCTGTGGGCACAAGATATGCATGCTCAAAGATCCAAAAACAGTATGCATAGTAGATATAAAAAACCCAAAACTAAAGCTTAGCGCAGTGTCTCATCAGATCAAGTCACGATTTTGCAACATTATTCTTCATTAGACAATAAAAAAATAGCTCTTTTTTATAAGAACAATGTGCAAAAATAAAAGAAAGCAAGAATCACCTGCTGCTTCTTCTCCTTGCGCTTCTCGTTCCTCTTCGCCGACTTAGTCTTAGGCTTGGCATGCACCGCCGGATCATACCCCGGCGGGCCCTCGAGCTGAGCCTCCTTCTTCAACTAAAAGCACAGCACAATAAGCAAATGACCACAACCACAAGCGCAGAAATTAAAGGCATAGAGAAGAAGAAGAAGAAGGATTACTAGGGTGCCCTTGGACTGATAGATGGCGACTTCGTCCTGTGGAACGTAGCCGGCGCGGATGCGAATGGCCTTGCGGAGGGTGCCGTCGGGGCGGCGCGTAGGAGCGAGAATCCGCTCGCCTTCTTTAGGGATTCTCAGCAGGCGGGAGGACTGCTGTTGCTCCCCCATCTCCGGCACCGGCACAGCTTTGGGCTTTTCCCTTCGGTGATCTGGGAAACAAGGAGACGTTTTAGCTCGTTTGCGCAATTGCACTAGTTCGCTTTCGCATCGCGATCCAAAAACTCTTTTGTTTTCGTTTTTGGGGATTTCTCAAATTAAACCCTAATTTTAAATACATTTTCATTTATTTTATTTATTTATTTTAATTGGATATACTCCTTTTTTCAGAGCTTCTTTTAATAATAATAATAATAATAATAATAATAATAATATTATTATTATTATTATTTTCCTCATGTAATTTATTTGGGTTATTTTGCTTATATTTAGTAGGAAAATATTTAGATATATTGGAAGTGTTTGAGATATTTATTCCTAAATTTCTAAATAAAGTATCTAAAAATTTATTTATAAACTTAAACTATTTTAGATAAATTTATTTTATTATAAAAAGACAAAGTTATAGAAAACCATACATAGACATGCATTTTGGTCCGTTAATTCTATTTGAAATTAAAAAAAAAATTAATATTTTGATTTTAAAAATTTTAAAAATCAAACTTAATAAATAAATTTCCATGAATTACTGTGCCAGTACTATTATATAATTAGTATATAATATTTTTTATAATTTTTTATTTTTTATTTACAATCACGAGGCATCGCTATCTCCTCGTTTACAATCACGAGGCATCGGCATCTCCGTTGAAGCTTTGGCGGTTGGCCCGTTCCCTTCTCTCTCTCTCTCTCTTGCTCGGAGATCTCTCGCTCCTCCTTCCCTCTCCCATGGATCTCGCCGGCTCTCAGCTTCTCCTCGTCGTCGTCTTCATCTTCTGGTTCTCCGCAGTCGAGCCATCGATCCACACTTATGATTTCGAGACGTTCAAGGAGGTCGGCAACGCCTTTCTCCTTTCCGGTGGCAGCGAGGGGATCGTCGCCTCCCGTGACTCCTCGGATAGCCATGGCTCCAGTGGGATTCGTGATGGACGCTCCTTCATCAAGTAAGCGCGCTTCAGCTCGATCTTTTGATGTGAGTTTGAAGGTATTTTGGATGGGTTTTGTTTGATTTCTCTTTTTTTTGGCTTGGTTTTGTATTGGAAGTTGAGGTGAAGGGGTTGCTTGAGGTTTTGTTTTGGCAATGAAAGGATTTGATGGCTTTTTTGTGTGGGATCTGAGGAAGGTGTCTGTTTGGTAGCTGAGTTGATCGAATCCGTGTTGCTGATGAGGGAGTTGCTTTTCTTTGATTAGAAGTTAGTCTTTGAATGGGAATGGAGATCTTGTGTGGTTTTGTAGTGAGTATTATTCACTTGGATCTGAGGAACGTTTGGTTCCACAAGGAGAGTCTAGGTCTTGGACTAGTTTTCTCTATAGACACGCTCTTTTTGAGAGAATAAGAGAGAAATTGATCTGTAGAATGGTGTTCCAGTTATAATGTGCTAATTAATTAATAGAAACATCAGTTAAGGCTCATTGGTTCTCTGCATTATGTAGTGCATGACAGCATGTGAATCAATAAAAAGTCTGATTTTTTAGGTTGTGATAGCTTGTGCTTGTTTTACAATTTGGTTAATGTTCCATATATATATATATATATATATGGGGAGTTAACCCTGTGTATCGGTTGTATTGACTTAATCGAGTGGCTTTCTTTGGTTATCATCACATGAGAACATAAATGATGGGTCACTCGTATGTAATTAGCTTTGTATGTCAACCTATATATTATATATAGTACAGAACTTGAGGTTGTAAGCTTTGACTATAGCCAAATAGGTTCTACTTGGGTTATGATGTGGAACATGGTACCCCTTCCAAATTATATGTTCACTTAAACATCTTGTATCCCATTGCTCTTATACTATAACCAACTTCTCACTACCCTTTCATCCAAAATTATCCTACAGGTTTGAGAACATAACATTCTGGAGGAGTAAGGAAGCAGCTGATCAACATTCTGGTATGGAGCGTAGTACTGGACTGATACAGGCTATTATATTTGAAGCAGCTGATAGGGATAACATTGGAGGATCTGCCTATGGTGGCCAAAGGTCAATATGCTGTACCCCTGATCTTGCGAAGCTTGAGGGTTGTAGACAAGGAGAAGTAATTAGAAGACCATCTTCTGTGGATTTTAACTGGCCAGTAGTGCTAAATACGGATTTTGTTGCAAATTATTTATCCACACAAATGGAAACCAAAGAGGTTAACATTACGAAGACTGGAATGTACAACCTGTTCTTTATTTCCTGTGATCCGAAGTTGAGAGGACTCAAGATGAGTGGAAAGACCTCTTGGAAAAACCCCGATGGTTATCTACCAGGGAGGATGGCCCCACTAATGACATTTTACATATTCATGTCCCTGTCATATCTGCTTCTTAGCATCATTTGGTTTTCACAGTACGTGAGGTTTTGGAAGGATATACTGCCAATACAGAATTGGATGACTCTTGTCATTGCACTCGGCTTATTTGAAATGACACTTTGGTACTTTGAGTATCTGAACTTTAATAACTCTGGGATAAGACCTGTTGTAATTACAACTTGGGTTGTTACCATTGGCGCTATAAGGAAAACAGTTTCACGTCTGCTCATATTATCTATCTCTATGGGATATGGTGTTGTCCGGCCAACTCTTGGAGGTCTTACCTCAAAGGTCCTTCTTCTTGGCGTAACATATTTTGTAGCTTCTGAGTTGCTGGATATCGCAGAAAATGTGGGAACCATAAGTGATATTTCAGGCAAAGCAAGGCTTTTTCTTGTCCTCCCTGATGCACTCCTGGATGCTTTTCTTATACTCTGGATTTTTACTTCCCTCTCTCGAACATTGGAAAAGCTGCAGGTATATCCTGGTTCTGTGTGGATCTGTAGAGCTATATGATTTTCTAAAATTGTTCTTTTTGACAAATAGGTCTTAGAGATTATGTTGATGCTTCATTCTTTTTATTCATTTTTCTATGGTTCAGGCCTGATTTCAGTTGTAACTTTGTACTTCTCAGGCAAGGCGGAGTTCTGTCAAATTGGACATTTACCGTAAATTTACTAATGCTCTTGCAGTTGCTGTGATTGCTTCAGTTGCCTGGATTGGATATGAGGTACAAAATTGTTCCCCTTTTTTTTTCCGTGTATTAAGAACATCGTTTACCTTTTGTGGTTCATTTGAATATCTTAGTCTTCTCAACATCTTGGATTGGTAAACTGAAGAAACTTTTATTTGGACTCTGTTTGGACATCCTATGAATTACATTGTCTCTATGGTATGTCTAACCTGTGTTAGCCTTATCAATGCAAGGAAAATTGGCAACAGTTTTCTTTTTCCATATTGTATTACAGCTTTGTGGTAAATACCATTCTGTGAATCTCCAAGACTTCAAACTTGTTAGTTTTCTTGGCATCATTAAATTGCTTTCGCTGATCTTTCTCCATGCTGAGATCAATCTTGGTTTTCACAACAGAAAATCTCCTTATTTAGTTGATCTGACGATAAGAAGCTATCTTCTGGTGAACCTATTTAGGTCAATGCTTGTTGAATATAGTTTAGATTATCACTGCACTTGATTGTATTTATGTTTCTCATTTTGTCAGATATTGAGCATATCATCTGATCCAAAACACATGTTACACAGGTTTATTTCAAAGCTACTGATCCTTTCAGTGAACGGTGGCAAACTGCTTGGATCATCATTGCCTTTTGGGACATTCTAACCTTTGTGTTGTTATGTGTTTTGTGTTGTCTTTGGGCACCATCTCAAAGCTCTCAAAGGTATGTCTTACCCTTGTCATCTTTAAATTTATGCCAATAAAACATCTCAATCTTCACATGCCAAAACAGATATGCCTACTCGGGTGAAGCTGGAGAGGATGCTGATGATGAAGAATCTCAAGCCCTTACAGGCGATGTGTCACTAGTCAAGCTGGAGAAGAAGGAAAAGGTTGATGTTTTTAGTCTTGAAGATGAACCAGAAGAAGATAAGCGGGAATAATTTTGTGTCATGGGGCAGCCAAATTGTTCAATCCAAGAGGTTTGCTGTGACAAGGCAAAGATTTAATGGCTGGAATTTTGCGGAAGCTTGAATTCAAATGCCCAGTTCTCTCTCCAGGTTGCAAGTGACCATTAGGTCTTCAAGTTACAGTTCTTTTGTACATGCTAGAGAATTACTTGTAAGAGTGATGGTGTGATTGCTTCTACTTTGGTTGTTCTTAACATTTTCTAAAGAGCCCTGTGTTTGATGGGATCCAATTTGTTCCGCAACAACAATTTCTTCCCGTGCGCTGGATTTCAAGTTTGAGATAGTGAGCAAAAAACAATTTTATATAATTTAAAATTTTCTCGAGGTTTAAATGTCAAAGATAATCAGTATTAATTGAGGTGCACAAATTTTTCAGAGTTCAAAATACAGTCTGTAGAAATGTACTGCACCCGCAAATTTGCAGAATTTACTCTGATTATCTTCAAAAATACAGCAAGGAATGAATTTTTCAATAATAACTATACATAAAAACATCTATAATTAACAATAAAACAATTGTATATACAAATACACAACAATTGTTTTTGTCAACATTCAACATCATTTTCAACAATGTTCAGTATGTATTACTATTTAAAGCTTCCACACATCTCCAGAGGCTGATCTCTTATTTGCTTCCTTATCTTTTGCTTAAATTTATTAAAGTAAAGAAAGAATTTTTCAATTCTTATGCTCCTTTCCCATTAAAGGATCCCCGAAGTAAAAACTGTGCCCTTGCAGGATGCAGCAGTTGCAGTAATGCTTCGTAAATCAATATAGCTATACGAATGTTTTAACTGTCAGGAAACGGTCAGCGATTACCATCTGCTTTTCAACTATATCAGCAATCTAGCTTATGAACTGTGACACTGAACCATTGCTGTCATCTTCATCTTTTATGATCGATTCCACTGGATTTTGCGAAGCCCAGACTTCCGCATCCAAATATCCAAGCTCAAAAAGTTTATCAAGAATGTAGTCTTCTGCGGGCTCTAGTGCCCAGTTGAAGAGCTGAAATGAAACAAATTATACATTGAAAGCGTGAGAAACTGAATTGTCTGAGTGCAGGACTTGCTTTTATCATAATAAAAAGCACCTGTCGAGGGCCAGCTCTGTTCTCTGGGTTGCAATCTGGGCTGATTCCAATGCCTTTTAACCCTAATTGATTGACTGGAAAAGCACATACTCGCACCTGCAATGAGCAGCCATTAGCAAATTGAAATATAGTTGGAAATCAGATTATCAAAGACTACAGAGTAGCTTTGTTAAAAAACATGGTTGAAGCACAATTTACAAAATAGATTATCCCGTGAATGGTGTAAGATGCATGAGCAACAAGAAGATTGAGCTCTCTAAGAAACTAAAATTAACTTTCATTGCATTGCTATGTTACACGATTTAAGACCAAAATCAAATTTAAAGTCATAGGGCTTGAGATATTAGTAAACCTACTGAATTTCTTCTGTGCAAGTGTTGTTCCACTATAATGTATATGCAAAACATTTATATAAAATCCCTCCTTTCTTAAGCCAGATCTGAGATATTCATAAAGTCATGAGGTTAAAAAAAAATAACAAAAATACTTTTAAGGATGACTTCTGCTTGGAAGTTCTGATATTCAACAAGCAGAACATGTTCAAGCCCACTCCAAAGAAGCCTATGCCTCATCACACAAATTACTAGATATACAGAAATGGAAATGTACCAAAACCAGTTTGTCTAAAGGATTTTTCAAAGAAAAAGAAATGAATAAATGCATGTGGGTGTACTGTCATGTGTCAAGATATAATTCTCCTATATATGGATGCCTTGTAAACCTTCATCTATTCATTCATTCTAAATTGGGTATAAAAAATTTTCATGGGTGAGCATGATATCAAGTGTGATAAAATGGCAATACAAAATATATATATATATATATGACATCAAAATTCCACCCCGTTTTCATACAAGGACAAATGATTCTTCCAAGCATGGACATTAGCAATCCTGATACAACAATCACTACAATAAAACTATAATGCAGATGCCATTCAAAGTTAAATATTGCGGCAAATGATGAATATAGAAGTCACACTGTTTCTGAAGCAGAAGTTGGTGGCATAAACAGCGTCAAACCACCATCAATACATAACCGATTTCGGAAAATAGTTGCCGGCCTTGGAGCTAGATACCTGTACCATGACAATATTTGGTCCATTTAGTTTAGCAAGTAGTACATTAATTTAGGATTTATTTTGCAGATTGGGACTCTTTCTTATGACAGATTGTTATCAATGGAGTTAAACTAAGAGGAGCACAATTTAATGCCCAGTGGTGAAGCCTATATCTAGTGACCTTAACTTAAGGACTGAAGGGGATTGAATAGGGAAAAATACCAGAGAAACTAGAAAGAAGCATGCAGAATAAATGAGATTTGATAAAAAGGATAATATAAGTTTTGCACCTGAGGTTCAATACAGAATAGCAAATGCAGGAAAGAGAACTAACTAATAATGTCAAAACAACACCAAACAGCAAATTTTCACACATCAAGGGAAAAAATGGTTTTAAGATAAAGGAGAGAAATCCTTTGCGCACAATCTTGGATAGAAAAAGAAAATATAGCCATTTAGAGTGAAGCCTGGGAGATGCTATGATGCAGAAATTAACCAATTTCCCTTCCAGAGATAGGAAATGGAAAGTTGGACCTAAGACTAATGGATTTGGGCTATCACAATGTGAAAAATTTTAACAGCCCTTCCATAGCATCAGATAAAAGGAGTCATTAAACCAACAAGGGTACATCTTGAAGGTCACGGCCATATCTCGCATATTTCAGAAATCTCACAAAGTTTATATTATAAAGCACAATAGCAATATTTAACACAAACGTACCCAGGGATAAATGAAGAGGTGAAGACTGCATTGATAAGGTCTTCCTTGGAGTCAAATCGATCCACAAGCAGCCCCTTTGGTCTCCAGAATAACTGAGTGATAGCAACTACAGGGAAAGAAAGGGTCGGATCAGCCAAGAAAATAATATCTAGATACACATCAGGGATATAGAGATTTATCATGTAAAAATTCAATGACAACAAAGAAGAAAAAAATACACTAACTTAAACAATAACATTTTGAATCTAGAAAGCTAGCACACCATGTTGAAATATTCTCAGATAAATGTAACTTACAAAGCTAGGTACTCATGTATCATTTACATGGAAGGGCATGAATAACCATGAGTGAGAAAAATCTAATTCAGAAATGGATAATTAACATAGGTACAATATTTATAATTTTTTTCAAACCACAAAACCTCAAACATTCAGGGGCCAAGAGAGATTGTTGTTTTGAATAAAGAATATAATTTCAGAACTTCAATTGTAAATGGACATTATCAAGGCATACATATTATATTCCAGCCTTAGAGAACATAAATGTGGTAAACAAAAGGTGCTACCCGATATATCATCACCTTGTTAAAATACAAGCAAGATACACTTGTGGTAGTGCTCTCAGTAACTCCATTTAAGTCTCCAGAAATGCACATATTGAAGTTAGCAATAATCAGTACTAATGTGTAAAATGATTTTAAGATCTTGCAGTAAACCCCAATTTTGAGCTAGGCCTTAATGTTCCTTTGTAGAGCCCGCTCAATTAACATGGGCACTCCATGACTTCACATGATTGGGTATGATTACATGCTTGTTTATGATATCAAAGACCAAGGGCATCCATTCTTTCATTTGTACAATAAGGAAACATTCACCAACTATAGAGTAATTTAGCTCAATCTTAGATGTACAACACAACCTCAAAAGTGAAAGAAGCAAACTAAAGATGCCAAATGCAAGGAAAATGAGAGACTCTATCCTTACCACGAACCCTTCCATTGGATCTTGTGTGTGCATCATCAGGCAGGAAATTGTTAAGAACATCCCTGAGGACTGCCTGCGCATAACAAGATTCAGAAATTACGAGATCAATTGCAACTTGACAGAAGACATCTACCTTGAATGCAAACTTAAAAATCTTTCATCCAAAGTGGTCACAATTAAAACAGTAGATACAACAGATACAATAAGCATAAACAAATTGTTCTTAAGGCAAGAGAACCTTAGTTATTTGTTATAAGATTTCTTAAAAAGAAGTAAATTGGGAATATAATGAGCACTTTGACAACTTCATCAGAGTTCATACATACTCCTAGGCGGAATGCAGTGCCATTGAGTCGACAATCATCAGCGAGAATCTTGGTAGCTCGCAGGGCTTCCTGCATACTGCTTCCAGAAGCAATCACTGCACATACTATGGCTCCAGCTGATGACCCAGCCAAAGGCGTGGTTTCCTAAATCAGAAAGGAATGGTTGCCTTAATAAATAAATGAAAATAGAAAGAATAACACTACACACAATTAATGCCGAAAATAGAAGCTATTCTGTAGCCAAGAAGAAATGAAAGAATAATAACAGATAAATCATAAACAAACAGCATCTTAAAGGCATTGCAGCACAAATACACCAGATATTTCAGTATACAATCTAAAATGTGCCACACAATACACCATCCAACCAAAAAGGTATATTTCCTTAATAAATAAATAGATCATGTTGACAACATATTAAAATGTTACCATAAATTTCATATCTAGATACGAAGCTCACATAATTTTTCTTGGTGGCATTTGTTCTATTGAGCAAAATGGTAATTTTTGCAGATATTGTAAAAATTGGAAGGCTGTACCATGGTTTTAGGTCACCTAAATCACTACCCCAACACCATCCATCTTTATCTGCATTTGTTCAGATGACTAAATGCCAGTCAATACAAACAACTCTATGCCACAATTTACAAATATCATGAATCATGAGTTAAACACCATTCATCTCATTACCACCAGACAAATAGATGAGAAACTCAAAATTCTTCAGGTTTCAAGAAGTAGAATTAAACACCATGCATCCTATTACCACCAGACCAATAGACGATTAACCTCAAAATTCTTTAGGTTTCTAGAATTCCAAATTAAACACCATTCATCTTATTACCACCAGACAAACAGACCAAGCAACCTCAAAATTCTTTAGGTTTACAGAATTCCAAATTAAAAACATGGTTTTTATAATTAGGGTTTCACTAGTAGATATCAATGCAATGCAGACTCTAGCTCTTGCTAATGAAGAACAGAATACTTAAAATCCAGTCAACCAAAAAAGAAAGAAAGAAAGAAAGAAAGAAAGAAAGAAAGAAAAAGAAATCACCTTGATGTAGCCTTTCTCAAGAAGCAGCTGAGCAACACCAAGATGATAGGGAAACAACAACCCAGCGGCAGAGAAACTAAACCCAGGGCTCGTCACCATCCTCCTCTCCCTCTCCGCCTCCACATCCTTCTGCCGCTGCTCCCAAACCACATCCTCTCCCGTCGGATCCTCCACAACCACCGACCTCCCTTTCCCGGGGTAAAAATACTCCACCTCCGGGCGCCGTGTCCTGATAAACCGCGACGCGAGGCCAAGGAACAGCTCCCCGGTGGCGACAGCCAGGGATTTCTTCTCCTCGATCGGGGAGTCCTTGCCTTCTGTCCGGGCGAGGACCCTGAACCCCTTGGCTCGCTGAGGGGCGGGAAAGCGAGCTCGATCGAAGGGGCGCCCGGCGACAAGGGCGGAGATCGAGGCGAGAGATGCCATGAAGGCACGCCGTGCGAGCTCGGGCTTCTTCAATGGCGGCATCTTGGTATTTATAATTGTTTGGGGTTTCGAAAGGACCAAAGTTTCGTTCCTTTCTTTTTCATTTGGGAATGAGGACAAAAAAAGAAAGACACGATAGAAAGGAAGAGACACGTGTCGCATGGTGGGCCATTCGAAGCACCACCGTTGGAAGTAACCTTTTCAAAAATAGGTTGCCATCCTTTCCATAATTTTCCCGCATAAAAATCACATGCTTGTTAATTATTATCTGTTTCTATATCTAGATTTTATTTAAAAAAAAAAACTCTTTCTCAAAACTTAGCCATGTTTATGAGTATCTCTTAAGTTTTTATAAATAAAACGCTTCACCCAAATTATTAAAAATAAAAAAAATAAATTCTAACTAATGTGATTCTTGTTTTCGCTCATGATTTGAAATTTTTTTTAAATTAATTCATCATGAGGGGTAGTTTTATCGGTGGAGTATATTAAGTTTTCAGATATATTTATTATTATTATTATTATTATAGTAATGTTATTATTAAAATTAACTAGTTCCACCGTACAAAGTGTTGATATGTGAATTTTATTGTCTAAGCTCAAAATTCACTCGATATAATGGTGATAACACTTTAATAATCATCTATTATGGATGCGTGTTTGCAACCAAACATTGTGTCACGAGTGAGAACGCAAAAATTGAATGTTCTATTTCTGAGCGTGTGCAAATTTTCTGATTGTATATATGCTTGCCAATTTTTAATATGGAATATGCCTAATGTGTTTCAAAAAAATTGGATGTTATTTTAAAATTCATTTGGTGTTGTTTGTTTGAGAGAATTTGAAACCCCATGTATTTGAAGTTACAAAATTCTCTCAAAATTCATTGTTTGTTTAATGGATTTAAAAAGTTAATGTAAAGTGGAAATTACCAAAAACACCTCCAAAGTTTGCAATATACACAGATTCTCCCTCTAAATTTGAATATCCATAAAAACACCTTCCTTTTGAATATAATGATTTTTAAACCCCCCAAGCATCTAACAGTGATTAATAGAGTTAATTTTAAACTTTTTGGACGAAATTGTCCCTTGCATAGGAAGTTGTGGCTCAAAACAGGTTGAGGCTTCTTCAAAGACTTGTTCTTAAAGGAGAACTTCTTCCTTGGGACAAGCTCATCGGAGAGGGCATCTAGGGATTCTTTCAAATCGAAAATGGATTTGAGAGAAGAGCGAACATCGTAGAAAGGCAAGAAGTAGGAGTTATCAGCGATGAGGCGCTCAAGGTCGACGATCATGGCTGAGAGGGCTTCTAGCTGAGGCTTCACGACGGGCTTGGCAGAGGGATTGAGCACACGGAGGCAGGAGAGTTCCACATCGATGGAGCGCTTAGCGTCGAAGAATCGAGAGAGGAGGGAGGCCACGGATTCGAAGGATGGGGCGACTTCAGATCTAGATCAGGATCCGGTTTTGCAAGCCTGGCGGAGGTTCTCGAGGCGCTCAAGCATCAAAGCGTGCTTCTTCTCGAGGGCATCGGATGCTACCGGATTTGGGTTGGATCCCTCCATTTCGAATCTCCGACGAACTCCGATAGAGGAAACGGTTTTCCTTTGTATGTTTCCCCTTTAATTTGATATGGTTGCATTATGTAGTGTTTAATAGTATCAGTTTAAGAAATGAGGTTTTCGTTTAAAACAAGGGGTTTCTGTTTAAGAAATGAGGTTTATATTTAATTGTTTAAAAGTATCAGTTTAAGAAATGTGGTTTTCGTTTAATAAATGAGGTTTTCGTTTAAACAAAGAGGTTTCCGTTTAAAAAAAGAGGTTTCTGTTTAAGAAATGAGGTTTCTGTTAAAATAACATTATAAAGACAAGAAACTTGGAATGGGACAAGAGATTAAAGTCATGCACTCTTGGAACAAGAAACATTAACTGCTCATACATGCTTGGAGACAATAAACATTAAATACTCATGCATGCAACAAATTAATTACTTTTCTTTCCCTAAACCTTGCTTGAAGATGAGAAATGAGGTTCTGTTTAATTGTTTAATAGCATCAGTTTAAGAAATGTGGTTTTCGTTTAATAAATGAGGTTTTCGTTTAAACAAAGAGGTTTCCGTTTAAAAAAAGAGGTTTCTGTTAAAATAACATTACAAAGACAAGAAACTTGGAATGGGACAAGAGATTAAAGTCATGCACTCTTGGAACAAGAAACATTAACTACTCATGCATGCTTGGAGACAATAAACATTAAATACTCATGCATGCAACAAATTAATTACTCTTCTTTCCCTAGACCTTGCTTGAAGATGAGAAATGAGGTTTCTGTTTAATTGTTTAATAACATCAGTTTAAGAAATGTGGTTTTCGTTTAAAAAAAGAGGTTTTCGTTTAAACAAAGAAGTTTCTGTTTAAGAAATGAGGTTTCTGTTAAAATAACATTACAAAGACAAGAAACTTGGAATGGGGCAAGGATAGTAGAAAATTTAAGCGAAAACGTCGGCGGAGGAAGGACGGCTCACGAACGGAGAAGATGGGAACGCGCGGCGAGCTTGTTGTCGTCCTTGTCGAACCGGAAGTAGGCGAGGAATGGAGTGATGGGGCCATAACGGAAGGCGAAGATCTCACCAATGGTAAGATCTTCCTTGGGATGAGCGGTCATGCCCATGAAGAGTTTGCCGGAGAAGTCTTCACGGACGAGAGTGGAGATGTCGCCATTGGTAGTGGAAAGCGAGAGGAGATAAGAGGGGGTGACGAGGAGGAGGAGGGAGTGGAGCATGTCGTTGCCGTCGAAAAGATGGTGAGGACCGCGAGGGAGATATTGAGGGTTGGAGCTGTTGCGGATGTAGGCGCCACCTACGAGGCAAGGTGGTATACGGCCATGAATGATGGGGCATGGGGTTGGGGGAAGCTCGGAGACGCGGGTGAAGTTGTTGGAGAGGACTCTACGGGGGTCGACGGAGGGCCGGAAAAGAAAGCGGAAAGGGGGCAGATGAAAGTAGAGGAAAGAGAATCCATGGTGGATTTTTCCCACAATGTTCAAGGGCAAATAAAGAATTTCACAATATGGACCCAGTCTAAGTGATTTACAGGGGGCAAAAAAAAAGTAAAAAAAAAAAGGAAGGGCAGTCTGGGGTATTCAAAACTTGCAGGGGCTGACTGGGAAGTTTTGAATTCCCCAAGGGGTAAAAAATAATTTTCCCTAATGTAAATGGAAATCCAATAACCCATTTCTGACCGTATTTTAGAATACGGTCAGTTAAAGCGTATTCCAAAATCCAGGATTAGAAATACTCATCACAAGACATGTGATTGTTTGAAATACTCATCATGAGGCATGCAACTATCACGTGAGGCATGAAAAAAATCAATTTTTATTAACATTTTAATATTACTAAAATTATTTTGTTATTTTTATAAATATTTAAAATAATTATATATTTTAATTTTAAAATTATAAAAAATAAAAATATTTTATTTATAACTAGATTTTTAAATGGTTGTTTAAATTTTATTGTCATTGAACAATAATTGACAGTATATACTATATCTAATATAAATATTAAACATATAAAATGAATTAATAAAAAAACATAATAAATTATTAAATTAACTAAATGGATTATTTTATTTTATAATTAATAAAATATAATGGTGCATTTTATAATTAATTAAATTTGTAACTATATATCAAATCAGCTTTACAAATTCTTCAAACTAAATACAAAATTTATAATTCACCATACTAGATACATCTAACCAAACACTGGATTTAATACTCACTACGTTTTCAAATACAAGATTTTTTTTTTTTTTTGAGAAAGACGACAAGCACCGAAACCTCAGGGACGGACACGTGGGGGAGCTGCGTTCACCACTAATCCGTGCCCTCACCTTGCGCGTGATAAGTTTCGAACCGGGGAGCCACGCTCGACCATTGAGACGAAGACCACAAAGGACCCGGTGCTAATAGACCAAATGGTCGTTGGCAAATACAAGATTTAAAGTTAAATACATTGTAATATAAATTCACTGTATTTTTAACTACATATAACTAAACATTTTGATTTGTACAAGATAAGCAATCAAATACAACATAGAAGGTTAAGTTGTATTACAAGTGCCGGTATTATTCTGTGTTTAATATTACAATAAAGTTTTTTTGAGTTTTTCTCTTCTTTTCAATATTCACCTGTTACTTTTTTTATAATTAATAAAAACCATCAATTAATAATTTTTTTTATTGTGTTGTAATTTAACAATTGTTTTTGTGCCATGATTTTTGAAGTACAAAAATTTATTGTAATTTTCACGTATAAAATTCTTTCAAACTTCAATTTTTTAAGCTTCAAAAGAATTTTAACTCATTTGCTTATATTATCATTTATGATATATTGTATATACAGAAATTTTATTTTCAGGGAAAAACTACATCCTAAATGCCTTATAAGGACTAAAAATGAACTAGCAGTAAATTATGGGGTCTGAAAAGTAATTTACCTTGCATTTTTCCAATGAGGCCCAAATATTTTGACAATTTTGTAAGTATTAAGAGTATTATGCGCAAAACCCCTCCAAAGTGTCATTATTTTATTCTACAAGGTCTCTCTCAACACAAGAAAAAAAGGTCCTTGCTTGGCCTGCCATTTTCCTCCCTTTCTCTCCCTCCACCACCGACCACTCCCAATTCGAAAGCCCCCAAATCCTTCTCTCATGCGCGCTGGTCCTTGCGCATCTCCATCGAGATGGCGGCGCCAAGGATCGTGGTCGGCCGGGACGAGGAGAACGCTCTGGGCACCGACGAGGATTCGCCTACAAGCAAGAAGACCGCCGGCGCTCGCCTGGATTCCGCGAAGTTTCCGTTGAATCGTTGCGAAACGGTTGCTGCCCTCTCGGTGTTCCTAATCTTCTCAGCTGGCCTCTTTTGCATCTTTCTTACCATGCCCGAGGCTGAGTACGACAAGATCCTCCGCTTCCCCCGCACCATCTCCGATCTTCGCATCCTCAAGTAAGCTGGATCGGGCTATGGGTTTGATTTCGTGTTTACTTTTCGAATCACCTTGTTTTTTTTTGGGATTTTGTGAATGAATCTGAAATGGATGCAAGCTGCGTTTTTGTTAGACGGAGAGATTGATTGCTTGAAACTCTGCACCGGTTAATTGCATGTTCATAATGCAATTACTTTATTTTGGGGTTGTGGTTTCAGTGTTCCACTGGAGCCACCACCCCTTTGCTTAGATCTGTCGAGAGCCTTCAAACCAAAATCATAGCATGTACCCACTAAATCCGTACTTAAGAGACAGCACATTAGTATTATTGGTTTTTATAGAGTATTTGATCATTAGCATCAATCTTTTGAAAATCTACTGCTTGATTTTTAGGCCACTTGATAGCTCGGCGATTTGATTTGTAGTATCATGTCTATAAGTTTGGATTGGAAAAACTATGATTTTTATGCTGATTAAAATTGTTGTTTGTTGTTTGAGAACCATTTGGGTTATTTTCAGTCTTCAATTGGGCTCTCTGTTGTTTGACCTGACAATGGTGTGACAATGCACAATAAGGATGATACAGACTAGTTACTGCATAGTAAGGGTGAAATGAAAAGGAGGGATGATATTGAAATTGGTATAAGTAGAAGTTTTTGATACCTAGGCTCTACAATCCAAGATGACAGGGAACTAAATAGAAGATGTCACAAATACAATTAAGGCAGGTTGGGTAAAATGAAAGGAAACTTCTAGTGTTTTATGTGACTGCAAAATATGTCTTACAAGTAAATTTTATAAAATAGTAGTCAAGCCAGCAACGATACACTGGTTAGAATGTTGGGCGGTTAAGAAACAATACATTAAAAGGATGAGTTTTGCTGAGATGAGATTGTTGAGATGGATTTTCAATGTTATTTGGAAAGATTGATTAAGAAATGAATTTGTTCAAAACAGCTTGTGGGTGAGCACCTATTATTGACAAGCTAAGAGAGAATCAATTAAAATAGACCCATAGATACTCCATTAGATAGTTGAAGGTTTTCTAGGGGGAATGTCATAGAAAAGAGAGAGGTAGATCTCAAAAGTGTTTCGTAGAAATTTTGCATAATGATATGTCTGTGCTTAGTTCATCTAATTCCCTGGCTTTTGGTAGAGCAATGTGGAAGGGAAGAATTCATGTAGCTGACCCCAAATAATTGAGACCAAATGGCTTGTTGTTGTTATTGTCATTGTTGTTTTTGGCTAGTTGTTGCTCTTCATTTAGTATCTGAAGCCTATATCTCATGTTAATCCTAGTGATGGGTGCTACTCTTGCGATGTTGTTAGCATGACCGCATCCAACACAAATTGATGCCATTTTCTTCATGATTGTGATATTTTTCTGATTCTCTAAACCTGTGATGCAGAGATAATATTGCTGTCTATGCGCGGGACTACCAAGCAAAGTTTATGCTGGGTTATTGTGCGACATACATCTTCATGCAAACATTTATGATACCTGGAACCATTTTCATGTCACTGCTAGCTGGAGCACTTTTTGGTGTTGTCAGAGGTATTCTCTTGGTTGTCTTCACTGCCACTTCTGGTGCATCATCCTGCTACTTTCTATCTAAGTTAATTGGGCGGCCCTTGGCTAATTGGTTGTGGCCTGAAAAGTTGAGATTTTTCCAATCAGAGGTATTGATGTTAGATATTTTCTCCCCAACTTAAATGAGTGATTGTGCATGTAGATACCTCTCTGCCCCTGCAGATTTTGCAGTGGGTCCTATACTTTTTGCTATTTCCCTGTTGAAATGTATCACTTTGTTGGTGCTACTATTTTATTATTATTTTTTTCTGAATTTCTAAGACTGTTTTATCCACTTTAATGCAGATAGCAAAGCGGCGAGATAAATTATTAAACTACATGCTTTTCTTGAGGATAACTCCGACATTGCCAAACACTTTTATTAATGTGGCATCTCCAATTGTTGACATACCATTTCATGTTTTCTTTTTTGCGACATTGATCGGTCTTATCCCAACTTCCTATATTACTGTCAGGGTAAGTTAACTTTTCATTGATGCACTTACCATTTAGCTGGTGTTATATTTGATACCTTGCCTACTCCATATATCTCTGTTTTTTTTTTCTTCACATCTCTATTGGTGAACTATTTAGTGAGGTTGATGGCTGCAACCTTTGGGCCTCTGCTTTGGTGTCTCAACTCTGTTAGTGTAATTTTTCATGAAGTGAAATCCATAATTTTGTTGTTTTTGTTCATTATGTATTCTTCTATGCATCACTTTTAGATAACATGAAGGTAGGAAGAAAGCATTATTGAATCACATGTCCATTTGGCATTTGATTAGAGCTGCTTTGCCAATGCCTATGGTGTGCTATTTTGAATTGTGCTCTTGTTAGTGCAAAGCAGGTTGGTAGGACTTGGGAGAGTTAATTGACAGGTCCATCTTAGATCATAGATGGAAGAAGCTGCATGGTTACCAGTCTGATATCCACCATAAATGATAGTACCTTCGCATTCAAATAAGAATTTGCTGAGTCAACCCTCCAAAAGCTAAGAAACTTCAATGGCTTAGGAAGGAATATATGGTAGATTGCTACTGTAATTTAATCAAATTGGCATTATACTTAATGATGTTGGTGAGGGAAAACAACATTTGTCTGTTTGGAGCGCTATTAAGATATCAGAGGACCATAGAACAGCCAAACCAATGAGAAACGGATGTTTAGTGATTTGCATCACAAGTTGCATTGGAAATTACATAATGAGAATGAGATGTGAGCACCTAACCAAACTATCCATAATTTACTGTTGGGGGTGCTTCTGTCTAGAGATGCTCAAAGTTGTTTTTATTTTATGTGGCTTGACAACATTGCAAAAGAATTCAACCTTCAATCTTGTGATCAAGCATTATGCTTGCTGCTAGGTTCTATGGTGAGTAAGATTTCATAGTGGGCAATCCTCTGCAGAAGAGGAATCTTATACTGGAAAAATATAACATTGAGAAAAACTTCACATTTTTCCATCAAAATTTTATCACATTCTGAAAAATGAAAGAGAGGTTATCTTACCTACTAGATCACGCATTTTCAAGATATATAGGTTTAAATGTTTCTCATGGTCCTTCTAATCAACTTTGTAGTATTACCCTTGCATGATTTATCTCATGCTTACCTTCTCTGTAGACCACAATTAATTCTTATTTTCATCTTCCAATATAGATTCTACATTGCCTTGTTAGAATAGACATTGATGTCTGTATGTTTTTTCGGCAGGCTGGACTTGCTCTCGGGGATTTGAAATCAGTCAGAGATCTATATGATTTCAAGACTTTGGTAGTTCTGTTCTTCATCGGATTTGTCTCCATTTCTCCAACAATCCTGAAGAAGAAGCGAACATACGAATGAGTTTTCTATTCAGAGAATGTGGATGTTGCTTGAGCACAGTATACTGAGAAGAACAGAAAGACTAGCAAAGCTGTGTCATCAGAGTCTGATAGGGATAAGCTTTTGCTTTTTCAAGCCTATATATCCCTGAAGATAGGAGCTAATATTTAACCTTTAATTCATTTAATTATTACCTCAAAATATTTTCCTCTAAAGATGTAAGAGAATTCTTTGTTATATAGTTTGATGTAATATTGGAATGTTTAATTTTTCCAAATCAACTTGTTTTTGTTCATTGTGTTCAGGGTAGTGGTCTGATTTCCTCTACTTTTAGTGTTCATTTGTCTTGAAATAGGGAAAGTATTATTTCTCTATTTACATCTGAAATGGATTTTAAACTAAATTTATTTAAGTATTATTTTAACTGAAGTAAAGGAAAATGAGTCAATTTATAAAAACTCATTTTTTTTTATTTTCAATTTTTTTTTTAATTTATATAATTTCACTTAATATTTAAATTTTTTGATTTTATTTTTATTTTTTAACAAATAAATATCAGAAGTACTGAAAGTGATATTCTTTCTCAACTCCTCGCATCAACTCATTTCTCCCGAAATGAACGCCTTCAATTTGAGCTGTATTTCATTCTAGATATGAGGGTGCACCTTACATAGCTGACTCATGACTTTCGACGTTAAATATATAAATATCAGAAAACACAGGAGGGTATATGTAAAAACTTCAAACCATTTAAATATTTTATAATTAACACCCTATCTCTCTCAGCGCTGAGCATAGAGGTTCTATCCACAGAGAGTGGAAGCAATGGCCCTCTCCATGGCGGCAGCGTTGCCTCTCTCCTCCTCCCTCTCCGTCGTCAGCCGAGGCCCAAGCCATTCCGTTCCTCTCTCCACCAATCTCTCCTTCTCCAACCGCACCCCCAATTCTAAGGTCCTCGATTCTTGAAACCCCTTTCTCGCGATTCAATTTGGTGTAGATTTTCACTGGTTGTTTGCTTGCTTGCTTGTTTTGCAGCGCCAAGGGATGCTGAGCATAAGGTGCGTTCGCGTTGGCGGAGTGGAGATTCCCAACAACAAGAGGGTGGAGTTTTCCCTGCAGTACATCCATGGCATTGGTCGCTCCCGCTCCCGCCAGATCCTCTGCGATCTCTCACTTGACAATAAGATCACCAAGGACCTCTCCGATGACGAGCTTATCTCCCTCCGTGAAGAGGTCTCCAAGTATATGATCGAAGGCGACCTCGTAATCCCACCCCTCTTACATTCCTCCTCAAAATTCTCTTTGTAGCTTAGTTTGAGTGATAATGGCGATGATTTCTTGTGGTTTTGATTCACAGAGAAGGTTCAATAGGCTGGCTATCCAGAGGTTGAAGGAGATCCGGTGCTACCGAGGGATCAGGCACGAGATGGGCTTGCCTTGCAGGGGCCAGCGGACGAAGAACAACTGCCGCACTCTTAAGGGCAAGAGGGTCGCCGTTGCCGGCAAGAAGAAGTCTCGCTAAGATGTCAACTATTCCATCAGATAAGTAATGTGTTTTTCTTTATCTTTTGTAACCTCTTTCTTTTGCTATCCTTTGCCATGAACTGGAAACCATTTGGAAATTGGAACCTTTTCTAGTGTATATTTTATTGATCATGCCATTCCCTTGTAGTTGTATTGGGTGCTGTGTACAAGATGACATTTTTCTCAGTTAGATATGCATTTGAATAGCTTTGTTAATCACTTCTTGTCATGATCTTTGAATTGAATTGCCCATGGATGTGTTTGAAGGAATTGGTTCAAGCTGGTTAGAGTGATATTTATGTTCCATTTGTGTTTTCTGAAGGTGGTACTGTTTTCTTCTTTTGTGGTGTGAGGATATGCTCTTTACTGTGTGTATCGAGTTATGAGAATGTTGTTGGTGTTTTTTTCTTTTCTATTGGTGCAATTGAATTAATATTAGTCAGTGTTGAATCTTGTTCTTCTAATTCATCATGGTCATGTGTTTTCCTATCTTTACGTGATTAACTGCTCTTTCATTGTAGTTTCTCATCTCTCACTTACAAAAGAAGTTTTGAGAATGTTGTTGGTGTTTTTTTCTTTTCTATTGGTGTAATTGAATTAATATAGTCAGTGTTGAATCTTGTTCTTCTAATTCATCATGGTCATGTGTTTTCCTATCTTTACATGATTAACTGCTCTTTCATTGTAGTTTCTCATCTCTCACTTACAAAAGAAGTTATGAGAATGTTGTTGGTGTTTTTTTTCTTTTCTATTGGTGTAATTGAATTAATTTTAGTCAGTGTTGAATCTTGTTCTTCTAATTCATCATGGTCATGTGTTTTCCTATCTTTACGTGATTAACTGCTCTTTCATTGTAGTTTCTCATCTCTCACTTGCATCTAACTCTAGTGGCTCATGACATAGATTATGGAGTAATCAGTGATTAGTTTGGATTTTTGATGTGGTGTCCATTGGTTATTTCTAAACATGGTATTGGTTTCTTTTATTGTGGTTGCGGTATGAGGATAAATTTGTTATTGTGATTATCATTGTTAGGAGTGTTGTTTTTTGCCTACTGGTATAATTGAATTAACTTCACACATTGTTGAATTTGAATCTTGTTGTTCTGATTGCTCATGCGCATGTGATTATTACTTATCAGTATGAAAGTTTATTATTTCTCAATCGCATCATAGGTTCATAACACTAGTGGTTCATTACAAAGATGATGGAATGATCTAGGATAGTTCTTAGTTGGGGAAAGAATATTTTTCTTTTTATATACTCTACCAATTTTTTTATTTTTGTTTATAGCATTGAAATTCTCTGGACATCTTTGATTTTACTTTCCTGTTTATTCCTTGCATGGAGGTCGTTCTTTTATGTTTTTGATTTTATCATTTTAAAGCTTTATTGCATGTATGCTTGTGTGAGATCATCTATCTAATCTAAAATTACAATTGAGTACAAAACCAGAGACTTAAATTAACTACCACAAGTTAGGTTTAACTCATTGTCATCTGCAAGCAACTTGGAAAATTCAAAGGTAAAATTGAGTAAATAGCTCTGTTTATATGCACAGTTCATTTTCTTTATTTTCAAGATTTTCTTTTGTCTGCTTTGTTCATTTCTTACTCAAAATAGTTAGATTAGTGAATTCCCTTTTTCTTCTTTCTATGTTCCCACTTCTACTTTGTGGATTTGGTCTTTCTATCTCTATTTGTCAAAATAAGTTCCTTGACTGCTGATCTACAGTGTTCCAAACTAATTAATTGTATTCAATGAAGGCATTGATAATTGTAGCAATATATTATTGAACTGGGCCGGAAGTGGTAGGGATTTTTTTGCTCATGTTTACCCTTATCAATTAAAATATATTTACTTACATTTGTATTTTCCTAAAGATTGACCACACTATTGGTCCATGTGCTATAAAGTCCTAAACTTTCCATGATCACTTTGGTCTTGTATAGCCTCCTTTTAAATACACACACACACACATATATATATATATATATATATATATATATATATATATATATATATATATATATATCAAATTTTGATAAATAAAGTTATAGACACAGGTGTAGAGTTAATCATTCAATACACCTATGTTCTCACTTTGCTTGAGTTAATGTTCGAACATTCCTCAATAGGACACAAATATTTTACTCAAAAAAATTTGGTGTTAATTGATCAAGAAATTGTAAAAAGCTATGAATTAGTGTTCCAAACTAATTAATTGTATTCATTGGGTTCATCTCGATTAGTAGATAGTTGAGATGAAATAATAATAATAAAAATGTTAAGTGGTTTCTCACCATTATTAAAAAAAAAAAAAAATCCCTCATTTCTTTTAAAAAACATCATATAATTCCTCATCTTCACCTGTTACACAATATTATTATTCTATTAATAAAAAAAATATTATTATACATAAAAAGAGAGCTTAAAAATGAAATGAAGATGATAATTTTATATCAGAAAAAAGTATATGTCTTATAGTATCCACTATCCATGAAGGGTTCTATATTATGCAAAACCCCCCTGCAGTATGCACATAATTAATAAAATTAATGGGAGGTATTGTATGCATGAAATTTCATAATTTTCTTTTTGAGGGGTGTACATGCAAAAATCCCTTTTCGTTTGATGGTTGGCTTATCCACTCGCGATCCCGATTCCCAAACATCTCATTTCTCTGTTCGCGCTCCCAACAAGCATGGCTTGCGCCTATTCTGCACCCGCTCTCCATCTCTCCCTCTCCGGTTCTCATGGAAACCTTCAACTCTTCTCCTCCTCCTCCTCCTCCTGCTCCTATCTTGCTTGCCATGGTCCCTTGTCCAGCAACGCCAATCCCCTCACTCTCTCCGCAACCTCTGACAAGCTCATCGCCAAGTGGAGGACTAGTGTCTCCTTCTTCCCTTCCTTCATCGGAAAGAGAGGCAAGAGCAAGGATGCCCTGAAAGAGGAGCTCTTTGAGGCAATTGCCCCTCTCGATCGCGGTGCTGAGGCCTCTCCTGAGGACCAGGAAATGGTCGATCAGGTATGCGGGTTTTTTTTTCACCTTTTGTTTTAGGTTTTATTTTCTGAAAATGTTTCACAAGAACTTTCAAAGATGTCGTTTTGTTTGATATGGGAGTCGATTTCACCATGCTTGGTAGTGAAATCAATATTACGACTGACTTGTGATGTTGTGTTCTCTTCAAAAATGTAGTTTTTATGGTCCTCATAGGAGGTATCGCTCTAGTTATTGACAATGTTTGGCTTGCATTGCAGTCAAAATCACTTTTACAGCTGACTTGTTCTTTTGTACTTGCTTGAAAAATGTGGCATTTATAGTCTCAGAGAGATATTGCTCTAGTTCTTGACATTTGTTTCCTTTTGTTGACCTTTTTGTTATCAAGAAGCTTCAAAGATGTTGTTTTGTATGATGTTCAGTTGGGTTTTATCTTGCATGGCAGTCAAATCACTATTACAAATGATTCATGCTTTTGTAATTTCTATCATTTATTGATACTGAAGGAGATATTGCGTTAATTCTTGATGCATTTGGCTTATATCTTGATTAGATTGCTCGCCAACTAGAGGCTGCCAATTCAATCAAGGAGCCTCTCAAGTCTGATCTGCTTAATGGGAAATGGGAGCTTCTATATACAACTTCAAGATCAATATTGCAACCCCAGGTTTTCTTTTCATTTGCTTGACCTAGTGTGGAATTTTCAAGTAAAAGCTTGACCCCTTTTTGTTTATTCAGCTTTTCTGTTTAATTGTATAAAATATTCTCAATCTATAGTTCTCATGACTGGTAATGTCAAGTTGATGCCTATACAGTATGTTTATATGACTTGGTTTCCTTGCTTTCTATATGTTTTACTTAGTAATGATCTTCTTTCTTTTGCCTTATTTTTCTTGGAGCTTTTCATATGAGACTAAGATCCATATATTCTGTATTTAATTGATTGCTCATGTTGGTTGTACCTATTTTGGTAATAGTTGTATAGTTTTACTTGTATAATTTTCTTAGATTGGCTTGTTTTGCAATTACAATGCCATTCTGTACCTTGTTCTGATCTCCAAAGAGCCACACTGCATGAATAACATTACACTGCATAAGCAGCATTCTTGTAAGCCAATTACCAATTTCAGTGTTGCATGATCTCTGTGTTCTATATATCGTTGCACATTGTTTTATTAAAACTTCATGAGATCATAAAGAGAGTGTCTTTTCTTCTGCTTTCCTTTTGGTGCTTGAGTGTTGATTACGTGATATTTGAAGGGCATGGATCATTCACCTAATATACTTGTTCTTTTTAATATTGCAGAGGCCTAAATTTTTACGACCCAATGGGAAAATTTATCAAGCCATAAATGCAGACACATTACGAGCTCAAAATATGGAAACCTGGCCTTATTTTAATCAGGTACTTATGCATCTTATTTCTTTAAATTTGGGTTTAATTCTTCAAGTGTTAGGCTCGCATTTAGTACAGAAGAATGATCCAAATTACATGTATCTCAATTTCATTACCTATTTTGCTATGTTCTTCTGAATTTGCATTTCTTTGTCTAAAACCTGAATATACCTTTCTAGTCTGCCAAGCCCTCAATCATGTTGTTGCCAGTGATATGCATTAGAATCACAGAGCGAGTGAGCCACAAGTGTTGAATCCAATCCTATTGAACTTGTTTATGATTTGAGGTTCTTGTACTTCAAATAAAGTTTGCCTTTGCAGGTCACAGCTGATTTGGTGCCCATAAATGCAAGAAGGGTGGCTGTCAGATTTGATACTTTCAAGATATTTGGGTTGGTAGGTGGTTGATTTATGAATTTCAAATTTATTGATCTCGTTTCAATTGATAGCTAATATTTCCTTACGAACTAATCCTGTTGTTTTCACGCATCCACGCTTTTTTGCACCACAAACTCATTGATGACCCTTCAATGGTATTATATCTCTGCAAATTCATCAACAGATTTCTATAAAATCACCTGGAAGTGGTCGAGGTGAACTGGAGATCACATATTTGGATGAAGAGATAAGGTAATGATGTTTTCATATATGTCCACCATATTACTCTGTTCATCATTTATAATAATCAAAGAGGTTGTAATACTTATTTTCAGCCATGTACTCTCAATTTTGTTGTTTTCATTAGCATTTTCTTTAGATTTTTTTTTTTTAATCTGAAACCTCATTTGTGGTGATTGCTATATATGGGTTACTCTTATGGCATGTATGCTTAAAATAAAAATTGCTGATTGTGGTGGAGATTCTTCTTTTCTTCATTTGGTTTTGCAGGATCTCTAGAGGTGACAAAGGAAACTTATTTATTTTGAAAATGGTGGATCGTTCTTATCGAGTTCCGGTTTGATTGATAGAAGAAAGCACCTTCGCTACCATCAGAATCACTTGTAGATTTTCTCAGTCTTTGGAGTGATATATTGCCCCTTTCTTCTATCAGAAAAAAGAAAAAAAAAATTGTATATCTGTATATGAATTATTGTATATCTGTATAAATAACTATCAAATATATGTGTGTTGTAAAACTGGAGTTGTTGCCAGGGTGATCTTGTTTGGTGTCCCAAAATGTAGAAGAGTGGCTTTTGTAATTCATTTTAATACTCTATCTAGTCAAATGATTTTTGTAATTCATTTTAATACTGTTTTTGACTAGTAGGCGACAAGTGTTCTTTATTTAAAGAATTGTTAAAGGGACAAACAGGTATAGAGATACATCAGTTATGATGGTTTGCAAATCTCCTAAAAAAATCCTCTTGTTCTACAACCATAGAGTGGTGAAACTATTTTTCTTCCCGCAAAAATAGTACTGTTGGAGGAATGATTCGAACTCTTGTATTTTTTGTATCATATAATTGGACTATCCAATAGTTGACTTTTTAATTTTGTTATATAAGAATGCCTAATTGTTGATTGTGGTTATTTATTTTGATGTTGCAGCTAAAAATATATTTATTTATCATGTAAAAAATAAATAAATCAATTTAACTGAAGAGTTTAAATTACTACCTTTTCTGTTTTGAAAGTTAGATATCTCCATAAATAAAATAAAATAAATTAAAAAAAAACCAAAGCGAGGGAGAATTTGTGGGTTAGCTCAATAGTAGTTACCTGTGTGATATTTTAATTTTTTATGTGAGAATTTTGTGTAAATAATACCTCTCATTTTTTTTTAGTGATGTATAGCATAGTGTATCTCTGTACTTATTTGTTTTTTGTTTTGTTGAAATTTGATGCTGAGAAGTTAATTAAATTTTAATTTTGAACTTTCGAGGGAGCAATAAGTGAAAAACCAAGGTCTTGTTTCTTCTTCTTCTTCTTTATTCTAGAAGGAGCATACACAGCGACCAAGCTTGGGGGCAATCTCATGGATGCTCTGCAGCAAGCCCTCTCTTCCCGCGGTTTGGCCGTGGTTCACGTTCCAGGGAAGGGTCGTGGTCTTGTAACCACCAAAGATTTCTCTCCTGGTAAGCGTCTTCTCCCCATCATTCTTGTCCCTTGTTTCAATTGAATTAGGAAGGATTGGTCGACGAAATACGAATCAGAGACAAGTCTCGTTGTTGTCTTGCTATTACTGTCTGCGTTGTGATTATCTTTCCTGAGATTAGTTATGCGAAGAGGAGTGATTTTGAGTAGAGCTAGACAATGCATTTGCCTGAAAAATCATAAAAATGTCAGAAAGTTTCTATTTTGGTCGTTTATTGTTCCAGATTTTCGATTATCAGTTGAATACTTGAATTTATAATCTAATTAACGTCAACGCATAGAATCAGGCTATCAATAGATGTCATTGGCTTCGTCTTGATGATATATATATATTCAACATTACAGGAGCTTGCTTTATTATGAAATCATGAACATGAAAAGAAGATAAGTATCAAAGTCAGAAGTATGTGCAACTTAATAGTTTTTGGTTTGTAGTGTTTGAATGACTGAAGATTTCAACATCTCTGTGCTTGCCAGTTGGTCGGCGTATTTTGAGATGGATTTGAGATGAGAGATTATCGTGTAACTCTGTTGTAATTGCGAGATGTTTGGTCTCGAACTCATTGTCTTTATTTTATATTCCAGGAGATGTGATTTTTTATCAAGAGCCTTATGCCTCTACACCTAGTAAGTTACTTGGAGGCTCAGTTTGTGATGGATGTTTTGCCTCAAGCAACTTGAGGAAATGCTCAGGCTGCCGCATTGCATGGTACTGTGGAAATGTTTGCCAGGTATTGATCAATCTGCAGAAATTTTCTGTTTAATAAGCTTGCGTTGTGTTATTGGTTTCTTGCACATATTTTTTTCTTTTTCATTTTCTTATCTAATAAGGTTGAGTGCTGCAATTATCTTCAGAGATCTGAGTGGAAGGTACATCAATTAGAATGCCAAGCACTTGCAGGACTTAGTGAGGACAGAAGAAAAATGCTTACTCCTTCTATACGTCTTATGGTGAAACTCCTATTAAGGAGAAAACTTCAATATGAGCAGGTTCATTTTTTATTGCTGTGTTTTATTTTCTTGGTAGATAATGCCTTGTTTCCATATTCTAGATTTATTGATATTCTCAATTTTTTTTCTCTATTTTTGTGGATGCTTCTATTTCTCTGCTATATTTCCGTCCAAGATGGTTTCTTAATAAGATTGCAACAACTTTATTCATCAAACTCTTGTTGTGAAGCTCTTTTGGTGTAATGTTCAGGACCACATTTTCTTCTCTCCTTCAATGGTTCTTCCAATTTTACTATGTCAGTGATTGGATAAATATTAATACGTCTTTTGCATACTTCCATATTATGTGGTTGGATTGTCTTATTCCATTTATTTATTGTTTTAAGAATAAGGCAGATTCCTTTCAGTTTAAATTCAATGCTGTAAGCAGAGAAGCTGCGTTTAAGAAGATAAACTTCAAGAGTTATCCTCATGAGCTATAATAGTTTGTTGGTCTGATGCAGTTATGTGAATATAAACATTTGGGGTAGTCTATCTGCTGTTCTATCTAGTTTATCCTGTGTTTCTCTTTTCCTTTGTGTCATGTAGGTTATTCCAACTACACCAACAGACAACTATGACTTGGTGAATGCCTTAGTATCTCGTATCCTACTCTCAATTTCTGTATTAGAGGAGATAATCTTATATTATTACGTTGGTTTAGTTTTTGTCTGATTAACCATTTACGAAAGATATCTCTGACATTGATGAGAAGCAACTTGTGCTGTATGCACAAATGGCTAACCTTGTCAAATTGGTAGTACCATATGTGGAGATTAATTTAAAGGAGGTTGCAGAGAACTTTTCAAAGGTAACTTGATTTCTTGTGTGCTTCTCATGTGGTTTTTTATTGTTAATTTTTTCCTTATTATGGGGACACCACTTTCATAATAGTATCCCTAAAATTGGGCATTGTATGATTTATTGCAGATAGCATGCAATGCACATACAATCTGCGACAGTGAGCTAAGGCCCTTGGGGACTGGTCTATATCCTGTTATCTCAACAATTAATCACAGGTGGTTATTTAAACTATGTTTGTTTACTTCTTTTTGTAAACCTTCAGTTTGTGAATTATTCTTTAGCAGTATATGCTTCAGTTATTTCTATATTGGAATCATAAGTATTTTCAGTTGTGTGCCCAATTCAGTTTTGGTATTTGAAGGTCGTGTAGCTGTAGTTCGTGCCATGGAACCTATTACTGAAGGTACTGAGGTTAGAATCAACCCTCAAAATGTGAATAGAAACCATAATTAATCTTTTGTGTTTCCTTTCAACTTAACGGAGAGGACTTTTTTGTATTAATTATGCATGTATCTTGGTAAGGTCTTGATAAGTTATATAGAAACTGCAGCAACTACTTCAACACGACAGAAGGATTTGAAGCAGTATTTCTTCAGTTGCAGATGTCCCCGCTGTACTAAGGTTGTGTAGCTTAGATCTGTTTTTAAGATAACAGTTTTTCATTACCCTTTCTCTCTTTCTCTTGAACTCTTTTTCAAGGACAAATTTTTCTATCATATCTAGAGCTTGGATGAAGACCTTCAGGAAAATGCTATTATGGAAGGCTATCGATGTATGGACAAAAAATGCTATGGATTTTTGTTGCGTGACACTGGTAAGCCTTTAATAGTGGCCACTGAAAAACATTTTAACTGGAACTATCACTTCATTTGTCATGTGCATGTTGGTTCTCAACTGCTCAGATGGTTGCTTTGCTTGATATACAGTGAAGCAAACATTCATTTGCCAGCAATGCGGCCTTGCCCAGGGATCAGGAAGAGACCAAGAAGACCGCTAATGAAATTGAAAAATTATTATCAAAAGCTTCTACATGTCTTTCCTCTGGAAGTATCCTTCACTACAAGATGTAATAGACAATATATATATATATATATATATATATATATATATTTGTTATTCATAATTGAAACTTTCTTCTGTGCTTTGCATTGCCTTCTTTTGTGGAACCTTGTTGTTTCCTCATTTAGCTGTAACCAATATAGATAATTTTCATTGAACTTGACTATAGATCAGATTATTCTGAAGCAAGTGTTTTGTACAAAAATATCGAGCAAATTCAAAGCAAGCTCTGTCATCTATTCTCAATCAATTTGATGCGAACTCATGAAACTCTTATGAAGGTGCAATCATTTTCTCAGTGCCATCGTTTTTTCCTATGTATATCTATATTTTTTTATTTATCTAACTAAAATTACTGAATACATCAAAATTGCTTATAATCTATAGCTGAATGTTATTGTTCTGCTTTGAACTGTATGAGACTAACCATCATGTCAGTTAACTGCGACTATGAACAATGAGTTGGTTGTTTGCATGGTTATCAGAAATTAAAGTATAAATACTGAATGAACTAACATACATTATTCTTATATGTCCTGATGATCTTATTTTGTGATTATTGGGATATTTTCTTTATTGAATGGAATGCATGAAGTCTTTCTGTTGTTGTTTATGTATTGTTTATTTAGATCTCTCTGGTCATACTGGTAGAGACATTCTGTATACAAGATAATAGAAGACTGATATAACTGGTTGACCTCCTTATTTTACAATGTCTTGCATGAGTAATCTTTTGTTGACTGACCATACCATTTATGATGTGTTGATGCAGATTTTCATGGAACTAAAAGATTGGAGATCTGCCCTTACAATTTGTCAATTGACCATTACTGTTTATCAGAGTATGCTGGACTTGTGTCAACTTTTAAATTATCATTTTGTTCTTGAGAAATAATCATACCATCTCTTGCTTTGGGAAGCTTCCTTGATTGTTAATTTTTTCTGTCTTCCCAAGAATTAGAACCATCATAAAGTTTTTATTGTTTTGAATGGTAGTTCATGAAGTTTCATGCCATACTTTATGACAAAACTGGTGTTTTTATGAGAGCAGGAGTGTACCCAGAAAATCATCCTATGGTTGGCCTGCAATATTACACTTGTGGGAAGCTAGAATGGTAGGTCATGCTCTTTAATATTTAACTTTCCACCCATGTTGTCATCTTTATCAAGGCGTTGGGCTGGTGATTTACTTAACATTTTCAATTATCTTTTCAGAACATCTTTCTATTTGTTGTTTATGTTGGCGTCTTATAAACATCTGTGAACTCGGCAATTTTAGTTGAAGGCAAAAACAAATAAAATCAGCGACTTCGAGGCTCTGGGGATTGTAAATCATAAATGGACTAGTTTATGAGCATTTTTACTTGTTTATCAAAATCTAGAACCTGATTGTTTTGTTGTGAAGCATATCTCAAACCTAGCACAAGTATTGTTTCAACTTGACTTGCAACTACTTATTCATATGATTTCTTTCGTCAATCTGTTCGTCTTCTGCCTTTTTTTGTTTAGTTTTGATTATAAGTTCAGATCTTACTGAAACAACAACTCATGCATGAAGTGATCACAATGCAGCACACACTATAAGTTGATATTTGTCATGTGTTCTTGGATTGAGGCTAAGAATACAAATATCATGTGCTTTATTGTGCTCATTGCTGTTTATGTTTTGTCGGTACAGGCTTTTGGAGCTGACTGATGATGCTCTGAAATCATTCACCAAGGCCACTAATATACTCCGAATCACTCATGGGACGAACACCCCTTTCATGAGAGAATTACTGAACAAGCTTGATGAAGCACGCGCTGAGGCTGCTTATAAACACTCTGCCGGCCGTTCCTCCTCCGATGAACTTCTTTGAATGAATGCTATCGCCAGTCATTCATGGCCTATGATATGATAAGCCTACAAACCTGCATAGATTCTTGTTATGCTGTATGGCACCAATCCTCTGTTAGTCAATATGTAATTTTCTTACATGTTTTACAGGATAAATAGAATATTTCTCTTTATCTAGAATATTACTTCATTCATTCTCTTTTACTTGTTATATTTTGGAGCTTTTCTTTGTTCTTTTTAATCTGTTTATTTATATATATTTAATGTGTTTTTACAACTTCTAATGAATTATAATCAATTATAAATTTTTCAGAGTGTAATATTTAAAAGTTAATATAATTTGTATGAATTTTAGGTTATTAATTCATTTTAACTATTTTTTTTAATCAGTGAATTATGTAAAATTAATAAATAAAAAAAATTGAAGGATTTACTGTGAATGATGTGATTACCGTATAGGGAGGAACAATTGAATTTTTTTTTTTTACTCAAATAATTTCTCTCTTTTTAAAACCTTGATGACCAACAATTTAATTTTGAGAAGTCTGAGGGAGTAAACTAGAAATTCGGAGTTTTAAAAATAGTAATAATGTTGTCTACCCACAATAAATCAAAGATTCTTACGTATATACCCTTACGTAAATATATAAAAAAAAAATGGAGTTTATTTTTCAAAAAACTAAATGAAATTATGGGTTTCACAGGGTTGTAATTAGAAAAACCTAAATAAGGTAATTTAAAAAAAAAAAAAAAAGAAGGACAAAATGGGGGGAAACATCCCAAAAGACATCAAGGCCTTTTTCAAATTTCCTCGATCCCACTCCCTTCAACGGCGCAAAGCTTCTCACTGCCGTCGCCGGCGCAATCGAGATCGCCGCCGGAGAGATCCGGCATCGGAGATCCACGAAAAGCCTCTCCTTGTCTTCTCTTGACCACCTTACCGGGCCGAGATGCCGTTGGATCCCGATGGAAAGGAAGGCTGACCTTCCGGCTCCTCCGCCGTCAAGCATCCCCATCCGTCCGATCTCCGGCGGCGACTCCAATATCACCACGTCGTCGACGTCGTCCTCCTCCTCGATTTCCCTCTCCCCTCCCGATTTCCTCCGACACGTTCATGCCGTCTTCAAGCGCCACCGCCCCCTCGGTATTCCCTTCCCCCTTTCGATCTCTTTTCTTGATTTTCTTGCCAAAAGGATCTTCAGTATTGGTGCGCATCTGATGCTTACTCTGAGTAGTTCTTGTTTTATAGATCTTTTTTCTGTTGATTTTTTGCTCTGTATCTTGTTCAGAATAAATTAGTTCAATAGGTTCCTTTGGAAATTGAACTTCTTTTGTTGTTTATTTTATGCCTCGTGTTTTCTGGAGATTTTTGCTCATCAGACTGATTTTTGGACTTCTTTTGTCAATAAGAAGTGTGTTAATAATTTCTAGTGATACTTGGTACTAACTATATTGTGTAGTCATGAACCCTGCTCTAGCCTTGGGGTTCTTCTCACATTCGGTACCCGTAGCACCTGATTCAGCTGTAGTGGATCTTTCTAACATAATTTGTTTTTATTTTTTAAAATTTGGAATCTTTGCAGTGGAGATTCAGCACATTACATGAATTTTGAAGGACAAACGACAACTGTTATAGCAACATTATAGTGGGTTTGATTTATAAGTAAAAGCAAATGTGTTGCTTGAATTTCTTTTGTGTAAAAACTCAATTCTGTTGGTTTGATGGATGATTCTTATTGTGCGCGCTTGATGTGCCCATGAACTGCTTCTGTGATTTTTACTCTCAGGTACTATGCAGTCCAATTTCTCCCGACCAGCTCGTGCAACTCGTGTCATGGTTTCACAAACAGAATCTTCAAAGAATCGCACCACCATTTCTGCGACAACTAGTGACAATGTTGGCAATATGTTGCCTCAAAGTCAAGTGGTTGTTGGAGCCATAAACCATCCTAAAATATCGTTAGAGGAGAGGAAGGATGCTGCTGTGGAAGTTAGAATTAACACTGCAGAGGATTCCTCCCTTACCCCTCCATCAATAACGGGAACTATAACTGCTGCAAATGATGAGAACATGAACTTGTTTGCTATCCAGAACAGTGATCCTGCTTTACGGGCCGTTCAAAGAGAGGCCTTAGCAGTGGATGTCTCAAAGAAGCAACAGTTCTCTTCTCTTGGGGATGCTGGTTCAGTTTTAGCTTTTCAGAGTAAGCAGAAGTTTTAGATAAATTTTCATTTCTTCTCTATGTTTTAATTGTTTATATGGCTTTGATTTTACTGCTGACTCATGTGTACTTGCTTGTTGTTTATGTGAGATTTGTCTCAGACTGTATGCTGTTCAGGTCCAACTTGTTAGAGTAAGCATGAGAGTTAGATAGCTTGTCCATTGCTCATTATGTTCTATTGTATGTGGCATTGGTTTTTGTGATAAGCTAATGTGTGCTTGCTTGGTGTATAGTTATTTATCTATCTTAGGCTACATTCATGCAGGTGCTGATGCATGGCTGAAAACTCATACTAGAATGGATGACATTTCATCTTATTTGAATTCTCTTGCATTGACAGAGGGAGGAGGAGGCAGTTTGAACAACGAAACAGGTGTGAGTGAACAGGATTTAGCGAGACATAATGAACCAAGGGATAGTCATCACTTTGTGGCTCCAATAACTCGGTCTTCAGTTGTAGGCACCTCAAATGCCACTACGATGTCAGTGCACTCCTGCCCAACATACCAGGGGACACATGCTCCTCTGTGTGGACAAACTGCCTTTCCAACTCAAATGTCATCATCTGCTGTGGAGAACTCTTCAGCTTTCCAAGATTATGGCCTTCAAGAGGGACAAGGGAGTTTAAAGAACGTAGGTGAGGCTCTTCAGCATCAACATCAGGATCTTCATATGGGTAACAGCATTAAAGAGAAAGATGGATCTGATTCTGGTAAATGCTCCCAATCTCTAGTTCCTGGGAGAGGTAACCCATCCTCAAATGTGGATCTAGAACCTTCTCAATCAAGCAAAGTTGAAAAGGTCTCTCGTAAAAAGAAGTATGATCCAGATGTTTTCTTCAAAGTTAATGGAAAGCTCTATCAAAAGCTTGGTAAAATAGGCAGCGGAGGGAGCAGTGAAGTTCACAAAGTAATATCAGCCGACCGAACTATATATGCTCTTAAGAAGATCAAACTTAAGGGTCGTGATTACCCAACTGCATATGGATTTTGTCAGGAGATAGAGTATTTGAACAAGTTGAAGGGAAAAAACAATATCATCCAACTGATTGACTTTGAGGTACATGTTCATAAGCTGTGTACATCATTATCCAAAATTGTTCATCTAGACTACTGATCAAAAAATCAATTTGGTGATTTGTATCTATCCCATGTAGGGTTTTAAGAGTTTAAAAAAGATTGCAGCTTGACTTTAACAACTGTGAGGAGAATTTTCTTAAGTTTTCATACGTTTGTGCAACTGCTTTAGACAATTGGTAGGTTTCTGCATGATTAATAGATAGACTATGTTTGTTGGTATCTATTAGATCTGGTAGAAAATTATATATTATATTGATATTTGAACAATTATATTGTATAAAATTTCTTAGAATCTAGAATTTTAAACTGTGATTTGCTTCCATATTTATGGAGGTATGCACTTTTCCGTGTTTGAGCCCGTTGATAATCAATATCTTCTTGCTATAGGACATAACTAGAACTGAATTCTTTCACAGAAATCTGTTATCACTTAGAAGTGAAGTTTTATGTGTCATGTCTTTACATTTAGAAGTGTCATATCAAACAATACACTGTGTAAGTTGCAATATTACTAACCACATTGATATTGAGTTGTCCCATTTCATCAGTATCATTTTGTGTAGTACCATAAAACAAGAACATATGTCATTTATTCCCCTCCTTGCCACTTGAAGCGCAGGTTTGCACTAGTTGATGATACAGTCTACAATCACTAGTTAGATGTAACTGATAATTTTGTTCGAGTGTAGTCCTATCTGAATCAGTTTCCTTTTCATTCTTCTATTATATAATAATAATTGCAATAATACTATGAATATCTTCTTGCAGCCATTTGGTTGTCTCATAGTTAGGAGTGACTATAAACATTCTGAGGTGTAAGATCTCATGTTTGAAATGTTTTAGTGTAACTTTTTTTGATAAATGTATTTCTGTGTCGTGGTTGTAATATTAACTTTTCAGAATATGCCTCCGGAAACTATTGGCAATAGCTGATGGTTTGATTTTTTTTTTTTTCTTGAAGTTGTCTTCTAATTAATTAATTAATTGCAGTGCCAAAAATAGGAAAACAGAACCCTGCATATGATTATATGAGTTTGCATAGTCTCTTTGAATTCGAGATACATTTGTTCTTCTTTGAAAGTTAGAACATATTGCAAGCGAAGTGAGAGAACTTCACCATATTGTCTGAAATTCAGCTATTCATAAAACCAATTGTGAAATGTAATTAGTTTGCTCTGCGTGCCGCTAATACTTCTAATGTTCAATGTAAACTAGGTCACAGACAAAACTTTGCTTATGGAGGTTGTGAATGGCAGCATGACTATAAAGGAGGGGAGGATTAAGGATGATGAGCACATCTATATGGTACTTGAATATGGAGAAATTGATCTGGCCCACATGCTTTCACAAAAGTGGAAAGAGATTGATAGCTCAAACTGGAGATTGGATGAGAATTGGCTGCGATTTTACTGGCAGGTCTTTTTCACTTTGCCTAATTTTGTTTTTGAAGGATTTTTTTATGTTATCAATAGAAGTGGGGAACCATTAGGTGAACATATGGGTGAAAACTAGAAGTTGCTTGCCAGCGATCGTGTCTTGTGGATGGCTAATTAGATTATCTTTGTTGGCTACTGTGATGATTTCATTTTAGTGTGGAATTATTGGATCAGCAAATGCGAACTGCAGACATGCAGTAGCAAAAGGCATGTTTGTGGTAATGTTTTTAATTATTTGAAGCTTTTTTCTCAGTTAGGCTCTGCACATATACCTAACATTTATGAATTAAATTTCACTTGATAAGACCTGAACTAAGAATTTAGAGTAGAGTGCCTCAGCTATTGGAGCTATAACACAAGCACTAAGTGGTAGTATGTCTTCTTTAGCAAGCCCAGTTGAGATCCTTGACTTCTGAATGGGCATGTTACACTATTTCACCTTGAACGAAGGGATGATAATTTAGCTGTTATTTATTTCCCTTTCACGTCATTAAACAGTTCGAAACTTGTGCAGCAAATGCTTGAAGCTGTGAACACTATACACGAGGAGCGTATTGTGCACTCAGACCTGAAACCTGCAAATTTTCTACTTGTCAGAGGTTCATTGAAGCTTATTGACTTTGGTATTGCTAAAGCCATCTTGAGTGATACAACCAACATCCAGCGTGATGCACAGGTCGCATATTCTAAACATTTTATACACGTTTTGGCTTTACACATATATTGACAAATGTTTTGTAGAATTAACTGTTGTAGTATGTCATTTCATGTTACTAAACTGCAGGTTGGCACACTGAACTACATGTCTCCGGAGGCATTCATGTGGAATGAACATGATGCAAATGGAAACACTATCAAGTGTGGACGTCCTTCAGATATCTGGTCCCTTGGTTGCATCCTCTACCAAATGGTTTATGGTAAGACACCATTTGCAGAATATAAGACCTTTTGGGCCAAGTTTAAAGTCATAACAGATAGGAACCATGAAATTGTATATGAGCCAGTCTCCAACCCATGGCTCATTGATCTGATGCGTAGATGTCTTGCATGGGACCGGAATGAGAGGTGGCGGATACCTGAGCTACTTCGGCACCCATTCCTTGTTCCTCCATTACCAGAGGAACTTCCTCTCCCTCAAGACCATCCTTGTAGATTACTTATGCAGAAGGTTCGACTGTTTTGGAATGAACCCAAAGTATCTCAGTTGTGTTCTGAACTCCATACGATTGTTGAAAACCTTGAACAAGCATCTGACCCAACTAGGCACGCATGACAAGAATGCCAGCTTTCTTGATGCTTACCATGCGCTATTACGGAATGGATTTCTTCTGTCAAATATAGGGTTCTGTTGCTTGTGCTGCTGTTTATTTCAACCTATTGTTTCCAGTAATCTTTTTTTAATTAGAGAGTTACCATGAAGGAAAATATTTGATATTAACCAATTTTCTTTATCAGTCAATCAGGAAGAGCCTCATTGATGGTATACTTGGTTCAGTCATTGTTCTTGCAGTAAGCAGCTTAGCTTAGCGGGGAGCTTCTTCATCTATTCAAGTAATCACCTTCTAATGAATACCAGGTAAATTTGTCAAACGGTTTGGTAAATTTTAATCTGTAGAATAACCTATATCATTAAGTTATTTACAACACGTACTGTTGCATTGACATTGATGCGTACAATATTTTACATGTAGCAGTTAATTCAAAGTCTTGCCCTTTAGATTTTGGACTGGGAATTGAATAAGTTGATTTGAAACTGACCCAACACTGAATCAAAGTCAGCAATTTTTTGGACTTAGGCCCACAACACCCAGAACTTAAATTTCTGGGGAACAGGTCTTTTGAGCTTTTGCAGTATTATAGTATTTTTCTATTGAGATTGTCAGGCAATAGTTAAGACATTCAAAATGTTTCCTGAGGCTGTTTATATAGATTGATGGAGACTCTAACTTCGATGCCAAACAGATTCTTAGCATATTTGGTTTTCTTAGAAGCATAAAGAAAATGATGTGTGGGCCTTTGATTATCACTCCTAGTTTTTGAACCACTGTCGATAATGGCTAGGTATTTCCTTGTAGTTTTGTGTATGTGGGGTTAGGTAATCTCCTAGCCTTGATCAACATTGAATCATTTTGGATGTTTCAATATTGTCATAAAGAGGACTGCATACAATGAAGCTTCCTCAAGTATACACCTCCATATTTTTTTTATGAATGATTTGAGCAATGAAGACCATAGAATAATGCCTTTCATATCTAGATCGCAATCAACTTTTTTTACTCGGAAATTGCGGTTTATTTTATTTATTTGCATCATTCTGTTTAAGTTTCCTTCAATTGTTTTATCTATTCAACATTAGCAAACATCTTGAGCTGAATATTCTGGCATCTCTTGCAAAACAAACAAAAAATCAGCAGTTGATAGTGACTGCATGAAATAAGTCATGTCTTCTATTATTTTAGGATGTAGAAGAAACTTGGCCAAGTTCACTGAACTATTATTGAAACAACATGAGGGATAAGAGAAAGTTGACTTAATAAGAAATCTTCAACCTAAGTTTGATTGCATCATGATAGCAATAGAATCACAATGAAATTAGTGCCCTTGCATGTAGAAATTGTTTTTTATTTTTTTATTTTTTAATTGCCTTACGTGCCTCACTGTCCTCTTTGGTCCTTGATGTGTTTATCATTAAAAATTCCAGACATTGTCCATTTGTTCCTTAACTTAAAGAGAAGATTGTTTTTTATATTATGCCGGCGAGTTGTATATTAGACCCTGATATATTTTGAACGGAATGACCAATCAAACCTCAAGTTCATGCCTACTTCATTAGATAAAAAGTCATAGAAGACTTTTCCTTTTCTTTCTTGTGCACAAGGGATTAGGAATTCTTAGTGCTTAGTTTCACTCAACTTATATATTCTTTCTGCTTGCTCACAATCTCAGTTGATACTGACATTAAAAGAGAAAAGCTGAGAATGATTAGATTATTAGTGCTATGGCAAATATTAGCTTGAAAATGACGGAGATTAGACACCCTAGCTTGTGATTTTCTTTGATAATCTTGTTTAATAGTGAATCTTTCCATTATTAGCTAAGAATCGTAGAACAGCTGCATCTGATTTTTCCTAGCAAAATATCACATCCCATCACCTACATGAAGCAAAGAATATACCAGCTTGTCAATCAATCAGACAACTGACCTTTTTTTGAATTGCTTGGCCAATAAATAATTTAAGCTGTTTTCTTTTTCCTTTTTATTATTAGCATTAGCATTTGCATTTGCATTTGCATTTGCATTTGTACAAATGAATTCAGCTCTCCTAATTAGTGCTTAATCTCGTTGAACAACTATGGATGCCAGCCAAACAACAGATCTTTATAGGATATTGAATTCAAGGCTATGTGTATTGTGTTAATGAACCTCTCTAGTGAAAGGAATCCTAGACCATGATTGAATAGAGGACATAGTGTGTGGCCTATTTCCTTTTTGTAGAGGAAGTGGGTCACTACAAATTTTTAAGTGTTTGGCTTCATTAGAGAGAATAAGCATGCTTGACTCCTAAGCTTGTAATCTTCTCCCACTTTGCTTAGCTTTCCATTCTCAAAGAGAATATGGTAAAGCACTATGCATGCTTTCCCTAGGCTTTGCTTTTCTTGTGACTTTCTCTAATTACTCTTTCATCTTACTAAACTTGATTGATGTGTTGGTTGTTTTATTTAATGATTTTCTTCTACATTTGGTGAGCGTTCTCTATTTGTTTATGGACATTACTATTTAGTTGGATCTTTATGCCTAAGAACCATTCAAATTTGTTCTCTAAACAATATAAGTAGCGGTTATTAAAGAGTCAACAAAGAATGATGATAATAACAATATATAACAGACCTCACCAGTATTCATTTTTTCCTTGTAATTTAGAGACTATTTTGATGTGCAATCAAATCAAACAAGTTGAACCAATTTTAGGTCTATTGTTACAATAGTAGTACTTTTTTTTTAATATTGCATTTTTATTTATATTTATTAAGTTTATTAAGGTTTTGGGTTTTAGTTAGTGTCTTTTCCAAAAATAGTTGTTGAGATGGCATTTATTTAAATAGTTAATGAAGAATGAGTGTTTGAGGAGACACGTTCCCTTGGCCTACTTGGGTTATGGCTTGGGAAAAGACATGGTTAATAATTTTAAGTGGGTTTTAAGATTGGATTGGCTAAGTAGGAAAAACGCACGGGAATCCCACGTGAGAACCACCTGCCTCAACTCACTCTTCATGTGATGATGGGCGCCGCCCACCATCATTATCACAAAATGAGTACACTCTTTGACTGGTCCTCATGCCCCCCTTCTCACTCCTTCACAGTTCACACCCCCTTTCTTTTCATTGCCACCCAACTTCACTATTTCATATCTATCTATCTTTCTATCTATCCTTTTATTTATTTGTTTATTTATTTATTATTAATCTGTTTACCTTTGCAACATTTGACTCCAAATTAAAATTTTTATGGTATGATAAAGGATGAATTCACTTTTTTTTTATGTATTTTAGAAATTTAATTAGTTTTTATATATATATATATATATATAATTAAATAAAAAAAAATGAAGGCATGGAGGCACGTTGGATTAGTTGGCAACATTTTGTGAAGCCACGTTGTTGTGTGAATATGTGAGAAACGAGCCTAAAAAGGTGTTGCGTGTTGTACTGTGCATGAGTCCGATTCCAAACCAAGCGTGCGGTTTTCCTGGGATCACGTTCCCTCTCTTCTCTCTCTCTCTTCTCTTTTCCTCATAAATAAATAAATAAATATTAAAAATGATTTAAAAGATATTTTTAAAAAAATAAAAATAATAAGAAAGAAAAGAAAGGAAGAAAGCTCTCGTCATTAACACAAAAAGGACCAATTGATTGGCTACTTGAAATCCAAGTGCAGGGTGCCCCAGCCTTTGAAATTCTAATAGTACCTAGTCTGGGCAGGTGCCTCATTAGGACCTTTTTCCCATACACATACACTCTCTCTCTCTCTCTCTCTCTCTCTCTCTTCTTCTCTATCACTAGATCATGAATTGATGTTTTGAGGTGATGTAATTGTTTGACATGCTTCTTTATCAATTAGGTTGCCTTCATCTTTTAAACTCACTAAATTATGTTTCATCATTTATATTTGTACTGTTTTCCTTCTTCTCCTTTGTCCTTTTCTTGGTAATTCTCTTTTTTATAATTAATTTTTGTTAATGTTATTTGTAAATTCACTTTTTATCAACAAATACAAACAAAATACACTTCCATACCAAATGCAAAAAAATAAATAAATTATTATTTAAATCTTTGAAAAAAAAATCTTAATTGAGAAATAAGAGAACACCTTCCAGGCTTCCACAGCTAAAAGATCTCAAGTATTTACACATCTAAAATAACAAAATAATTTATCCATATTTTTAAATTACCAAATAATAATAAATAAATAAATAATCACCACAAAAAAAAAAGCTCACCAATTCTCACCAACCCAATTGTCCATCTCAAATAAATTCCCCGAATCTCAAAGCACAAACATAAATGCGAAACAAACGAGCCCCACACAACACCATTGCCACACCAGTCAAACTGACAAGCATCTTTGACCACATCCTTCCCTTTGATCCTTACTTGATTCCACCCAACCCCAAACCCGAGTCCAAACCCGAACTCAAACCCAAATCCAAACCGTGTCACCCTCGCTGACTCGGTACGTCTCCTCGTCCTCGTCCCTTCCTATATCTTCGCCCACCTCCGCGTCCTTCTCTCTCTCCCCAACCGCCCTCGCGCTCCCCGCGCCGACGCCGTAGCGTCCTCCTCTCCATCCCTCGCACCTTCGCCTTCGTTGATGCATTCCTTCTGCTGCGCTTCTCCAGTCCCCGTGTCCCCCGCCGCACCCTCCCCTCCTCTTCCCCCCATGCCCCCTCCCCCTGCCGCCGATCCCCTTCCATGCGACCCCCATATCACCAAACAGCTCCAACCCAATGCCCTCCGCTGGTCTTCAAGCGATCACGGCCGCCTAGCCCCCCGCGTCGAGTTCTCTGCCCCTCTGAGAGCTTCCTTCCATGAAGGCTTCCTCCCTCCTGGCGGACAGGTGAAGTTGAACGACGTTGTGGGTAGTGGGATCTCTGGGATCCTCTATAAGTGGGTGAATTATGGGAAAGGATGGCGGCCTAGGTGGTTTGTTCTTCAGGATGGCGTGCTCTCCTACTATAAGATCCATGGCCCTGATCGCATCGAGGTTAATCAGGAGACGGAGAAGGGATCGAAAGTCATCGGTGACGAGTCGATCCGCCGCATCGGTCGCCATAGAAAACATCATTCTTCACACCTCCGACGGAAGCCCATCGGTGAGGTTCATCTCAAGGTGAGATGCTTGGTTTGTTTTTGATTTGATCCTTTTGGTTGTGATTGTGCTCTTCCGTGATCTTGGATCTCGTCTTCTTCTTCTTTTTCTTCTTTAGGTGTCGTCCATAAAGGAGAGCAGATCGGATGACAAGCGATTTTCAATATTCACGGGAACGAAGACGCTGCACCTGCGGGCGGAGACGCGGGAGGATAGAGGATCGTGGATGGAGGCTTTGCATGCCGTGAAGGAGATGTTCCCGAGAATGTCCAACAGCGAGTTGATGGCCCCCGTGGATGGGCTTGTGGTGTCCACGGAAAAGTTGAGGCAGAGGTTGCAGCAGGAGGGGGTGAGCGAGGCAGCAATACAGGACAGCGAGCAGATCATGAGGGCTGAGTTTGCTGCGTTACAGAACCAGCTCGTGGCTCTGAAGCAGAAGCAGTCGCTTCTCGTGGATACCCTCCGTCAACTAGAGGTACGAAGTGATCTCGCGTGCCTCCCGTAAATTGATACAATACTTCTTGGATCTTGCATGGATTTACAATTCACTGAAGTATCTATTGCGATGCGATAAAGTTTTCGTTTTTTTTTTTTTTTTTTTTTTTCTCTCTTCGTTTCTGAAGTTTTATCCTCTGCCTTCTTATTCAAAATGGTTCAGAATTTGCGATGATCTCTACAAGATGGCTGTCAACATTTGATAAAATTTGCATGGCCTCTGTATTCTGGATAAAACTTTTTACATTCAGAAATATGAAATTGAAAGAGACACTCAATATAAGGCCATCTCTGTGATTTGAATCTCATATTCTCCACGAGTTGGTTGAAAGCTAACCTCCTTATAGAATCTACTTCATCTGCAATTTGAAATTTTCCATAGTAGAAAATATGTATAGTTCGATAACTTTGCATCTGAGCCATGCAAAGGAGGATTAGATGGACTTTTTTCTCTATATTATGTCAAACTGTCGTCGTACCAGTTAAGACATGACATCCATTCTTTCTAGGATTCAAGTTTTGGCTCACAATCGAATTAATTCGAGGAAAAATTTAAGAGGTCCAAATGTCATGCCTAAAATAGACAAAAGTCTATGGATTTTGCCACCATACAGGCAGGAAACTCCTTATATTCGAATGTAAACTATTTAAAGGTGATTTACCAGTAGTTTTGTCTTGAAGTCTCATTGCCTCTTTAACTCCTGTATGCCACCTTGGTTCCATGAGGACTGGTGACGGTGAATTGTGGTTGGAAGGATTAACCATCGACTAGTCTAGACGTAGTTGGCATGTTAGACATGAATCTCACAACGAACCCAATAGTCACTAGACTGCTATGAGCAAGGATTTATCCCTGAAATTGTATTGCATTTCCTTCATCTGACTTGATGAAAATGGATTACCCTTATTAACAGAAGTTATATTTAATGCTATATCTACTACCATAAGTCTAAAAACTATCTGCGGAATAAATTGAAAGGCAAGTTAAGGTGGCCCTTTGGATGAAAAATGAAAATTTTTAATTTTAAAATATTAATATGGATGTTGTTTTGAATAAAAAATTTTCTGTGCTGGATGGATAAAACACATTCGCAGACATGTACTCAATGCTGCATCTGATGAAGTTATCAACTATTTAAATCTTTATGTTCGTAATAGAATTGGCAACCATTTGAAACTTCTCCAATTTGTGTTTCTGGCACAGACCAGGGAAGCAATTTTTTATTCCTATGCGAAGCACTTAAATTTAGTTGATTGTGTTATATAAACCTGAAGAGGGGTTATTATTCTTTGGAATTGCTAAGATTTGAAATGCTTTATTTGGTAACATTAAAATTTGCCTTTTTCCTTATTCTTTTTATTTAGACAGAAAAGGTTGATTTGGAGAATACTCTGGTTGATGAGAGCCAAAAACAGGCAAAAGACGATGAATCTGCTTCTAGATCAAGGCAAGAGAAATCTAGTGGTATATCATACAGACTCTAGTATCATGGTCTTTTAACAAATTTATTGCTTGCATCTATTTCTATTATCTGATGAAAATTGTGCATGTCACAGCATGTTTTGTTTGTTTCTATTCAGCTTTTGTCGGCGTCTATGCATTTTTTGTGACTGCAACCTGACCAAGTTTTTGGCATTTGGTCACCATATTCTCTTTAAGCATTTAGTTCAACTAGTTGTCCCCTAATCTAGGTGAAATAGTGAAATACAGACCCCATGTTAATGCAAGTTGACTCAGCATGAAACAAATTAGACTTTCACGTTGTGTGACCCAACATTGTTATCACTCCAACTGGGTTTTTTTACTATTTTTCTGGATATTCAAAGTAGTATATAGATAGATTGCCCACACTGTGTGGAGTTCAATTCTATGAAAATGTACCACGCAACATCTTAAAGTACCCATACAATGATGTAATGCTTGGCATGATTTTGCCATTTATTCCTCTGTGACTTTGAGGCTCTGGATTCTAAATTTCTGTATTTGGTTGGAATCCAGACCTGTTCAGATGAATAATTCATGTAATTGGCTGGTTTTGCTGCTTTGGATTGCATTGGATAGACTGAGCTTTCAGTTTCTAGCAGTACTTTGTGATTTTAATTTGTTGCAACTGAATCAACTGGGATATGTTTTGTCTATCATGCATGTGGATTCAGTTGGATTTTGGTTGACCTGATCTAAGTTTCCGTCCACTCCTGACCACTTTTGAGGAAAAATGATCAAATGCTAGCATTAGCTTTCATTACTAAGACAAGTGACCTTTGTATGGTTGCATCAGATCTGTAAGCATTTCATGCATTTGGTTTTTTCCTTCTGGCCAATTTTCAACCTGTTTTGAGGCTGTCATTCATTAATTGGCTCATTGGCTGACAGCCTCTGGAATTTGATATCATCTCTGGAGTATTATTTTTAATTCATTGAGATGTATATGCTTCAGGCATACTTTCTTATATATGGCATTGCCTATACCTATTTTAATTGCAATTTTCAATATTCAGAAGCAAGTGGAAGTGGAAGTGAATCTGATGAAGACAACGAAAGACACGATGCTGCTGAGGAAGAAACAGATGAGGAAGAAAATGCATTTTTTGACACACGAGATTTTCTCTCATCAAGTTCTTTTAAAAGCAGTGGATCTGATTTTCTTCGATCTGAAATTGATTCGGATGATGATGAGCTCTATGCTGGTTCATTCGATGGCACTGACTTGGTGAAGCATGTTGGATCTAACTACCCCTATGTTAGGAGGCGTAAAAAGTTGCCTGACCCTGTTGAGAAAGAGAAAGGAGTCAGCCTTTGGTCAATGATCAAAGATAACATTGGGAAAGACCTTACCAAAGTCTGTCTTCCTGTGTACTTTAATGAACCACTTTCATCATTACAGAAGTGTTTTGAAGACCTCGAGTACTCTTACCTCATAGACCAAGCATATGAATGGGGTAGAAAGGTAAACTTTTGATGGCACATTGTTTTCTCTTTCATTTTCATTAAATTCCAAATTGTCTGTAGTATCAATTATTAATAATTGTGTTCTTATTTATTTCAAAAACCACAACATGAAAAGTTTGAACTATGTTTTTCCTTTTTAATTTAAACATTTGTTTACTATGAAGGATTGCCTGTGAGTAGTGAATCCTCCCTCCATTCTCTCTTGGTTTTGAACAAGCTTTGATCTTATTATTGTTAAAGTTTTCATCAAAAATAGTTCTTAAATTCTTCCTACTTTTATTGTCTACCTGACAATGATGCATGTCAACTTTCATATAGTATTTGAATGTCCTCTGAAATTTCTGCAGGGGAACAGTATCATGAGAATGTTAAATGTTGCTGCATTTGCTATTTCTGGATATGCTTCGACCGAGGGAAGACATTGTAAACCTTTTAACCCCCTTCTTGGGGAGACTTATGAAGCTGATTACCCGGACAGAGGGCTGCGGTTTTTCTCAGAAAAGGTAACTTGAACTTATGAATCGCTGTGTATGCTTCATTTCAATGTTTCATGATTTTGTATCTGTTCCAGATTTTTATAGTCGACTTTATGTATGTAACTTAATGACTATAGAAAACAAACTGTCATGATAATATGCAACTCCAAGACTCACTTGAGTCCATTAGTATTTCTAAAATAAATAAATAAATAATCTGTACCTTTTGAGAACTTAAGTTGTAATTTTTTTTTAGTTGGTTTATTTTACTTGTACAGGTCAGTCATCACCCTATGATTGTTGCATGCCATTGTGACGGTAATGGATGGAAGTTCTGGGGAGATAGTAACTTGAAAAGCAAGTTTTGGGGTCGTTCAATCCAGCTTGATCCTGTTGGTGTTCTAACACTTAAATTTGATGATGGTGAAACCTTTCAGTGGAGCAAGGTATAAACTCCCTCCCCACTCTCCATGTTTTCAGGATGAGATACTGGTTCTCTTCCCTTTTCCAAAGTTGGTGCTCTAGTCTGAGGCTGGTGAATTTCTTAGGTAACAACATCCATTTACAACCTTATACTTGGCAAACTTTATTGTGATCACTATGGTACGATGCGTATCCAAGGAAATGGAGAATATTCATGCAAGATAAAGTTTAAGGAGCAATCAATAATAGACCGGAATCCTCACCAGGTGATTTATTTTTTCTTTCATATATGCTGATGAAACTTCACGAAACTCTTTGCCATTGGCCTTGCAACTTATTTCAGTCACATTGTAATGTCAGTTATATATTTAAACTTTCCCTGATAACTGGACTTTCTCATCTTCTATATAATTGTTTGGTTAAGAATTTTCTATGCATAGGAGGTCTGCCTATATATAAATATCTAAGGAAGCAATTGTATTCAAAAAGTTGTAGCGGATTAGCTTTAGTGATCCTGTGTTTAATTCAACTATGATTATTTACCTATAATTTCCCAAATTCGAAATGTAAATTCCTCCTAGATGAATTGTAGGATATAGATATACTTCATTTGTGGAATTTAAAACTTTATTTACAGGTGCAAGGTGTTGTTCAAGATAGGAATGGGAAAACAGTGGCCACAATCTTTGGTAAGTGGGACGAGAGCGTGCATTATGTGTATGGAGACCTTTCTGGCAAAGGAAAAGGATCTGAAACATTTTCGGAAGCCCGTTTATTGTGGAAGCGTGCAAAGCCTTCGAGATTTCCCACTCGCTACAACCTGACAAGATTTGCAATCACAATGAATGAGCTCACTCCAGGATTAAAGGTAAGAAATGCCGCCACATTCTTAATCAACCAGTATAATTCATTGTCGTTCTGCCTGCTTCCGCAATTCAATTCTATTTTGAACTTTTGCAGGAAAAACTACCTCCAACTGATTCAAGGCTAAGGCCTGACCAAAGATGCTTGGAGAATGGCGAGTACGAGATGGCCAATGCCGAGAAGTTGAGACTCGAACAGAGACAACGGCAGGTGAGTGAGCTTCGCTTCCAAAAGAGAACAACTCCTATTATTGAGTTACATCAAACCTGAAATTTTTATTTGCATAAAACCTCTATGCCACCATTTGTTATAAACCTTAAAATCTTCGATTTCATAGTGACAAATGCATGTTGCAGGCACGAAAAATGCAGGAAAGGGGTTGGAAACCTAGGTGGTTCGCGAAAGATAAACACAGTGACACATATCATTACATCGGCGGTTATTGGGAGGCCAGAGAACAAGGAAACTGGGAAGGTTGTCCTGATATATTTGGCCAGGTCCCTGCCGATCAAACGATCGACTGACTCGAATCACTGCAAAACTGCTGATGAAATCTTCGACTGTGCTTGCTAATAATGCTCTTCTTCGCTATAACTATCTCTCATAGTTATCTTCTTCTTTTTTCATTAATCTTTTTTAGTTTCAGGTCTGATGCTCGCCATTTCCGAGCAGTTCAGATGTGCCGCATGGCTTGTAAACAAAAAACTTGTTTTTTTTTTTCTTTAAAAAAAATATGGACAAGTTATGATCTCTCTGATTAAGGGAATGAAATTTCTTCATGTTTTTTACAGCACTTTTTTATGTAATAAAAAATAAGTCCCAATTTTTTCCTATCTTTTGAGTTTCAGATGTGATTCTTGTATCTTGAACTCTAGTAATAACAGTATTAAAATCTATGATATCAGCTTTGCATTTAAAATGTGTGCACCTAATGATCCACAACTAAATTAAGTAAAAAAATCAAACCCATGATATGACACAAGCAACTGTTCCAAGTCAACAATACTCCTCAAAGATAACATTTAAAATAAAAATTAATAATAAAAAATTTAAAAAGATAGACATACAACTATACAAGTATCATTTGCCCAATCCAAAGGAATATAAAACATAAAATAAATAAATAAGACTATTTGATGATCTTGAACCTGTGCTCTCTCATAAAAAAACTAATAATATTTTAGAAGCTTTTTAAGTAGAAAGCATCAAAAGAAGACAATATTGCAACTTCACCCCCCTTGTTTTTATGACCTGCATGTGGCTCTCATTAAGGCCCTTCTTCTATCATCTCCATCCATCACCTTGTCAAATATCTCCTTCTTTCTCAGTCAAGCTCATCATCATATATTTCTATTAATTCCTTTTTTAATTATATATATATATATATATATACACACCCACACATATGTGTATATGTATGCATGTATGTATGTGTTGACAGTTGCTCCTCAGATGATGGAACTCCAGCATGTCATTTTGGAGATGTGTGCAAAAAAAAAAAAAAAAAAAAAAAAACATCACAAAATCACAACATGCATTGGAAAAGTAAACATTTAATAACAATATCACTAAAAAAAATATATAGGATTTGCTTGTGATGAAGACATGGATATAAACTATAAAGTTTATTTTAAATATTTTATTTTTTAATGTTCTTCTTCTAGTCATGAGTCTATTATTCTCAGTCAAACAATGATTTTTATTATTATCATTATCATTAACTATTTTCATAACTTCAACGGTTTGGCACTAAATGATATACTGATTAATATATACTAGAGATAAACTAAAAGAACAAGTTCATATTGAATTGATTCTGTTGGTCCCCTCTCAAGTGATCTCATTGTCTACTCGCTGTCTTGCTTATAGAGCAACACAATCAACCACATTTGCACCACCTGAGATTACAAAACCTCTTTGTTCTTCATTTTCATACATTTATTACTTACTTTTTTATTTATCTTTTATTTTTATATATATATAATTATTATTATTACAATTGAATAAATGTTATAGAGAGGGAACAATATCACATGGTTTTGAATGCATATTGAAGGGTTTGTGAGGTAACTGGTGTACCAACTCCCTTTTCAACAATTGAGTCTTGTCTCTTATCCTTCCCATTTGTCATACTCATTCTACATCACCCTTCTCCTTTATGTTCCCTTTCGTATCTACTCATACTCATGTATAAATAAATATCACCTTTTATTTATTATTTATTTATTTATTTATTTATTTTTATGGTGGTGTTTAATAGCACAATAACAGAGAACAGTGAATGCAAAACAACATGGTGAAATTTAATACTTTAATAAAATAAATAAGAAATAATCAACTATTATTTTGGACTCTTAACTTGATTGGAGAGAGAGCTGATCTTGAGAATGAATTAATAATGCTATGGATTAGTTATTTTCAAGAATACAAACTTTTGTTTAAGAAAATAGATAATATAGAAATTTATAGCATACTCCCTGATTCTTTATCTGTTTGGTTGTTATTTTGTGAAATAATGACTTCATATATATATAAGTTTAAAGGATTTTGTTTTATAACTAACTTCATTGAATTTATTTCTATAATTGCATCAAAGATATATGTATGGTCCATGTTAGACTCAAACAATTGTACATTTTTTTCTTTTTGAAAAAGATTGTACATTTTGTCATTTTGTATTGTTTTGTTATTGACAACTCATTTTTGTCACTAATTTCAGTTTTAGACTTTATTTAAATATTCTTAAAAAACTTAAAATGTCATAGGGATAACACTTACATATATACTTTTTAAAAAAAATTCAAAAGTTTAGTTAAAATTTAATTAAAAATTCCAATTAGTTTAATTAAGAAAGAAATGGCCATTCCAAACTTATTGTAATTTATTTCAATTTTAAACCAAACAGGCCCAGTTTAAAAATCATGGACCATAATTGAATAACGGACCCAGATGAAATCGGTGGTTGAGACAACGTGGTTGGAACGGGTCCAATGGTCGCACCCGTCCTTGTCTAGCGTGTGCTAATCCGGGTCCAGCCATGACCCAATCGTGCCTCGCACGTTGGACAACGACTCGCATTCACTTCTCTCATTAATTAACTAACCAACCTTTCTTCAGACCTCCAACTTAATCACATCCTTTGATACTTAATTAAATGCTATTTTTGTATTTATTGTTTGCATTTTTTTTCATTGCTTTAAAAATGTTTTTATTTTATTGGTGTTATTTATATTTTAAAAAGTTTAGATCACATTACTTGTACATTCATGGAATCAATCAAATGTTTTCATTATTGTTGTTGTTTTTTTTTTCCCGAATGCAACAAGCAGTATATACATGTATATACAGTTAAAGATATGCACACATGAGACAATGACAGTTTAAGTCAAGTAGCAAGATACTCGAGCTTGAGTTCAATAGAAAACTCACTGCTAGATAATAGACCATAACTCGACCGAGTGTTGTTTTTTTAGTTTGAACTTGACTCAATACATGAATTAGCTATTTAAGCTTGCTCAATTAATTTTGATAAAGACTAATAAATTCGATTTAATTATAAACATTTTTGTGTTTGCAAGTTCAATTATATATATATATATATATATATATATATATATATACTCAATTAGACTTGTGAGTACTCGAGTCAAGTATTAAGATGCTCAAACTTGACTCGGGCATTATTAAGCTGAGTTCAAGTTTTCATCAAATTGAGCTTGAGTAGCTGCTTACAAGTAGAAGTGTATCATTTACACATGTACCGTACCGGTTTATACAAGTATTGGGTTGCAAAATTACGTTCATAATCAATGATCTTTGGTATCACTGTATTTGTGTGTTTCAAACCCAAGTAATGAAAATTCTACAAACCAAATCTTATTACAGCAACATATCTATGACCAAAAATCCCTTTGGCAAATGTTTATGAATATAAAATCAAAATTGACATGCCTTGGTTTTGAAAGTAATCTTTATTATCTACTAGAAGTTTATGCTTTGTTAGTGATTTATTATTTTTCCCCCAGTTTTTAATTATTAAGTCAATACTTATTATAACCTTAGGACTATACAAGTAGTCCTTAATTTAATCACCGTGTTTATTAGGGGAGAGTGATCTTGTGATCTTTGTTTCTTCCTTTTTAAAACATTGTTATTTATAATTTTTAATAAATAAGAAATAAAAGAAAGGAATTTTTACGGATGAACTTGAAAAGGCCTTTGTGATAGGAATTAAATAATCCAATTCACAACTTCTCACCTTACAATAAAGATAATTATCATTACCATATTCAATAAAAGCATAATGTTGAAAACAAAGTAGCATGATGGGCTAAATGAACATTAGCCATTAGACATTATCCTAGTCTATCACAAGTTCAAGCTAACTACTTTGGATCTATGAAAAAGTGACACATAAATACTCTAAGACAAATATAATTAATTAGATAACCGTCCAAAGTTTACGTTAAAAATTAATTGGAAATATACAAGTATTTTTTTTCTCAAACATTGACTTGCATTTGTAATCATTGTTATTAGCAATTAAACAGCGTCCAAAATATTAAGCCAAACAAAACAATCAGATGATTGAGTGCATGTCTTTGTTGTGAGATTTACTTTTCAATTTTTTTAATAAAAAATTGAAAAGTAAATCTTAAAAAATTTGAAAAGTAAATCTCACAACCCTTTCATGAATTTCATAAATAAACATTGAGAAAATGAATTATAAATTTTGATAGTTTTAAAATATCTTAGACATACTTTTTGATATTTAAATTTGCTAAACAGTTTTTCATTTTTTGGCAGCTTACTTTTCAGTCTATGCAACTCATTAGTTTATTCTATCTTACAACATATACTTCCCGCTTAAAATATATTAATTTTCGTTTAATATTGTGTGTTTTTATGAAACTATATAAGTGTTTACTTAATATATTATACTTTTTTCTTTAATATTTAATCTCTACTTTTTAATATCTAACATTTTTATTTAATATTATGTGTTTTCACTTAAAAACTGAAATGTATTTTCGTCAAAGTCAGCTTTTTTTATGACAAAAAGATAGACAAATATGATGTAAGAAAAAAAAAAAAAAACTTTATGTGAATACTCAAACTCAAAAGTTTTTGTTTTTTCTGTAAATAACCAAATTTTAGAGGACTATTTCTTCATTATATAATAAATAAATAAATAAATAAAAATATATAAATAATCTGAAATTAAATATTTAACAAATAATTAAATAAAGAAAATTCAATCCATATAATAATTGCAACCATGCGAATTTCCAAACCCAAATAATAAATAAATAAATAATTATTTATTATTTATACGCAAGGCGAACATCAGCCCATCAAGGTATGCCAGCTCAGCATCTCATCCAACGGTAACACAACACGTAAATCACCATCGCGTTCATACCATACGTATCACCAGATCCGTTCCCCGCCAATTGAAATCCAAATCCGTCCCTCCGTTCACTTCACGCCACACACTCAGCCGTACGATGAGCGGTGACTAGACCTTACCTGTGTTATAGGGGTCATAGCGGTCATTTCACGGTAGCTCCGTTTCAATTTCCCGGCAAACTCACGCTCCTGAGTCTCCTCTGTTAAACATCTCCGTCAGGGGTATAACCGTAATTATGAAAGTTGAACGGGGGTAGTTTCGGTATTAGACTGTCTATCCTCTGCAACGTTCCCCAGGCCAAGGGGGCAAAGCAAAACAAAGCAAAGCAAACCAAAGCCGGCTTCTTTCTCTCTCTTCACTCTCTCTCTCTTTTTCTCTTTTCCTTTCTCGCTCTTCTTTTCATCAGCTCCATTTGAACCTCTCAAGCATCTCGATCGCTTCTCCTTCTTCTTCATCATCATCGTCTTCTCTATCATCTCCTCAACGCCATTGACGAGATTGAGAGAAGGAAGGTGAGAAGTGGAGATCTAATGGTGGTTTGAGAGTGTAGTAGGGATAATGCGGCGGCTGGAAACCCCAGAGGAGCAGCTTGAAGAGAAAGAGGAGAAGCCACGGGGACGATCGCAGAGCCGGCGAGTTACGCCGACGACGAACAGTTCGATCGTGGAGAAGGTCTTGCTGAACGGGGACGTGTACCGTGGTGGATTCGTGGGGAACACGCCACACGGTGTTGGGAAGTATCTGTGGACGGACGGGTGCATGTACGAGGGGGAGTGGAGGCGTGGGAAGGCTGCGGGGAAGGGGAAGTTTTCATGGCCTTCGGGGGCGACGTTTGAGGGTGAGTTCCGGTCGGGGAGGATGGAGGGGATCGGGACCTTTACTGGTCCTGATGGTTGTACGTACCGTGGGTCTTGGGTCGCTGATCGGAAGCATGGCTTCGGCCGCAAGTGCTATGCTAATGGAGATTACTACGAGGGATCGTGGAGGCGTAACGTGCAGGAAGGGCAAGGGAGGTATGTGTGGAAGAACGGGAACGAGTACATTGGGGAGTGGAAGAATGGGGTGATCTCCGGCCGCGGGATTCTCATCTGGGCCAATGGAAATCGGTACGATGGGCACTGGGAGAACGGCGTGCCCAAGGGCAGCGGGGTTTTCACCTGGCCGGATGGCAGCTGCTACGTCGGTACCTGGGGGAAGGACCCTAGGAGCTTGAACGGCACCTTCTACCCGTCGTCGCTGCCGCAGCCTCGCAAGAGATCCTCAGTGGATGGGGTCGTGCTTGGGAGAGGGAGCGGCGTCGCGGCGGAGAAGGGTTTTCCTCGGATCTGCATCTGGGAATCCGACGGGGAAGCCGGAGACATCACTTGCGACATCATCGATACGCTTGAGGCGTCGATGTTGTACCGTGATGGGACATCATTTGATCGGGGATCGGCGTGTAATCGGAGGAGTCCGTGTTGTCTCACGCCGGGGGAGGCGAAGAAACCTGGCCAGACGATATCCAAAGGGCACAAGAACTACGATCTGATGCTTAACCTGCAACTGGGCATCAGGTGTTTGTTTGGGTTTTGGTGGTGTCTAGGGTTCTTCTTTTCGTTGCTAATTGTTGTGTTGTTTGGTACTGTTATTAGGTATTCGGTGGGGAAGCCAGCGTCAACAGAGATGAGGGAGCTCGGGACGGGCGATTTCGACCCGAAGGAGAAGTTCTGGACGAGATTCCCTCCCGAGGGGTCCAAGATCACTCCTCCTCACCCTACGAGCGAGTTCAGGTGGAAGGATTACTGCCCTATGGTCTTCAGGTATTGATTTCTCCATGATCACATTCAATTGGATTCAGCCGTTGCTTTTCTAATTGTTTGCGTTTGTTTTGAAAGTTTGTCATGATTTTGTTGCGGTTATGGTTTTTGACAGGCATTTGAGGAAGTTGTTTTCTGTGGATCCTGCGGATTATATGATGGCCATTTGTGGGAATGATGCTCTTAGAGAATTCTCTTCGCCCGGAAAAAGTGGCAGCTTCTTCTATCTAACCCAGGATGATCGGTTCATGATCAAAACTGTGAAGAAATCTGAAGTCAAGGTTTGCGTTAGATTTCTATCTTTTGATCTGCCTTTTTAATTCTGATGCCAAATTTGCCTGATTTTTATCTGGGATGTTAATGAAAACGTACAAATCATTTCTGATGCAATTGGTGATATTGAATTTCCTTGAAATATTGGAGCAAAGATTAGCTTCATGTTCATGTTCATGTTTTACTTCTTTGATTGTTCTAAATCACCCAATGAGTACTCTTATGGAAATTTCTGATCCAAGCACATGGAGCTGCTGTTCAGTTGGAAACATGCAATGCACTCATAATTTTTGTGGTTGACTTATTGATTTTTTTTTTATAAATCTTGTGCAGGTACTTATTAGGATGTTGCCTAGTTACTATCAGCATGTTTGTCAATATGAAAACACACTAGTTACAAAGTTTTATGGTGTGCACTGTGTCAAACCAATTGGCGGACAGAAGGTATCCCATTTGCTTATCAGAAATTATTTATCTTTTACTCTCTGCCAACAATGATTCAATGAACTTGCGGTTGATTCATGCACCTGATAGGTGCTTTTCTTTCAATTCTTACATGTATTTGATCATAATCAGGTGCGATTTATAGTTATGGGCAATTTGTTCTGTTCTGAGTATCGAATTCATCGACGATTTGATCTGAAAGGTTCTTCCCATGGCCGAACAACTGACAAGGCTGAGGAAGAGATTGATGAGACCACCACCCTTAAGGATCTCGACCTCAATTTTGTGTTCCGCTTGCATAAGTATTGGTTCGAAGAGCTTCTAAGGTAATTCATCATCTAGGCCTAATAAGCCTCAAGTGTCTTCTTGCTCTTCTATTGGTCTAAAATTGCCTTGTTTTTCCAGACAAATTGATCGGGACTGTGAGTTCTTGGAAGCAGAAAGGATCATGGATTATAGTCTTCTTGTTGGAGTTCACTTCCGTGATGATGCTTCAGCTTCTAAAATGGGCTTGTCACGTTTTAATGTTTCCCCAAGTAAGTTGGCTCATATTAGTGTTTTTTTGGTTGCCTATAGTCTATAGATGCTAATAATGGATATAATCTAATTTTTTTCAAAACACATTATCAGAATCCTCTGGCAAGACTAATTCATTATTAGATGGAGACATGGTCGAGTTCTGCCTATCAGAATCAGAGCAGGATTGGCCAAATGGAAGGTATGCCTTGATGTCAAGTACCTTATTTTAGTTACATGTTATAATCTTTTCTGTTGAGTTGATAGGGAAGTGGGATCCACTTATTAGTGTAAGAGAAAACCAATTGGTATCACCATCACCAGTGAGACCACCAACCGTTTAGTGTATCACTTGGTTTGAGTCATATTCTTATTCACATGATGATAATGACACCGACGACATTTCATTAATTTTTATTTTATCCCTGTCAAAATCCACCTTTTTAAGAGCATCATTTATTTTTTTTGCTCTTGTATAATAATAGCCACTGGAAGTTACAGTATGATCCAGCTTGGTTTTATTGATTTTGAAGGGAACTTTGAAGTTTAGAAGGGTAGTTACATTTAGGATTGCTGTAGCTTGTATACAGTTGCCATTTCAAACTTAGAAAATAACCATCTTTTCTAAATTGGAAGCCGCCGTATGACTCCTCATAAGATTCCTTATCTCAATCTTTTAGTTGCAATCATGTTGTCTTCTTGATCATGATGCATCCCCCCACTGCCTTGTTCTCAGTTGACATAAGATTGAGTGTTGCATCATTAGGGCCCTATCTGTTTACTTAACGGGTATACATTACCAAATAAAATGATATCTTAATTACACTCTCTTAACACATTGCATCTAAAAAGAAAGATTTCTTAATCTCATAATCTAATGTGTTCTATTTATTTGTTTGGATATCCTAATCAGAAACACTCTGATCCGGCTGGGCGCAAACATGCCGGCCAGAGCAGAGCACATTCCAAGACGAAGCGAATCGGAGCCATTGTCTCCGACCAGAGTAGCAGGACAACGGCGAAATGGTGAAGTGTATGAAGTTATACTCTACTTTGGGATCATCGACATTCTTCAGGACTATGACATCAGTAAGAAGCTGGAGCATGCTTACAAATCCTTACAAGTGGATCCTGCCTCCATCTCAGCAGTGGACCCAAAGCTCTACTCCAAGAGGTTCCGTGAATTTTTAAGCAGAATCTTCATGGAAGATGAGTGAGTCACAGAAGAGATATACATAAATATTATATATATAAAAGGCATTCATCAATGATTCCAAATTTTGGGATTAAAAGAATTGGCAACCACTTCAACATGGTTGCACATTTGCTGGTGGAGGTGGGGCTGAATTTTGATGCTCAGCCATGGTACGAAATGAATCATTCCTGTACATGTTTCTCAGGAGAGATTTTTTTTTTTTTCCTTTTTTTTTTTATTTTTGGTGAGTGAAAGAATCAAAGATAGTGGGAAGAAAGAGAGTTTTTTATTTAATAAGAGGTTGAGAATGTACAGATAGGCGGTGGTGGTGGTGGTGGTGATTATGGATGAATTGGATTTTCAATTACTTCATTCTTGATAGGATGAAGAAGGGATTGCATGAAAAGAAGAGAAAAGCTAATTTGAAATTGCTGATCCAATCTGTTGCCTCTTGTGCAAATCTTAGGTCCAATTTTGGTTAACTGTTTGTTTGACCAAGTTTAAAGTCTTAGACACGGTCGCGTTTGGTATGAAGGTTCAAAAGGTCAGGTTTAGGGTTAGGGTTAGGGCTAGGGTGCACATTGAGAAACGTGCCTCTTTATTATTTATTTTTTATATTGTATTGTTCTCTATATATGAGAATGAGGTCAAAGTCTATGTCAGGGTCAGGACTGGTGGGGTTCTTTACCGTACCCTTCCCTTATTCTATGTTACCCTTTTGCCACTTTTTACTGTTGTATTTTTTTTTTCCTTTTCTTTTTTCATAAAAAAATTCATTACCTTGTGATGTGAATTATTACATAGAGCTACTGTTTAGAACCCAAATGCAAATAGTACCCTGTGTATATATAGATGCGCTGGGGATTTCATCTCAGTTTTATTACTATTTTTGGTTTGTAATGCTTCATCTTTTATTGTGCCTTTCTTTCTTGTTCCCTGTGTCCCTTAAAAATAATAATAATAATAATAATAAATACATGCTTAAACCATTGGTTCCTTGTGATGGATTCTGCCGTACCTACTTCTTCTTCCTTTCTCTTATATATATAATCTTGGATGGCTTTGTTTTTGATTTTCTGTTTAGCCTTAAAAAACAAAGCGTCCATATATTTATAAAAAAAATGGTTTTTAGTTACATATTTGTGGATCTTGATTCTTTGTTTTATTGACTTATTGAATAAAATATTGTTAATGAAAATGAAAATTAACAGTCTGAAATTACCTACTCAAATGTTATTAGAGGGATTTTTTTTTTAAAATATGATAATCCAGGGAAATAGACCTCACCCTCTAAAAGATAACCCTAACTCTTCAGCTTGGACATGGAAATCATTCAGGTCGTCACATTCTATAATTGAGTAACAACATAATGTAATTTCTCATAATTCTTTAATTTAAACCTTTAAAATTTTACCTATAAAAATAACCATAATAATATTGTTTTCAAGAATTCTATACAGATAATGAAATGTAATATTCATTTGAGATAGAGGATGACTGTTTTATAAGTATAATTCAAATCTAAACACAAGACTTTTTTCTTTGCAGAGAGAATAAAAAGAAGCAATTATTAACAAACTGTACATCTTGTGTTCTTTCAGAATCATTATTAACATTGGTGATGAAAAATAAAGAAGAAAAAAAAAACAAAGATAAAAGGCATGCATGAATGGCAGAGAAGGCCGGCACATAGTCAATGTGGCAGACCACACAAGGATAGCTTCCACAGTGTTTCCATAAATCAACTTCTTTTTCTCCTTTCCCATTCCTCTCCTCTCCAACCCCCAACCATCATTTACCACCTTTTTTTTAAATTTAAATTAAAAATTAAAAAGAAAATTACTTTCTTATATTATTCTTTTATTAAATTTAAGAATTAATTAATTAATTAATTAATTAATTAATTAATTAAAGTCAAGGGGTTTGATTTTGTTCACGAGAATTCAAAGGAAACAGAAACACAATGCATGCATGCATCGAGCCTCCTGAACATCACTCTATCTCTGCCATCTCAGTTACTAGTTAAGTGCTTCACTGTCTCCTTCTTCACTGCTTCCATGCTTCCACAAACTTAGCATACCATCCATTAATGCTCTTCAACCTTAATCAATATATATATATATAAATAATATTTAAATAAAAAAAGATATTGATGATGAGAAGGAGGGGAGTGAAAGAGTCATGCAGTGTGATGTTTTAGTATAAATGAGAAAGTGGTATTTGATGTTACTGAAATTTAAAGATTTTATTATTATTATTTTTGGGAGATTGATCTATATATATGTGAATAAATATATAGGTTAAGACTTGAGAGAGTTTGTTGGTGTGGGGGGACCGGAATGAGACATAGCTTTCAATGCAGACACGGACCATGAACATAAACTGATTAAATGTATGCACACACTTTGTCAGCTTCATTCATGAGTTGGACAAAAAAGGACACTCCCACTAAATTCTTGTTTATGAGTTTTTAGAAAACTACAAAACTCTTAACAGTGATAGTAACAGTAACATTCTCGTGCAAATTGTTATGCATGTGTGCATGCATGTGCTCTTTATTTTTTACAAAACCAAATTCAATTATTACATGAGTTTCTATCGTTTTAGTAGGGTAAATTTTTTTATGACTTCAAATTATAGTTTATTTTTATTTTGGGTCTAAACTTTAATTTAAATTAAAATAGTTGACCAATTTCAATTTTATTTCATGAAATGATCACATAAGGGATTCTAGTTTATTTTTGATAATATATATATGTCTGAAATTCTTTATTATCATATCATATGTTTGTTCAACTGATTATTCTATCTCACTTGCAATAAAAAATTTCTGACATTACATCATGAAAAATAGGCCAGAATTTATTGGATGATCCTCTAATAAAATAAAATTGAAGATAAATAACTATTTTAATACAAATTGAGGTTTGGATCCCAAAAATAAAAAATAAAATAAAAACTATAATTTGATACACTATCAAAAAAATTTACCACGTTTTTGTACGTTTATTATTATTGCATTCCCATTCCTTTCAAATACCACCTAAGGCTCTGAAATTAATAAGTTTGTATGATCATATACTTTTAGTTTGGAATCTTTCAAATTATTCTTGACAAAAATCATATATATATATATGATAAAGGTGACAAATACCTCTCATACAAATATGTCAAAAGGACAAGCAGATCTTCCTCGCACAAAGGAGTTATTACGCATTTTTTAATTGAAGGGCTTAAACTCAAAAACCCTCCAACCACAAGGCACATGAGAACCATTGAGTTTCGCACTTGTTCTATATATTAATCATAAGAAAGATTCATTCTCTTTAAAAAATATATATATATATATATATATATATATATATATATATATATATATATATATATATATATATATATATATAATTGTTTCCAGTTGCTTTTAGGATTTACGCACTAATCCATGGTTCGAAACGTCACTTATTGTTTGACTTAGTATGTCAAACTCAGGCACACACATATTAGAGGCAATGTATTTTATATAACCTATATATATATATTTATTTAATGTATCCTTCTCCAAGATGGAAGATATTATTTGAAAAACAATAATAATAATTTATAACAAAAAGTTTGACCTAACAAAATATAACAAACTAGAAATACGTAAGAATTAACTAAATAGGTTGTTTTGTATGAATTTTTATATTCAAAGTTATAGTGAAAATTAAACCACAAAAAATATAAATTAAAATTAGTTTAATTTAGACCTAATAAGGCACTCCAAATTGTATTATATATACATACATAGGAGATAATTACTAGCATATTGGTGGGTAAAGTAAGACAAATGTTGCATGTTGATTGATTCGTCGCAAATTTGTGAGATAACAGAATATACTTTTATTTTTGAAATTTCATGTGTAATTATTTTGCCATGAAGCCCATCTTTCATCGTCGGGCTCATAGCAGGTGGGCTTGGACAACTTGAAAACATGGGCCTCCAATCAGCTGAGTTTAAAGATGAGCCAATGTAGTAAAAGACTGGGCCTTAGTAACAAGGCCTAAAGGCCCATACCAACCTAATCATACGTTTAATAGTTTCTGAATGATACCAAAAAGGTGTTGGTGTTAGTGTTAGTGTTAGTGTTAGTGTTAGTGTTAGTGTGTCGTATTTGCATGCTATTCTTAAACACAATATTGAACATAATCTAAGGTTGGTATCCTAGCAGCATTGAATCCCACTGTGAAAAGCTTATAATCCACTACTCTATATCTTTGGTGAGCGCATAGCTAGATGTTCATTCCTGGCATTGTACATGCCCCTAACTAATATGCACTTGCATATGTCAAAATAATAAAAATAAATAAATAACATTAAGCTAAACTATAGAATAGATTATATCAAAGATTTCATGATGGTTAATGCTATTGAGAGCTAAGAGAATTTAAAATTGAATTTTTAATCACTAGATAGTTGTCCTTTTTCAATATGTATCTAGACACATTTTGGAACATTTTTCAATGTGATGATCACTCTTTGTACCTTCTCCGAGGTTTGGTTATTTTGGGTGCTCAAAGGGAGCCTATGCCCTAAGCCACTGGGAAATCTCCTAATCTGTGCTAGTTGTTTGGGTCATTTGGACTGAGAGAAACAATCGTATCTTTAATTGTACTGTTTTAGATTTTTCTTCCTTAATCTGTAAAATTGATCAATTGCTTCTTTCCTAGATACATGCAACTCTGGTATCAATCAAGTACTCTGTCGAAGAGGCTATCCCCACGATCAAGAGGAGTCTCACCTTAGCAAAATCCTTGCTTCCTAGCATTGGCACCCAGCTAGCTATCTCAACTATCCATTCATTTAAAGACAAGTAGATGTGAATTTTCCTCCAGAACTTGGCCGGGTCCACCTCGCTCTCCACCACTCTTGTGGTTTTTGGTTTTTAGGTTAGTCTATCACTGATGACCTGTCATTCTATCCTCTCTATTCCTTTTTTCTTTATTAGTCTCTCCTCTATTCACTCTTTTGTACTCTTTTTTATTTTAATGAAGCACGGTATATACAATTTTCTAAAAAAAAATAATAATCATAGAAGTCAATGTGAATAATACATTTGGACCTATAAAAATACGTCAAGCATTACGTCAGCATTTTTCTTTTCGCTTTATGTGATTTCTCATGGAGTTTTTATGGCCTCTATTGCATCATGGGCCATAAAGTGAATCCTTTCATTAGACATAGGTAACTTTTAGAATGGCCCAAAAGACTGACCTATATTATTATTATTATTATTATTATTGTTGTTGTTGTTGTTTGGTATTCTATCCCGTCCAAATTAATTGTTACTTTGAAGATCTTATTTTGTTTTAAATTAATTATTTTAAAAAAATTTAAGCAATAATGATAATTTTTCTAATTTATCTATCTTATTTAATAAAGTTTATTTATAAGAGTAAAATTGTTCTATCATATTGTTTTTTTTGTAAATTGTAGGAGTTTAAAAATTAACTTTAATTCTCATGTAAAACTTAAATGTGAAATAATTCAGATGGGAGAGAGTACTGAATTGTCAAGTAAGAACATCACTTTCATCTCACTCTAAACTAAGAAACATAAGAAATACAAGAGAAAACAGGTAAGTACTATGCTTGTAAAAGATTCGATGATGGTGGAAAGATGATTGCTTTCTTTTGAGTGTGTTCTAATGTCTGGTCTTTTGCTTGCATTGACCATGTCTTTTTCTTTATGAGCTTGCACATCACTAACTCCTTTGTTAAATTATAACTAATATATCATCTTTTATATGACTTCAAATATGATTATATCTACATATTCATACATATATAATAACATTAAGTACTGCAAACACAAACCATAGTATCCTTGTTCTTTTTTCTTTCTTATAGCAAGTAGAAAGCTACAACAAAGTAATAGTTTTTAACTGTTGAATTGTACTAATGAAATTGAGTGTTGTTTTCTGCTGATGTATATATAACTAAATAAATAAATATAAAAATGAATTGATTGAAGCTTGTGCTCCTGCAAAAGCAGAGATTAAACAAGTATTTCATGCCATTCAAAGTGATGCAATTGTGTAGATCTTTTGCCACAAATGACATCAGTATGTGGTGTGGGCCTTCTCAAAATAAGAGCTCGCTGACCTTCAAAACAAAAAAACCAGCTATTTAACTCTTCAAACAATCATGTCTGAAATCCAGAAAGAACCCACTCAACTCCATCTCATTCATTAATCAAAGTCCAAATCCATTTTTTCCTTTTTCTTTAATCTTTTTTCTTTTCTCTAAAAACACATTTATGCTTCCCCCTGTGACATGACCTGTCTCTTGGCTCATCCTCCATCCACTGTCACTGTTTTAGTTCCCATTCATATATATATATATATATATAATCAAAGTGGTCTAATTCTCAATGATCATCATATAATTAATAATAATGATAATCTCAACAAGAATAATAGTCAAGAAGAAGAAGAAAAAAAAGGATAAGAAAAACAGAGAGTGTGTGCGAAAGAGAGCTAGGAAAGAGATAGAAAAAGCAGGCCTTGAAAACAGAGCAAGGCTCTTGCAATACATAACAGAGTGAAGTGATTAATTGATTAATTATGGGATTAAGAGATAGTAAATAGTAGTTAATTAGTAACAATGCAGCATGGTTCATAGAAGAAGATAGGTCGCCGGAGCTCACTGCACCGCCGCATGTGGTGGAGAACCTCCCTTTTGCTCCGGCCTTTGGACGTGAACAGCAACTTGCTGTCTGCCGTTGTGTTCTCCATTGATGAACCATTGTCTCCGCCGCTCAGAGATGACGCCGCCGCCACCACTGCGGCGGCAGCAGTCATGGTGGTGGATGGGACGCGGCGGAGCTTTGGTGGTTCCTCTTGTTCATCCTCAACGGAGATAGGTGTTCCGCCGACGAACTTGTTGATTACTAGAGATGATCTGTGGACTTTCATGGATCCACTTTGTTGTTGTGGTTGCATGCTTACCTTCACTTCCACCACTGTTCCTCTGTCCACCACTTCAACCTCCTCCTCTGACTCCTCTTCTTCTTCTCCATCTTCACCTTCATCTTCTTCTTGTTGTTGTGGTGGTGATTCTTGTTGTTTGATTTGAGAGGGGATTGGAAGGGAAGGTTGAGGGGAAGAGGTGTGAATGAAGGAGAGGAGAAGACGGCCATCATGGCGTTCAGCGTGGAGGTAGTTCTGGGAAGGGACAGGGACAGCCTCGACAACGAGACGACCATCACGGCGGTGAGGCCTCATGCTGAGACAAGGACCATCACGGCGAGAGATTGAAGGCAGTGGTGGTGGGAATGAACGCACTGGTGATCTCCTACTTATGCAACAGTGATAGTTCACACTCACCAGCTCCTTCTCCTCTCTCTTCTTCTCTTCTTCTTTTTCAACTTCATGATCATAAACTTCTTCTTCTTCATCATCATCTTCAAAGTTTTGAAGTGGTTCAATTTCATCAAGGTCAGAAGAGAAAGGGGAGTGGGAGAAGTCATCGTCGGAGAAGACATCGGAGCCAGTCTCAGAGCCGAGACTTTCAGTGCAAACCTGGAGGCTTTTCTGGCTGAGAGAGCTGGAGGAACGCCGTAGTAGAGGATGAACATAAGGCGGCAGTGCTGGACACTCAACTACTGCTGCTTTCTGTGACTGGATTGAGTTCCAGATATCCAACCGGCCATCGTCACTGCCTTCTCCGCCGCCGGTGCTTTGCTGGTTCACCGGAAAAGCAGCAACAGGATTCACTTCACATACTACCACTGCCATCTCCCTTTCTTTTCCTACACATGCAAACACTTTGTTAGTTAATTCCTACTCATCATCATCAACAACAACATCAAAAGAAACAAATTAAGTTGAAACAAATATAATATATATATATGAATAGAGGTAAAGAGATAATTACCAAGATTCAAGAACTAGAAGAGCATGCAAAGATTGGAGTGAAGGAGTGGTGTTTGGAGTTGGCCGGTTGATAAGGAGGGAATGGGGTGTGGGGTGGTATTTGTAGTGGAGAAAAAGTGAAGGCTTTCTCTATCTCTCTATGATATTCTCTATTTCTCTCTCACTTGTTAATTTTTTATATATCTTATTAATTCATAAAGGTCTTTAAACAAAGAACCTTTTTGGCAGGAGAGAAAGTGGGCCCACCACCAAGCACCGCTCACTCCACCATCTCTTCCCCCACCTTGCTTTATTTATTTATTTATTTATTTATTGTAAGAGTAACAAAGGAGTGAGAGTGTTATTAACTCTCCGGTAAAAATAAAATGAGAATTTAACTTTTTTTTTTAAAATATATATGAAGATTTAAAGTTCACTTATAATGATTTGTCTGTAATGTGATATTTATTTTTGAATTTATATATATTTGGAGTTACTTTAGAGTTTTAGAGTGATTTTTTTTACTTATTTACTTCATTTTTGTACCATTATAATTTATAAATATCTATCTCAATCGTTTGAAGAATAAAAAAATTAATTAAAATTAAAATTTTATAAATATTTAGTTTATATTTTAATTATATATGTTCCTTCTATTTACTAAAATTATGTATTTAAAATAATTTTAAAAATAACTCCATATTTAAATTAGATATATGGGCATATAATTTGAAAAATGAAAATCTTATATATGTGGACAAAAGAAGTTGATTGTATTAATTTGCATGTGTATTAATTGTTGTCAATTATTATGCACATCTATTTATTCCTAGCTATTTACTTTTTAAATTTCCCATGCATAAAAGTAAATGCCTACTCACTAGTCACTTCTGTAAACCACCATGCAAGTGGAGGATTTCTTCGTTCTCTTTTAATCTTATATATATTCTTTAATTAACTAAATATATATTGTTATAATTATTTAATTATAAATCACCACAATGATATTTGGACTATATGTATATATGTTTTTTAATTTGTATAATTTAGATGAAAAGGAGGGGCGGCGAGTGTAATATATGTACACACAGTGAGCGCATAGAAGACCAATAAGAATAAAAGAGAATACTTAATTAATAAGATAGGTCGTATGAGAAAAAAAAAAGAATTAAAGCAAAAGCTCATTAGTGATGCTTGAGATATTAACTAACAAAAAACTTTATCATTAGTGCTAAACCAGTCAAATTAATGCTAAGCAAAAGGTGAAAGTGGTCCTAATAAGGTACTATTTATGATTGCTAGACTTTGATAACAAAAAAAAAAAAAACATTTCCAAATGCATGATGAATGATGTGATGATTCTCTCAGACTATGATTTGGTTTTGACTTATGTTGAGCTTCTTTCAAATTTTTTTTTTTTTTTTTAAATGTTAATCTCTTTTTGTTTTTTCAAACCTTAAGCATCATCTAAAGAAGAATATGATGAGCCATGCAACAACACCATTGGTGAAGAATGTCAAGAGCACAACTTAGGATTTAGGATTTCCAAAGTCTGATCACTAGGTTAGTTTTTATAACTATACTATGTTTGTTTAGAGAGAAAGCATCTGGTTCTTCTTTTAAACATATGATATATATATATATATATACACACACAAAGCATAATCAGCGAGACATGCAGTGATGAAATGATTCTCAAGTATGAGGTCTAGAGTTACTCCGTATTATATATGGTGACCACTTCTCAGATATATCCACACAGAGAGAGGGAGAGAGAGAGAAAGAGAGAAAAAGACAAGTTGCATGGCTCTGATTGGAAGGTTGAAAGTAGAGTAGCAAGTTGCAAGTGAATTGATGAGAAGAAGATCTAGTTCTTCATGACAAAACACTGGACCAAACTGTGTGTTTCTTGGTGAAGTGCTTTTGATATTAGAGTTGTGATATGTCATCCTTGTTTGCTTTGAATTTAATCATTATTCATTGGATCCGAACTCTCTGGATGATCGTCACTTATTTATTTATTTATTTATTTTTAATTTTTTTAAGTTTATATATCTTCATTAAGCTAAAACTCATATCTTTCAATAAGCAAAAAAAGATATATAGATTAGTAAACATGCATGCAATATAATGAAAAATGCATGGAGGGGTACGTGGTCCCAGTGGTAAAACAACAATGTTTTCTTGTCTCAAAGCTCTTCAACAATGCCATGCATGTAGGTGAGCATATTTATATATGGTTATCAGTTAGTGATGAGGTTGGTTACAAACCTCAGCATACGCAATTCATAGAGGACAAAGGCCATCTAACCAAGTTAAGATACTAAGCTCATGTTGTAACCTTTATGGCATGACCAGACAAAATAGGTGAAAACACTAGGCATTAGCCCAGATTCTCTTGTCCATTTGGTGCCTCTTGTTCCCCTTATCTTTATATAAAACTTTCCATTTGTATCATCCCAGACAATGAGGAATAAGACTAGTGCTTGCATGACTCACATGCTAAACCATATATCAAACTCTCAGTAGAGAAATTCTCATTGAGTTTTGATTCTAAGCAAATGAAGTAATGGCACTTGGCATCAGGCTTAATTAAATTGGTCTCAGCTCAGAAACAAACAACAGCAGCAACAATAATAACAATAAAATATACTAGTACTACATGTCATGATCCTCATCACTCTTTCTAATAAATATACTATATTAGGGATGGTAAAGCAGCATGGGGATAATAAGTAGGAAGAGCTAGGGGGGCAAAAGGTATTGGGTTCTTCTTTCTCTTGTAATGGTTGTTCCCTTCTTTTTCTTCATGACTTTGCTTACCTTTGATATTGTATGCTAATGGGCAATGCACTAATGCATGACCAGCTATTGAGATTCCCACTAGTACTATATACAGAAAGTACTAGTATTACTTTTACTACTTATACTACAGCTCATGCAGTCAACATCAGAGATGCCCTGACTAGCTTTGCATGGCAAAATGAAGCAATTAATATATGTGTGTCCTTTGTTGCTCATGCATGCATGCAAGCAACTTTCATTTCCCATGCATGCAAACCTTACTTATGTGTACGTACTTACTTGGCGGAATTAGGGTTGAGATGACCACTAGCATTGAGAGGCCCCTCCAGCTCATTTATATGTATATTTATCATTTATTTTTATGTATTTATGGATGTATCCTATTCATACTGCATGATGTAGTCCAGTGGGAGACATTGCTCATTGATATTTTGGTGCTTGTCTTTGGCTTGCCTACTTATGGTAAGACAGGATTCAACATCCAACACTACATAACATACAATAATTATTTCATAAATCTTTCAATCATCATCATGTGGTCTTCTAACAATACATCTCATCATCCACACACATCTCTCTCTCTCTCTCACACACACACACACACACACGCACGCACATTCACATAAGGAACATTAATATATATATATATTTTTTTTTTTTGAAAAAAGTGGATAAACCACTGATTTATTGAAATGGAAAAAACAGTACAAAAAGGAACAGTACATAGTACACAGAGACTGAAAAGGAAGAACAACCAAACAACAAAAGAAAGACTAAGAACTCACCAGAGGTGAGGGAAACAACAAACAGGAAAAAAGGAGAACGAACATTAATATTTTCAAATGGATATGGTTGACATAATTATCCATAACTTATTCATATCTATCTTCTAACTAAATTAATCTCATGCTTTCATTGTATGAAAACACTAACCTCTTTACAAACTTAACTGTCAAATGTTTCGTAGCATAAGTCAATGCACACACACTTATTTAGCATTAATTTAATATGTTGCTTCATCAAAGGTTAATGTGAACATGAATTAAAAAAATCAAAAGTGAGCACAGTGAAGACCAACCGTAGAACTTTAAACATAACTATTAGGTCAAAAACATGCGAATTCTATCATTCTACCTTTAATTGTGTGTATTCCATCATGCTTTAACATTAGTGCTCACTGCTCAATAGAGCCTTTAGACTAACAATTAAAGAGGCTAACTTTTTTGACTTCTAAAATAACAACAACAACAACAACAACAATAACAATAATAACAATAGAATGTAAATAAATGACTTAATAATTAGTATTCATAAGAGAATATAACTGTGGATAGAGATGGTCCACTAATTAGTCAACTACTTGCCTCATTAGGCAAACTATAATTAACATACCACTTTGTTCGTTTTGATGACTCACAAGTATTATTTTAAAATCCATTTGTCAAACAATTCCCAGTATAATACTAATTGATCGATCAGACATGGAGCTTCTTAGCTCATTTACATTTACATGGTATATATTTTTATATACAATGGCCTCAATACATTATTATTTTTTTCCCACTTAAGTTATTAATTTTTTGTTTTAATATTTTAGACTTTAATTTAGTGCCTATTGATGACGCCATACATGCTAAGCCATTGCTCATCTTATTCTTTCCTTTGCTTTTCCTCTTCATCTTCAGAATTTTTTTTTTTTTTATATTGTATTATGTTCAACTTAAATATATTAACTAATTAAGAGTAGGAAAGTTAAAAAGGATGGATTCCTCTTCCTTTTATCCACCTTACTTTCTGCTCTTTTGTTGCTTGTACATAAACAAAATATATACTAGCTCCTTTACTTTAAGCTTTGGTTTTTATAGTGCTTGTGCATGTGATCCACATAAAGAGAGGAATAATTTCAAAAATATCCAAAGCTTGTCTTTTCTTTTATGTGTAATTACATAAGATTAAGTACACAAGAATGTCTAACATATCTCAATTAAAATACTTTATGGGACTATATATTTACAATGATTTAACACATGATAGAGACTCCATACACTAATTAACTTGAGTTTTCGTAATGCATTCTAAGAAAAAGAAATTTCAATAATCACATTTATGAAACCTCAAATCAAACGGTAAGTAATTTCGTGTCATCTATGTATTATAAGACTAGAGATAATGATCAATTTGTCTAATTAGTGACAATAATTAAAAACACCACATCAATAAGAGAATATGGACAAAAGCAATTAATAACTCATATTTTTCCATAAAATGTTCATTTGGCAAACTTGTAACTTGCACTTCTCTTTAATCCTCATGCAGCCATTTTATGATAATTTCATCTAATCATTTTAAACTTAATGAATTGATATGAATACATAACCCTTAAGTTTCATCATATATATGTATATAGTTCGCATGCATTGAGATATATACCCTTCTAACAATATATACTGAAAATGAAATAAAATAAAATAAATTACAAACATATTATTATTATTATTATTATTATTATTATTATTATTATATAAAAATTAATGATAAACATTGAGTTGTGAGTAGTTTGGATGAGAAGAACATCACCAAAAGAACACCGTTGAATGAGAATAGGCAAAGAAGATGCTAAAGAATGAGCGGGAAAGCAACGCATGAAACACTGAAAGAACCTTCCGCTTGCCAATTCTGGACGACTAGCATCGAGCCACGTGTCAGAATAAACACGAACCACGTCGGCATCAACGCTTTTGGGCCACACGATGGAACCCTCACCTACGTGGACCTTTCTTGACCCTCTGATCCCCCGAGCATCCCATCCGACGGCTCACATCCTCTCTCTCCTCCCTTTAGCTCTCACCACTAGTGGCCACTGAATTATGCCTTTCAAAAAACATTCCCTCGTTGTGGCCTCCTTTTTCCTCGAAATTTTGGAAAAGTTTTGCTTCTTTAGTACGAGAAAATTTTTATTTTTTATTTTTCCTTGTTGGAATTTTTCATGTTTTAATTTGATTCTTCTTCCCTTGATTTACAAGAGTTATTTATTTTATTAATTATCATCATATAGCATTTTATCCAACATAATAAAATGCAATTGGTTCTTTTATATATATATATATATATATATTCTACTAAATAATCTTAATAATAAGAATAGTTACTATATATATGTTTGAAAGATGCCTTCTTTTAATTTATCCCTTGTGTGGGGATAAATTGATTATATATTGCAAACAGCTAAGTGATCTAAAGAACAAATTAGGCAATTATTCTTATAATGTTTATGAGCTCAATGTTTATAGATAAAACTTTCGCAATGGTTGTGGGGGCAATTTTTGACAGATGATGTTGTTCCCTCACCTACATCCGATATCTATAAAGTCGAATTTGATCTATCTCTATATCCCACAATTAATGGCTAGCCATTCACTTTAATTTTTAAAAGAAACAAAAATACATATGCATATCTATCCTTGTTTTTATTTTGAAAAAAAAACAAAAACTAGAAACAGTATTAATTAGAATCATAAAATTTAAAGATATTATTATTCCAAAAGCTTTTTTCATATATACCAATGCAATGATGCAATATTAAACTTCGTGAAAGATGATTCAATTCTCATAGTTAAATGAAGAGAAATATCAAAGTTAATATTGTTGTTTTTATTATTTTGATGAGCATATGTACAAACAACGACAGGTATAAAGGATATATATATATATATATATCCAAAGCCAAAATAGTCATATTTCATTCTATTTTTGTAATGTATACTCTTACACCTCGTGACTCAATTATGATTGTAGGGGTATATACGCAAAATGTAATAATTTTAAAATATAGACATTTTTATTTGCACTATTCTTTGTTAGTAATTCGGACATAATAAGACAACAACGACATATACATAAAGTTTTTTTATATAAAAATATATGCATGCAAATTATTCACACAATTTTCCCCTATTTTGTCACTTATGATAGTGCAAATTTAATTGTAAAAGTATATTGATAGTTTATATATATATATATTACTCTAATTTTCTCAATACACTCACACATAATAACTCAACTTTAATTAACTATAAAAGTATACATGCAAAATTTGACAATTTTCATAAATACATATACACACATTTATTATTCATATAATTTATTTTCACTTATAACTAAAACCTAAACAGCTAAATATAGACAAAACTCAAGATATTTTTAGATATATATATATAAATTCATTATTCACACTTTTTTTTATTTAGCATGTTCACGCACAATAACTCAACTTCAATAGCATAGGTCAAGTTATAAAACTTAAAGGTGCCTAAGTACTCCCAAAATAAATAGTTTTTATAAACATACAAATATTATGTTTTCTCATAAAAGAAATATATAAAATGTGGTTGTGTGTGTATATATATATATACTGACATACATACATACATATCAGAGTCAGGCCGGTTGCAAATGGGGCCCAGTCCAGGAAAAGGATGGTGTGGGGCCCAAAGATACGAGGGATAGGAAAGCGAGCACGTGTGGTGGGAGGACGTCCATGTTCTGGCCCATCAGTGGTCGACACGCGGCGAGGCCTAAGTGGTGGGGTTAATGAGCACGGGCCGGCAGGCTAGTGGGCCCGTCGGCGCAGAGAACGTGGTGGCGGGCCGGCGAAGCCCGCGGGTGCGGCACGGACCGGGCGTTCGTTATGGGCCTTACAAAGAAAGATAAGAGAGAGAGAGAGAGGGTTATGTCTTCATATCTTGGGACTTAAGTCCCCACATCACTTCTTTTTGTCTTTCTTTTTCCTCATTTTTATTTTTATTATATTATTTTTTTCATTGTTTTTTTTACTTGTATTTATATGGTGGCAATTGATTGCATGATCCGTGGAGACAATCTCACGTACACTAACACATGATATGAAGATATATGCCTATAGATAGGAGAGAAGATGGCCAATTAGTTACTCAGGACTTTATTGGAATCTTTTTTTTACTTTTTTTATTATAACACTTGAATGAGTGGAGACCGATATGACTTGAAGTGAGTGAAAAATAAAAATTAAAAAGTTTTATTACTTTATATTAAAAAAACAGATTAAAAACGTTTAATACACTTTGTTATATGGAAATATCTCTCAATTATTTCAGTTGGTATAGATTGTTTATAAGTTTTTTTTTTTAGCAAAACAAAATTGGATATTTTCTAAATATCTCATATTCCCGCTTTGTTTGAACTTTTTATTGAAAAAATAATAATTAAAATAAAACAAAAAAAATTTGATATCACACATCAGTGGCATCACCCCTGTAAACTCAATTAAAAATTTATCTTTTATCCACATTTATAAGTAAATAAACACACACTAACAAGAAAAAAAATCAGAAAATAAAATAAATTTTGATTGATTGATTTATTTATTTATTCTTAGCCACAAACAAACAGAGCCAAAACATGTGCAAGTTGTGGTAGAACACGCAGTGATCCGCAGAAGCACTAGACTAAGGTCAAAAGGCATTTGTCCTATTTATATTAGTACTGAAGAAATAAGTGGAATAAGTCCATTCATGATCCATATGTACACAAACTACAAACCCACATATATAAAGATCATAACAAACACACATATAACTTTATGTCCTAGTTGCTCAATTGTGTCAGGGTTAAGGACAGTCACAAGGACCAGGGTCTGGTCCTGAGTGGGTGTGTGACTTTTAGGTTCAGATTCCAATTTGGATCCCAAAAGATGAAGAAGATAGGCCAAAATATTGAGTGAAGTGAAAAGAGCGAGAGAAAGAGTGTCAGAAAGACACAAAAACAACCTCTCACTCACAGTCATGCTTTTTACTGTTTGTTTGTTCTAAAAAACAAAAGATTTATACAAATATGGATCTCCCTCATTTATATTAGATCATACCATTTTTGACACACTGGCAGCATGGATAATGGAAAACTTACTAATTCTTATTATTTAATCTTTTTTTATTGTCACTCCCTGTCGTTCATTCATTCGTTCAAGACTCTGCTATAACGTCACTTGATGTCACTGTAAAAAAACACACACACACAGAGAGGTTATTTTGGTATTAACAAACATAATTCTATAGATCATACCATTGATAATGCAAAACATACTATTTCTTATTATTTAATCTGTTTTTTTTGTGTCACTCCCTGTCGTTCATTCATTCGTTCAAGACTCTCCTGTAACGTCACTTGATGTCATTGTAAAAAAAACACACACACACACAGAGGTTATTTTAGTATTAACAAACATTATTCTGTAGATCATACCATTTTTGACACACTGGCAGAATGGATAATGGAAAACATACTATTTCTTATTATTTAATCTGTTTTGTCACTCCCTGTCGTTCATTCATTCGCTCAAGACTCTTCTGTGACGTCCCTTGATGTCATTGTAAAACACACACACACACACACAGGTTATTTTGGTATTAACAAACATTGTTCTATAGAATCTCATCTACCTTGCTGAAACTGTGTTAATACACCAATGCGTTTGTTAAGATTGAAATTCTATACGTTATGGGTGTATGTGTACCTCTACTCTCTTTTTACCTAGCATGCATAATGCCATTTATGCATCAAATATTTATTAGAAGAACAAGAAACATATAACAATTTAAAATAAAAAAAATGACTAAATACCTTTTGTTTTCCAGAGACTAAATACACCAAACTTGGTGAATGCAATCAATATTATATATATATAATTGAATTTTCACTCAGTAATTGCCCCCGGTTTTCATCTCCTACGATTTCACCTAATACCACTATCAGCATCATTTGCACCAATTCATAAGGCTCTACCAATGTTGTTGTTTATAACAAACGATCCCATGCACTACCTATAACCAACACTAATCATATACATATATGTAGCAATTAAAAAATGTTTTTTAAAAAATAAACAAGAAAAAGAACAAACCCTGATAAAACTTTCAGAGCTTAAGACCAACTTGAAAACTACAACCCAGTATCCTCCCTCCCTCCTCCATTACTCGTCATTATGACAATAATAATAATAATAATAATAATAATAATAATAATAATAATAAAGAAGAAGAAGAAGAAACCACAATTAGTTCATCTATCCAAGTAATTATCATAATAATAAGCAGCATAATCCACAAAAGGTAAAAAGAAACAGAAGAAAAGATGCCATTGGGATCCAAAGGAGGGATTGGTGGGATCTCGTGATAACAAAGAAAGAAAGAAAGAGTCCCTAGTGGGCAGACAGAATCGAAGCCGTACGAGAGAGCATATCCAAAAGAAGAGGACAAGAGAAGGGATTAAGTGATCCAATAGGAGATCTAGGTGCTCCCCTCCCTTCCCTCACTTTGTCCACTCATTCAAAATCCCCATCCATTCCAAGATAATACTACTAACCATCACTCCATATTCCATGAACATCATCTCTCAAAAACCAAATTCAACCTCTCTTCTTTCCCAAGCCCAAAAAGCCACCGGACAAAGCCCTTCTCCCTTCGCCAACCTCCTCTTCTTTTTAAGTCATCATTACCTTTATACTACTATTACTGCTACTTACTAGACTGATGCACATGATCTTCAATCATAATGCCTCTCTTTCCCATGTGGTCAAATGTGCAACTTGTTCTCCATCTTGTCGGCCAACTTGTTCCTCCTCCTTTCCTACTTCTACCAACAACAATACAACACTTATATGTCTCTTTAACATGCATACATGTACGTAACATGTTGTTGACTTCCTAACATGCATAGTGAAATAACTTTTTATCGGATAATAGACATACCAAAATCAACACACAATGTGCTTCCACTTTGAGATTTGGATTCAAATTAGAATAGAATTAAACAAGAGAAAGAGAGAACACAAACAAACAAAAGCATTGGATGGAACACAAAGGGATGATGAGGTGAGTTGACCAAGTAAAGTTCGTGTAAAGTTCAAATACTCTTATGTTTTTGATGTCTGTCACCTTAACTCATTCACTACAAACAGACACTCACATTGGCGGTGACAAATCTGTTTTGAGAACATTAGTTTGGGTGATCCATATAGCTTGCCGGTGATGCCAGAGTCATGGGTTTTAAATATGTTAAAAATACAAAAAGGTGTAGATGTTATTTGTGTACCCAAGGCCACCTATCATTGTTTCTAGTTGAACATACTTTTGTCCACTAAAGCACTAACTATGATATATTAATAAATAATAACAAAAATCAGTAGATTGGTGCAAAAGAAGGTTAAGGTTTTGCTTCTTCTGTGTTAAAACTAACTAGACATAGAATTTCATGAAATCAAGGCATAGAAAAAAGTAACAAAACTGAATTGATAAGGCATTGACTAACCTTGGCATTTCCTGTATGTTTCTATGCAGAGAACCTGCCTCCAAGATGAACACTTTTGTTGCCTTTTTTCCAGATAATAATTATCACGGACAATCAGGTTTAAATGTACACAGCCTTCACAAAGTGAAAAGGCTCAAAATGAAACTAAAATCTTCAATTGGCCCCTAGTGATATACCTTAACAAACTTGGCTGTCATGTTTGTCCCCCTCATAATATTTGGTTCTCAAACTTTATAGGAGTTGAGTAAGCACAGGAATTGAATCATGCCCGTTTTACAGGCCTTTGCACATATGATTTGTTTGGATCCTCCGTTTTGAGTTTTGGGGGTCGGATTTCACCCTTTTTGCCCTATAAAACCATATTCAACTTGTGTTCAGAATATGGGCAGAAAGTCATTCTATTTCAATCCAGCAGTTCATGTCCCAGAAAAATAAAGAATTGTAGTCTCACCTTCTTCCCTGTCTTCATAAAATCTCTCCAGCTAGACACCTGAAGTACCAAGCGTATGAATCAAGTCAGTTTGTTGTGCATATATAACTTTTGGATAAAGTTAAGATAACATAAGCCTTTCACATTCATGGCAGTTGAGTTGTGCTTGAACTCTATGAATACCAAGATTTAGAACATATGATCAAAGGCTGGTTTGCTATATAGCATAAAGGACGTGTTGAAATCAAGCAACATAAATACAAGGATAAATCATTACGAAAAGCTCCAACATTAATTCTAGGAGATAAAAAACCAGGCTGGCAACTAGCATCCTCAGGACCTAAACATGCGTGCTGCTAGTTATGTTATCATATGGCATTTTCATATGAGGCATATGCAATAACATCCTTGGAACTACAGACACACATCTCTTAAGTTGAACGCAATATAAAAGTCTGAACTTAATGTCAACTTCCATATAAATGCAATTTTCAAGTTAGATTAGGTTGAACGAAAGAAGTGAAGGATATATGCCTAAAAACAGCAAACAGGCACATAATAACTCAACTTTGTGGTATAACAACTTATATAGAGAAATGAGAAACATACCTAGCCATTAAAATATGCAAACCAGATTCAACATAGAGAAACAAATGGAATCACAATTGAGAAAGGAAAGAAATTCTCAAGACAGATGTTCAACATACCCGTCCCTCTCTTGTTTCTTCCCATTGTTCCTCATGCTCACGCTTCCTTTTCCACATCTCCTTAGTTTCTTCCTCATCCTTCTTAAGTCTTCCTTCCTCTTCTGATATCTGCAATATGAAAATTATATGTTCCAGATGATTAAAAACTCTCAAGGAATAATTATTGAAAAAATCAAACTACAAAAATAAAACAAAGAAGATAACTAACCCGCATCTGCATTTTTCTCCGTCGCCACTCTTGCCCCGTCAAATTATCCCTCACTTTCATTTTTAACTGCTGCTGAAATTCTGGTGATTGTTCATATTGATGTTCATATTTTCCCTGATATATAAACCAAATGAATTTTTCTTATCCTTAGTCAATAAATTTACAAATCATTCTCTTATTCACTAAAAAGCTAAATGCCAAATATCATGCAAATTGCATATACTTATACATGCACAAGGCTGTTCATCTCCTACATACAGAGATTCACTCAATATGAAGATGAATATGTGCACTAAAGAAACGCAGCAGAATATAAAACCAATAAAGTCACAAAGACATAGCATGAAAAAATTGGCAGAACATCTACAATATCACCTTAAGGAGAGAAAATATCCAAAACAGGAAAGAGATTTTAGAAAAATATCAGCTAAGCAATAAGCTTTCAAGACAAAGAATAAAATCTAAAACACACAGGATTCAGATGTTCTCTTCTTTAAACCTGAACTTGATTGCTCAAACAAGTATCTGTTGGTCAAGTTAACTGAAATTTTAATAATAACAAAATGGTGAATATGTTTGTGTTTGGTACACGACCATCTTATATACAAATAAGAGCATGTGAAGGTTCCATTTCATAAAATCAATCAATGTGTGTGCTTGCATGCATAAGTGAGTGAGGACAGTAAGTTTCCAGGGAACAAATAAGTCTTGCCCCACCAGTATATCACACAAGTTGTCCTCAAAATTGTTGAATGGGAATTCCTAAGTTCTCTAGTGGGTAAAAAGATGTCACAAACACAGTTCCAGAAACATTTTTAAGTAACCTACTACAGGAGGGGAAAACAAATTTGTTCCCAAGAAACTTATGAGCCTGGTCTATTTACTTACATGAGGTTACAACAAGAAATCAGCATAAACAGAAAACTGCATTAACACAGTAATTTCTTGCATGCTAATAGGTATGCTTAGATTGAGTGGTGATGTCATTAGTTTCTATATACCATACCCCAAGTCCAATTATCAAAACAAATATGTTAAGTTCATATCATGCTCAGCTCAATCAGCTTTCAACACAAACTTTTGTGGATATAGGAAGCACATGAGTTAGTAGTACATACAGTCAGACCAGAAATATTAAGAATTTTGGATTATGTTCAAAAAAGGTTGGCTCTAATAAATGTGACCAAGTCTACAGAAGCGTGACAGGTATGGAATTGAGTCAGACAAACAGATCATCGTATTATGTCAGATGGGGAATGGGTAAATCGACTTAATTACATGTAAGAGAGTCCAACTAGAGTTAAGGCACTAAAGCAAAAGAAAAGAGTGCGGGAGTAATGCCAAGAGTGAGAAATCTCGAGGCAACCACTGAATCACCGTGATGAAGGATGAAATGCCCTTTCTCAATACTACTTTTACTTCACCAGCACCTTCAACATGCATTTGCAGTGAAAAAGGAAGGTTCCCACATCATACGCAGAATAAATTGTGCATCAATAACACAGAACCATATATAATAACTTTTCAGGACAATTCCCTTCAAAATGTGGGGATAACAATGCCAGCCCTTTTGTCAGGCAAGGCTTTGAGCAAAACAATGATCTCAATCAATTTGCAGCCCGCATCACATCCACTACTCAAGCAGTTGAAGCCCAAATCAATGTTGAACACCAAATTTGACGAAAGATAAGAGTGCAAAGATACATCAAAGACTAAGAGGCCTTGACAAGTAAATTTATTTTCCAAACTAATGTGTGCCCTAAATCATTGATGACTCACAAGACCATATAAAATCTTGACAAGAGTAAAATTTAACTAATACATAAAAGAGATGATGTCTTTAAGCAAGCAAATAAAAGATGAATAACAATAGAACAGATGAAAAAGAAATAGTTGGCACTAGCACCAACATAATTTTTTTTTATGAATTGCAGGATGTCACACTTTACCTCATCAACCAGTGATTTTATCTTAGAAGCATTGTCTTTCTTCAACTCTTTTCTCCTCTTTGCCCTTAGCTCTTCTGCGGCTCATGTGAAACAAACAATATCAGATCTGTAGACATATCAAATGCATTTTGATTTTTTTCATAATGTTGGAACCACTTGCATGGTAATCTATAGTCAAGAGACATCCAAGCATATAAACTTAGACCTAGGCTACACCATACTAACGTTCTACCAATTTTACAACCCACAAAATGATATCACTAGAGAAATCCAAAATAACTAAAACCACATTGGTATAAATAAGGGCCTCAAACTACAGACAACACTGAAATTGCATGAGAAACCATGTAGCATCAATTGACATACCGATTCTAACTGAGCATAACAGCAATTTAGCATATGATTATAAAGATACTGACAACTGAAGAAAAATGCAAAGGACATACAGGGCATTCAAACCCAGTTAAACGTAGTATTGAATACCTACGATAAAATGGTAGTTTCAATTCCGCATAGTCCTTTGCTGAGGAAATCATTCCATATCACAACCAACAATAGAGGTACTAACCAAAAGACCACAAAGTTCTGAGTGATCTTTCTGATCTTTTACTACAAGCTCAGGAAGCAAGATTTGTAAACATACCTTTTGCAGCATTAATTTGACTTAGGAGATACTCCCTTTCCTGAGGATCAAGCAATAATTGTTGAGCTTTTGCTAATGCTGTCATGAGTCAAACTTAGACCATCAGTGATCTACCATCTAGAGATTCGAAAAAAATGAATAAAATGGCAACACATGCTTTTTGTAAATGAAAAGAACCTTTCATCAATTGCATGATTCAAATATGAGAAAGAAACTTTAGAAGATAAAACAAGAACTTTTTTTATAAGATGCTGATTGCAACGTTTCGCAGCAGGGAAACCATGATCATCCAGTTGTAACAGAGCACAACTCACACTTGAGGGATAACAATATTGCTTCAAGAACAGTTCACACACAACAACTAGCTTGATCAAAGAACCAATAGTGAACAAGTATATCTTGCATTAGCAACACTAATTACCAACAAGCAGCATATCATACTACATTTATTCTATTTTTTATTTGCAGGTGCATAATTAGATGTCATGTTATAGGGGCAAAGCTTATCTGAAGCATACACACTAAATAAATCAGCAAGAGAAGATCTCAATTAGAATCCTTCACACATTTCATGTGACATTATCATTCATTGATTACCTATTAACTGAACCCCCCTCCTCTCTCTCTCTCTCTCCTTTTCCTTTTCCTCCGACTTCGAACAATTTTAATTTTGTACTAATACTTCTAATGTTTCAAATGCTAATAAAATTTGCCAATCTTATTTGACGCAAGCTCAGTGATTATGGTGGCTCCAATATAGCAGTAGTACTATAACCTCAGAAGACATTCCTATTTGTACCAGAACTCAAATGTTCATCTCTCTCTCTCTCTCTCTCTCTCTCTCTCTCTCCTTATCCTCTGACTTCGAACAATTTTAATTTTGTATATGCTTCTAATACTTCTAATGTTTCAAATGCTAATAAAATTTGCCAATCTTATTTGATGCAAGCTCAGTGATTATGGTGCCTCCAATATAGCAGTAGTACTATAACCATAGAAGACATATTCCTATTCGTACCAGAACTCAAAAGTATGAACATTTAACATACTTGTACCATACCTCCATCATGTTCTCCAAAGATGCTACTCCAATGTTATGAAATTTTCAGTTATTCAAAATCCACGGTTGAAATTTAAACAATATGCAGGCACAAATAAATCCAGAAAGATGTAATTATAAAAATATTTTGCAAAACAGTTCAGGCCTGTTAGAGTTTAGCTACCTCCAAAAGCCTCCTTAGCCTGAGGATGCTTGCATTTATCTGGGTGAACCATCAGTGACAACTGAAAATGTTCAGATGATCAAGCATTACCAAATGATAGATCAATTGGAGAACAGTAAATGCTTAATGGCAAGTGGAAACGAGATCCATCTTTAAAATCACCTTCCTATATTGTTTTTTAACTTCTTCAGGTGATGAGTCAAAAGATAAGTTCAGGTGCTCAAAAGGATTCAACTTGAAGCAGGCAAGTATCCTGAGAAAGTGTTATCAAGTCATAATGGTTAACCCGAATTAATGAAACGACAGTTAAAATGTGAGTAAAGACTAAATAGTTCATAAGAAATCAATTCATAGTAATGTTTCTGCGCATAAATGGAGCAGAAAATTGGAAAAAAACAACATCAGAATCAATACTAAAATCATATATCTCTTTTTCTTGGAACATGGGTGTATCAATAGCAGAAATGAAACTCAGCTGAAGATGATTTGCATAAGAGAAATTTCTATAAGATGGTAAGTTCTCTCCATTTGCACATGTTGGAAGAGTAAACAGGAAACCACATAGTGTTCTCTCCCCTGATTGTTCTGACTCTTCAAGCAGCCAAACAAGGAAATCATCCAGCTATTTCTTTCAACTACTTTGCAACTTCATATTTCTTTCAACCACTTTGCAATTTCATATTTTTTTTCAAACAAAAATCAGAACAAGCTGGTTTCACCACTTCACAAAATATGAGTTTTATACACAGCATAGAGGTAAGGCTTCCCACTTCCCATTAACAACAGGTTCCTCCCACGTAAAGGTGCTTATACATATGCAATTAAAGAAACTGTATTTGAAGGCCAGATCTGAAGTCTCTATGTCAGATGTGACCAAAAATATGATTTGAACCTGAGATTTAAGTCCTAGGATTGGTCTGTAGCTCTATGAATATGAATCCCCTGACACAACCCTGTCCTATCCTAGTCGCTTCTGAATCATCAACATCCCTGTAATGAGGATAGGTAGAAATTTTCATTCTAGCAGGTGAAATTCACAAAACTTAGCACTGATATCTAGGAAAAGGGAAATATATGTCTTTAGCCTTCAAGAGATCAAAATTAGCTCAAAAGTTTGACTCTGGTAGATATAACATTTTCTTGATGTAACTCAAGCACATATCTTAGTTGTTATATCGGATTTTAAGCTATACCTGGAACACTGTCAATGCTTGAAAGGAACAATTCTTCCTCAGATCGCATCATGAACAGATGCAAAAAAAATTAATACACATAGAACTCACGACAACCAAAAAAAGAAAACACTGGCAGCGCCAAAATATAAAATAATGTCAACAATGCAAAAACTGTTAAATTTATTCCCTGACAACAAATGGTTCCCAACTTTGTTTCAGTTCTGATTCACACCACTTAAGTGATTTTTATCACCCACAAAACACTCAAGTTTTACAACAATCCAGCCAAGAAAGAATAAATATCCCGTAATTCAGCTAGTACAAGTGATTGGTGAAGACTTCAAAAACAAATTTAACAGGCATGCCATGAAAACAAGTATATCCTCAGGGAGGTTCTCCACGAAAATTCCTCTAAGATTACACCCTCATCACTAACCCAAACCACATGAAATCGAAACTAGATCGACTGCCCAAATTTGACTCCATCTTCCCAATATCGAGAAACCATCACCAATTGACATGAAACTCAAAGACAATTCTACAAAATTCGGATTAATTCTCATCCAGATCAGGAAAACAAACACTAATTTAAGCCTATCGCACAGCACCGGAATTCATAAACCACCATAAATTCATCACCTGAATGAAAGCCTTCTAACCACTAAAGAACCCTAAAGGGATTCATTACCACAATCCAATCATCTCATTCAACCCATCAAACATAAAACAATTGAAAAACGAAACAGATGCTGAGCTCCTGGATCAACATAAAGAGAGAAAACAAACAATTTCCAATAGATTCGAACCTGATGACCTCGTTGTCCCTCTCGACCTCACTGACCTCAGCGAAGAAGCCCTTGAGGATGAGATCCTCCTCCGTCTCGGCAGCCATCTTCGCAAGAGAAGACTGTCTCCGCTCTTCTACTCCGACCCCTCGGCGAACGATGGGGTTTCCTTCAGTGGAGGAAAGAGAAGCTAATTTAGGGTAAGAAAATTAGCTTTTCTTTGGAGAAAGGTTGAGACCATGTAAATATTAATTGAGAATTATGATAATTGAGATGTTGGTGTTAAACGGTAAAAATATATTGTTACCTTTGAAATTTAATCTGTCATCATTAACTAGTCTAATTTATTTATTTATTTATTTAAAGTTCTTTGAGGTGTGCTTAGAGTTAAAAGACTAAAACATGTCCTGAGAGTATCATAAAAAGTAAAAACATAAGTAGATTTTTTTTTTACATTTTTCTAAAATAGCAAATAAATTACATATATTAGAATAAGAGAAAGTTATAAGGGTTATAATGAAAGAAAAGACAGCAAATACATTCTACTATGATAAGTAAAGAATTTAGAATGTACATTGATAGTGAGGGAACAAAATGCAGAGCTCATTTTTTTTTTTTTTTTCTTTTAATGAATAAACCATGAATTCATTAAAAAAAAAGCAAGAAAAGAAAAAAATGAACAAAACAAACAAAACGACAACAACAAAACACTCGTATCACTAGAGGTGAAACACAGGATCGAATAGAGCTCAAATTATGATAATTTATTTTCTCTTCAAATAGAAATATCATAGAAATTGTGGTTTAATTCCTTTTCAAAGTATGATTAAGAACAATCGAAAAAGAAAGTTAAACGAGTATCTCTTTCCATACTTAATTTTATATAGTAATATGGCCACTTGTACCAATCCACCTATGTTTCCACCCCATCAATCAATACTGGATTTGTCTGATGGTAAATACGAAACAAAAAGCAAAAGAAAGACAAAAAAAATTATGATTTATTCACATTTATATAAAAAATTGACATCTCTTCGTAGTTTTATTTTTTGTCACACCTAATGATTTAAACATTTAAGTCATTCGAAATTTTAACCATTCAACCCACTTTTATTGGTGATTTAAATATATTATTACGAACTCAAACATCAGATTAACACAAAATCCCCAGTTTAGTGAACTATCTCTTATCTCTTACTTGCCACGGGGAAACATCCATAGCACTATGAGAGTTTTATTTTTCATTAATAATATATCGTTCAATATGCTTACACAGACAGTATTATATATAACATTGAATTGTCTTCAATTAACTCAAAACTAAAATAAAACTAATAAATCATTAGATTTGTGTTTTATTATTATTTACGGGTTAATATGTTTTAATAATAATTTCTGGTTCTTTCTTAATTAGTAATGTAAAATAGCTTTTTTGTTTTGTATTAACACATTTTAATCTTACATTTGTAACATTTTTTAAAACTACATACATGTATTTTATATAAGATGAAGAAATAAGCTTTTTTTTTTTTTAAACAAAGCAAAATGGCTAAAACCCAAAATTTCCAGGCGAAAATTAATATTTTATTTTTTTTTATTTTAATAAAATTAATATTACTAATTAAGAAAAAAACCCCACAATTTGGGAAACACCCTAAAATAAATAATTTTTATTATTTATAAAATCCCATTTAAATTTTAAAAAGAGTTTAACTATGACGGTGCAGGCCCAAATCAATCATCGTCCGAGCACGAATCCCGAGGACTTATTGTACGGTTAGCGTAAGAGTGAAGCCTTTCACGGCAATGCTTTCTTTCGCTCTCTCTCTCTCTCACCAACAAAAGGCCTGTTATTCTCGATCGAATCACGCGACTCAACGTGGCCACGGCCTCTTCCCCTCAACCATTTCCCCCTCCATCGAGCTTTGCGTGCTCCGTCTCCCTCGCGCCCGATCCACGCTCCTCGATTCTCCATCTCCCCTTCCAGGTCTGATCTCACGTCTTTGGCTCTCTCGATGTTTTCTCTTCCGATTTTCGCGCACAGTGTCGAAATTCTCGAGTTTTCAATCTTTTTTTGGGTCTAGGGTTTGTAGAATTTGAGAGTGATTTTGTTTTCCTTCTTTTAGGGCTGTGGATTTGGGTGTTTGTGTTTGATTGGGGGTGCTCTTTGTGTGGGTTTCGATTAATGTGCGTGTTCGCGGTTTGCGCTGCTGGTTATTAGGTGTTGAGAGGTTGGATTTGTTTTTGAGGTGGAGGTTGTCCCTGGGGTGGGTAAGTTCATCTACTTCTTAGCTCGATGGATTTTGTCTGTGTTTTGGTTTTGTTGGATGTGATTGGTGTGTATATTATTCGAGAGGGATTAGAAATTTTGATTTTTTCTAGAGTTTTTGAGATATTCCGTCTGGATGACACTAGTTGCTGTTATTCTTATGAAGTATATTGATAAAATGTCAACTTTTCATTTGAATACCTGTACTGACTTCGCATTGTGAATACATTGTTGGTTTAAGGGTGCGTCCTTAGATTTTTAAGATTGTGGTTGAAGTTTTTTTTTTTTTGGTTATTATGAACTATTTTTGTTGATTTAATTATGCTATTTCGACGTGGAAGTTCACTTATAGGTGGTTGCTGAAAGAATTATAGTTAGAGCTTGGATTTTACTCTATTTAAGTCTTCCGTGAATTATGGATTTTATTCCAGTTGAAGTTCAAAATGACATTTGGAGTGGGAGTAAAGGAGTGTGCAAGATTTACACTATATTGACTGTGCTAAATCCAAATCTCAAAGGGGGAGTTAGTAGAAAGAGTAGTTGTAATCTCTAGAAGAGTGGGCCATCAATCAACCTATAGGCTGACACCGGCTTAATATAATAAGGGTATTGAGCTCCTGTCTGCATTGCGCTTTGAGTCTTGCCGGACAGGATGCAATTTATACATTAGACCTTTGCTCGAATGCATTTGGAAGGTTTGCTCATTGTGGTGTATTATCATGAGCTAATACCAGAAGGGCCAAACTGGGGGTTAGCAATAGATGTGGTTTAGCAGCTCAGTGAACTTGTTTTTTTTTTTGTTCATAACTGAAATTGGGCAGATATGGTGCTAAGGCATCATTTTGTTTTGTGAATTTCTATGTTTTAAATTCTCTAGGATTAATATGAAAAGCTAGAAACATTCACAAATGCAACATATTGCTCTAGACTTTTTGGTGTATTATAGAAAATACTTGTTGGGTGTATTTTATTGGCTGTAGAGTGCCTTTAAGAACAATTGGTTAAGTCAATTATTGTGATTTGTAAGCTTTATTGTTATTTTTTAAGGTCTAAGGAGACATATTAATAAGCTATAAATGTTTGGATAAATTAAGATATGAAGTGGTCTTTTGCCTTCATCTGTATAGAATTTGAACTACTCCTAGGAGGTAATTGATCACAATAGCATTACCATGTTCTATTTATGTTACATTGCTTTGTTCCAAAACTTACTATGCTCCTTTTGAACTTTTTTTTGGGTTTATGGTTTCTTTTGTAATTGATATAATGTTTTATTCATCTATTTTAAAGATAATATAAAAAATTTGTGAAAAAAGAAATTTAAGTTTGCCATGAATATGGTGTTTTTCCAATTCAATTATGTTAATTACCATTTCTTATTTTTATTGTTAGTAATTCATTTTCATTACTTCATTCTATTCGTTAATTGAATATTGTTATCATGATTCTTGGTATGTCATTTAAAAAAAAAAAAAAAATACAAATGTGAGTTTGTATTGCCACATGGACGCCATATCACCTCTATGAACCAAAATGAATGAAATTACTCAAAATAGCAAGGCCAGAAACCAATAGTGCATTTAACATTCTTCAATTATATATATTTTAATTACAATTTCTCATATTTCTTGATAGTTATCCTTTTTCATTAGTGCTATCTGGTTTTGGAGATATCATTTACTTCTTGATGCTTGCAAGAGTACATCTTGCTATGGCTGTTTATTCACATACATGTCATTGTTTGGCTCTGGTTTACCTAGAATTATTTCCAGTTTATTAATTGTTCATCTTGTTTGCTTGTCTGTAATCACAAAATTAATTAAAATCTTCACCACATCAAAAAAAAAAAAAAAACACTACATTTTACCTTGACTTTTTATGGCAACCAGTCCTTCACTTCACAAATTGGGTTCTTGGAAAATAGTGATCAATAAAGATCCCAGTGCTTCCCCATTTAGAAGCAATAATGTAAGAAATATATAGATATTTTTCTATCTTATTCCCTGTCTTCTTTGACAGTCTTTCTTTCTTTCTATGCTTGTATTAGATTTCTTTGTAAGTCAAGAATTTCAATAATTTCTTCACCATGATTGGAGATAGATGTTGTGTAATAAAGTAGACCCTTTTGTGTGTGTGTGTGTGTGTGTTTGCTTCTACCAACAATACTTCTGGATTGTGAATTTCACAGTTGAATTAGGGATCTATTGGTTTTTGGAACCTCTTGTTTACCTGGTGGATGCGCAAGGGATAATTAATTTCCCAATGCAGGCAAAACTAAAAGAATGCTTTCTTTTTTTAGTTATGGAATTTTTGGCATATCTGTTCTTGTTATGATAAACAACTTGCTATCTTCCACATGTTTACCATAGGAAAGTCTATGCCTTCAGTTATTCAATTTTGAAATTCTAGCCATTTGATCCTCAGGTCCCAGTTAAGTGCTAATAAATTTGTTATTGCACGTTCCTGTACTGCCAGAAAGATTGAACAGCTGTTTTTAACTTTTACCCTGCCAGATAGGCTACTAAATGATAACTTAAGGTAAAAAAATAAAAGTTAAAAATAACGCATGGTGTTTGTGCTAGTTCTGCCTAAAATATGATACCTGGAACAGTTTTATTCCCTTCACTTTCATTCTTCACACGAGAATGTTGTTGGCTTTGGTTAGCATTTGATTTCCCTGGTTAAATTACTTAGAGTCAAGTATAAGTATCTTAGGACATGAAGCAGGGAGCTATTGATGTTTGTTAGCTTCATTGGTTTGGATTTAAAGCCATACTTCCTAAGCGCATGAGATATGAATGGTGTATAGCAGCGGAGTTATCAACTCTTGTTCTAATTTACCAGCAGATCAGTCTGCGCTTTTAACCTAATTAGAGCAGTGTCTGTGCTGGTGGCTGAGGCCAGGGCTGCTGGTACAGTCTTCATGCTTCATGGCAACTTGATTTATACTGAGCTTACAATCTAACTTATTGTAGTTGCAGCCCAAATCTTCAAAAGGGAGGAGTGAAGTGGAGCTGTTACTATAGCAATATGAAGCTTCTTATCCAAATATAAAAAGCTTATGTACTCTTTATACCTAGGTGGTACACTCTCTGTGCAGACCAGTTGGCCAAAAGGGCTATAAGCATAGGACACATGCAGCACCCTGTGACCGTGGTCCTGATGTAATTTTGAACAAAAAACCCACCCAAAGAAAAAAAACTCGTTTGCTTGTCCTAGTTTATAATTTTATATTGACGTTGAGTTTCATGTATACCTTTTTAACCTTGATGTATCACTTTGATTTTATTTCAGTTCACTGAAACTTTCATGGCTGATGGCTTGTTTCTGTGCTTCCTCCATGACTCTTCTGATATTTTGATTAGGATGTTTGGTTGTTTGTGTAGGTGTGCTGGAAATGACAAGGAGCATTAGGAACCATCGCAAAATTACATCCCGTTGGGCTAGGCCAACCCCATATCCCTTGCCTTCACACCATGGTGCTTCAGGAAACAGAACTGATCTGAAGAACTCACCATTAGACTTGGAGAAAAAGGATTGGCAAGACGCGACTTGTTCAGTTTGCATGGAATTTCCACATAATGCTGTTCTTCTCCTTTGCTCATCTCATGACAAGGGTTGCCGCCCTTACATGTGTGGGACAAGCTATCGTCACTCAAATTGCCTGGAGATGTTCAAGAAGGCTTACACTAAAGCAATGCCCTCCAGTGAAACAAATGCAGAGAATCCTAGCTTGAGCCTGATGACTGCTGGTTGGTCCACTTGCAAGAAATCTGAGGGGATCGAGCTTGCTTGTCCCCTGTGCCGTGGGCAAGTGAAGGGATGGACGGTTGTTGAGCCTGCACGGGAGTATCTGAACAAAAAGAGGAGAAGCTGCATGCACGACAACTGCTCATTCATGGGAACATATAAACAACTTCAGAAACATGTGAGGGCTGAGCATCCCCGTGCAAAACCACGAAAAGTGGATCCTATTCTGGAACAGAAGTGGAGAATGATGGAACATCAGAGGGAAAGGGAAGATATTATTAGCACAATCAGAGCATCAAATCCAAGGTCTGTAGTATTGGGGGATTATGTGATAGACTTCGATGGTGGCTCTGACACTGATGGTGAGGAGCTCGGTGAAGGGGAAAGAAATTATGGAGCAAGGGGTGGCTTCAATACAAACTATTTTTATTTTCTCCTTCAAGAAGGGGCAGGATCTCTGTTGTCAAGGTTTACTAGAGATGATGGAACATTTGACAGCTCAGAGGATGGCGGTGGTACTGTGCTCTCAATTGATGACGATGCTCCTGCTGTTGATGCAGCTGCTGGCAATCTTCTGGAAGGAGATGATGAGGATGATGACCAAGGCAGACAAGCAGCAATGTCTGTGAATTTATTGAGATCAGGGAGGCGGCGAAGGCGGCGGAGCCGGGGGAGATTGTCTTCAGGTGTGAGCTGAAGTAGAATACGGCGGACACAAGGTGTAGGATCATTAGCTGACGGATAAAACAAAAAAAAAAAAGTTTCATCATGAAGTTCCATTGTGCATGAATTCTCTCCATATTTTCATCTTATTTATTCTCACTTGACGATATTTACTCATCATTGAATCTCATATCTCATGAACCTCAGAAGATTAAAACCCATCTCTTTTGATATTCGGACAACTTGACCTTAAGGATTTAAGGTGGCAACCATGTGGTTAAACCAAACACAGGTGAGATAGTGTATATTTGATACTTTTGCCTGAGGATGGTTATTGATGTAAGCAGTGTTTGAATGCTTGAAACTGTAAATTGATTTTTTTATTTTTTAAAGACTCATCAAGTTTGCAGTTTGTTTTGATTTTGGGGTGCTTTTATTTAGTGGTTGAGAATGGGTGGACTAAGCAAATGCTAGGAAGTTTGTTCAAATTATTTCCCAGTTTCATAATAAGTGTGTTTTCAGGTCATCCATTTGTAGACATTCTCATCCTCTTATTTATAATTGGAATGGATTAATTATTATTCTCTAGAAATTCAATGAAGAACATTAATTTGAATCTTGAATTAAGTATTTATGCTCAAAAGTTGGCTACTTGGATCCAACAGTAATTTGTTTATTAAATGAATAAACTCATTGCTTGGCATATGCAATAATGCATGTATTTGTATCCATATATGTATATGATACCAAGCGGTTAACATCTAATTCTTTAAAATATCAAGCTTGTAACTTGAGTTAAATGGAAGGACAAACACAATATTAGAAATTGGTGAGCTGTTACATATTACGCAAATTGCTATGAAAATAATATTTCAAAAAATTAAAAAAAAATTAAAATTAGTCAGATATTTTACTCTTCTAATATTTTCTAAGAATAGCTCCAACCAATGATTTCATTATCAACTAAGTGTCATAAAGTCACCCACATCTCAATCTACCATAAGACTTTTATTTAAATAACTTCACGTGTCAATAAACAAGAAAATCTTTATATTTATATTATGATTAATAATTTTTTAAAATAAATACAGTGAACAAATAATTGTATACGAATATCATGTGCTTTCACTCTGTGTACAAGCGAACTTTTGTGACTAACAAACTAACTCGATGGAAAATTATATCATCAATATTTTATAATTACAATGCAAAATATATTTATATGCATATCAATTAATTGTTGATCAAGTTTAGTTAGATGAATAAACTAAAGACACAACAGGGCATATGCATAATCAACTTCATCTTCTCAACATTTTTCTAGGTTCTAGTCCCTAAATAGCGTGTGGAAAATTTAAAACCACAAATTGGTAATATTCTATAGAAATAAATATTGACATGCATTCAATGTGTTCATATATATAAATTAAAAGGGCCCAACGATGTCAACATGATAATTTTCTTCTAATTTATCTCTCTCAATAAATAAATAAATAAATCTCCTCTAAAAATCAATTGTTTAGCCACCACCATACCCTAATAAAAACATAGACCAATAATTATCATATAGTGTAAACTAATATAGACTTTGGTAGTGTCTTGTATAAAATAAATAATAGCCCTTTAAACATTCCAAAGAGCCAAGAAGTTTGTACTATATATTATAACAATAATAATGTGTGAAAATTATTAAAATAAAAAGACTTATCTAAAGTCAACTTTGTTAGTCTCCACTCTAGTGCAAGTGTGGATAAAAAGGATCATCAAACTCCTCTTAACTTTGACTTCTTTCATAATGCATGAAAAAAATATGTTTATCATCTACCAAGTTCCATTTAATCAACTTGACTTTAAAGTTAGAGAAAATGAAAAACATTGATAAATTTCATCATCTCACTATCTCTAATTAAGTTGAACTTGCGTGCACAGTATATACACTATAAACATCAAGAGAACGTCCTCAAATCAAAATTAAATAACAACATATTGAAAATTATTATGTAGACTTTTGATTTATTGAAATTGATGTAAGATACCATGCATGCATGTTTTTTGTTTTTGTCAAAAAGAAAATTATTATTAAATAATTGTTTTTGTTTGTATCTCCTAAAAAGTAAAAAGTGAAAGCTTTTGATTATTTATTTTATTTAACTTCTAAAATATTAGAAGATGACTGTTTTAATATAAATTAACAAATTAAAATTAAAATCATGTTGTTCTAAAGTATTGGTTGCACCTTACATAACTAACAAAATAAAGAGATTTATGATTAAATAACTACTACTAAAAATAAATAGATGCTTTAACAGAGATATACATTTTTCTTCTTTCTTTTTTTTTTATGCATCAAAAGTTCAAAGCCACCTTAGATTTTTATTTTTTTAATATTTTTTTGGAGGAAAATAAATCAATAAAATAAGGCAACTTTTGGCAATTGGAGAGTTGTGGCAAGTTGGCTTAGAAAGGGACTGAAGTGGCTTCATCCAATGTCTCTTGACCATCAATGCAAGTCCTTCAGTGTTTCATGGCTCTTTCTTTATTGTCAAAGTCACATGCCATAAAGTTTAGTCTTAAGGAAGTCATTGGTTGCATGTTCATTGTCTAACACTTTGAATTGTAAATATAAACCATATTTCAAGTAAAAATATATTGATTTTAATCATCAACAACAAAACCCATTAGTTCTCACTATTTAGAATTGCCTATATGAAATTTTTTTCACATTAAAAATAAATTAAATAAATCAATAATGTACATATCATAATGTACAGTTTATACTAAACATTTTTAGATCTACCTCTACCTCTTATATAATTCTTTACCCGAAGCGCTTCCATCATCTTTAATGGTGACATCTACTGGTCATCTCAAGTCATATTTATATCATTTTAAACTATTATCTTTGAAGTTGTCACTAATATACGTGACTTCTAATTTATTTTGAATAAATTGATTCTTTAATTGGTCTATTCTAACAGCGCGTCCATCTCACTATATTTAATTTTTGATAAAAAAACCTTTAAACTCCAATGGAGGTTGATTTATAGACGTGGATAATGTCATATGAATCAAAATGAATAAATTTACATAATAAGATTGGTCAAAATGATAAAGATTTAGATCACCTAAACAAATGGTTCCAAGTCCTTGCGTATGTAAAAAATACATATTGTAAGAGGTTTGTTCTTTATAGAACTCTCAGTATTTTGTTTGGATTGGTTTAGAGCCATGACTCTTATGAAATCAGTGGCCGAACACCTTTAAAAAAAATCTCTAGAGTTTAGAGTAGAAATAAATACTCTTATTTTATTATACTTTATTGAAATGTTTGGAATTAAATATGAAAATATATTTCCTTTTGTTTGACTGTCTTTGTTTTACTTATTTATTTTCTTTTACTCAACAAAATCATTTATAATGATGTGTATATTTTGGGTGACATAAATTGCCTCGTTCACTCTGATTGGAAGAAGATTAATTGAGAAGATTAAGTAGTTGGTTTCTAATTGGAGGGCTTGGTCCATTGTTTGCAAATTGATTAGGTCAAACCAAACTAGCATTAGCATTGGCTCAATAAATATTAAAAGAAATATTTATTATGATGATTGTGAAAGTTCATTTATATTTTGAATATATATATAATTCAAAAATATTTGAATTATAAAATAAGATAAATGAGGAAAATAGTTAGCAATCTTGAGTATAATATGAGGTAAAAAAATTGACTATCTTAGGTCAAGATTTTTATTTATTTATTTATTTTATTTGTTAGCTTGGATTTGAAATGCCACCACGGCAAGGAACAAAGTTTTTATATTATTTATTTATATGTTATTTTGATATAAAAAAAAATACACACAAGAACAGAGGAAAAGTTGATGAGCAAATTTTTTATTAATATTTGATTTTTAAAACAAATTTAAGAATAAATATTTAACAAATAACAAGAAGATACTTTAAAACTAATAGCTGTTAACTCTCTTCCATCCTTTTTTGGTTTCAATAATCATTAATTCTTTGACATCGATATAAGTCATAGTCCAACCACAAGACCAAAAAGATTGATATATATATATATATATATAAGTAAATAATGATCCAAATATAACCAATATTTGGAAAGAATGGAAATCGGAAAGCTTAGCTAAAATCAAACAATGAAAAGATGAACCTTATATTTGATTCAATCATGCAATTAGAATGATAAAAATATTGACTAGTTTGGGAAAATTATATGGTCTATTGTTTTGAATTTGGAAAATATATAAAGATTGTTTTGACCAAAAAAGTCAAAGCTAAGATTATGTGGTTAATGGTCAAAATAGACAACTTGTTCTATTTTTTGACTTTTGATTTATTGGTTTTCAAATAACCAAATGTCTTAAAAAAATATATTTTTTTATTTTTTTCAAATAATCATTTTTTAAATAATCGATTTAAAAAATGTATATAGTTAATTAAAAGGTTAATTTGTGATTAGTATGTGATGAAATTATTTTGATAAATAGAAAAATTAAATCTTCTTATTCTACAAAAAAACATAGATGAAATTAATGTTGACATTTCAAGGCTTGCAAATGGTGATATAAAGGAATTCAAACTAAGCAAAGTCAAGTGAAATTTTCATTCCAATTTCATAATAATAATAATAATAATAATAATAATAATAATAATAATAATAATAAAGAGTAACATATATATTTTCTCAATGATCCATGATAAGTCTTGCAAGCAAAATTATGTAGACTTGAAAATGTTGGTATTTGAGAACGAATGACATAGAAGATAAATTTTGATTGATTTATTTACTTTTATAAGCATAATATATGTTCTTTTGGTCGGTTATTCATATTTTTATTTTTTTAATATTATTTATTTATTTTAAAGTCTAACTGTATAAACTTTATTGAGATTTAGATATTTCATTTAAAGATATAAAAAATTCAAACAGCCTTTTTTTTTTTTCCCAAAGACATATTGAGTAAATTATTTATGTTAGACAAAACTCTCTACTTAGAAAATTTCATGACAATCATACATGTGATGGTAAACATATAAATTCTTTATATTAATCAATAAATTTTATATTTTTATGCAACACTGAACACCCTCACCCTTTCCGTAATTTTTTTTTTTAAATCACAATAGCAATTACAATAACATCGTAAAACCAACAAAATAACAATAATAATAACAACAACACTACCTAATAATAATATATTATAGACCATAACTTCAATATTTCAGTAAATAATATAAGTACATTAGAGTATTGTTCATTCACTTATATATTATCTTGGTCATACGCGGTAAACTTTCATTATCCGTATGTTACATATATCCATATAATAAATCTTTAGATTTCATTAAGCCAATGCAGCCGATGCATTTTTATACATATTAATATTTTTAATAGTACTTGTGGTTTGTGTAAAAAAATCTCTACCACAATGCTGATATTCAAAATTTTTATTTTTAAATTAAAATTACAAAATTGCTTTTACTTTACTTACGTAAATTAATATATATATATATATATATATATATATATATATATATATATATATAAGAGAAGATGCATATATGGAGGGTGGCTTATGTCTTTTAGCCAAGAGAATATTAAGTGCATGAGTGAGAGAGCACCACGTGCATCACATCTCTCCTCCTCCCCATGCATACAGCTAGCCATGCAATTTCTCTAATATTAAATATTAATAAATATTAATACTTCTTAATTGTTGTTACACCCAATCCCCTCGCATTTCTTTATTCCATCTATATTTAATATTATTTAATTTAATTTGTTACTTAGGTTATTATTATTCTTTTATTTTTTATTATATTTTAATCACTCTTTCTTGTTTTATTATTTCAGTCATACACTTGTTTTCTCCGGTGGCATTTGGCAATGCAGGGAACATGCACGATGCTTTTTTTTTTTTTGTGTGTTTTTTAATAAATTTTATTTTAAATCATCCAAAGTTTATTTATTCTGGTTTTTTAAAATTATATATTAATAGTTTATGTTTAAATACATGTTTTATATTATCGCTAATAAACTCTTGGTCTGTTGGCATCGGGGTATCTTATGTAGAGTGTTTATATTTTTACTAAAAATATGAATTTAAATCTTAGTTCACATGAGATAAGGGCACGTATATATTAAAAATTAATTTGAATTTGAATATTAACGGATTTGAATCTTAATTCATGTTGAGGAGAACATATGTGCGTTAAAATATTAATTTTACATCTGTGCATGCCCTAACTTTATTTATCTGCATCTCATAAAAAAAAAAAAAATACATTATGCATCAAGTGAACTTATAATGAACTATAATATACATGTTTTTAGTACAATTTAGGTCACTAGTAACTTTAAACAAAAAAGGAAATTAAGAATTTTTTTTATCATTTTATGTGATTATTATTTTGAAACAAAAAATCATTCTCAATACATATTAACAATATTATATTTCTATATTTTAAATTCTTCACTTCTCACTTCATTTTCAAGTGTCATGACAAGCAAATACAAGGAATTTTCTTCATATGTCATGGATATATTATATATATATATATATATATATATATATATACATACATTTCTTCAATTTTTAGGGTGTGAAAAATTGTTTGGGTTGATAGGAATTGATTAATGGATGATAGACGTAAGTAAGAAAGATAATAATTGTTTTATTTTGTCTAATTAGATGGACAAGAAAACAACAAACTCATGGATAAACAAGAGAAAGAAAAATCATGCCTAGTTTTTATATTATTTTATAAATTATCTTTTTGTTAGTCAAAAGAATACTGCTTAATTTTGTGTTTTTTTTTTTTCCAATTTTCAGTAAAGAAAAAAGAAAACTAAAAATACCATAAATGTATATTTTGAAGTTTAAAATAAATACTTAAAAATTCATTTTCATAGTTTCTCAGAAACAAACACTAGGAATTTGTTTTTTTCTACAATAAATGTTTGTTTTTATATATTTCTTTCTAAAACTTTTGGTGGCCTTGCCTGACAATTGCTTTATTGACTTAGGCTTGAAAGAGAAATATACATATATAATTAAAAATCGAGAGAAAATGTATTTGTTATGATTAATTAATTTTATGCTATTTTAAAAATCTAAATATAATATTTGATTTTTTTTATTGAACACCACTTTAGTATTGAATTACACTAGCCTTATTTTTCTGTACACATATATTATTTTTTTTATTTTTAACAAATATTTCACTTCATTTATATCTATTGGTTGATAATATTAACAAAGTCACTATTGATAAAATGGTTGACTCTCATGTAAAAGGTGGAGCTTTTAATTTTTTTTAATATATAATTGAGCTATAATAATAGAAAAAAATCAAGTGATTTGGCCTAATAATAATAATAATAATAATCGTATTGCATACATCCACCACAAATTTATGATGGGCATTATACACAAGATATTGGTAAAAAAGGCCACAATTATGAGAAAAGTAACCTCAGCCGGCTTCAGATTAAAGCTGCTTTTCTAAGATTAAGAATTTCTTAATATATATTTTATATTTATATGATGGTCTATGCGAGACATATTTTCACATGAAAATTCAATTTATTAACCACAAATGCAATGCAACCTTTGGATCGTAATCCAACTGTCTTTACGACTCAATTGAATAATTTACTGTACTTATAAATAGTAATACAAGAGAGCCAGAGAGAAAAAATAACATGTAAATATACAATATTTTCTTTTTTATTTTTATTTTCTCTAAATCTAGTAGGAATAAAAATCAATCATTTTAATTTATTGAAATACTGTGTTAAAAATAATTCAACAGTTTAGATTTAAATACTGTGCTTCACAGGATTCACAAGCACACTATTACTATTTATTTAAACAGTAACAATAGTTGAATTTTGATCCAACGATGGTAAATCAACGTTCGTAGAAATGAAATCTACAAACATATTAATAAGATACTTGCCACATATATATATATATATAGATATATATATATATATATATATATATATATATATATGTAAATATGAAATTTATAAGGGATATATACCAAAATCTCCCGTTCCAGCTTCTCACACAAGAAAATATCTATAAAAAATTACAAGCTTTCCAAGGGGGGAAGCACATAAAAAGACCAAGCCAATAAAACAATCAATAAAATAATAAATTAAACAAGAAAAAAAAATAAAAAAAAAGTCGAGGGTGTGCCGGCAAAACAAGGCAAATAATGGCCCCCGCTTCGGCGCGCTGAGGTCTTCACTCCGCGTGGGAACAGAGCAACCCCAGTCAACAACAAAACCCTCGTCGAGCCGTGCTCTTATCCTTCTCTTCTTCTCCTCCTCTTCCTCCTCTGCTTCCCCTCCCTTTCATGGGCTTCTCCTCCACGCCTACACCCCATGTTCGCCTTATCCAACAAGCGCGCCGCTTTCTCCCGGCCCTCTGAACCCTCCCAACCACGCCGCAACTCCACCTCCGCCGCCACGGCCGCCTCCCGCCGTCCCCGCCTGGATCGCCGCAACGCCAACAAGAATATCGACTACGACGCCACCGCCTCCTCCTGGACCTCATCCGCCTCTTCCTCCGACGATTCCCAAGGTCTCCGCGCTACCCGTTCCCTTGATTTCCATTATTCTGATCAGACTAGCTTCCGGATCGAAGGACTTGACGGCGAGGTCGATCAGCTCTGCCGTAGCCTTGGTCTTTCTGGCCCTGAGGAATTCGCTATCCCTGCCGCTGATTGGGAGGCCCGCAAGTCCCGCGCTAACGCCGAGACCCTCCCGCCCTCTAGCCTTCTTTCGCAATCCTCATGTGAAACCCCTTTGGAAGTCGTTGATTCCTCTGATAATCGGGAATCCCGTGATCGATCTCCTTCGGATCATCGTGCTGATCTACTGACGGCTGATGATTCACCACTGATAAAGGGCTCCGGAGGAAACTCTGATGGCGGCGGCATCAACGGTGCCCGTCCTCCGGTTCTCACCCCTCCTCCCCTTTCTTCACCGAAGTTGACGAGCTCCGGAGGAAGCTCTGATGGTGGCGGCGGCCGCGGTGGAGGTGGCATCAAAGGTGTCCGCCCTCCGGTCCTTACCCCTCCTCCTGTTCCTTCGCCGCGGTTGAAGCAAGTCTTGCCATTGCCGCCTTCGAGGCAAACCCCTCTTCCCTCGCCGCCTTCGAATCAACTTCCCTCGCCGTCTTCGAGGAAAACCCTTCTTCCCTCGCCGCCTTCAAAGCAAACCCTACCTCCTCCGCCGTCGATGGTGCTCCCTTCCTTGGAGAAGATGGGATCCACTTGGGATTTGCTGAGATCCTTTGCGCCGGATGACGATGAAGAGGAGAGGAAATACGTTGATTCGGAGGACGACGTTGTGGAGGATGAAAGGGCTGTACACTTGAGGATGGGCGAGACGTTTGGAGATATGACGGGATCGTGCTCATACTCTACTTCAAACGACGATGATTCGTCGAGTACTACGACAGAGACGATTTTCGTGATCTCGCCAAATGGCAGGTTCAAGAGGAGCATCAATTCGTGGATGCGAGGCCGGCTACTTGGCAGCGGATCCTTTGGGACGGTCTTTGAAGGGATCAGCGAGTAAGTGTTTTTTTTGCAGAAAAATCTTTTTTATAGTTAAATGATATGAACTTCAAAGATTGCTCGTGATTTGTATCTGAACTGTAACTAGACGGCGCATTCTTAGCAGTTCAATGGTGATTTTCTTCTAAAGGGAGTGCTCTTTAGTTATCAAATCGAAAATTTTCATCTCTTGAATTGAATCTTATCTGTTGCTTGTTTTATTGGGTATTAGATGCTAATATAATTTTTACTTGCAGTGATGGTTTTTTCTTTGCGGTTAAAGAAGTATCTTTGCTGGACCAAGGAAGCAATGCAAACCAATGCATTATTCAGCTTGAACAGGTGATGTTTTATATGTCTTCTATCTGTTGCAGTTTTTGGACTTTGATTTTTAATTTGTTATTGTTTGTGGCTAAATTTCACTAAATCCTCTCAAATCTAGTCGTACATATGCTGCAAGGTTGTTGTGGTTAGTAGTTCTCTTATCTAATTATTTCTTCTTTTTCAGGAGATCGCACTTTTAAGTCAGTTCGAACATGATAACATAGTTCAGTATTTTGGATCCGACAAGGTATCATCTACAATCCTTTTTTTTTTTTTTGGGACCATCCAGGTAGCATGCTTTGCCTTTATTTTCAAAGAACTATTAAGTTTATTAGTCTTTGTTGACTCTAAAAAAGTAATTCCTATAATATCAAAGTAGCATATAGTAGGACAATTTTAACTTTCATTTTATGAGCCGCTTTGAGCCTTGCTTTGTTGCCATCAAATCATATTTGTTTTTCTGATTATTCATTTGATATTCAATCTGGAAAATGCTGTTTGTCTCTGATGTCAGTGCTTCGCTTATATTGTTATTATTATGCGTTCATCAATTGAAAGGGTTAGATAAATTTTTTTCTCTACATGATCATGCAATTTAAATATTGAATATTGGATGCGGGTTTCTTGGTGCTTTCGCCTTGGTAGGTGTATGTGTGGTAGCTAACATGGCTTAACCCATATTGTAGATTTGGCTATTAACTTGAGTATGTTAGATTTGGATATTAACTTGAGTATGTTGGGTAGTTGGTTTCCAGAGGATTGAATTCAATTGCTTCCATGAAATTATTTTATAGATGCTCAATTCTCTTAAGCATGATTGTTGACTTGGTTTCTGACAACACCAAACTCATAACAAATCTTCTTGAGGCTTTGGGCTCGAGAATGTTAAATTCCACGAGGTTAAAATTCTTCATGCAATTCTAAATGAATGACATTTACTCATGCCAATGTTCAGTTTTTAGTTCATTGTTCAGTTTTATGCTAATAGTAACCATTTTTTACATGGTTTGGAAGTTTGTTGTTATTCTTCGGTCCATGCAATAATCCTGAGTTATTCCTCAAATTTGCTAATGTAATTTTGGGACATTTCTTTTCCAGGAAGAAGCAAAACTGTATATCTTCCTTGAACTTGTGAGTCAAGGTTCTTTGGCGTCTTTGTACCAAAGATATCACTTACGAGATTCACAGGTTTCTGCATATACAAGACAGATTCTGAGTGGCTTGAAGTATCTTCATGACAGAAACGTGGTTCACAGGTGATGCTACTGTTTTCTATGCAATGAGCACTCTTACTCTTTCGTCCACAAGGATTGATATTTTCAGCTTTTGAAGAAACGATGAATGTTTACTTGATTCTTTTGATAATACTAGAGTTACTATGTGAATTGTAAAAACTGAGCCTTATCCATTCTTGTCTGTGCTCAATCTAAATTTGGGTGGTTTATAGAGTAAGACTAGGTCAAATTGATTTGACTTAACTGACCTAAGTAACTAAATTAAGGGAGACCTCATTCTCATTGGTGGAGGGTTTTCCTTCTGGTATGCTAGTTGGCTAAGTAGTTTCATGTAATTTTTCGAATTGCCAAATTAAGTTCTGCCGGACATTTTCTCAATATATTTGTGTGATTTTCTTTTGGTCGATTTATAATTCGTGTGATAATAATGTTATTTATGCTTGAATGTAAGATGGATTCTATATTAAATATTGTAGAACTAAATCCTTTCTTTTCTTGCAGGGATATCAAATGTGCCAATATTTTGGTCAGTTCCAATGGTTCTGTAAAACTTGCGGACTTTGGATTAGCAAAGGAGGTTTGTTTCGCCTTTGCAAGATTTGATGTTTATATCTTTTGAAAGCTTTTCTGGAACATGCCTTTATCCTCTGTATTAAATTATTAATTTTGGAAAATTTCAGATCACCAAATTGAACGTGCTAAAATCTTGCAAAGGAAGTGTCTATTGGATGGCCCCTGAGGTTAGCATGTCTTTTATTTTATTTCAATATTTAATTTTTATTATTAGAGATAGGTTAAATTCTCATCTTTGTGATAGAACATTGCCCCTCCTATTTGATGTTCTTTGAGTATCCCTAATCTGTCTATGGGAGGGCTACCCTTCTTGTTGGATGATGGTGATTATTCCTGCTATTTGGACTTGCTTTATGAAAAGTTATGTTACTAATTTCCACAACTTAATGTAAAGATCTCTGAACCACTTGGATTGTTGAATCTGCCCGCTTGCTTCAGTTATTTCTCTGCTACGTTTTCCTTTGATAAATTTACTTTCTCAGCATGTCTCTGATTTTGCCATATTTTTCTCATCTGGTTATATTCTTCTCTTTTGGCCAAGAGGATAACATAGTTGATGGCTTATTTATTGTGTAAATAATCAAATTCGAAAAATGTTCCTCAACCCTATCTTTGTAAGAGAGAAAAGGAACTCATTAGGAAGCCAGGCGTAACCATAGAACTCATTAGGAAGCCAGGCGTAACCATAGCTTGCAAATTCTCCTGTCCTGTTAGTCAGATCCATTATGTCAAACCCAGTAAGTTTTTGTTGTGCTTGTGGATAATATTCCACAATCTTTTCCATAATTTTTTGGAAAGAGTTCAGAACTTTGGATGACTGAACCATGTATTGACCCATTATCTGTTTTTGGAGTGATCCATTATCTGTATATCCATGAACATATGTCACACATTTTCACTTGGAAGTGCTTGTCTTCAGGTTGTTAATCCAAAGAGTTCCTATGGACCTGCAGCTGATATTTGGAGTCTTGGTTGCACAGTGTTGGAGATGCTAACACGACAAGTTCCGTATCCAAATTTGGAATGGGTGAGTGACTTGCTCCTTTAGAAAAGGCTCTATGCATTTTATAAGTACCATATGAGTTCACAGGCCACTAATGAAAGCATCATGCATGTTTTACACATGTAGGCAGACATACATTGGTCGCAGTTTTGTTATCTATATACCAGCAAGCGTTACAAGCTTTCTTGGAATTTGCATAGCCTTAGATTAATATTCATGTAGTAGAGATTGCATAACATTATGGGCACAAACCTAATTACTTACGATAAATTTTTGATTCTTGGAATTTGCAGCCACAAGCTTTCTATAAGATTGGTCAAGGAGAAAAGCCTCCTATACCCAACATTCTATCCCGGGATGCCCGTGATTTCATTCAGAAATGTGTACAATTTAATCCAGATGATCGGCCCACTGCCTCTGAGCTGATGGAGCACCCATTTATCAAGACGCCACTATCAGCTTCCACAAGTCCTGATGTTTCCTTACGCAACGGCAGAAGGCAGTCAGGTTAATGTCAAGAGCCATTCAACTCTACCATGCCAGCAGGTAAAGCATTCAATGTCTCCTTTCTCCCTTTTTTTTCTGCACAAAAAATAGCTACAGCTTGCATAATGTTTAGTGCAACCTGAGGTGAATATTTACCTGTGTCATTGGTGTCAGGTCTTCACATCAGGTGTTCTCCCCGGCACTGTGTGAATGCTTCAATATGTTTTGCTCCAGCTTATCACTCGTAACCTCAAGAAAAAGGGATTTCACCATGGATGGTCTGTAACCTAGAACAAGCGGAGTTTCTGCTGGGCAAATACAAGTTTTGGTTGCCCGTCAATTCCATTAGTGTCATTATTGTTCAAATTATGGTTTCATAAAAAAAAAAAAAGCTGCTAGGGACCAAAAGTGGTCGCATAATTCAAGTCCTTTTAATGGAGTGAAATCTCTTTCATGAGATTAATCTTGTGCATATGTATCAGCATCATTAGGTTGTTTGAGCGTCAGTGTAGAGTTTTTTTTTTTTTGTTTTGGTCGCCCAGTTGTAAAGTTGTAGTTGTATTAGAATTTGTTCTCTTGTTTTTATTTGCCCTCTTTGTCTTATGCGATTTGCGGGGTTTGTATGTCCATTTGTTCTTGGTGAATGGTATTTTTCTAATGCATTATTATTATTTCAAGAAAAATGTGTTATTTTTTTCCCAACGTCTCTTTAGTTACATTAACATATGATGTATTTTTTTTTTATTGCGAATGCTTCTCTTTACAAATGAATAGACTTTTATGGACTATATTTGTCCAATGCCGGTTCATTCCACTATACAGCTATACAAAATTGTGATCAAGCAAGGAAAGCTTCTTGCTGCTTGCATTACTTACAGATGCTGAAAAGTAGGCTTCCCGAGAAATACTAAAACCTTACTATTTTTTTTCTGATCCTATTAAAACTTGAGAGTTTGTCTCCAGAGTAGGATACCTTCTTTCTACTCATCTCTGCTTGCTTTTGTGCTGAACCGCTGTGGTTGGTCCCCTTTGAGCAAGAGTTGGAACATCTTGTTTGCTATCATCTTCATTCTCACCTTTATCTCTTGAACCTTCCTGGCTAACGACATCTTGTCTATCTATCACCATCATCATGCTATTTTATATATATATATATATATATATATATATATATATATATATATATATGCTATTTTATCAATCTAAATATAATGGTCAAAATATCAAATTGGTCCCTGTATTTCTCGATTTCGGCCCTTTTAGTCCCTATATTATAAAACAAGCCTTTTTAGTCCCTCTATTTGCACATTTTGGGCTTCTTAGTCCCTCCGTCTAACGGACGTTGGTTCAGCTGTTTAATGGTGCTGATGTGGCAACTTTAATAGTTTTTTAATCATTAAAAAAAACCAAAAATATAAAAAATATTAATAAAAAAGACAAAATGAGAATTCGGATCCTTTTCATCCCTTTGAAGGATCCGAATCCATTAACATCATCTTCTCCATCTTTAAAGGATCCAAATTCACTATCATCATCTCTTCCAAGCCCTGCCGATCTCCACCCTTGGGCCTTGACGATCTCCACCATCGTGACCCATCACCCGAAGATCTCCCCCAACTAATCACCATTGTAGGACTTCTCTAAGAGTTGAGGCACATAAGTTCAAAAACCTAGGGAAGCATCTCAAAGAGTCAAGGCACACAAGTTCAAACAGGAAGACTTCTCTTCATCGGAAAGATACTCTGATCTCAACAATGATTCATCGTTGCTTGTTAATGGAATGGAGCTCTCTGGACCAAGGTGACAACAGGTAAAGGACACAGTAATGAGTGAGATAAGAAAAGCTTGTATAGTTATAAGTTTCTGCAGAATTTGAAAGGGAAGTTCTGAAGTTGTATAGTGAAGTCTTTTTGTTGGTTCAAAATGTTTCTTTTTTAATCAATGTGCAGTGAAAATCAAATTAGGGTGCAGAATGTCAAAGCCTTTTGGATTTTGTAAAACATTACCTCTCATTGTGTTTTACTCGTATACTTTTCTCAGTTGTTCGGTGTGTTAATTTATTGCTGTATTGAGTTAACAACAATTACTGAACAACAACAATTAAACATATATAGTGAAGTTTTTCTGATCGCTGGAGGCACAACAGTGGGGATTAGTTGGGGGAGAACTTCGGGTGATGGGTCACAATGGTAGAGATCGGCGGGGGAGATCGTCAAGGCACGAGGGTGGAGATCGGCGGGGGAGCTTAACAAATGGCACGAGGGTGGAGATCGGCAGGGCTTAGATTTAGGGGATTTTGAGGATTAGGGCAAAGATGGAGAAGATGATGTTAATGGATTCGGATCCTTCAAAGGAATGAAAAGGATCCGAATTCTCATTTTGTCTTTTTTATTAATATTTTTTATATTTTTGGTTTTTTTAATGATTAAAAAACTATTAAAGTTGCCACATCAGCACCATTAAACGGCTGAACCAACGTCCGTCAGACGGAGGGACTAAGAAGCCCAAAATGTGCAAATAGAGGGACTAAAAAGGCTGGTTTTATAATATAGGGACTAAAAGGGCCGAAATCGAGAAATACAGGGACCAATTTGATATTTTGACCAAATATAATATCTGATTTTTTTATTGAACACCACCTTAGTATTGAATTACACTGCCATATTTTTTTATGTATACATAGATATTTTCTTTTTTTTTTTTTACAAATATTTCCTTTTATTTATATTTAGCAATTGATAATATTAACAAAGTCGGCTAATTTTTCAAAATATTGTCTTTTTTAAAATTAATTACCAAATTGCGCATTTCCGTAATTATTTACGGAAATGCGCATTTTGGATTTTTTTAATCTTTCTTTTAGAGTAAATGGGACCGGCTGATTATTTTAATATTTAAATGTTAATTAAAAAAAAAAAACAAGGGCCCATGTATTTTTTTAATGTTAATTTTTTTAAAAAAAATAAAATGGCGGGTCCGGTAGGTTTTTAAATTAAAAAAAAAATGAAAATTTGCATTCAAGCCCTTGTAATTTTCATTAATTTTTCTTATAACTTATTTATTGGAGGTTGTTGGGATGAATTATTGGTGTGGTGTGGCACCTACCCCATTTATGAGAACCGTTGGATGAAATTGATCTTAACCATTCATTTGTTAGGTGGAGGCCTATATAAACCCTCCAAATCCCTTTTCTAAAACACACAAGTATTTTTGTAAGAAAAAAAAGTATCAATAGAAAGAGAAGTTTTTTTTTTAAATTTTTGTTATTGTAGTTTTTATTTTCTTGCAAAGTTATTTTATTTTATTTTTACATTAAATCTAGCAAAAATTTATATTCTTGTCATACTGAACGAAGGAGACAACCTTGGTCGAGAGGAACACCGACCAAGGGCCGCAAGGACTTTTGACGAAAGAACAAGCTTCCACTACGATTGCTAGTTATTCAGTTTTGATAAATGGACTCAGGTATGTTTTTTTATCCTTTTTGACCGGTTGTCTTTCATATAAGCTCCTCTGTTTTTTTTTTTGGGCTAATTTATTAAAATATTGTTTTTTAATTATTTACTGAATTACATATTTCATAATTATTTATATTTTTTAGTTAATTAAGCTTTTATTTATATATATATATTTACTTTCAGTAAACTCACATGTTTTTCATTTTTTACAACGGCAGAAAAATCACTTGCTTTGGTTTACTATAATGGTTCAATCACTACAAGTGAGGAGACGGCAATATTTTCTTCGGATGATCATTCTTGTTTTTATATAGAAAATGATATCTCTTTAGCCAATTTAAAGAGAACCATTAAAGAAAATATAGAAATTATAGATGATCAAATAATTACACACATCAAATACCGTATGCCTATTTCCTCAAGTCAAGGTAAGGTCTATTATCGGGCTTTCAAATTACATAATGACCGAGATGTTCAGATGATGTTCAGTTGCCATCAAGCATTTCATGATGTTCAAGTTATAGAATTGTATGTGGAGCTTGCTGTTGTGACTTCCACTAGTGGTTTTTCTCAACACGAAATTAATAGACATGACAACATTCCACAAGAAAGGCTTTCAGCAGAATGGAGGGCGTGGGATAATCTACAACACAATTTTAATTTCAATTTCACTGCTTCACAACAAGTACCAAGCACATCAACACATCATAGAACCGATAATATTGCTAGTCATGAAAATGAATTTGGTGAATATGGGAGTTCAAGCGGAGATGACCAAGATGAGGAAAACTATACGGATAATAGCGAAGCAAGCTTAGAAGATTACAATGCGGAAGATGCTGCACCATATGAGCCTCCGACACATATGAGGGCACTTGATTTAGAAGCAATGTCTGCACCAGAATTTCCTGAATACCCTTCACTGTACGTCAACACATTAAGAGGGGCAATGGTAGATGGAGAATTGCATGTAGGTATGCAGTTTCAAAACAAAAATGATGTTGTAACAACAATTAAGAATTATTGCTTGCAGAAGTCCGTGGAATATAAAGTAATCGAGTCAGATCCGACTCGGTATTTTGGAAGATGCAAGTCATATGGCGATGAATGTAGTTGGAGAGTTCGTGCATCCTATAGCAAAAGGAAGCAGATTTGGGAGATTACAAAATACAACGGCCCACACACTTGTACAACAGCAATGGTCTCCCAAGATCATTCAAAGCTTGATTCAAATATGATTTCCCATTGTATACAAGCACTAGTTAAGGAGAAGCCATCTATCAATGTCTCTGTTTTGATAGCGGAGATTAGGAGCCGATATGGGTATACACCGACATATAGAAAGGTATGGATTGCAAAACAAAAGGCGATTGAATCTGCATTTGGTAACTGGGAGGAGTCATACAATGAGTTACCGAAATGGCTAGCAGCATTACAACAATTTGTCCCTGGAACAATAATCGATCTCCAGACTCAACCAGCATATGATGGAAATTACCTGGTACGTGATACTAATGTTTTCCATAGGCTCTTTTGGAGTTTTCCTTCATGTGTAGAGGCTTTCAAATATTGTAAGCCGGTAGTACAGATAGATGGTACACATCTTTATGGAAAATATAAAGGGACTTTGTTGATGGCAATTGCACAAGATGGCAATAAAAATATTCTTCCAATAGCATTTGCCATTGTGGAAGGAGAGACGCTAGATGCATGGCGTTTCTTCTTAGAGCATCTACGAGCAGATGTGACACCACAAGAAGGCGTATGTTTTATTTCTGACCGCCACCAATCTATTAAAGGAGCATTTAGAGCAATTGGCCGTCAAATGAATCCTCCTCTCGCCTATCATGTTTATTGTATTAGACATATATCTGCGAACTTCATGCGTCGTTTCAAAAATAAAGAAATGCAACGAATAGTCGTTAACATTGGTAAGTTGTAAATCTAAATTTTTATAATTTCAATCTCTCATTGTTTCTTTTCTTAAGATTTTTTTATTTTTTATTTTTGCAGGTTACTCGAAAACATCTCATGATTTTAACTATTGGTATGGCGTACTTCGAGACTTTGACATAGAGGCAACGAGGTGGTTAGATAACATACCGCGGGAGAAGTGGGCTCAATCATTTGACATTGAAGGTCGAAGGTATGGTCATATGACCACCAACCTAGCTGAATGTGTTAACTCAGTGTTAAAAGGAACAAGGAACCTTCCTATAACAGCCTTAGTTAAGTCAACTTATTTTCGACTTGCTGAGTTATTTGTAAGGAAAGGTGTACATGCGCAAGCTCAAATTGCATCAGGTCAAATATTTGCGGAAGTGCTAATGAAGACAATTCAGGAAAATCAACAAACAGCATGTAGCATTTATGTTCGTCAATTTGATCGTGATGAAAATTCTTTTATGGTAGATGAAATGGCACCACCTCAATCCGGTGGTATAGCTAGCAGTTACCGTATTGATTTGAGAAGACGATGGTGTGATTGCGGTGAGTTTCAAACACTTCATTTTCCTTGTCGCCATGTTCTTGCCGCATGTGCATACATTCATCTACATTGGCAGGCATATGTAGATAATGTTTATAGGCTTGAGACAATTTTTAATGTATACCATAAAGAGTTTCAGCCAATGTCAAATGAGAGATACTGGAACCCTTATAATGGTCCGCGTTTATGTCCTGATCTTACAATGCGAAGACCACCTTCAGGACGTCCAAAATCCACTAGAATTCATAATGAAATGGACATAAGAGAAGGCGGTCAACCAAAGCGTTGTGGTTTATGCCGCAATGAAGGTCACAATCGTCGAAATTGTTCGAATGCTGCTGGTCCAAGCCGTATGCCATAATGCTAAATATTGTATTTGTTGAAGTATTTAATAATATATGTAATTGTTTTAGTTTATTGAAAATATCATTTGAGTTTGGGTTAGTTGTGTGAGTAATTTTTACATGTTAAATTTTTTTAATATTTAATATTTTGTTATTATAAAAAATATTATAATTATTTATTTAAATTATTAACAGCCGGTTAAAATTAATAAAGTAAAAATAACATAGTAGAAATGAGAAAAAAATAAGTTATAAGAAAAATTAATGAAAATTACAAGGGCTTGAATGCAAATTTTCATTTTTTTTTTAATTTAAAAACCTACCGGACCCGCCATTTTATTTTTTTTAAAAAAATTAACATTAAAAAAATACATGGGCCCTTGTTTTTTTTTTTAATTAACATTTAAATATTAAAATAATCAGCCGGTCCCATTTACTCTAAAAGAAAGATTAAAAAAATCCAAAATGCGCATTTCCGTAAATAATTACGGAAATGCGCAATTTGGTAATTAATTTTAAAAAAGACAATATTTTGAAAAATTAGCCAACAAAGTCATTGTCAATAAAATGCATATTTCCACGCGCGAAGTTGAAGGGTTGACTTCCACTTAACTAATACATTATTAAGGTAAAAACAAAATTGTATGAATTGACGGGTGTGGCCATATTATAAAATAAAACAATAATAATAATAATGAAATTGTATTATTTTAATAAAAAAAAAACTAAATTGTCTGTTACATAAAACCACCACAAATTTACTATAGACATTACACACAAGATATTATTAAATAAGGCCACAATTATGACAAAAGTAACCTCAGCCAGTAAGCTGCTTCTCTAAAATTAAGAATTTATTAATATAGATTTTATATTTATATGCTGGTCTATTTGGAACATACTTTCACATGAAAATTCAATTAATTAATCACTAATTAACTCTCAAACAAATCATATATAATATATATATGTATAATTACGCAATTTATAAGGGGTATATGCCAAACTTTCCAGCTTCTTAGTTCTTACACAAGAAAATATCTATAAAAAATTATGAGGTTTTCAAGGGGGAGTGCATAAAAAGATCAAACAAATAAATCAATTAATAAACTAATAAACTAAATAAGAAAAAATTTAAAATAAATGCGAGGGTGTGCCGGCAAAAAAGGCAAATGGCTCCCGCTTTGGCGCGCTGAGGTCTTCACTCCGCGTGGGAGCAGAGCACCCCATACCATATCCTTCTCTTCTCTTCTCTTCTTCTCCTCCTCTGTTTCCCATCCATTTCCCTTCCCTTTCTTGGGCTTCTCCTCCACGCCTCCTCGCCATGTCCTTCTACAACTGGCGTGCCTCCTTCTCATCCCGCTCCTGGATCGAACTACTTTACGGTAAGCTCGATCGCTGTAGCCTTTCTGGCTCTGAGGATTCCGATGATCGTGCTGATCCACTGACGGCTGATGATTCACCACCGGTAGAGAGCTCCGGAGGAAATTCTGATGGCGGCCGCATCAAGTCGTGGATGCGAGGCCCGCTGCTTGGCAGCGGATCCTTGGGGACGGTGTATGAAGGGATCAACGAGTAAGTGCTTTTTTTTTTAAAGATAATCTTTTTTATTATAGTCAAATGATTTTAACTTCAAAGATTGTTCGTGATTTGCATCTGAACTGTAATTAGACGGTGCATTCTTAGCAGTTCAATGGTGATTTTCTTGTAAAGGGAGTGCTCTTTGGTTATCAAATCGAAGTTTGTCATCTCTTGAATTCAATCTCATCTGTTGTTTGTTTAAGTGGGTATTAGATGCTAATATAATTTTTACTTGCAGAGATGGTTTTTTCTTTGCGGTTCAAGAAGTACCTTTGCTGGACCAAGGAAGCAATGCAAACCAATGCATTATTCAGCTTGAACAGGTGATGTTTTATATGTCTTCTATCTGTTGCAGTTTTTGGACTTTGATTTTTAATTTGTTATTGTTTGTGGCTAAATTTCACTAAATCCTCTCAAATCTAGTCGTACATATGCTGCAAGGTTGTTGTGGTTAGTAGTTCTCTTATCTAATTATTTCTTCTTTTTCAGGAGATCGCACTTTTAAGTCAGTTCGAACATGATAACATAGTTCAGTATTTTGGATACGAGAAGGTATCAACTACAATCCTTTTTTTGGGACCATCCAGCTAGCATGCTTTGCCTTTATTTTCAAAGAGCTATTAAGTCTATTAAGTCTTTGTTGACTCTTATAGAAAGTAACTCCTATAATATCAAGGTAACGTATGGTAGGACAATTTTAACTTTCACCTTATGAACCGGTTTGAGCCTTGCTTTGTTGTCATCAGATCAGATCTGTTTTTCTGGTTATTCATTTGACATTCAGTTTGGAAAATGCTGTTTGTCTCTGATGTCAGTGCTTTGTTTATATTGTTATTATTATGCATTTGTCTATTGAAAGGGTTAGAAAAAATCTTTTCTCTACATGATCTTGCAATTTAAATATGGGATATTGGATGTAGGTTTCATGGTGCTTTTGCCTTGGTAGGTGTATGTGTGGTAGCTAACATGGCTTAACCCATCTTGTAGATTTGGCTATTAACTTGAGTATGTTGGGTAGTTGGTTTCCGGGGGATTGAACTCTAATTGCTTCCATGAAATTAGTTTGTAGAAGCTTAATTCTCTTAAGCATGATTGTTGACTTGGTTTCTGACATTTGTCTTCACCAAACTCATAACAATTCTTCTTGAGGCTTTGGGCTTGAGAATGTTAAATTCCCCGAGGTTAAAATTCTTCATGCAATTCTAAATGAATGTCATTTACTCATGCCAATGTTCAGTTTTTAGTTCATTGTTCAGTTTTATGCTAAAAGTAACCATTTTTAACATGGTTTTGAAGTTTGTTGTTATTCTTCGGTCCATTCAGTATTCTTCAGTTATTCCTCGAATTTGCTAACGTAACTTTGGCCCTTTTCTTTTCCAGGAAGAAGCAAAACTGTATATCTTCCTTGAACTTGTGAATCAAGGTTCTTTGGCATCTTTGTACCAAAAGTATCACTTACGGGATTCACAGGTTTCTGCATACACAAGACAGATTCTGAGTGGCTTGAAGTATCTTCATGACAGAAACGTGGTTCACAGGTGACGCTACTGTTTTCTATGCAATGAGCACACTTACTCTTTCGTCCACAAGGATTGATATTTTCAGCTTTTGAAGAAACGATGAATGTTTACTTGATTCTTTTGATAATACTAGAGTTACTATATGAATTGTAAAAACTGAGCCTTATCCATTATTGTCCGTGCTCAATCTAAATTTGGGTGGTTTATAGAGTAAAACTAGGTCAAATTGACTTGACTGAACTGACCTAAGTAACCAAATTAAGGGAGACCTCATTCTCATTGGTGGAGGGTTTTCCTTCTGGTATGCTAGTTGGCTAAGCAGTTCAAACTTCATGTAATTTTTCGAATTGCCAAATTAAGTTCTGCTGGACATTTTCTCAATATATTTGTGTGATTTTATTTTGGTCGATTTATAAGTCATGTGATAATAATGTTATTTATGCTTGAATGTAAGATGGATTCTATATTAAATATTGTAGAACTAAATGCCTTTCTTTTCTTGCAGGGATATCAAATGTGCCAATATTTTGGTCAGTTCCAATGGTTCTGTAAAACTTGCGGACTTTGGATTGGCAAAGGAGGTTTGTTTCGCCTTTGCAAGATTTAATGTTTATATCTTTTGAAAGCTTTTCTGGAACATGCCTTTACCCACTGTATTAAAATTTTAATTTTGGAAACTTTCAGATAACCAAATTGGACGTGCTAAAATATTGCAAAGGAAATGTTTATTGGATGGCCCCTGAGGTTAGCATGCCTTTTCTTTTATTTCAATATTAATTTTTAATATTATAGATAAGGTTAAATTCTCATCTTTGTGATAGAACATAGCCCCTCCTATTTGATGTTCTTTGAGCCTCCCTAATCTGGCTATGGAAGGGCTACTCTTCTTGTTGGATGATGGTGATTATTCCTGCTATTTGGACTTGCTTTATGAAAAGTTATGTTACTAATTTCCACAACTTAATGTAAAGATCTCTGAATCACTTGGATTGTTGCATCGGCCCTCTTGCTTCAGTTATTTCTCTGCTACTTTTTCCTTTGATAAATTTACTTTCTCAGCATGTCTCTGATTTTGCCATATTTTTCTCATCTGGTTATATTCTGCTCTTTTGGTCAAGAGGATAACATAGTTGATGGCTTATTTATTTTGTAAATAATCAAATTCGAAAAATGTTCCTCACCCATATCTTTGTAAGAGAGAAAGGGAACCTATTAGGAAGCCAGGCTTAACCATAGCTTGCAAATTCTCCTGTCTTGTTAGTCAGATCCTTTATGTCAAATCAAGTAAGTTTTTGTTGTGCTTGTGGATGATATTCCACAATCTTTGCCACAATTTTTTGGAAAGAGTTCAGAACTTTGGATGACTGAACTATGTATTGACCCATTCTCTGTATTTGAAGTGATCCGTTATCTGTATATCCATGAGCATACGTCACACATTTTCACTTGGAAGTGCTTGTCTTCAGGTTGTTAATCCAAAGTGTTACTACGGACCTGCTGCAGATATTTGGAGTCTTGGTTGCACAGTGTTGGAGATGCTAACACGACAAGTTCCGTATCCAAATTTGGAATGGGTGAGTGACTTGCACCTTTAGAAAAGGCTCTATGCATTTTATAAGTACCATATGAGTTCACAGGACACTAAAGAAAGCATCATGCATGTTTTACACATATGTAGGCAGACATAAATTGGTCGCAGTCTTGTTTGTTATCTCTATACCATCAAGCCTTACAAACACTGTTCAATTAAAACACAGCCTTAGATTAACATTCATGTAGTTGAGATTGCGTAACATAAAGGGTTAAATCAATTCCAAGGAGCACAAACCTAATTACTTATAATAAATTTTTGATTCTTTGAATTTGCAGACACGTGCTCTCTTTAAGATTGGTCGTGGAGAAAAGCCTCCTATACCCAACATTTTATCTAAGGATGCCCGTGATTTCATTCAGAAATGTGTACAATTTAATCCAGATGAGCGGCCCACTGCCTCTGAGCTGATGGAGCACCCATTTATCAAGACATCACTATCAGCTTCTACAAGTCCTGATGTTTCCTTACTCAAAGGCTGAAGGCAGTCAGGTAAATGTGAAGAGCCATTCTACTCTACCATGCAAGCAGGTAAAGCATTCAATGTCTCCTTTCTCCCTTTTTTTTTTGTTTTACTGCACAAAAAATAGCAACAGCTTGCATGATATTTGGTGCAAACTGAGATGAATATTTATCTGTATCACTGGTGTCAGGTCTTCATATCAGGTGTTCTCCCCGGCAGTGTTTGTAAGGCATAATTCAAGTCCCTTTAATGGAGTGGAATCTCTTTCATGAGATTAATCTTGTGCATGTGCATCAGCATCATTACGTTGTTTGAGCGTCAGTGTAGAAGAGTCTTTTTCTTTTTCGGTCTCGTTGTAAAGTTGTAGTTGTCTTAGAATTTGTTCTCTCCTTTTGCTTTTATTTGTCCTCTTTATCTTATATGATTTGCAGGGTTTGTATGTCCCTTGTTTTCTTGGTGAATGGTATTCCTCTAATGCATTATTATTATTTCAAGAAAAATGGGAGTTCCTTTTATCCTATCGTCTCTTTAGTTACATTAACATATGATGTATTTTTTTATTGCAAATGATTCTCTTTACAAATGAATAGACTATATTTGTACAATGCGGGTTCATTCCACTATATGGCCATACAAAATTGTGATCATGCAAGGAAAGCTTCTTGCATTACTTACACATGCTGAAAAGTAGGCTTCCCGGGAAATACTCGCAATTCAATACGAGAGGGCTTAAAACCTTATTATATTTTTCTGATCCTATTAAACCTTGAGTTTGTCTCCAGGGTAGAATACCTTCTTTCTACGCATCTCTGCTTGTTTTTGTGCTGATCCACTGTGGTTGGTCCTCTCAGGTTTGGAAGGTTTTTGAGCAAGACTAGGAACATCTTGTTTACCACCATCATCATTCTCACCTTTATCTCTTGAACCTTCCTGGCTAACGACATCTTGTCTATCACCACCATCATTCTCACCTTTATCTCTTGAACCTCCCTGGCTGGTGATCTGTACCTTTGGTGGCACCAAACTTCCATTAGCTTTCCTTTTGCCTATCCTTCCCCTGCAAAAATGTAAAATTTTGGGTCCAGGTGAATCAGTTCATCAGCTCGGTAGGTGCTTCAGTAGGAAAGCATTCTCATTGTTCATACCTAAACTGAAGAAAAAGGAATGCAGCACCAACTAATGTGATTCCCCCAGCAACTGATTTCAGCACTATGTTACCCAGCTTAGGAGATTCACGTGACTTATTTTTTCCATTCAGCTCATGCATCCTCAATACCTCCTCTTCATGGTCCTCTATTGTCTGCTTAAGAAATCAATAGTTATGCCCTCCTGATTGGTAAAATTTATACCATAATAATGAAAGCTGATGAACTCTAATTTAATTTTTATAGACAATATAGTTTGATACAGTTTCACTCTTACCTTGGATGCAGGAGCAGCGTCCAAGTTGTTCCTTCTGTTGTCTCCCATATAATCTACAGGGGAGTTTGATTTGTATCCACAATGTTTTGCTTTGCATTGACTTCATTTTCCTGTGCAGAAAACAAGGTTGAGCAATACATGTGCGCCTTGATTTTGGCATGACAACTCTCAATAACAGAATCCTGGCAAACTACTGGTTCAGATAACTCCCCTTGACTAGTTCCCTCTAATTTAGCCTCACTGCAGCAGGTGGGCTTGAAATCAGCATTGCCACAGATACAAGATTCCGTCAAATTATCTGTCTCATTAGGTTCTAAATAATCACTCCCTATCCCAGGTGCTACTCTTCCATTGGCCCCTTCGGTTAAACCACCACCAACACAAGTGTATTGATCTTTATGTACCACTGACACACATGACTCATTAATAATACAAGCTGAATTTGCATGGAGTGTGGCATCAGAAGAATCACTGCCAAAGGGTGCAGGTGCATATTCACAAACTCCAAGCAAAGTTTTTTCCTTGTTCTCAGATGATGATATGTGTTCACTAGATTCTACAGTGTCACCATCCACACAAGAATGAGATTGATCAGTCTCAAGCGTAAAGACAGCAGCATTTGTGCTAGTATGATATCCAGCTGATGGTCTAATTATCCCTAGTGCAAATAAATCATTGGATACCTCAGTTATGCCCATGCCATGGGATGCTAAACTATTGGTTTCCCCTTCAATAACACAAGCTGACTGTTTGATTGTAGAATTTCCAAAGATATCATTGTAATCTTCAGTTTCACAGATATAGTCTTTATCTGCAGAAGGTTTGCTTATTGTTTTGCTTGTACAAGCACTCAAGGAGGATGGAGAAGAAATTTCACAATGCATAGCCTCATCAATGATATCCTCTTCAACCTTGTGCTTAATGTCTCTTAACATCAGATCTCCAGTTTTCATATCTAAATATGGTCTGCAGGATGCCACAATTGAATCAGGCAATGCAATGCAGTCATTTTCCATGTCTGAAAAGCTTTCTGCCAGATTTACCAGTCATGAGGTCAACAAAGTTGTCTGTTGATGTATTTCTGTTGGAAGAGTAATCAGACGTAAGAATAGGTGAGGAACTAGGCTTGCCATTCTGTTTCCTTTCCCTGACTTCTTCCAGAGAAACATTCTCAAATCCTGTATTTAACAGTTTGTGGAAATTATTGCATCTTTGATGTGTCTCGGGGCACGTAAAAGGTAGCATCATTTGATGATAGCTGTGGCAGACCCGAGCATTTAGATTTCTCAACATCAGTATCTCCAGGGTTCCATTTAATAGTCTGAGCCTGATGAGAAAGACATCCAAATGGCTCATATTCTTTTTCTGCAATCTCAAGGTTTACATCATAACCACAGTCAATATCTCCAGACAAATTGCTACCAAAACTCTTCCAATGCAAATCATTTTCGTTTTGATACCAATAGTCCAGCTGAAATCTGGCATCTAGATCAACTAAATTTTTGTTGAGAATGTTGTCATCTTCAGGTGAACTCTCTCCGATTATGCTGGACATATTTGGGGATGAGGCATTTGATGATGGACTCTGAAACTCAAACTCAGAATAAGTGCTTTCACCTTCATCAGACTCTGAAAATGAATCATGGTATCGAGCAAAGGACCCACTAAAATTTTTCTACACAGAAAAGATAAACATAGATCCATCAGCATGTTGAATTGAATGCAAAATAACAACTATCTATCATAAGAAAACCTCATGCCTGCCAACATGGTTTATTTAAGTTAAACTCGTAAAAATACTGATTCTTGCCTGCTTGTGCAATCCCCTTGGACCCATCGATGGGCTACTCCCGCTGGAATTAGAAGAGTTGCGCTGTGATAGCTCTAAACTCCTACGTAGACCACCAACCAAACCAGTGGGCATGGCTATTGTGTATGTAACAATGTCAAAATCTGGAATCTACCACAAATGATCAGATATGCTTTATTAAATACACATGCTTAGAATACATAACACTAAAATTTTTTTAATAAATCTTACATTTAATTTCATCAATCTAGCTTTCTTTGAGAGAGAGCGAATGCACATGCAAACCCTACGAATATCCCTTTTTTCGACAACATCAGATGGGGAAAATAGATCAATGCCGGTCATCCCCAAGATCTGACAGATCTGTCAACACAAGTAAGAAAATTCTTACCATACACATGGGGAATGCAACAGTAGGCAATAGCAGCTCCTGCTCTTAGTCAAAGTTATCGAGAAAAGGACAAAAATATCCTTGATGTTTTACAAAAGAGATAAGCCAGATGGCAACGAGCAGAGATATGGAGAAAAAGAATGCGTGCAATTCCACAACCAAGTGTCAAATGTACCCAGCAACAAATATTTTGCCTCCTAAACACAACCAGAGTGCCACAAAAATCCTATGGCATGCCTGTAAGTGGTGATTTGAACATGTTTGCTTGCATAAAAAGAGTATTGATGAAGGAACAGGCAAGGGCGCAACCCCAAAATGGTTAAAGTCATATTTTTTTTTGAGGGAAAGAGCTCTCAGAGCTAATTTATTGAAATTAAAAAGAGAAAAACAAAGGATCAACAAAACATTAAGTCATATTTGGCACCTTGGTAGTTTGACCTAGAAAGAGTAAATAGTGTATGTGAAAGACAAACAAGTATGGACTTAATAATTTCGCAAAAATTAACAAGATTTAGCGAAAACAAACATAAACATGGGTCAAGCATGAATATTTTTCCTATCAAGCTACCTAAGCTGGACCTGGCTGATAAATTCTAGCCACCCATAAGAAATCACTCTTAACTCGATAAAGAAGGTAATGCCACACTGAAATTGGTAAATCATATAATACCTTCAAAAAGGAGTCAACCTTGGGATAAGCCATATATCTCCCATCAGCCTTACCAAAAGAAGTACGTTCATAGATAAAGAATTTTGAGTGCCTTATATCCACATTCTTCTTCAATATCATCTTCCACACAGCTTTTGATACTTGAAATCTGTAAAGAATAAAAAGGAGTCAATGGCAAAGCCAAAGAAATTATGTGAGATAAAAAAAAAAAAGAACAGCAGGTTTGTAGTCCTTCTGTCCAACTATATGTAACAAATTAACAGTTTATATTTCCATTCAACCATTGTTAAGATATGATGACACTACAAAATCAGCCAATGAATATCACAAAGCAATTCATACAAGCACTCTTGAATAACAATTCCGTGACAATTGTAATAATATGAAAGAAGATAAACTTCTGCTCCTTAAAAAAAAATTGAAGTGAATTGGGAGATTGACCTTAACATTGTAGTTTATATATCCAGAAGAGATGGCAACAGCCAACATTTGTTTCTTCAGATGTAGAAAAATGATTCAAACGGTTATTTAACAAAAGTGAATAAAGATAGAATGAGTAAATTTTGTGCTTCCAAGACCAAGACAATGGAGCCAAAATCATCACATTCCATTTCAACCTTTTATAGACAAAAGAAACAAAAGCATTGACTTGTTGAAGTACAATGTTAAAATAATAAAATTTTCCAATGATTCACCAAATATATAGCTGTATACCCTTCAATCACTTTCCACATATTAACAAATAATATTACACAAAAAAAGTAAATGATGCTGCAACAAAGACTATATCAGACATACAGCCCTACAGCCTCAGCAAATCACACAAATTTACAAATCATCGAACACTATAGGCTAGAATAAAAGGTACACTTTATAGTATATACAATCTGTATGAAACAAGATCCCAAAAATAGTTGTAAAAATTTAGCTTAATTAATCAGATTGTGATTATAATCTCCACATGGAATAAATCTCATTCTTCACTGACAAGAAGGAACTGAACATTAGCTAGTACAGCTCAAACAGTCAATTTAAAGTGCAATTTATGCCGCAGCTAGCTTTTCTAATGTCAACAAATTATCCACAAACTTTACTAGCCATCCGACTGACAATGTTATTTGCTGAAGCAAGTCAATATTCTCATATAATCCATTCTAAGGACTTCAAAACCAATATCATCAATTTATCCTATTAGCAAATTCCAGTTTATTACTACAAATGCCAATATGAACAACATAAATGTGTATCATTTTAGCTACTTGTTTTGGCAAGAGATCAAATTAACACACAAAGACAATAAAAAAAAAGGATTGCATAAGGTTTCTTACAGCAATTCTCCATCAGCCAATAAATCAGCAACAGCCATTTCCTCATCAAACCTTTCATGAAGAACTTCTCCAAGCCATATTCTCGTCTGAGTCTGTAAATGGACCAAAAGAATTATCAAACAAATTAGACAAACCGAGATCGAACTGATCCATTACTCAAACTACAAACGCAGCAACTTCATCATCACTTCCTAATCAATTAAGATCTCACCTACTTGATTCAATTCAAGTTAAGTTTCAACTCAAAAACTCATGATTTAGATCCATTCTTAAAGCAAACGCTAATCAAATCAACAAACATAGAACATCGATCACAGACCAAGAACATCGCACAATCAAATCACAAGAAACAACAACCAAGACGAGAAATCCAAGAACGAGATACACACCTGGAGGAAAACATCATCGAGCTCTCGAAAGCTAGTCTCAGCCTCATCGGGCGACGTCTCCCGGACTCTGAGCACCTCTCCGGCCATCCTCCTCATCATCTACACCCACACTCTTCCCGCCAAAACCAATCCTCTTTTCAAGAAAAGATTAAAAATAAAAATAAAAAAAAAAAAAGAAGAAGAACGAAAACCGTGTTTTCTCCGGCGCTATCGTATTATATATAGAGATCCTCCGAGAATCTCAAAGAAAAGCGCCCTCTTTTTCTGCCTTCACTTCTGCTTCGCTTTTTCTTCTTTCTTTCTCTCTACGCACTTGTTTATTAGTTTTATTTATTTATTTATTTATTTTTGGATAAAATATATTTTGTTTTATTTTTCTCTCCAGAACGCTGCTTGTATCATGCTTTGTCGGCATATTGATGGAAATTATCTAATTCTTGGATTTTTTGTCGGATTTTTTTTTTTGTTGTGGCTCAATCTTGACCGTTTAATTAAGATCCAAAGGGACATGGTTTTTCTCTTTTTTTTTTCTTAAGGGATTTGGACGCAAAGTGTTGTCTGTTTTGGTTGACTTGTGGGTTTATTTATCATAAGAAAATCGAGAGGGCGGTTGCTCATGCGAAGTTCGTGCAAGTGTGAGTAATCCGACGCACGTATGTCTCGGGATATGTGTCAGATAATTCGACTCTGGTTGCACTAGTCTCACTCATCGTAAAGGTCCACTCCTTTTGTAATCACTGGCCTGGCCCATGATCTGTAAAGTAAACTAATTGGCCCAGCCCGCACGTTTCGCTTAAAACCAACTACTGAAAAAGAAAGAACGAAAAAAAAAAAAAAAAAAATCAACTCTATGGGAAATTATAAAACCACCGTTCCAAACATCAGCTTCATATTTTTTTATTCAATAATATCAAACAAATCTTTAATTGATGGATAAAGGTCCTTCATCCTGGCTACGTTTGTAAGTTTGATATATATCAACACCGGATGATCAAGCGATAATAATAGTTGGCCCATTCAGCATGATCTGCCCACACACTATGTTAACGGAAGTTGCTGGAATTTCAACAACGCAAAGTGGTTCATTTTCCAATTTTTTTCCCTTTAAACAAGACTGATTTTGCAACTAAATTAGCAGCAAGATATCATCAAGGAGGACAGACAAACAGTGACGGATATTAACAAAATGAAAACCTGGATTTTTCAACTGTGCAAATTTCTTTGGAACTGAATACCGCACCCTATCCACCTTCCCAGCAAAAGAAAAAGAAAAAAAAAAATCTATAAAAAAGGGGGGAAAAAAAGGGAACAAAAAAAAGGCTAAGTCTGGCAGGACATCACTCCGACATGCACCCGAGGACTGAAGAACAGCTTATTTTTCGTTTTTTTTTTCATATATTTAGGAAGCAAGAGGGGTAAAAAACAACTCCCTCAACTCATTTTTAACATTGCAGACGTTCTGTTGTCACTCAGTCTCCGCATCTCAAACCCTCCACATGTCAATGGAAAAATCCTTTGGCCACAAAAACTAGAGAATCAAAGCCAAAAGGGCAGATGTTTCAGCAAAATCAGGCTTCATTTTCTGAGTTGAATGAGTGTAATCCAAGATCATTGGCAACTCTTTCTCGAAGTTGAGACAACCTTTCAGATTGACGAATTTGTGTCCCATGCTGCAAAACCATAAAAAGCACCATGATCAAGAATGGGGCTAAGAACTGTTTGCAGCAGGGGAAAAAAAAGATGATAGAAATAAAATTCAGAATAGTTAGTTACCTCTGCCATAAACTCAGTAATTTCTTGCGGTGTCAGATACTCATCTGCTGCATCTTCAGAATTCCATCCTAGTGATTCCAAGAAGGCCTTTTCTTCCGGATCAACAGGGTCTGAGAATGAATCCTCTCCATTGTCAGAAGTACAGCTCTCAGACTGATCACGGGAGCATCCAATCACGCAATTTCCATTCTCCTTCACACAACCTAGACCGGACGTTAGAGAGCTGACCATTTCTTGACCGACAGAAACGGACTCAGTCATCTGATCACCAAGTTTCTCAGTGTTGGCACCATTGTCGGCACTAGAACTCTCGGCATCTCCACAGACACTAGAGCATCCGCTCCCACAGTTGCCATTCTCCTTCACACATCCGGCACCAGCAGAACTTGGAGAACAGGTCATCTCCTGACCAACAGAAACAATCCCAATGATCTGGTCATCTGACCTCTCGGTGCTGGCTCCATTGTCAAAACTAGAACTCTCAGCATCTTCGCAGGGACCAGAACATCCAGACATATAATTCTTACTTTCCTTGATACATTCTAAACCAGAATTTGGAGAACTGGCCATTTCCTCAGTAACAGAAACGGCATCAGTGGTCTGATTGCTTGCCTTCTCAGAGCTAGTTGAGATTGGCTGGGGAGCAGCCATGGATGTTTTCTTTCGGATAGAATTGAAGAAATCATTCCGATTCTGAGTTTGCAAAGTAGGTCTTTTCTCACCAAAGGCATTCTGAACAGGGGACAGCACACGCCCCTTGGGATCAGTAGAATTCTTCAGGGGAGGTGCGGCAGTTGATGCAACAACAACATGTGGGTTAACCACCCGACTGACACTCATAGAATTTGAGCCATCTTTGCCAGCTGAAGCACTGCCATTTCTCTCACGATTAAGAACCTGAAAATTCCCAGCCTGAGATGCCTTTGGAATATCCAATCTAGAAGGTACACGGAGCATATGATTAGAGAGTTGATAAGGTGCCTGTGGCGTGGCTTTGGAGGGGGCAACAAGATCAACTCCTCTTGCTCCTTTAAGTTTTGATTTATCAGAAGAATTGAGAACCTAAGAGGCAAAAAACATCAGTGGCAGAAGTAGGGATCGCATACAAATAAAGTCAACTCATAACCAAGTAACCCTATACCATCCAAAGCATGAAATTTGCAAGTAAAAAAAAAACATTTAATCCAATACGAGGGAACGAACTGGTGACCCACAAAATCTGAGCAATCAATGAATAAATTCTTTAAGAATTTAACTAAATTACTCAACAATGTTCAGCATTAAGTTCTAAAAATATCAATTCATAAGTGACGACTTATCTAAATCCAGAAATTATAGAAAATGCCACTAGGCATGGAAAAAATCAAAACTTTGCATATAACTCTTCCCCAATATAAAGCCCATAAGCCCAAATGTTACTTCAGAGCCAGTCTTAAAATCTCTGCAACAAATCATGATGGGTTTTCCCACAAGTATGCAAAGATTAAACTTACTGAAGATCAACCATTTGTCAGGTTAATCATTCAGCAAAATATTCAGAAACATGAATTTTCATTCATTTACATGTTTAATGTAATAAACAACATATATAGTACTCATAAGCGTGGACTGTCACAATAACAAAATACAATGTATGCACATCAGGAATTACATGAAATGAATATCAATATATGCAATTGATTTCGTTTCCACGAGTTAATGTTCTTGTCTGCAAGCAAATAAAACAAGCAAAGAAACATGACTACTAGAAATGACTGTACTCTGCCACCATATTTGCAGCTAAAAGGAAATGTGATGACACTCAATAATATCATAAGCATATATGACAACCAGAATAACAAAGTCTCATGTTAACCTTCTATTAAAAAAAAAGAAAAAAAAGAAAAAAAAAAAAGAAGAAAGAAACAAGGAGAATAAGGGTATCTTCAACCTCACTTGAAGGATAGCAAAGAAGGCATTGTGAGATGAGAACTGATCACTCAATAGAACGGGGTAGTCTTAGACACAAGAGATGAAGGGACAACCAAAATAACTAGTACTTTGGAGAGTATATCACCAGAAGTAACAATCACTACTTTCAATACTTCTTCCATGTGAGTGGTCTGGCTATTTAAGTTACCACTACTTGTCTATGCCAGTAGAGAACAAGTCTGACAAAAAAAAGTTTCATGTCTAGAATTGAAATAAATTTAAAAAAAAAATATGAGAGCAAAAAATTCCTAACTTCATAAAAGAACACACATTATCATAAGAAATTGACAGGATCATTTGACAAACTTAAAAAATGAATACATACCTAAAGTGCAACAAAATGGACAATATAAAATAGCATAGAATCAATAGAATGACAAAGAACACAGGAAAACAAACCTCCAAAGAAATTGAAAGATACAAGCAGAATATGAAAATACTGAAAACTACAGCTTCAAAATGTGAGCTTCGAATGAGGTTAGTTCAGGAGTTAATGCAAGTATCTATTAATTAATGAGCAGCATAAGCAGAAATGACACCAAATGTATATGCACACATTAACAAATGATGAAGCCAAGATGAGTTCTCACACTAATCTGGAATAGCCCATTGACAGATCAAACTGAATAACTATACCATGATTTCAGCATCAACCCAACACAAACTATAAATACAAAGCCACCTCAGAAGATCAGTCTTTCATTAGCTTATTACCCTCTCTTTTGCTTAAATGCATATAAGAACCCAATGTAATATAGTCCACGGTTTCTTCTTAAATCTTCAAACTAAATGACAACCTCAACCTTCTCACATGTCCAAGACACAATTCTAAATGGTTTCTTCAATTACATTAGCCATAAATTTATTCACAGCTTATCTAACATGTCCAAAAACAGGTATTAGCATTTACCTTTGTAAACTACCTTCATCCAATCAACTTGTCTATTAAGTTCAATCTTACCATCCAACAAATTGAATATTTTTGATGATGTGTTCCTGCCTGTGACAATCCAAATAGGGACATGATTGCTATTAACTAGTATTTATATATTTATCTTCATCCAAAAATCCCTATTAGATCTTGACAAAGGTCAGCCAAACATTCTAGCTTTATTGGGAAAAAAAAAGGGAAATGTAACGGAGCTTTTCATCCCGATGTCACTCAGCTACATAAGTGCCTCAATATTATTGTAGGGATTTAAACAGAGCCACAAAGACATGTCCAATGAATACAACTTAAAATAAATCACCCATTCCCTCTACCTATAATAAACATGAGATGTCTTCATAAATATAGTGACTTTCAACAATGACAGAAAGAAAAAAAAAACAATTTAATATTTCTTACAACATTTGATCCTACAGGCAGAGTCTAGTAGCTATGTTGAAGTGATATACAGCAGAACTGAGATAGCTGATGTAAGCATAAAATAGAAAAACAACATTGAAAACAGAGGCAGGCAGTGCCTCAAAGATAAAGAAGCAATTTTTCCAGCAAATGGTAATGTCAAAAAAGGGTATGCATACGCTTGTCAGGTATCGAGCAATTTACAAAGAGAATATAGAAAAAAGCAACAAGATTACCCATGGCTAAATATATTCACCAAGTAGCAGGGAAACCAAAGAGGGTAAAAGTTGTTGTAACAGCCTTCAACAAGGGATGTAGTTTTATAGCCATATCAATTTTTTAGAATAGGTTAAGTTTTGTAATCCTAGTTGTGCATTCCACATCATTGTAAGTTGCATCAGAAGTCAAAGAAGAGAAACCAGAAAGCCATGAAGGCATAACAAATTGAGCATATAAAGGATAGGTACTCAACACTGCTTAGGAAATTCTAAAGTCATCAACATATTATCAGGATTCACACCGCAAATGGCAATGAGCCATTAACTTTCTGAGGAAGAAAGCTGATATAGAATTGAGAATTCTAGATGGATATGAGTTCAAAACAGATTATAGGCCATCATTTTGATTGATATGAAAAGCACCATTCCAGTAAAATGTTGACAAAATCTATCATATGAATTTCCAGACAGATTTGTTAACATCAATCAGCAGATATTTTCCAACAAAACAACACTAGGCAATAGTAAGATCAACAAAATATGGAAAGACTCCTTCACAATTGACAAACATTATTATCTATTCCACATCTAAAAGCCCAATGTCCTCCTTCCCCAACTCTCAAATATACATAAGGCAATCCTTCAAAAGCCAAATCTATTATCAGATGTGTACATAACGCAATGAAATTCTCGATTAAATCAGTGATGATCAATTTCAGTTAAACAATTTCTAGGTGTAAGTAAATCAACTATACAAATCTCACAATGAGAACATTTTTCACAAGTTAATAAATAAAAAACCAATTTCTTCAATTCTCCACTATAAGCAAATGCAGAGCTCGGCCCAGAACCTGGGCCTCCTAAATTCATGTTTTTATTCTCTTGCATTACTCTCCTGAAGTTTTCTTTTTTGAGAGAACTCAAATGAAATCTAGTTGAAATCAAAGGACATTGATGTTCCTCTAATGTGCCCAAAAAGATTGATTTATTTCTTAAGAGAAAAAAAATTTTCCAGGCATTTAATAAAATGTAGAATTTGTCATAATCTCCAAGAAGCCCAGCCAACTGATTGTTAAATAATAACAATAATAATAACAATAATAATAATAAATATAATCATCAAACTTAATTTTTCAAAAAAAATTGCAACAATTGAGAAGGACAGATTCTTTGTAACAAGGCTCCTCATAATTCCAAGATATTCAAGGGCAATAAATATGATATTGATACTAAGTACCATATTAGGAACATCCTCCAATTGACAACTTTTTTGTCAGCTGATAAGATTTTATAGCAACTATATTCTCTTCATTTCCTCATTAAACAGTGCTCAATACCGCTAAATCAGCAGACTATTTCTCCAATAGTACTTAACACCATGTTATTGAAACAAGCCTCATTAATGAACAGATCATCAACAGCATGGCTATTGAGAATATCCCAGATGAATGACCTGAACCATAATTGGCAAACAAAGCAAAATTTGCGACAGACAACCGTTGCATAATGGGCTACTCTGATAGATCATGATAAAAAAACAAAGCTCCGTATCAAGCAGCAAACGCTTTACGTTTCTCTGTAGAATGGACAAAGGACAACCTAAGATAAAATTTAAAGTAGAAAAAAACGAATTTGATCTCGTCCAGACTAGTATAAATGCAATAAGAAAAGAACTAGCCCTTTGGCTTATACAGCTTCTTGTTTCGGGCATATATATATATGCCTGCCCCTTTCATCAATTTGGATCCATCTAGATTTATCTTTGAACCTTCAAAAAGTAGCCGCTTTTGGTCACAACAGTTCATTATTCAAGAAAATATGGAATATGCTAGAGTGGAATGATTATAGTCATCCAGTTCTTCAACATAGAGAACATTTTGAGGAATGCAAGAAATGTGATCCAATGCACGAGCACATCTAATTTCTTTTGAAAATATTGTTATTGAAAAAACCCTAGGACAGTCATGGATGATCAGGAGTGTCACATTATGGATGTTCACAAAAGACAGCATACAATGGTTGCAGAAAAATACATGTAAATATCTACAAACAACATTTACAACCAGAAAGGAACTAAATCAAAATATATTGTGAAAACCTACCGAGCTTTTAGACATTGCTGGTGTCACAGGTATGAGCTTGAAACACTGCCTACGAGTCAATTCATCAATCTTTTGGGTATCTACAGATGACTGCAACCACCAAACCGAACATTTACAATAAAAACATAAATACTTTGGGCAAAAAGGCAAAAAAAAAAAAAAGTCGAAATAGGTCACCTGTGGATCAGAACGAACACGTGATGGGGTCTGGGCCAACGTCTCAGCCATGTTCAGGCCTGTTGTGGTGCTCAGACTTGTAGATGCTGGTGCCACTGTTGCAGTTTGTAGAGAAGATTGGATTGATGGTCCATTACCTCCAACCACAACAGGTACTTCTGCCAAGACTGAAGTCCAACCATCACCTCGAATTGTTGTTGGAGCACTGAAAGGTAAGCTCTGAATAGCACTGCTAAGACCAGGAGAAGCTACTCTACCTATCTCAGGAGGCCCTTGCCTTTCTTCAGCCCCAAGAGTTGGAAAGTCTTGTTCAAAAGAGGCCTTGCTTATGGTACCAATCCCACTACCGCCAGAAACAACTCCATTCACCAAATCATTACCTGGCCTTCTTGGCCATGACTCACCCCGTTTCCCTGTCACCATGGACTGTGACCTCCTAAGTGCATCCTTCCCATTCCTACCAGAATCAAAACTATCTAACTGAAAAGGCCTTTCACGGTCTCTGTCTCGCCGATCAGGAACCTTGTCCCGGTCCCTGTCACGAGGGTTCCTACTAAAACTACTATACATCTGTGAAATATTATCCCTATCATGATTCGTAGAACTAGAACCATTGCTGCTTGTGCTACGTCTGAAGGAGGATGAGCTCCTTGATGATGTCCGAGGAGCATCATGGTCGCAAGCACTCACCGCCAAAAACCTGTTCCTTGAGGACCTCCCACCACCATGCTCATCTAGACCAAACCAAAAACATATAATAGAATTTTAAGTAAATTAAATAAATGAAACCGGAACCCTAGAAGTGCTCATCTGAACTAAATCAATCAAATCCTAAAACAAAAAACACAACACGGCCTTACAAGATAAAACCTAGCATTCTCTCAACCTAAGCTAATCCAGCAAATCACAAACAAAAGCAGCATCACATAAATGAACAAGAATGCAAATAATTACCCAAATGAAGAGAGGACGTAGCAATATGATGGTTGGAACCGGCGCCGCCGGCCGGAGCACCGTTGCCTGGTTTCAACCACCCTGGGATGAACTTCGGCTCGTCAATCGTGCCAGCGCCTTTCTCCATCACAGGCGCAGACCATTATCCTCATATACCAAATCCCTCTCTCCACGCCTGAGTCCTCCAACCCAATCTATTCCTCCACAACGCCTCAGCAACGAAAACCAAGAACCCCCCAAACCTCGGGTTCCCCGGAGCCAGAAACCCAGCACCCGGCTCTCAGCCTCCGGCGCAACCGCCGGAATCCACGCCCCCTCCCACCGATTCCACTCAAGATTGAAAATGCCGCCGGTCAATCTCCCCAAAATCCACCCGACCAAAACACCAACACAAATCCAACAGCAAAAAACAAACAAAACCTAACCCTAGCGCTTCAATTCCCCACCCATCATCCAAGAACCCTAACCATCAATCGATCCGTAACCACACCAACAAAAAAAATCCCCCAAAAAACCAAATATCCAAAAGAAATTAGGGATTTTCAACCATAACCTAACCAAACTCAAAGCCGCGACCAAGAACCCATTCCTCAAAGTATGAGGGATTGCAAACCCTAGACGAGGATTTGGGAGGAGTTTTCCACGTTTTCCTCCTTGAAAGCGAGACCCAAAAGACCAAAAGATGATAACGATAATAACAACAAAGTATCAAAATATAGAGAGAGAAAAGAAAGAGAAAAAAAAAAAAAAAAAACAGAAAAGAGAGTGGGTTGTTTGCGGTTATGGCTTCGTTTAGGGTTCTCAATTGATGATGTTTGTGAGAAATTGGGAATTGAACTCCTTCTTCTTCTTCTTCTCTTCTTCCTCTTCTTCTTCTCTTCTTGTTTTCTTGGAGAGAAGGAAACGGCCAAGACGGAGGAGGCGCGGCGCAACAACGAGGAGGGTTTTTTTCTCGGCGCTGTTGAATTCTTGAAATTTTTATCTTTTTTTTTCTTTTATTTATTTATTTACTTATTATTTATTTATAAAGGAATTTTGGGACCTAAATTGAGGCGCAAGAAGGTGGAATTTTTATGTTATTTGATTATTAATTAATCCTTTTTTATATATATATTTGTAATTTTGAGATTTCTTTTATCTTCTTTGAAAGATAAGTAGTGTGGTAATTTATTCGTGGAATTTGGTTTTTCCTTATCCTCGTGAAGTTTATCCAGTGCTTTGAGATTGGTGAACTTAAGATGAACGCAGTTGTCTATGTATATATATATATATATATATATATTTATATATTGGATTTAATGGTGGTATAAATGTTTGGAGAAGTGCAAACGGTTAAGTGAGACTGTGAGATTGATCATACCGTTGGATGTGTGAAAGGAGAAACGTTTGTCAAACGTTAGTGATGGACCTTTTAATGATTTGTAGGCCTTTTTATTGACAGGATTAATGGAGTCTTGTAGATGAGATTGTTCTTAAATTTATTTGAATTTTGTACTTTGATAGTGCAAAATAATACTTGGATATTGATTTAATAAGGTTTAGTTATTAATAATAATAATAGTCCTTATTTTCATTGGCTCAAGAATGGCATGGTTGATGTTGTTCAACTTGCAAAGTTTGTTGGACCAAACCTGACTATAATTAACTGGTTATTTAGTATTGATTTATCACCACCATTGTGCACTATTTTTATGCATAAAAATTCATGATATTCTGAAGACGGTTGTGGAGATCGGTTATAATTTTTTTGTTTGCTTTGTTTGTAACTGTCTTTACTTTTCTTATTATTTATAAATGTCGTTTTTGAAGAATAAAACAAATGTTTATAAATTTATATTGTATTTTTTAGGATTCATATTTGCTTGGCTTCATCTTCGTAATGTTTCATGGGAATGCACAAAATGAAGTGATGCAGTGCTTATTGTCCATCTCAGTTGAGAAAATAACAGGACCTGTTTATTTTTTTGCTAATATATTTTAAATTGAATAGCTTTGCAGCGTTGGGTCCCTGGAATAATTCACTTTACATTCAACAATATATATATATATATATATATATATAAGCACACACAATTCAACAGAAGTAAAGAAAAAGAAATGCTACAGAAATCACAATTTGAACCTTTTTAATTTATCAAAATTCCCTATAATCTCAGCATGTACAGTATGTACCCTTGCACTCAGACAAGTATAACACAACATATATATATGCACACAAATGCTTAAATTTTTATTTATTTATTCAATACTCATTCTGCAAACTGGCTTGAGATCATTGATCCATTCGTAACAATACCCAATTAGGTCAAACAGATAGCATGACTACCTTGTCTTCAAAACCAAATTTAGGCATGCATGGGTTAAGGCTTTACAAATTTTTGTCTAATCTGATAATGTTAGTGCTAGTGGGTGGGTTCCAACTCTCAAGAAGAAGGATAAGATTTTTTAGGTTACTAACCTAATGAAACAAATTCAAACTATATCCATTAATCTCACTGGAAGGAGGAAGAAATAAGTGAAAAGATTCAAAACATTATCTTATCTTAATGGAGATGATGCAATATACATAATCAAATATGAAAACAAGTTCAGAACAGGCTCCAGAAATTCAGATAAGTTAATCTATTATAAGGAAGCATGGATCCTGGTTGCTACAGAAAATGAAATCAGAGAAAACATAGAGAATGTTGATCAGTCTGAAGATCAGGAGAACCATCATTCATACTTTATAAGAAGATCCTAGTAGCCAATTCAATTGGAAAATTGGACAACAGAAGCAAAACAAAGTCACTCCAGCCGAAGCAAATGACTTGGTTTGAACAAAATCAACAGTCACAGAAACTCCCATCACCACCCAGACAAACAAAAAGGTCTCCACATAAACACTAGGATTGAACATTGCACATCCTATAATTAATAGTTGCCGCAACTTTTAAAAGAAATGTAGCATATACTTAACCTGAGTACTAGAACAAAATACATGATCAACCTTGGCACAGGTAACTGATGTAAACCTTTAATCTTCAAGATTTCACCCGCAAGCTTTATGGACTTCACTTCTTGCTCATTCTCTGTCCATTCACCTTTCAGCAATCAAAAGGAGAACAGTCAGAAAGCAAACAACTACCCAGCAGATGCAGTATCAATGCTTTGGAAATGTAATATAAGCTAACAAGGAAACTGAAAAAGTTCAAAACCTGTGGGTTATTTACATCATTTCAAGCTTTACAACGCGCTACATACCAGTAATAACTTGTAGAAGACTTGTATTACTTCATTGAGGTCACAGGGGCGGAGATGATATGGCCAACACAAGCTGCCCCTGGACCATCTCCAGGGAACTGATTAGTTGATTGCTAATCAGAATCATCATAGCCTTCATCATCAGACTGCTCATCAAATGTCCTCATATCAAGCTGATAACGAAGGATGCCACCAATGCCACCGAATCCCCTGCAGAATTGTGAGCCCTCTTGTGATTTGTTTGTGACAAACTCAAGAGTGCAACCAAATCGCTTGTATTCAGTGGCAAACCACTCCAGCAGTGAGGTTTTTTCCTGCACCTCCAATTCAGCATTGGCAGCTGGATCACGGAATTGGTTCTGGTCAGCTTCCTGATCCTTGTTCAAATGCTTTATGACCATCTCCCCTGATACACTGTGCTTTAGCACATATCTGTTAACATCCAAATTTTCCCACACAATCAAAGTCTCCACAGCACCCATTTCAAGAGCTTTCAAAGTGTCATCCACACCAAAGACATACTTCCCAGTGTCTTGACTAATTTCCTCAAAGTATTTCCCAATCAAGCGTTTTTCCTGTATAAACTTCACATTCGACAAAATCTCCGCCGACAGCTCAATGGCCTGATTGAAACCATTCTCTCCACCATAAGACACATCAACCACATTCAGTATTTTGGCTTGAAGACGGGGATCAAACATATCTGACTGGCTAAGCTCAGTCTTAAAATCAGCAGAACCGGCAAGAATTAGTCCAGCAACATTTGGCTGGCTAGTAGCTGGATTAATAAAAAACTGCGTAGCAAGCTCTGCTGTTTTCCTAACATAATTGTGACGCTTCTCCATCCGAAGACGAGCAAATCGTAGTGCTGACTGTCCACCTCTTCCATGCTTCTTTGGCAAATCAACCGTGAATTTGTGAAGCACCTCTCTTGTGTTCCCACTTAACGTGCCAAAAAGTGTACCATTTCCATCCATAACTATGAAACCAAATTTGTCATCTGATTCCAGAAGTTCATTTAATGCTTCAGTGTGAAACTTATTATCACAAAGATAGAGCGATGCATTTATGGGTTTAAAAGGCTCAAAATCTATAGTGACCTTCTTTTCTTTTCCATCTTCCGTAACAATAGTGCCGGTGTACAGAACTAGTCCATTTGGAGGAACCTTGTTGTACAGCTTCAACCTTTGTTGAGCAGATGTGATTGCACCAAGCACAGACTGCCGATTCACTCTACTCTTGATGTTTGAAGCAGTTCCATATTCATCGCCCAGCATCTTAGTGACTCGAGAGATTTGATCACGTGGTGGCATAATCAGTGATATCATGCTTGTCCCATTACCCCTTGCAGCCTCTAATGCCTTGATAAGCTTTTTGATTTTCCAAATCTCAATGTTCTTGTCAGTTTCATGACCATCTGCCATTTTTTATCACCCTGCAAAGAATATTAGATGAGATACCAACTAGAAGTCTAAGAAACTAAACCAAATGAAATATAAGGAAAAGTTAGCTAAAGCCTTTGTGAAACTCAGTTCTCCTAACATCACAAAACATACATGATGAGAAGCTCATAAAGAAAGCTATATACATATTCTGCCATGATATCCAGATAATAGAGGGCATAAAAGACTTTACTGGAATGAGCTCAGTCTAACAATTTATGCCCAGTGGATCTGTTTAGTTCTTTTCCAATGTACAAGTTATGCACCAAAAGAAACCAAAAACCTCTATGCACTTTCAAAGTAACTAATACAACCATAAGACAAAATTTAACAAATTTAACAAGGTATGATTAGAATTTTAAGATAAAATGGGATTGTTCACAATATATTGTCTCATATTATTTCTGATCAAACTTCTAAATGTTTTTACAATACTAAAGTTAAGGAATATTGCTTGACTTGGCGCACAATGGTTAGAGTAAAAACTGTATTTTAACTATCAATCAAGAAGACAGTTCTATAGAAATTTCAAAAGCAATATAAGGAACAATATGTGAATTTGCCAAAGGAAAGCACAACATGGCATAGCATAGAAACACCAAATTAAGATCAGAATGAGAAAATATTTAAGCAGAGATGAATGCAAAAGGAATCAACTGATGTTGAGATATAGAATCTATTGCAAATAAAATATACTAACAATGAATATCCTCAGTTCATCTTATACTAGCTACACAACTTCCTCTAACAACAAAAAAATATAAAATCTTACAAGAAAAAATAAATATACAACAAGATTAGAAACCAAATCATTTTGAAAACACCAAAAGCAGCCAAAAAACCAAAAAAAAAATCACAACAGAATTCAATTCAAGACATCTTGCGTCCCTGAGTAGAACAATTTTCTAAACAAAAAGAAGAAGAAAAACATTGAAAAACAAAATTTTTGCCGACCCGAATTTCTTGGAAACACAACAAACCCGCTAAAACCCAAGAATCCAAACAACCACCACCAAAAACGATAACCCCGAACGCCAGATCAGATCAGATGAATTCTTCATTATCAAATCATAACCTAAAACCCCCAATCAAATGGGAACACGAAAATTATAGATCTATTGATCTGAAACCAGTATTTAAGCATGAAATTACCCTAATTCCAATCGAAATCTCAGCGGAGACGACGATGCTTACCAGAGAGAGAACGAGGCAAACACTCGCACCTCCACAAACCCTCTTCGACGACTCCTTTCCTCTCTCGCGCTGGATATGCTTCGCCCCCACATGATAGCATCAATCACAGCCGTCCATCCAAGAACGCCTTGAGATGTGCAACGATCCCAAGGCTGAAGCACTTACGCGTCGGTTATCTTATCACTGAAGCTTCTGCCTCGTGATGCGTACTCATAACAGATTTCGATGTGATTAATTTTATTTTCCCTCGTTTATTTTACAAATAAGATAAAAATATAATGAAAATAATTAAGCGGAATATAATTTTTTATTTTTTTTTTTACTTGAAAAACTATGGTATAAAAAATTTTACTAATTTATAAAAGAATTAAGTAGATTATTATTTTACATAAGTAAATAAATCACATATCCGGGAATTATATAGTCTAGATCCATGCACCAAAGACGGAGGTACTAATAAACCAAAAAAACTATTGATTATCTTTTAATATTTCAATAAAACATAATAGAAAGATTTATTACCAGTTGAATATTAAATATTAAATATAAAATATAATACAAACACTTACGCTTATACCGTTTGATCCGCAAAAAATATAAGTGGTAGAACAGTGGAAATCTTTTTATTTTTTATTTGATTTGCAAATGTGATTGGGTGCAACACAAAAACATATTGGAGTATGGCATAAAAGAGCAAAAAATCTATCCTGCTAAATTAATGATGTAAATTTTAAGTTATGAGATAGCACAAGCAAATGTCAAATTCCCCCTAATCAAATCTAAAAAACACAAGGTTATGAATGTGAATGGTATGGAAAATGTTATAAATGGCACTAATAATAGAAAATTTAACAAATTTTAAAATATATACTTGTAAATAATTAGTAATTAATGTATTTTTAAAATAAAAATATATTTGTGTTAAGTAACTTTAAAATATTATCTTTTATAAACTATTTTTATTAAAAAACAACATATTGCTCTAAAAATAGTTTCACAATATTTTCGCAATTTTTTTTTTATTATGTTATGTTTAGAGTTTAGTTATGCATATCATATGCTATATTTAGTATTTTGCTTTATTTATTTATTTATTTATTTTAACCTAAGTTTTATGTTAATGATGCAACACAGTAAAGAATTAGATAAAGTTAATTAAGATATATATATACTTATAATTTTTCCAACAAATATTATTATGATAATTTTGTAATTATATTGAATTATATTATAACATGTGTTTTAAAATATATTTTGGTTTAATATATTTTGAAATTTTAAAAAATATATTTGTGGTGAGTAATTTAAATATTATCTTTTATCAACATAGTAGTATATAAAAAAGTATTATAGGAATTTTATATTTATCTATCCCTTATTTATCCCAATCAAACAAAAAAAAATTGTACTGTTCTTTGAATATCAAACAAAGAAAAAGACAAAAGCAGTTGTGTTGTACTACAACCCTTGTATTGTGTTGTACCCATACGCGAATCAAACAAACCCAAATATTTATATTACTTATGTTGTACTCTTATTGTGAGTCAAAAAACTGTTATATGATATAGCAAATGATTTTTATTAATGTTTATATAAAAAAATATTATAAGTAAAAATAACTCCTAAAAATATTTATTTTTACTAAGATAAAAATAAAAACAAAAGTGTTATTTCCACTCCCCCTGCTCAGGATTAATATTTTGGATTCATCCCCAACCAAAAATAATCCAACAGTAACTATTACGGAACATGGCTCAATATTAACCATGAATTTATAAAATTTATTTATTATTTATTATATAATATAAGAATATAAATTTATGATTGAGAATGAGCCGCATCTTAGTATCAAAATTCATCCAGATAAGTAAATAACATCATTAATCACAATATAAAAAAACTCACCTGCAACGCAACCAAATAAATGACACGATGCCATCGAAGAAACTCGAAGCAATCGCGTTCATTTGTAGCATTTTCCTTGCCGCCCCGATGGAGCACTGAGTTCTGATCACCTTCTCTAATGGCGTCACCGATCTGGAGGAGAGCTTCCATCCAAACCCTCAGGGCAGGGGCGCGCTGGCTCTCAACCTCGTCGGTTCCTCCGAGGAGGTTCGCAGCTCTGTGGGGGAATGGAGATTTTGGGAGATTGGGCCTTGGCGGGTTGGAATCGAGATGGAGGCCAACCGTGTGTGCATTCTTCCAGGATGATGATCTCCCCGTCTCGATTGCATGTGGTGGCGCTCATACCCTCTTCTTGACTGGTGCGGTTTTCTTAGTTTGTTTCCAGATTTTGGGTTTTTTTTTTCGATCTTAGATGGTTTTTTAGGGTTTGATCTTGCTTTGTTTGGCAGAAAGCGGGCGTGTTTATGCGAGCGGATTGAACAAATTCGGGCAGCTGGGGATAAACGCTGGAACTAGTCATGTGCTGGTGTGTTTGTTTACTAATGTGATTCTTTGTTTTTATTTTTATTTTTATTGTTTTCTCTTTGTCCATTGTTAGCGATCCATGAGTCTTATGAATCAGTGATTTTGTTCTTTACATGAGTTTCCTGACAGAAGTTTACTTCTTTTAACTTGGATAAATTCTGGTTCAGACTTTACTGTGAATCAATTTGTTCTTTGTTTTCGGCTGTAAGAGATTGCTGTGCAAAGCTTCATGTAGCTGGTGGTTGCTTTTGTTCTTATCCTTCGAATTATGTTGTTAAGTTTTATAAAGCTTGAAGTTGCTCAGTTAGTTATACTCGGACTAAATTCAATTCAGTGATGCATTTAACATTTAATGTTGGAAATAATTGGTAGACAAAATAATAATAATAATAAATAAATAAATAAGTGATTATTAAGCATCACAAAATTTCATTTCAACCAGGGATAGTTGGGAACTACTTTATGTTTTGCTTGATATTTATTTTTCAGAAATAATTTCACAACTTTTTTCTTATGATTTCTGCTTGAATTCATGTCACAGCATTGCCAATGCTTTTCAGGAGCCTGTTGAAGTTTTTGGATTTTCTGAGAAGGTTGTAGAGATTTCAGCTGGCTACCATCATTCTTCTGCTATCACTGGTAAGAAAGTTTTTCTACTTTGTAAAAAAAAAAAAAAAAATCTTTTGTCTGCAAAATAAGGGTACTTCATTCCTGCTCTCACATTGTATCCTCTATTAAATGCTTTCAAACTGAACTGTTAACTTAATCTCGTCGGCATGTAAATTTAGATGGCTGCTATTGAAATCATCATATCATCGAGAATAGTTTATTGTAAAAGGCATCCTAATCAGGTTGTATAGCATGAAGTGAGTAGTGGAAGTGATATCTTTCAAGGAGTAGCAAAAAAATTTTGTTGGGTAAAACCTCTAACTTAGTAAAATTCTTGCGCTATACATCTTGTCTGATTTTTTAAAGCATCAATGATAGTTGAATTTATCACATTGATTTGTGCAAGTATGTAATAAAGAAAACAAAGTTTGGCAATGCATTGACTGAAGGAAACTCGATGCGCTCTCTCTCTCTCTTATTTCCATACATTTTATGGAATATTTCCATAGTTATCCTATACGCATTCCTTTTCTTTTAATCATTATCTTCCAAATATTTTCTCCTTTTTGTACAAATATTATGTGATTTGCATTCATAAATACAGCTAAATTTTGCATCATGATAATTTCTGTTCTTCAACAGAGGATGGGAAACTCTTTACATGGGGGAATAACTCCTGCGGGCAGCTTGGTCTCGGAAAAAGTAATATGTTCCTTACCTTGATGCTTTGGTCTCAGTTAGTGACCTTCTATAAAAGCTTAATCCTCTGCTATCCATGTTGTTCTTAAAATTATAATTTAATATACTTCAAATGAATAATTCCTAAGAATTCGCTACCTTTCTTTTACTAGGATCACATATGGCAAGTTAGGATTGCTCTACATCATATTTTGATGTGATGAAAAATTTCTGTATCACTGAAACATTTATAGAAATTGGGAAAGTTTGACTCCTAGTTCTGTTGCTTTTTTACTTCCTTTCTAGTGTGTTTATGGCTAGTCCTTTGTCTTTTGTCCAAGTGCGTATTCAAACCAGAAAACTGAACGCTTTGCAAATCTTTCAATTGGAATAAATATTGGCAATTTTCTGATTTTTAAGATTTATTGACAATTAAGTGTCATCAGGTATTATGTTAATCTGACAAGTTCTAAGATGTTTGTGTGAATTGGCATGCTGTATGTGCCTGTCTCTCCTGAGGTTGACAAGTTCTAGTGTGTTTATTTAATCTACTGTCTTTGATCTTCATTTCTAACACTAAGCATTAATATCTTTTGTGTGATATGTGTTTTAGAATTCAAATTATGAAAGTGCAGCTTGTATTATTAATGAGTATTAATTTTTCTGCCTAGTTTGGAAAACCGGGCTAGTAGTATTACACGTAGCAGACCTAATGTCCATTAATAATGAGGTGTCAAACTTGCAGAGTATACATGAAGTAGGCAGTGAACATTGCAATGGATACATTCTTGTTCTAGCTGATGAAGCCCTTAATGAAGCTGAAGACCGGCCAGATTTACCATGTAGTGGGCATCTTAGTTTTATTTTCCTTTGTCTCTGCATTTCAAGCTGTTGGTTCCTAATTTACTTTGATTCTTTTTTAAAAATGTTTTAGATCTACCAACGGCAAAGTTCAGGAGGTCTACTGCCAGTTTCTTTACTTCAAGTTTTGACTTCCATTGCATGATCATGTTATTGACCCTGGATATGCTTTAGTTCTTTAACCTTAGTGACACTATGGCAATTAATTGATTTTGATATGGGTTGCAGGGGCAGGCAGCATTGTTTCTACTCCAACTATGATTGATTGTTTAGCTGACATAAAAGTGTCAAAGGTTGCATTGGGTTCAGAGCACTCAATAGCTATCACAGGTTGGGGAAACTACAAACAAAACTGAGATCACACTATTCTTCCTAAATGTGGACATTTATTTATGTACCATTAAATTTGACTTTCTAGATGAAGGTGAAGTCTTGAGCTGGGGAGCTGGTGGCTCTGGCAGACTTGGTCATGGACATCAGTCCAGCTTTTTGGGATTTTCAATGATTTCAAGGTTGGAGATATGAAAGCTGGAACTCATTATAAGTGCAGAAAGCTGCCCAAAAATATTTTGATAAAATGTTGCTAAGTTAATGTTTGTGCATATTGAATCTGTTCAAATTGGTAGCATCAGTGTGGCATCATTTCTTGCATATTATACCTACCAAATCGGTAGCATCACTATGCCATAATTTCTTTCAGCTCTATCTCCATACTTCATGGTCATCTTAATTGTCTCCTGTACCATATCACATGGTCAAATGATTGAACCTGTGTCTTTCATTTGCTAAAGCAACATAATTTCTCATTGTACAGAATTATACTTAAAGATCCCTTTATGCAGTGAATATACTCCAAGACTGATTAAGAATTTCGAAGGAATGAAGGTACTTTCTACTTCTACTTGTATGATTGACTCACCGCTTGTGTATGGTGAGAGTGTCAAACATTTATGTCACCATAATTGGTTTGTTTAGTTTCAGTTATATTTCCTGTATTACAGGTTAGGAGAATTGCCGCTGGAATGTTGCATTCAGCCTGCATCAATGGTTAAGTTGACCAAATACTTATTATTCATAGTGATGTTGGATATATTCTAGTCAGTAATAATTTATTCGGTCCTTAACTAATGCACATTGCAGAGCAAGGCTCAGTATTTATCTTTGGAGAAAGAACAATCAATAAGCTGGTTAGTACAAAGTACAATCATATTGTTTCCATATATTTGATTATTAGCTTTACCAGTCTTATCAACTTGAAGTAACATACATATTTGTATAATTATTTAGGGTTTTGGTGAAGCGAAGAACGCATCAAGACCACTTGTTGTCGAACAACTTCCATTTTCTGAAGAAGTTGCTTGTGGTGGTTATCACACTTGTGTAGTAACAAGTATTATTGCCATAAGACAAGTTCAATTTGTTCTCTCAAGTATCTCTATAATATTTTTTGGAAGTAATCTGTATGATCTCCTTATACTGTCTGTGAGAAGTATTTCATCTTTCTAGTTACCTGTGCAAACATCTTTGCATGCTTGCATTGTAGCACCTTAGGTAACTAACCATTTAAGACTAGTATCTACTTAGTTGGAGTATTGTAAATTGCTCTTTGTTGACCAAGTTCCATTTTGAGGTGGAAAGGCATCTGTAGTGTGTGTTATAGAGCCCTTACGCAATATACTAGGATCTAGTTAGTTGGAGTATTTATCAGGGAAGAGTTTTGATATAGGTTTTATGCTATTGACTATCACCACTTTATTCTTAGTTAAATCTCATCTTTATAAACTGGTAAGGCTGCCTTTTAGTTTAACTTTACTTGCTAGGATTGATCAAGCATTGGTGACCCTTTTAGTTTATGTTTTCCTGCTAAGATTGATTAAGTATTGGTGAAATTGGGTTTGGCACGCACAACTATGAGAGATTTAGTATTGGGATATGATGGGAGATATTGAATGACTAATATTTGAATATTACGGGTGGCATGAAATTCAGTTTCTCAATAATATACATATTTTGTTCCTTATCAGACTTTCTACCTGTTTTTCTTCTTTCTCTGTTTATTACCACAACTTTTGAACAGTTGTGAAGTTTACAAGTATTATTTGTTACAGATGAAGGAAGATTGTTCACATGGGGCTCAAATGAGAACGGTTGCCTTGGTCTTGGGTATTGTTGCATCATCTAGTTACATCTGATGAACCATAACCCTGAAATTGTCCACTATGATAACTCATTGATCAGCAGTAGAATTCCAACTGCTTAGACAACCGTTTTGTTTTGCAGTTCCATGGACATAGTCCGCACTCCTCATGATCTAAGGAGTTCTTTGCTGAAATTTCGTATCTCTCAGGTGAATGCTTTAGTGTATTTGATTTTGTTATATAGACTCTAGCGTGTGTTCGTATGTTTACAAGATGGACAAATTTCTTGTTAATCATGTCTGGTTACTTCTCTCACTAATGAGATGATATGGATGCCATCCAGGTATCCTGTGGTTGGAAGCATACAGCTGCAATTTCTGGTGAGATTTTATTTTGAGGAATTTTCAAATTCGCTAAACCTTTTTTTTTCGTATTGCATATTTGCATAGATGGAAGTTATGACACTAAGCATGAATTTTGATAACAATTTGACCATTTGTTATGTCACTTTTACCATAGTCTGGTATTTTAAATGCTTATCAATGGTTAAAAAATTAATTTTCTTTCTTGGTGTCTTCATTATTTGGAAAGTGTAATCCCTTCATTTACAGACATGATCTCTTTCTCATGCCTATGCCATTATTAACTGATCACTTATCCAGTTGGCTTCATACACCCCTCAGTGAAACAGAAGGATGGTTATTACATAGTGCATCATGACCAATTCTTATGTGAATTTCGTATGAGGCTCAGAAACTTACGTGCTATGGTGATCCCTCTGTTTATTAGTTTTTTTTTTAAGAATTACACAGTGAGCCCAAGGACTACCCTGCCAGACATCTCTACAGGCTGCATCTTTGGTTGCAGTTAGAGACTGGCCCTCTCTTTTGAAATGCTATGACAATCAAATAAAGTGGTACTTCTATAGAGATTGTTATGAGCCTTTTTGTAAGTTTCAAATTTGTGATGCTTGATTATGTGAGTTTTTTACTGTCTACCTAATATGGTAGCTTGGGGATTCGAAACTTCATTTGAACCAAATGCTAGTACTTATTAATTTTATGAACTTTCATGTTTTGCTCTAGGTGGCTTCTGTTTCATTTCCTAGAAAGAGGAAATCTAGATAGCCTACAACCACAACAACAGTGACTCATTTTTTTTATAAGGCTTAATCTAATTTGGTAAAATGGAATATTCTGTGTAACGGAAAATTTGACTAGTTTAATTTGATATAACTTAAATATATGACCTTGTGGATTCAGGTGCAACCCTATTTAGCTTTGGGATTGTCTAGCTATAAGAATAGCCCAGATGTTTGTCTGCACTCTATTTTACCATTTTACATTGGTGTGATGATGTTCTTAGGTTGGCATCTTTGTGAGAGCTTAAATGAGCTTATTTGTATTTGCCTTTTCCTATGTAATTTTTCAACTTGTTGCTCACTTATCCATGTGTAAACATCGTTTCTTCTTTTTAGTATGACCATTGTAGAGTGTGTTGTCAGGCGGCAATATCTATACTTGGGGCTGGGGAGGGGCGAATGGGACATTTTTTGAAGATGGCCATTCCTCTGGAGGACAACTGGTTAGTTTCAATTTCCTTCTCTAACCATTTACATTACTGATTCCCTGTACAGAGCAGATATAAAGGGATTTGCTTTTATGTCCCTATTCAATTGCTTGGATTGAGGAAAAATAGATGGAGGAAAAGTGAAAATGGAAAATGATAAAATTAAAGTGAAAAATATTTGTCAATCCCCTGCCTTTGATTTTATAGGGGCTTTCTTTTCTTTTTAACAGTGTGAACATGTGCGCCTTTAACGTTCTAATTTTTCTTTCTTTACTTCAATTTGTCTTAGGTGTAGCACAGCCTTAGTGTGCTCTTATGATGGAATTACAACCCAGATTAGTCGGTTTACCTTTTACCCCTCTTCATGCTAATTAGCATCTGGACAGTAATGTTCAATGTGCAGGAGAAAAGAAACACATTTGATCACTAGACAGTGAGACCCAATGCTATATATAAATATATTATTAATGTCATGCCTGAATTTTTGTTGCAAATTATATCCAGGGGCATGGGAATGATGTCGACTATTTTGAGCCTATGATGGTTAGTATGGATCAGCATGTGAAGGCATTGCAGATATCATGTGGATTCAACCATACTGGTGGTATATTTGAGCATAGCCAGGACTGAGGTTCAGTGAGCTTCCAGAAGACCAGTATTTATTAATGAAACGAGGAAGGTTTTGCTTCACTGCATATACATATTCTCATTCCTTTTGTTATAGGGTGTTACATATGTGTATAATGTATAACCTATCACCATTTTATAGGAAAGCATTTAGGCTTTCAAAGCTGATGATGTTGAACATGACATAATCAAATAAATGTTACATTCAATTGTAATTTGTCATTGATGTACTTCCAATTACCTGATATATTAACTTGTAATACTTGATACATAAACAAGTTATTCTTTTTCTAATAACATGCTTATATTATTATTTATTTCAAAATGCAACTCAGTTAACGGTAGTACGAATCTCTGCGATAATGTGATATTGTTTTGGATGAAATCAATCATTACAAATTACTAATGCCAGATGAAATGGCAAAGGGTTCTTACATTGGCGGCAAAAGATGTACTTTAGGTTCAACATAGGCTCTCTCTAAGTTGTGATTAGGTTAATCATGGCTAAGTTTATAGCTTGCAAATCGAGTGAAGGCAATAAGGTATAAATCCAATTATTTTCAAATGTTATTAATTTCAAATCCTAGAAAAGAACTAAAAATACAAATACAAATCTAAGAACTGATTTCTACCTGTAATCACCCAAGTTTATCTACAAAACAGGTTTTCTTTAGAAGTTCAAACAACACAAACATTTCATGAAAGAGCCCTTGAGGTCATGCTCAGATAGGAAAATTTTAGATATCTAATATTATTCTGTACAAGCACATGCAGACCTTGGGGTCACACTCAGAACAAACTGCAGCACAGAAATTTAAGGTTCACTGTATATAATTACTGGCCTGAGCAGGTGAATTCATGGAATGCATAAATTGCTTATAGTAGGTTAATTTTTTAAAAAAGAAATGAAAATTTGAAGTTGCAGTAACAGTTTTGAGAACTGATATAAATTAAAAAAAAAAATGATTGAACCATAAATGATTGACAATTACATTTTATAGTTAAAGAAAAATGGTCGCAATGGCTTATAGTAGGTTACCTCTCTGTCCTGTGTCCAGGAGAAGGCCAGAAGATCAACATCTTGCCCGTCACTTTCACTCCCATCTAAAACAGCCCCTTATTTTATAAGGGGATAAGCATGTTAAATAATACTACACCTGTTGAGTAATCCTTCAGTCAATCTCTTCACATATTAACTACCGCACTCCCCCTTTAAAACAAAAGCTTTGAGACAGCAATTTGACATGCTCAGATGTCAAAGAATATTGCCCTGAAGTCAGATAATGTACAGGAGCCCGAAACCTGTGCAATAAGGAGTGAATATGCGTACTTGCATAGCTAATCAACTGAACATTGTAGGATGTACTTGTAAGTTTAAAGTTCCAGGCAGACGACACTACCTTCTGCCCTGTTTTTCCTTCGTGATTTCAGCTAGCCGAGAATCTACAGACTTTGAGATCTGACTCATAAAAGAAGCATACTCAAGGAATGCAGGCCCTTTCAATGACAGAGAGACGCGAGTGGGGACTTTTGGGAGGATGGCATTGAAAAGTTCAGATTCCAATTCCCTTCAAATAACACCGATAACAGATATGTGACAAGGAATCAAACAACTAAAATAAAAAATAGAACCAGGATGATGTAATGATGTTTTTGGATGAACATGCAGAAGCACCAAGGGGAAGGAGTAACCGTTTGAATAGCATCAAGAAATTTAAGAGAAACAATAAGTTAATACCTTCCCACAGAACCAATTTTCATTGTCTCTATCAGCAAAGCTCCTTTCCAGGACAAATTGGGAGCGGTGATCAGCTTGCCCAGAGCCATTACATTAGAGCTTGAAGCCAGCATCTCATGCGCTAAATCCACTGTGGTCTGAGAACCAAAACTTGATCCAGTTGCGGCACACTTATTTGCATAGAAACAAAAGCCATGCTGAGCATATGTGGATCCCATCTCAAACTGTCTATCATCCCGAGAGAAATCATCTGATCCATCAGACAGCATTATACTTCTGTCCAAAATGTCCTGTAGAAATATGGAGGTTGGTCTCAGAGCATAACGTTACACAAACTATTTCAATGATTAAGCAGGATTTAAAAATAAACTTACACTAAACACAGCGTTGCAGCCATTGATCATAACATCAGTTTGAGATATTAGATCTGTAAGTCGAGAAGAAAGCTTGATTATAGAATAAGCATCTTTATGATTAGAGTTTAAACAGGACTTCAGATCCTCACGGCAACTTCTGAGTTTCTGCCACTTCTGCTGAACAGGAGTAGAGGATTTGATAGGTGCCAACATGTTTGAACCAACATGACCAGACTCATCCATTACTACAGATCTACTCAGTGCTAGTGGTTCCTCATGTTCATGAGACATAACTACATCCTCATCTCCATAAACTGATTCAAGATACACCTCACAGTTGTATCCCTATATTGTCCTCTGAGAGTTTATTTGATTCAGATACTGAATCATTCATATAGTCAATATCAGCTCTAGAATGGACTGGAAGTAAAGGACAATCAGACAAGTTAACAGATGTTTGGCTGGCATAATCTGGCAGAGATAGACTGTCAACCTCTTTGTTAGCATCAATCGCGCAAGCAAATGATGATTCTGGAACACATGAGACATCCTGTAATCCGGATGTATCGCAAATTGTGTCCTCTATTTTAGACTCACATACCATACTGGAAGAAGGCCTAGCTTGATTATGGACTTCTTTCACATCCATATTAATTGGCATTATCATGTCATGCAAAATGAGACTGTTATGATTGACTGGGATGTTTTCCCTAGGCAGAACCTCATCAGTGCTTGGGTCATCATCAGATTGTGAAGACAAAATGAGGCAACGTCTGTGCTTCACTCTTTGCTGAGCCAATTCTCCAGGAATATCTGAAGCATCTAAAAAGTCTTCAAGACCATCGGCATCAGCTGAAAAATCAGTAAACTCAGGAAAGGTACATTTCTGCTTCAAAATGCTCTTCTTCCTATTTCTGTTTCTGTTGCTGTTGTGATTGCCAATCTTTGAAGAATCAATCATTTCTGTTGTGCAGAGAATATGTTCTTTGGCATCCTCTGGACATAAGTTCTCAAATAAAGAGAGACTACCACTGATCTCCTCTTCAATCTTTTCTGAAAGATCACAGGGGAAGTCCCAAGGAATTACCCTCGGCATTATCAAATGAGCAGCGCTAACATCAAAAGGCAACGGATTGTAGGTGCACCGTTTACTTGCATCTGAATAGTGCAAGGTAAATAAATTAAAACCTTTCAAGCGTCTCCTATGAAATTCAAAATCATTCAAACCATCAAACAAAGAATTGTATAGTTGAACGCATATCTTTTAGCATATGATACAAAATACTAGCAATAGAAGTAAATTTGGGTAGCATCTAAATAACACATCCAAGAAGGTAGGTAGGGATAAAGAACATCCAATACAAAATACATCAGGATTTTTTTCATGAAAGATTGCGATTAACATCAGATGATTTGTACTGGATGTGTTAACACCCTCACACATCCAGCACAAGTCATATCATGTTTAACATTGCAGAACCCATGATCAAATCATGGTTAGCAATGTTTCACAACCCATGTGGTTGACCTGCTATCGGATGACAAGTTTCTTGCCCACACAGGTTTAGAGAGGGTTAATGTACAGAAGCACCAACCACCAAAAAAATGAAGTCCCGCCAAAACAGGGCAAATCTATTGCTTCAGATTCAAACAATTATTACACAAATTCAAGAACCAAGGCTCGCCAAAGATGAATATGTTTATTTGTTCCAAGTTTTCAAGCCTTAAAATTAACAATTATGGTAAAAAAGATTACTCAAGTACTGACCTATTTGGCATCTAGTGCCCTGACACCAGAACTGAAGAAACATTAGCATCTTGCGGATGTCACCTCGGCAATAGCTAATCAATCTCTCAAGTAACTCAGATGATATGTGAATCCCCTCCACTGCACAAACCTACGAATATATTTTGTAATCAATCAATCTTGAAGTAACAGTAAATGAGTGCACTTTATCAAAACCAAGATATCAAACCATTTGTGCATGGGAAAGTAGGTCCTCAGATAATGGAACAGTGAAATCCACAATTAGTGGATCCAAATGTGGTAAAATAGGATTCTTGTCTGCAAGATAAATCAAACGTCACAACATGCAAATGGATAAGTCAGAATGACTAAGAGCCTGAAAGTGTCAACTTATCTCTATGATAATGGATTCATGAATAGCTTACCATTGCTTGTCAGTATAATGGGCTTTTTGGTTTTTTCTGCTAGTTGAAGAACAGCAGAAATGAAGCCCATATCTTCACAAAACACAACATCCACATCTTCAAAGACTTGTATCGATCCTTTTACTTTCCGAGAATTTGTGTTTTTCTTTTCCACAAGTTTCTGAGTGCCTCCTGTAGCAATTTTACCATGCTGACAATTTTCTGAGGTCCTTTGTGAAAAGCTATCATCAGTGTCATCAATGTCTATGATGCCAGATGAGAGAGCTGGAATAATTTTCTTTCTCTCACCAATTGGATTGTCCTTCAAGCTGTACAAAAATATTGAAGTGATATAATTATTTTCATCACTAAGAACTACAAATTAGAAACTGGAGATATATATGAATTTGTAATATAGAGAAAATGCATTCAAACTTCCAAAACTTAACTAATACTAATTCAAAAACATTCCATCAGAGGAACCAAGGGTGACAGATAAAAACCTTTCAGCTTGAGTGGCCAGCAGAAAAGTTGAGGCCAGGATACAGCATTAAGTGAAGGAATCATGAGTGCAACTTATGTGTTGGGCTTATGAGTCTAACTTTTTAAACACATTAAACACTTGTAAGGTGCATAAATCTCATACTCGCAGAAGCATATATAGTGTATTTGAAGGGTATGCATTAGCACATAAGCACAAAAAATTTTGTAGAATGCACATATTGGGTACTATTGCTTGTTGAAAATTCGAAATCACAAATTATGAAGAACTTTGAACTTACCACTTACTATAAAAAACAAAATAGCTTCTAGAGCATATCAATAGTTAATATAATGGTTATCAAATGCAAACTAACAACCACATCATAATAGGCTTTACCCGATGGGTCAACAATCAAGTGGGTGAAGAACTTCAGTAGTCTGACTAGCTTGGATATGTATAGTAGTTTCCAAATGTTCAGGGGAAAGGAAAACGATAAATGGGTGAAATCTCAGAAATAGAAGGTGTTGTTCAATGTATATTCACTGAAGTAAATCTAAATGGCGGTTATCACCTCAAAAATTGTTTATAAGCCATTCCAAGCCTCAAAATATTGTATGGATATCTAGAAATATTTTCCCATCACTAGTGAGATATATAGTTCCCTTATATGTTCAAAATGCATCAATTCCAATCCAGAAAATGTCACACCTAAGATAAAGCAACTAACATGAGTTTTCCTAGGGACAAGGAATACTGTCTTAGGTTTATTACCAAATGACCATGAAGAATGCCATCGATTAATGAAATAGCTAACTCACCTTGTTCCTGCATTTTAACATGCAAGCATTCAAACCAAACTCATTCAAATCCATATAAACATAACATAAAGTTGGGATAAACTAAGACCATTTCAGAGTCATATCTCAGTTTAAAACTTCATACCAAACCTAGCCCAGGCTATTCTGTCACAATCAAAACCTATACAATAGTACTTAGAGAAGCTTTAAGTTTTGATGTGATCTTAAATTTCTGGAGGATCATGGTCTCTGGCTCTGTAAATCTTCAAGGTCTTCTTAGTATGGTTACTAAACTCTGAGTAATTAATAACTGCATAAAAGGTAGTCTATTGTATATGGCCCTCATCAACCACAATTTATTAAGGCTTAAATGAGCATAACCACTAGCAAATAGCATTGAAGTATAACTATAGTCACCTTAATTACAACAAGTTGTGCGCATACCCAATCCCCTTGTTGCCCTCCATAAGAAATATACACCCTCTTACAAATATCCAAATTGCAACAGATGGTTTGGGGATAACTTATCCATTATCGTGTCATATTCTCAAGAGAAAAGAATATAAATCAACCAATTACATAATAATGGTTTTACCACTCTAATCAATGCAGGTTTGGATTAAGGGCGTTAAAGGTACATAAGATTATTATAATGCACATTAACATTAATTTGCTTATTCGATCAGTGATCCTCATTAACCATTAACTATCTTACAAGTTCAGGTTGCAATAGGAAATTTCTCCAAACATAACGACTACCAAAAGTTTAAAAGGAACAAAAATGATTATCTATAAATGTGGAGTAGCTGAAAATTTTTGTGAACAGCTTTTACAGGATTATAAAAACACACAAACAGTAACACTTCAGAAGCAATATGTGATTATATGGTACAGTAGAAAAATTCCAAATTTGTTTTCTGGAGATATAACAAACCATAGGGATGGGGTAATTGCTGATGCTTCTATACTATCCCCGAACTTTTGTTTCATGAGAGCTCCACTCCGTACATCAGATGTATTAACCTATAAACAACAGTTTGAAGCATATAGTGGTTACTTAGCAACATAAATGAGAAAATCATTGGTTGTGCATGGAAGATTTTCAGGAATCCATCACATAATAGAGCAAATTAATAAATATGGAACTACATTTTGTATGAAGCCAAATTTCCAATTGGGACTTCAATCCTTAGACTCTTACAGAGCTGAAAAATACAAAGCAGGCAATTAACTGATACATGACTAGGTTCAAAATACCACAGACCATTCATTATTAAGTTCGCTTACAATGTCTTTGGTTGGGGAATGAATTGGAACAAACTTACTCCAAACTCTCCAACCCAATACCACCTTTGGAACAATTTGGAATAAGAATGATTTAGTTATTTATTTAAAAACATCATCATTAATAAATATTAAACAGCAAGTATAAATAGATAACAATCATCAATTAGAAAAATACGATTTTAAAGTATATAGAATTTATTCTAATTAGTATTATTAAGTCAAGGCAACTTAGGATAAAAGTTTTCACTGTAACCAAAATTCACACATTAAAGCCCCTGACCCAACAACTTATTCCAACCTAACCAATGCCCACTCAGGTTTCAATTTCTTTCAAGTTACAACCTTTTCAATTGTGACATCTGGCAGAAATAGTATGCATAATTAGATTCCAATTAACATAAGCCACTTGTTACTAAGTTGGTGTTCAAATTTCTTTAGATTCAAGCTATACTGCACATAATTCAGATATCTGACAGTAGCATGATAAGCTAATATAAACTAGGCTGCTAGAACCTTATACTACTAGTCTTGCTTTCTGCTTCCCATTTGACCTATTTTCATATTTCTTCCCATCTTGGGAAGAAGGTATCTTCAACATGTAAGAAGCATTACAAAAATGAGGGCAAAGCGAGGTTAAAAGCCAAGTAAAAGGAGTCACATTTCATGATCATGGATCCTTACGAGAAGTGAAGGATAAGAAAACATGATTTCTCCAGCAACTTCACAAAGAAAAGGTCTGTTACAGGTAACTTGGCCTTCTTGATTGTGGGAAGCATTATTGTAGTTTAAGATCTAACGACATTGGTTCTAGATGTCAACAACAAAAAAAAAAGGGAGGTTCTTGTAAGCTTGATCGAGGAAGAAAATTTATATTACTAACCTATATGCACAATAAATGGAATTAGGTCTATTCCATGATGATTTTGAAAAGACCTCAACAAAGCTACGCTAGTGATATGTAGAAAATTGATTTATGGATACCTTGATGACACACAAGAGAAAGTAATACTAGATTTGTATATGGTGATTTCTCATTTAGAGATGAGAATGAAGTATACATGCTACTTTATATAGAAAAAAATTTAAAATTTACACGGTAAAAGATTATGTGACTACAACCACAGGCTACAGATTACTCATGCAGATTTATACACATAGTTGCAGCTATAAAATCAACAACAATAGCTTTATAAAAACATAATACACAATTGAATTATTCTTTTCATTTTTCCAGACTTTGAAGAACTAAATTTCTCTTTTTATTTTTCATACGTGCTAAAGTAACTAACTTAGAAATCAAGAAGAGTGATTCATCTTTTAAGGAGTTGACTCTCTGTTAATGATTTTGTTTTTCTTCCATAATTCTTATCTACATTGGGAACGATACATAATATTATACTTGCCACGAAACACAATTTCAAAAACTTATGAGCTTAATTATACACAGGATAAATCCAAAGAACTATCATGAAGGTATGAACATTGCATCTATAATAAAAAAACTCTTCTTTTGGTTCAAATAACAGATACAGCCAAAAAAAAAAAAGTTCAGAAATACCTCAATTACTTCAAACCCTTGTTCTTTGGTACAAGCATGTATTGCAGCAGATTTTCCACTCTATCAAAAATCCAACAAGGAGATTACAGCCAGTCAGCTTATAATAAGTAAAGAGATTTAAGGTTGGGCAAGAGAGAAGCAACCATATTGTCGTAAAAGAGAAAAAAAAACACACACACACACTGATGGACATCAATGGGAGAACATTTATACATCAGTTACATAATATTTACCTGCCTGGGTGAAAGTAGGCCACATAAAAATAAAAATAAAGTATAACTCACCCCAATTGGACCAGTAAGCAAGAGGACATTCTTACGAATAGCTTCATCATCTGTATCATCCATATATGATTCGATATCATAAGAACTATGATGACCATCCTTAACAGAGCTATTAAAACTTCGATTGCTCCTTGGACCTTCATCCCAAGACTTAAGCCATTCACCAAGAATCCTAATAGACTTGATGTTTCCACACAACTGCAGAAACAACAAGATAAATTAGTTTGATGTCAAAGGCTAAATCAAGGGCTGCATGGATGCACTCAATTGATGCAAGTAAACAGGGTAACTTTAACTTATGTCACATGACAAAATTAGTGTAGTGTTGTTTATTTTGGTAGCCAACAGAAGGAATAAATGAAGAAAAGGGAATAAAATAAAATAATAAAAACAATTCAAGTTATCACCTCTAAGGTATTTTCTGGCTGATACTTGTCCGTCCATAAGCTACTTTCAGGGAAATTACCACGACGCAGATTGTATGAATCCAACCTGGAAATAAACCAAGATTGCGAGCATAGAAAAGCAATACAGGTTATATAATTTCCTTTGCAAAAAAAAGATGCAATAAAACAATAAACTGGCACCAGCATCAAAAGGCTGTAGAACGATAGAATCAGATGGTAAAGTTTCCAGAATGACTGCATGTTAGTTGACAGGTAAAACAATGGCAACGATTAGAATCTTCGATTGGATTAGAATATTCCACCCATTGTTTGACTTGAATGTCACTAAAATGACTCAATGAAGTTATCTACACTATATTGCCTAGCTCGTGTTCTCTGGCCACTCTACTGACTTTACTATGAAATATCCATAAAAGAAGTAACTTACTTTGCCCTTTTCCCATACTATTATGTATAGAAATGAATCTATCTCATTGGCGAACCTTCCTGAAAGGGAAGGCAAACCTTCAAGAAAATCAAGGTTTGGGCAGTTTCGATGTTTGTATTCTAGCTGCTCTTTGTATAACTTAATGCAAGTTCATTCAAGAAAAACCCCCAAAATGAGAGTGAAATTCAAGCAAGAATATATTACTGATTGCTTCATCATTTTAACCTAAAACGAACCTCTCTTTTATTAACATGCGATCCTTCTCAGTCTCCATGTCAACTATGCTATTGCTACATCTGAATGGGAGATATATGTTGCTGTTGCTGTTGCTCCCACCATTATCCTGCAAAAGAAATTCAAAAAATGAGTAAATGCACACAGGATATGCAACCATCATATTTGATGGTACACATGCCACTTAGAAAATTCACCAAAAAACAAAGAAAGAAACAGAACTGTCACAAGTTGGCCCACTTGCTCGTGTTCTGGCAATGAAGAAGAGGCTACTGCTGAAGTTATAAAGTTTGGTTTAGCCAGCATTTGATTGGGATGCCTCTGTGAGTGGCAGGCAGTATCCAATTCTAAAGGCTTAACTGAACTCTCAAAGACTGATGAAGCATGTTTTGGGACATAAGAACCATCTGAATCTGGGGTTTTGTTTTTAAAAACCCAATTCTGCCAATGTAATCCAATAGACTCATCCTGGACAAAACAAAAAGGCATTAAATCACATATAGCTCCAAACCAGTATTGCAATGCAATACAATATGGAAAACATATAACGAGATAACCAATACCTCCACTTTGTCAAATATGTGAATTGGTGAACCAAGGAAAACATCCTCATCATGAGCAGAATAATAATAATTTTCCCTATTTGACACAGATATAGATTTTGCTACTCTCTTGGTCTCTTCCCAACAAGTAAAAAACTGATGCATTTGTTTCCCAGTTGATAATTCAATACTTTCCTGATAATCATAAAAATTTAGTTACACGTTATGAAATGAAATAATTACACTGCAGGAAATAATTTAAGTACCTTTACTGCTATATTTCCCTCCGACTGGAGATTGAAATCTGGTTGTTGCAGATGCTGCCTTCCATCAAGATTCACAGTAGCATTAAATTCTACACCGGTGGGAGAACTCAAACTTGACTCCTTCGATTCAGGCCCACTAGAGGTTGAATCCTTAAAAGCAGCATTAGTTTTCTGATTGTCATTTAGACCTTCTACATTGTTAACAGAAATAAGATCTTATTTGGTGGAGTGATAAGTAGACAATATTCTTAATGGTTCAGCTTATAATATAATATCACACATGAGTTTGATAGTAAGCAGGCATGTCAAGGGAATGAAACACAATTAGAAAGTTCAAATTGTGATATGTACCTGATATTTGGGGGCTGGGGGAAAGAAAGAAAGGGGAGAAAAGAATGAATGCACAATCATCACAATGCAAAATTAGCATAAACTGAGTACAACAAAAACTGCTGCAGCCATGGCATGCATGTAGGGAGCAGATGAAATAAATCTACACAGTTCAACATCTAATTAGAGTATTCCAGAGAATTCATGGATGAGTAAAAACACCTCATGAATATTGTTATTAAATTTGATGTAAATTTATCAAATGAGATGATGGTAAAACCTAATGAGAAAATTGTACCAAAGAAATTTATTTTCCTTGAATCCATTATGGGATAAAATTGAGTGATAGATGAACATATCAAAAGGAACAGGGCTGATCTATGGCAAAAACAAGCTGCTATCCTAGCACGGCACTAGTTGCATGATGTATAGAAACTTAGAAAAAAGTTCTATAAAGAAGAAATGCAATTGGTCATGTAATCAATCACTGTACTGACAGTTACACACTACAAAAGGTTAGGGTCAAAGGATGTGTGAACTGGAATATGAAACGCCAAACTGGATGTAAGTCACGTGACTAGAGGCAACAAGAAGGGTAGCTTTGAAGTTCAAAAACATTGATTACAAAAGCATAAGGGAATAAAACATGCAGAAGTGAAGCCCGTATAAGGAAAAGGTATGCATATATGGATAAGCAGGATCTAGCATGAAGAGCAAAAGCCTTGTCTTTCAGGATTGACAGATTCTTCTCTTTTTTCATGTTAAAATAATGCATAAATAAAAATAAAAATAAAAATCCATCCTGAATTCAGTTTTGTGCGAATTTGATATTTAAGGATTATCACTGCAGCAGTAAAAGACTAACATTAGATTACATGCCAATTCAATTGAGCAAATAAAACACAAAGAACTAACTGTTCAAGAAGATTTTGATGATGTTAAAGATGAATCTATAAAGGAAAGCAAGCTGTGCTATACGCTTACTGTACTTGGATTCAGTAGCCTCGCATCTCCTGCTGCTTCTGACTTTTAAAGTTTCTGCATCTTCGTCTTGTTTTTGCTTTATTTCTGGGCTTCTCTCTGAAAATTCTTTGAACAAGAAAGTCTTAAGAAGCATAACATGTTTCCAGCTTTGATTGTAAAACAAGTGCAAAAAAACTCCAAAATCATCTAGAAATACTATAAATAACAAATATAGCAAAAGATTTAGAAACACTCTGATGGGTCACTAGATATGTTTTTGACAAAGTGGTGGTTCAATAGATATTGACTTACTATTTAAAACACAAGATCTTCCGCTCCCTTTATTTGCTTTGGATGCTTCGTTGCAGGCAGCCAGAGACTACCAAAATTTTAGAAAAATATTAACTTATGCAAGCCAGAATCTATATAGAGAAGATATATATACAGAGAGCCATTAATAAGACAGAATAGCAACAAAGTAGATTCAGAAAATAGAGTTTAAAAATATTTCCCACATGAATGAATGATACTCGTGGTTAACAACAAGGTGAATAAGTAAACTTTGCATGGTCCATAGGAACTTATGCAACCATTACAATTTATCATCAAAACCATGTTCAGCAATCTAGTGAATTACTTACAGAAAAGAAATAAAGATGTTAACATCAGACAACCATGTTCTAAAGGAGTAGTGATGTAAAGCGAAACTGATTAGATTAAAAAATAGTTTTGTGTAATCTAATTGTGCATGGAGTCAATGGAAGGTGGAATTTAAGTAATGCAATTTCATTTTGCAAGTGCTTTTCATACTGATCAATTGGGAAAATGTTCATATTTTTATGAAGCATGCTCATTTCATTGAATTATACATCAACTAGGGAAGTCGAAAGTTGAAAGCCAAACATCAGCATCACATTATTAAGGTGTGTAATCCGATGAAAATGGACACAAGCACGAGCGCGCACGCGCACACACACACACACACAAAAACTAGCTATAGGAAATCACAGTAAAAAAACGAAAAAAAAAAAAAAAACAGGAGGCCTGAGTAATGTATGAACTCCGTTCTCCTTTCTAGCCCAAGATATACATGTTTAGACAAGACTCCAAGAAAAGACTCTCAAACAGCACAAATTACTTTCATGCAATCTTTAGCCAAATTAATACTGTCAAATTACAAAAGATTTGTTTTAACTCGAAAATGACAATGATTATAATGTTTTTTTTTTTTATTTCCTTCAAAAAATGAAGCATTGAACAGCAGATGATAACACTAGTATGCCACATCTCAAAGTTTCTAAAGCAAATCAATTTGCAGGTTCCATGCAAAAGTTCTCCAAACTTCCACTCAAAATACTCGCAATATCAAGAATCACTAAAATGGATAAAAATGAATCACGAGAACAGATAGATCCTAAAACCTGCAAACCCCTGTCTCTAACGTAAGGGGTAACAAAAAGATCCAAATGCTATCAGAAACGAATAAGCAACATTATCACAGCAAAAATCTACCAGAAAAATCAAAACCCTCAAGAAACATCACAGCATAAAGGTTATAAAAGCAGATCAAAAACCTTCTTGGAATCCTGTGGCAGAGATTCCCGCTTCCGCCGCGTCTTCGGCTTGTTCTCGCCGTCGGACACATCTCCGCCGCCTCGAGCTTGACTAACCCATGGGAGCTTCGTCTGGATGGATCTCCGCTTCCGATTCACCTCGGAAGGAGGATTAGGGTTCACAGAACCAGCTATTTTCGCTTCCCCGCAGGATTCATCCATCAGATTCAAGAAAACAAGGCGAATTTAGTCGATCTAGAACCAAAACAAGCGGATCGAAGGGGAACGTGGAGCTAGGGTTTGTGGGGATTTGGGAAGCGGGAAAGAGATGAAAAAGGCGCGGGATAACGTTCCCGCTCTCGAATTCTTCAGTTGAGTGGCTTCAACACCGACGAATATATATAGAGAGAGAATGGAAGAGATCGTAACAAAGATTCTACTCGAGTAGTGTGATTCCTAAGAAAGGAAATGAATTAGATTATTTTCTGACCGTTGGATGAAGATAATATCAATCTAATCATTATCTCTCTGATTTCCTCTCTTCTTTTCAAAATAAATTACTAAACTTAACATTCAATTTTAAAATAAATTTTTGAAATAAAAAAATTTATAAAATCACAAACAAATGACAATAATGGCTTTCCATGTGAACACACACATTAACTAACGCAACGGACATGTCCAAGCACTTTCAAATCCATTCAAAGGTATACATGCAACATTGAACAAACCAGCGCATACACTGATACACACATACTCTGTTTACACCTGCATGAACATTCAGTTATTATAACAGTGGCTAAAACATTGTGCATAACAAATAAACCATGAACATAACTCATTCAAAATTATTCATGTTACATTTGTTTCAAGCACGGATATCTAATGATTTGGTGTAATGCATTCATCAGTATGAGTAAGAACTTTTTACTCCGATGATTAACAAGGGTGGAAGGTAAAAGAAGGATGGTTGTGATGATTGTGAGGACTATGATTGCGAGGCGATTCACGCTCGATGAGCCACCGGAGATGGAGAAACTCATCGGTGGAGCATGGTAGTTTAAGTGGACCGGAGGAGTCGAAACCATAGATATCTTGAGCCTTCTCAAGAAGCTCAATGAAGAGAGGATGATGGAGATATGATATGGGGATCATGAACCTCTTAAAACCACCTTCTTCATTCTCTAATCCAACCCTCACTGCTAAGCAACCCTTCTTAGTCTTCATCCTCTTCTCCACTGCTGAGAGTGGGGGATATTCACGGGTTTTTATAGGAGGTTGATGTTTATTTATTTATTTCATTGGGTCAATCTCAAGTTATTAGCCTTTCATTTGGAATGGCATATTCCTTGTTTGACATCTTTAGATGCAAAAGCAATGGAGAAGCAAAGGCCTTCAGATTTTTTTCACAAGTATGTATTCATAGTTGCAATTTCAGATTTTTACAGGGATATATTGTGTAAAACAAAGAGTGTATTTTAATATCTTCCCTGTCATTCTTGAAGAAAATTTGATTGGTTGACCAAGAAGAACCACAAAGATAGTCAACTTGGCATCTGACATTATGTACCAGAAATGCAGGAAGATGTCCTTTCCTTCCTAGATTTTCATAGGAAACTTTTGTTGATACATTCAATGGCCATGGATGCAAGGAATGCTTCACAGTGACTTTGATAACTACTCCCACATTGATCTCCTCCTCAGCCATCCTTGTCATGCTGCACGTTCTAACACGCACTCTCCACCTTCCTCTTGTCACTGACTTTGCTTATAAACATGTTTCATCAATGAGAGAAGCTTCGATAATGCGGTATGAAATTTCCGTATTACTGACCTTTTGATGTTAAAAGATACAGTTGTAGATTTTGTTACATGTTTCTCAATTCCAACAGAAACACACTAGGCATGAAAATCTTCAATCTATTGACTACATTTCAACGAATGTCGATAACTCTCTGAACAAAATTGTTGAGAAAACATTTGTAGTATTCCAATATGACAACATACACATTCTCTACAAGCTGCATATTCCACAATGAGAAATCAAGTGATAAATTAGTCTGTTGGACAGATCTCTAAGACCTGCAGTCTAGTACAAACAGTGTTTCTGATACACAAGCAGCTCCTTCCGACGTGTCGTTGTGGTCCAATGGCTTTTTGATCTCACATTTAACTCTAGTTTTTCAATTCAATCATCAGGGGATATCAGAACTTAATCTTGAACCTGCCTGCATTCTAGTTGAGCAATGACTGTTGCCATTTACAGCAAAATTCTAAGGTCTCACTAAGTCCTGTGTACTAAATAGCACCCCAAACAGCACCATCTCCTTCTCCGCATTTTTCGTGGACTTCTTTTACTCTCTCCACTGATTTGCAGATCCCACTGCAGCTCCAATCAAATGATGCTATGCATACATTCCCTGCCTGGGCTTTCCATTCACAGTCTGCAGATAAAACAACAGAAAACATTAGCGCCAGCATTGCTCGGGTAGAGTGTTATCAAACAGGAAAGACAAAAGTACACCGAACCTGGCGGAGTTCCACAGCACATGCTCCGATCATCAATGTGTTCAACTTCAAGTCCAATGAACCAAGAACCCAGTGATACGTCCTCATTAGCATATTTGTGCAATATAGGCCTATTGAAGAACAAAAGGGGATCCACTTGTTAGAACCGGTTATCATTAACTTCATTGTAATTGCAGAAAATTTAAATTGCTCAATGTATTACTGGTTGATCGAGATGTATGTGGCAAGATCTTTTGAGATAGCATAAATCTGTCCAGTTGCATGACGGAAGTACTTGTTTCCTTCCTCACCGAATTTCCAGTATTCAGGTTCATGATACTTAACACTCCTGTAATAAGAGATGGTTCAAAACCAGATGTACAAAGAACAGAGACTAAAGCACCGACAAAAGCAAGATGAGAGGATTACTTCTGAGAAAGAACCGGACCAGACTTCATGCATCCAATGTACACTCTGGGCTTTGATCTATGTTTGGCAAGGGTTGCAGCCAACATACCTGCATCATTATGGAATGGTTGGACAGACATTTGACAAAAAACAGAATACAATGGAGTAGGGATGCATTAAGTCCAAAGGCTCACCTAGATTGACATGTACGTCATCATCAACCTTGATGTAAAAGTCAGCATCCCATTTAGCAACTGCCGTGGAGAAAAATGTTTTGGTTTTTGCAGACAGTTCGTGATACCCTTCAACATGCTCCTGGAGTAGGAAAAAAAATCATACATTTAAATAGTAATTACTCGCAGTTTCAGCCAACGTTGCTAGAAAGAGTAGAGTTACCAATCTGAGAAAATCATTATGTTGAGCCTCCTCTGAATCAATAGCCCGATCAAGAATGCTGTTTGATGTAGCACTGTAGAAAAAAAAGATTGATGAATGAATAAACAGTTATTTGACAACAGGGACACACACCCACAAACCATATTTACTATATAGAAAAAATCAGCAATCTTCAACTAGCTAAATAACTAAAAGATCACCCAAAAGATTTTTCTTGTCATATCTGGCCTACATATCCTCAAATTATTGAAAACTTGACTCTCACTCTGGAAAGACAGACACCAAAGTAGTTAAAATGCACTCATCAGAGTAGCAGGGGATGGACAGACTTATAAAAAAGAAAAATGAAGATGAGGAGAAGATAAATTTTTGCAAAGAGTCAACTCAAGGTAGCCCTATTTACGAAATGCTCTCTAAATCAGAATCAGCAATGCATCAGACATCAACATCTTTGAGTGTTTACAGAAATACTATGCACAAGTTACATTTTTCAAGTATTGACCATTATAGAAAAAGTATAACCCTTCTGCAACTTTGGCAGAAGATGTATTATCCACATGTGCACCAGAAGATCGGATTCTCACAACCCAAGGTATACAAAAATCTGCAGCTTCAGAAACATCAACAATCTGCTACTAATCATTTTAACATACATTTGACTCTTAAGATATAAATATAACAACATGATAGACCATCTTCGCTGGAATCAGATATGCATCACCAATTGGACATAGTCATTGACATATTACAGTATCTTTTAAAGGTTTTGGCATTCATCAAGATGGTTGGCTAGTCAATTATAGGTATTTATTTATTGATATAAAGAATTATGGCAAGAAGTCATATTCAAAGATGTAACCTTTCAGAAGTTTGGCAGTTTAGGATGAAGTCTGATTTGTTTCTTAAAGGAGGATTGGAAAGGAAATAAGCAGATTGTATAATCAATATCATTAACTTCAGGATGATCATATTTACATATAAGCATAACAATTTTCAATATGGAATTATATGAATCTCAATATGTTGCTCTTTTTTCCACTAATAAGTGCACACTGCCAGACCAACACGGATATAAATTGTCTGCTGGATACTTAAGATAACTACTTTGTAGGAAAAGCAAAGGGCTGGGCTGAATGATTAAGTACCTGTGACCAATCATAAACCGGATGACAATTCCCTTCTCACGCTCTAGTTGTTGGAGCTTCTCACCTAGGTTAATGTGAGAAGAAAATAGATGAGATGATGTAATGTAATTTGAGAACATTAGACAACTAACAGCAATTTAAAAAAGAAGAAAGGGAAACCTCCAATGCTTTATAGCTAGCTAGCAAATCAAAACCGAGAAAAGTGGTTGTAATTATCCATCACAAACAATTATCAGTTTATACAGGGCAAGGTTGGCTGAGACAACCTTTGGCATGATGTCACAAAAAAAGTTATGTTGTCAGGGGCCAACAGTAGCTATTGATACACTGGACTTTATAAAATGCGGATTACAAATTCAGGATAAGTAATTGATAGAAGGGGCTACAATATACAACTTTACTGGCCAGAGAATGGTTTGACAGTAAACTGAGTAAATAGAAACAATAGATATCATCACACCAAATAAAAGGCCTAAGTACACCACATGGTCCAAAATGGGGCAATTATCATATAGAAATGCAGCAAAGCTTGTCTTTCCCATAAAATTTTGTCAATCTTTTAGCACAATTAAGTGCAGAGAGAAACTTTTTGTTTTTGAGAAATGTGGATAGAACTTCAACAGCAAAAAGTAAGTGCTTCATCTGTTTTGCTAGGAAGAATTCCATTGAGGAAAAAAGCCTTCTTTTCCAAATGGGAAGATATTTATTTTAGAAGTCCTATGGATCAATGCGATCAAAGAAAGGCGTCTCATTTCAAATCTAAGCACTTATGCAGCCATGACAATAAGTGGATGCTAATAAAAGTCTACTTGATAATAAATCAACTATCGATTTTCACTGATTGGCAGATAGGTTCTACTAAAACTTTGAGAATAAAGAAGAGAACTGAGGAGAAGTGAAAATGGCAATTCAAGGAGGAAGTTTCAAAACTTAAACCACCTAAATGCCGCCACTGGACAAAAGCAAGCATCCTTTGTCTCAAGAATTAATTAGAAGAGAACTGAAGACCTAAGGTTGGATCCAACATTCAGCTGAGATCAAATAATGGCAATGGAACGCAGATGTAGTCTCCAGGAAAATAAGTTGAGTGCCCCTAATTAATATATCATATCCCAATAAAATAGGGTAGAAATTGTAAGAATAGAAGCCAAAAAAGCAACCTCTACAAATCACCCAGGCTTCAAGGTAAAATGGAAGTTCAACTCGGAAGGGAACAATTACTAAGAAAAGAAAAAAATTAGACCTTGAGGCATCCAAGTAGCTCTGACTGAATCCCTTCTCTTCCTGCTGCTAAATGCCGTATTGATCCCCATAACAAAGAAGGCCTTCTGCCTTTGTTGTTGAGTAGCGGTTGTGATTGATGGCGAACCATCGACACCGATCTGCTGCGAACTTCGTGAAGCTGCCAATTCCATTTGAAGAGTAGCTATTGTCTTGTCCAAAGATCTGAAAACAAACAAATGGCAACCAAAAGGACCCTCACATTAGTCTTCAAAAATAAACACAATAAATTAATCAAATTGGCAATTATTGAGTTCATGCTACGCACTGGATGGCCTCATGAGTCTTGGTCACCTCCCCCATTATATCCTTATCCTGCCCAAGCTTCTGTCAGACAAAAAGCATCGCAGTTGAGCAAAAACAAAACTGAACATGCAGAAAAATTTGGTTTGCTCCTGAGAACCAATACCAACCCGTTTTGTAGTACAATCCTCAGAGATAATCTGGAGTTCTTGCTCCTGTCGTCGCCTTGATATAAAATGACCGCCCGGTTCCGGTGTTACCCACAACCTACAGATTGATGCAAAGAAGAAGAGCTCATCAATCAATAAGACCCTGGTGCCAAGATCCAATTTTCCCCAAGAAAATGGATCAATCAATCATAAGGCCGAAAACAAGATCCCAATTTTCAAGCTTCGATACAAAAAGAAGAGAATCAATTAATTGCCCACATAATGCACGACTACGAAAGATGACTCAAAATTGCAGCACCGCGCAGGGAAGAAGAGATTCCGAAAACGCTGTGTTCCCGAAACCCACAGATGGCTCAAAAATCAATTCCATCAATTAAGCATGCACCAGATCCCAAGATCTAATTATTCTTATTCAAAGAGAGAGAGGGATGGGGATTCCCAAGTCATAAAGATTCAAGCTTTAGACTAAAAAATGGGGATCACATCCAAAAACACACAAAAATTCCGACACAAATTACACAAACTTATAAAAGAGAAACCCAAAATCTAAAACCAAACCCAAAAAAAAAAAAAAAAAACTCAAAAATAAGAATAGAAACCACCCTAGAAAACCAATTCCACGCTCCTCAAATCCAAAACTCTCCAAAACATCACAAAAACAAATCACAAAACTCAACCTTTAAGCTCAAAAAACCCAAACAAACACACACATCCAAACACCATCCCCACGAATCCACAAGCAAAACCAATCCAATCCACCATTCCAGCAAAAATAACCAACCTATTAGTGAAGAGCATCCCAAGCCCAAAACTCGAAATGCAAAGAATCAGGATCCATCTAGTCGACACCCTCTTCTCACTCCCCACGTTCCCTCGTCCCCTCATCTCTCTATCCCTCAAAACTCCAAATCCAAATCTCCTCCTCCTCCTCAGCTTCTCTCTCTTGCTCTTATATCTTTTCTATCAAAGAAGAAGAAGAAGAAGAAGAAGAAGAAGAAGAAGGAAAGCAGAAGGTACGTGACGAAGACGTCCGTCAACTTAGCCCAGCGCCCACGAAAGACCGCGTCGGAGCCCCGGACTTGTATTCTGTGTGCATGTGTGAAAGGATCCCTCCTCCACCTCCTCTCTCCCTCTTTCAGCCTTTGCCTTGCCTTGCCTTGCCTTGCCTACCCCTCTGACTCACTATGTAAAGGCCCCACCCACCTTTTGTTCAAACTTATAAATGTATATATATATATATATATTTGAAATTATTTAAATACCCTTTTTTAAAATAAATCTAATTAATATTCCTAACATAATTAAAATACACGGTCACAGTACATTGAAATTGCATAAATAGTATGGTTTGACTATTTTATTACAAAAATATTAAATATATATATTTATAGTGGATTTTTTAATGTTATCCATCTGTAATATTAGGTAAATGGGTGTATTTTTTTAATGATTCCTTGTTTATTTGGTTTTTTTTTTTAAATGGGAAACTTATAGCTCATGAGTAATATGTTGCGTTTGTTACTGTGATAAATTTGTTTTTTAAAATTAAAAGGGATAGTTTGGGAAAAAAATTCACTTCCAACAGGTACATTTAGTTTTTTATACCATACATTTTACAATGGTATTTTTTAAAAAAATAATAAAATAATAAAAATAACTTATTAATAAAGTTATTTTTTCAATTTGATGCGTTATTTATTACTAGAACAATTGAATGGGAACTGAAACTGCCATGAAAATTAATCCTAGTTGCAACTTATGTTACATGAATTTGCAATTAAGAGATAAATAAAAAAAGAGTTTCAATAGGATCTCTATTATTTTTAAGGTATAACTATTACTTTCATGTCATATATAACTGATTTTTATCAATAAAATATATATATATATATCATAGAGTTACATGAAATAGTGCCAATTACTTTGTAACCATCCAATATTAACTCCGCATTTGTAATATTTTTTTTTTATTTAAAAAAAAACCTTCACATGAGTGTAAAGTTTGCCTTGGAAAAAAGTAGTAGTTTTGTATAAGATTAAGAAGAGATCCATTGGTTAAGGAAAATGTTTATTTTATGTTGGAACCTTTGGGCTAATAATAATTATTTCTCTCTTTGTTGGTCATAAGAAAAATGAAAAGAAATGGAACCCACTTTTGCAAGCATATTTGAACAGATCAAAATACATGTGGGTGTGACTGCACAACAGACTGTCCATGAGGGACATAGAGTGCATCAATTTTCTTGTATGTGTCTATTCAATGTTTTGGAAAAAGGATTGTGGAGGAAAGAGAAAATTAATTAAATAATAAAATGAAGCATTTGATTCATTGAATTTGATTTTATGGGTTAATTAATAAGGATAAATAATTCTTTAACTTCCTCTTGTCCATCATGTTTCTTGGTCTAATCTATCAAGAAAACAAAAACTTGATTTTAAACTAATCCAAAATGAGATGTCATAAATTTTATAAGAAAGTAGATTTTTATGTATATTTTTTATATACATAATAATTTGAATTCAAAATTATTTATTTAAACAACTAGCTATCGCTCGTATAAATTTATGTATAATTTTTTTTTAAAAAAAAAAATTTCATTGTTTTGCACATTGTATAGTTAAAAACACTCAATTTGCATGGATGATGGCACAGATCAAGCCAAGATTAATGGTCACGCGAACAAAACTTGTAGACATTTTGCATCATTTTTCCCTTTTAGACCTCTAACATCACGCTTAATCAAGTTTAAAAAATTGATTAAAGATTTAAAAAGCAAATAAATGTTTCCGTGTCCAATTTCTTTTGGTTGTTGGAAAATTCAACTTTGTGGTCAAAAGCCAACCATTTTTTTTTTTTTTTTTTCTACTTTTTTTCTCTCTAACTTAAGACAAAGACCGGCTCCAAATCAATAACAAGAATGAAGCAAAGTTATGGATTTTTTGGCTTGCTTGCCTAACTATTGGTTTTGTTTTCTTTGATTGGGCCTTGTGACTCTTTGATATTTCCAATGTCATTAACATTGATTGACTTCTAATGATCATGGGATTGATCATATAATTTAGAATTTTGAGTCATTATGATACATTTGTTTTGGGTTGATAGTAAATGGTTTGAAGAAAAAGAAGGGACGGTTTTGTCTTAATGTTTCAATTATTTCAGGGGTAGACATATGACATACATTGGAAGTGCTTTTATTTGGTTGTCTACAAATTAAATCCGTAGAATATGAAGAGCTGATATTAGAAAAGGGGCTTACGAAATAAACTTATATTTTGTTTCACTGTGTGTCTAGTTAAAGAGTTATTTATTTGGATAAAATAAAATAAATTATAATTTACTTAAAAAACAAAGAAATTAAAATCAATATATACATAAAACACATTTTGCATGCCATCCAAAACAATAAGCAGGAGAAGAAAATTATAAGTAGCAGGAGAAGTTATGTATTGCACAATATATATAGGACCAATCATTCATGAATGTTTATAGATAAAAAATCTATAGATGCCCATTATCAACTGTCGGATCTCGATCTAACTGCTAACAATAATGAATAATAACTGCTATAGTGTCACGTCCAACAATTACTGTTTGAGGCAGCAAAATAAACAATAATATTGTTCATGAGGGTGGATTATCAATTATGAAAAAAAAATAGATAGAGAAAAAAAACTGGCTATCGGAGTCGAACCGATGACCATTGCATAACAAATGCTCAGCTAGATGTAAAATGTGAAATCCAATGATTGGTAATTTGACATCCATAGATTTCTTATCTATGGACATTTATAAAAAATGTAAATTCATATATATATAGAGAGAGAGAGAGAGACAATACATCCTCTATGGACGTCCATAGATAAGAAATTTATGGATGTCCATCTATCAGCCGTTGGATCGTGATCTAACGGCTGACATTAATAAACAGTAACTAATTGTCCAAAATAGTGATCACTGTTCATATTACTGGAGCAACTACTGTTCATCAATGTCATCAGTTGGATCTTGATCCAACGGCTGATAATGGACGTCCATAGAATACTTGTCCTCATATATATATATATATATATATATATATATATATAAAGAAATGGTAATAAATACAATAGCATTAAAAAAATACAAAAGATTAAGTTGAAATCAATGCAAAATAATATTCTCAAACAAAGTAGAAACTTGTCAGAATAACAAATGCTCCACACCAAGCTACGCATAAAGATTATCAAACATTTATTTTATTTTTTATTATAAAAATTTTACATTAGATACTATACATCAGATATAAAATATATATTAAAAACCCATTTATTATTAAAAAATATCATTACATGTTAAATAGGAAAAAAAAAACTTGCACATATATATGATTCTGAAGGTTTTTAACCGTCATTAAATAAATATTTTTGCATACACACTTGTAAAAAATCTAAGTATTTTGTTTTTTATGCTTAAATAAAAATCAATATTGTTGTGCGTGGTTTAGTAATTTAAATATATTTTTTTTATTATTATAAAATTATATATATATATAAAGAATATATAGTATGGTGGATTTTTAGAAGCAATCTAGACTTTCTCAACAATAACCACCATCCTAATTGACAAGTAGTTATACGATTAGTATGATTAACTCTCATACAAAAGCTAATGATTTTAGATGTATGATAACTTGTTTGCATTATTATTGTTATTTTTGATAAATTAAATAATGCACTATAGATCAAGGGAGCCGCCACTAAAACAATGAAGTTTTTTTTTTTTTTGAAAAGAACCCCGTAGGAGGTAATTTTATTGCAAATGAGACTGTTAGTTCCGCCGGTTAGGGTTTGTGAAATAAGAGGAACACTCACTCACTTAAGCACTCAAGAAAAGCAAACACAAACCACACAAGAAGAGACACAAGACGTTGGTAACCCAGTTCGGCATCCACTTGCCTACATCTGGGGGGCCATGCCCGGAGATCAACAATCCACTAAAAAGGGGTAAAAGATAGAAGAGTACAAAACACACTTGTCACTCTTTCACAATACAAGAATACTACCCTCTCTAGATTGTCCGGTACCTCCCTACTCCCTCTTTCAAGAGTCGTACCCAATCCTAAACCAAGGTAGTATATATAGACGCCTCAACGTCCCAAAAATAGCACATACCCTTTTTAGAATCTCCGCGGCTTCTAACTTTGGAACCTTCCGAAATTAGATGTCGTAACTTATGTTGTAACATTTGTTGCGACATTGACCCTGACTGCTGGCTTGGCTGAATTCTGGCTCCATTGCTAAGCGACCTCAAGACACCCCATCTGAGTCGATGTAGCTCGATCACCTGATCCGACCTACCAGCAACTAACCTCCCTCTTCAGCTCCTCACCACACAGTCCCCCCGCAAGGGGCGCACGTCCTATGTGCGTCTTCATGGAACTTGCCAAACTTAGTCTTCACATCACCCAAATTTGGTCTTCAAATCTTCTACAAAGATCTTCATTCAATCAGCTGAATCTTGCCACCAATAGGCGCATCTTCAAACATACCCTTAATAGACTTCATATCATCTCTATTAGGGTTCTTTAAATCTTGTCTTCAATAAGCTTCAAAATCATACCATTGATAGGTTATGTCTTCATTTAGCTTCACCCATATTTAGTCTTCAATCAATCTTCTAAATATGGTCTTGATTGGGATCTTGTCTTTAACTTGATGCTTGCTTGATCATCTTGCCTAAAATAGTTTTCACAAGATCTTCATTCAATCTTCATGAGAGTTTGCAACTTCTTGCCAAAAATAACTCCTCCAAGATCTCTCATGATATTTTCCACCTAGCCAAGTATATTTGCCATGTCTTCCTTCATTCCATGTCATCATCCATGCCACGTCATCATGCTTGCCATGTCACCTTGACTAGGTGTCAAATTATGTCAATCATTAAAGTGCATTTGCACTAACAGAGACGAATACAAGTATACAACACGAAAATAAACAATAATGAAGAACTAAGAAACTAACGACAACTCACAAAATACGACAAAAAGAATAAACTAATTCAGGTTGCTAAAACCATTAGCCATAAAGCTCTTCATGATCCAGTAAGGAAGGTGTCGGCCAAGTAGAAACAGATTCAAGGTGTGGAAATTAAAGCTATACAATGCTAAGTTGACAGCAGAGCTCATCCAAGCCTTTGAAGTGATTTGTAACTGGGATTGCCATTCATGTTGAGTAAGAACTTCACATTGGACAAAAGGTCATTGAATTTCCAAGTTATGGGTGAATTATAATCAAACAAAGTAGCAACAACAGCATAATTGTTGAAGAAAATATGTTTGATTGAGATGTGCTTTTCTCATGTTGTGTGTAGGGCCGCTTCCAAAGCATTTAGATCACCACTAATGACATCATTTGCATTCCCAGAAAAACAACCTGCAATAGAAATGGCAAAATTAGAGTTTGAGACAAAAAAAAAAAAAACTAATTGAAAAAACAAATTTGGAATTGTTATGCTAAGCTTATACGAACAAAAATTGTCCATCAGTCCAAGAGAAATTGTTGCAAATAAGCTTCTTGCTCCCAATGTTAAACTCCTTAAGTGTGAGCCATTGCTTTGCAAACAATATTGTTGGTGTTGAGGCTAGCATTCACTAAAACAATGAAGTTAGTCAGCTCAACATTTAACTGCATACTAGCAAATTATTTTAGTGATAGTTCTCGCACGTTCTCTCACTAATGAAAACACATAATTAATTCTATATGCAGGATTGATCCTTTATCTTCTCCTGCACACTAGAGATTTTTTTCCCGTCTGCCTTAACAATTTTTGGCTCTTGCCCTCATTATTAAGGCAAATAAAATAAAATAATAAAATAATAATAATAAATAAATAAATAAATAAATAAACGGGGGTCCGAGGTATTTGTGAAAATTTCAGGGAGTGGATAATAATTTCGCTATATGTTTTCGAATCTCAAAGCACACGTCATAAGAAGACCAGCCTTCAAAACTCAGGAGCAAGCCCACCTGTTTCTGCTGCTGCATTCTGATCCACGATCGATCAATCGAGCGAGCGAGCATTGATTTTGTACCAAAAATTTCATCTGTCTTTGCTACCTTCTCCCTCTTGCGAACGCTGTGCCGATTTCAGGGAGGAATCTCGGAGCAATGGACGCCGGCGCCGGCGGCAACACCGACGTGTTTGGGTCCTCGACGGCGCCGCTCACCTGGCATGACTTTCTCGACCGCATGCGCCACCCTTCTGCTGCCGACTTCGTCAAATCCATCAAGAGGTTCTTCAGCTGTCTCCTACTTATTTGGTCGATCCTTTCAGATTCTAGTATTTGACCTTGATTATCTATTGAATGCTTCTTAATCTGTGAATCTATGGATTTGAATGTGTTTCCTTTATTGGCTCTGCTTCTCGTTATGATTGATTCGGTGCTTATTTGGTGGCATTAGGGTTTAGTTCTGTGCGTTGGCATGTCTTTGTTGCGAACCATATGATCTTGAGGGCATTGACGCTTTTATGTTTGGTTATTGATCGAACTTATGTATTAGGGTTAGTTGGGATTGTGGGATGCTAAAGGAAAATTAAATGTCTTGAGTGGCTGACTGAATCATCCATGGAGGTTCGCTCTCATGGAATGCTTGTGATTTTGCACAATGCTTGTTTTAAGAGCTGCTCATCGAACTTCTTGATTTTACTTGATGATTGTGATTACATCTTGTTTCATAGCCGCCTGAAATGTTTAGAATGATAAAGTCTAGGCCTTTTACTGGTTTAGCTGTGGCCCTTGTCTTCAAAGGAGCACAAAGATGGAAAGTGAAAATACATTTAAACAAACATCAAAACTTTTTTATCATTGTTTTACAAGTTGTTTAGTCTCCGAGTTTCAATATATCCTGATGACCTCTATCAGATATCAAGATTGTTTAGGGAGACTTGGTTTCTCAATCCCATCTCATACCTTTTGAGTTAAACTTTTCTTAATAAAATACGATCAGCTAATAGACTCAACATATTTAAAAATAAGCATCTAACATGTTAAAGTTGGAACTGCAGCCTATAACACAATGCCATTACCTTTTCTTGTGATCACACCTTATCTTTCAGATCTATTTGTTGTTACCTTTTTCTCTTCATTGCATAAGCCTGAAAATTTTACATTCACATATTTGATATTTATCATTTTGCACGGCAGCTTTATAGTGTCATTTTCAAATAGAGCTCCTGATCCAGAAAAAGACAGTGCTTCGGTGCAAGAATTTCTTTTGAGCATGGAAGGGGCATTCAAGGTTCATATGCTTTGGGCTGGTAGCTCAGAGGAAGAACTTGAAAGTGCTGGTGAAGTGAGAATCACTCAATTTGTTTGCATTCTTTAAAATTTCAATGCTTGAAATGCTTCAGATTCTGCTATCAAGCTGTTTATGCTAACTGAAAAAAATAATAAAAAAAAAGGTTTTATCTTTGTTTGTTCATGGTTTCTGATATTTGGTATCTTGAAGAATGACAAGGTTATAAAAAAAAATTGAATTTCAAGTTCAGTAATGTTATTGGTTTAATGAGATATGGTTATTTGCTCCTTTCGTATGATGTAAGAAATAATTGTGCATATGATTATTTTTAACGTTACTCATACTTCTGCTCCTTGTCATTATTATATTTCTGCTCATTTCATAAAACAACTGTTTTTATACATCTTATTTTGTTGTAATTGACTCCCCGTCATTAATAAGTGATGGCCATTTACTAAATCATAAAACGACAGTTTTTATACATCATATTTTGTTGTAATTGACTCTTTGGGATATTATCTGTTTGAAAGGTCCATAAATTTTCATTGTGTTTTCCAATTTTCTGTTCATGGTTCTTATTCTCCGGTTTGCAGGGATTGGAGAAATATATCATGACAAAATTATTCAATCGTGCGTTTGCATCACTTCCAGAAGATGTAAAACATGACGAGGAACTTTATGAAAAGATTTCTTTATTACAGCAGTTTGTAACTCCAGAAAATTTGGACATAAAACCAAACTTCAGAAACGAAACATCTTGGTTGGTGAGTTATCCCTTTGTTTTTTTCTTGTTAACAATTCCATCTTTTCTTCCCATACGGTCCTGCAAACTTTTACTGTCAGAGTTTTGATATGCCTTAATTGGATGGATTTCTGATAGATTAAGAAGGTAACTTGTCATATTCTTTTACCATATCTTCTATTGACCATTAAAATGTATGATGGTGACCGTGTCTAAAAACTTGAGGAGAAGAGGGGATTGACTTCTTTAAATCTTTATTTTGAGGACTTTTTGACTGTTCTGCCTTACTTGTATGTTTTGATAATGGCATGATAAAAACCATATTTTTTAATGACCTTTTTTTAATACCATTAATACTAGGTGGTGGTGATTATCATCAACTTATTTATTGTTAGACCTTTTTCTCACACAAATTTTGGAGTTCATAGTGTGATTGTGGAAGTCATTTATTTTGTTATTTCTATGGCTATACATTATACCAATAAACTACTTTAGTTATCATGTTAGTGTATAAATATATTGCATGCTAATTCCTTGCTCCTTTGTAAGTGCTTACTTTAGTAAGTTGGAGTTCTTACATTATTTCTTTCTTTTGATTTTCTTAGCTTGCACAGAAAGAGCTGCAGAAGATTAACATGTATAAGGCTCCAAGAGATAAACTTGTTTGTATTCTCAATTGCTGTAAGGTCATAAATAACCTTTTAATAAATGCATCTATCGCATTGAAGGACAATCCACCTGGAGCTGATGACTTTCTCCCAGTTCTCATTTATGTCACCTTAAAGGCAAGTGCAGTTGTCTTTTTAAAATTTATTCGATCAGGCTGAATATAAAGGTTTCTTTTAGTATAACTATTCATAATTCTGATTTTTTAAGCATGTTCTGTCATTTCATTCTCATTTCAGGTTTAATCTTTTGGATCACTTATGTTATAAACAATGCTACTGTAAACCATGCAGGCAAACCCTCCACAGCTATATTCAAACTTGCTCTACATAGAAAGGTACAGGCGTCGCTCACGCCTGGTTTCTGAATCAGCATATTTTTTTACAAATATCGTCTCTGCCGAGTCCTTCATCTGGAACATTACCGCTGAGTCTCTTTCAATGGATGAAATGGAGTTTCAGAGAAAAATGGATTCTGCTAGAGCATATCTCTTAGGCCAATCGACCAACATAGAAAATCTCAAAGATCAAGCCAACGAGAGTATTCCTGACCACAAGACACAGGCATCAGAAGTCCAAAGGAGTGTTGGTAGCTATATCCAAAAGAATGTGTATAATGTCCCCCCAACTCCAATTGTGAAAGCACCATCGCTCTCAGACTTAGAGAACAAAGGAGCTACGGAGATTCTTAAGGATGATCGACCTATTAAATATTTTCAGGAATACCCATTCTTATTTGCACAAGCGGGTGATTTGACTGTCGATGATGTGGAAAACCTACTCAATTGCTATAAAAAGCTTGTTTTCAAGTACATTTCTCTTTCTAAAGGAATGGGCATTCCTGCTGCACCTCCAGCTGCGTCAGGCACACAATCACAATCGAAAGCAGATACTGATAAAGAGTCTGAAGGTGTAATCGAGGAGGAGGAAACAAGCGCTGAGAAGTCTGAGATAATCCAAAGATCAAATGATAGTTCAAGTGAAAATTTGTTCTCAGGCATGGAGGAGACCGAGCAAAAGACAAGCATAGATGAAGCAATTACTCAATATAGTTGTTGAATAATGAGAGTTTCAGTTAGTCATTTTGCTCTATGTCCGAAACTTTCCATTTGCCAGAGACAGGAGGTGATGCTTAAGAGTTCATCAACAGTATTCTAAGCAAAGTTCTCAAATATCAATGTAAAAATGGGAAGCCTGGCTACATCAGAGCAGGTCTTCTCCTTCTACCGGCTGTCGGTTGTTAATTACTATTGTATTTTTTGCTGCAATTTTAGTCTATAGATTAAATTATGCTACTTTTGTATTACCAATGTTGATATTTTACAGATTTGTTGAAAGAATTTTGTGTGGACTGATAAAATATGCTGAATTTTTATCCTTACAAGATTGGGGGGGGGGTTGAATAGGTAATGCTTGTGTTAAATATGTCAGTGTCTGATCATATAGATTGAGCACACTATAGAAATCAACTAAATATTTGGTCTTTAATAAAGGCATCTGGAAAAGGCAAAAAAAAAAAAAATCAAAAGGATCTTCCCCTTCTAATTTAAAAAGACTAAGAAAGTAAATTCTAGTCTGGTCCATGGTCTCAATACATGCTTTTGGACTTCAAAATTATCTGCATTCAAGTCAAGGATTGAATTTTCCTCCCAATACTGTGAAGATAGAAATGGTCAGCCTTCAAAGACCTACCGAGTTCCAAGCTACCAGCCAATCACATCCTCAGTGTTCAGTACACACAACTCTTTCCATGGACTTTCTTGTTTTCTTTGCATTGACTATCCAAACCAATGTATATATATATATCATCATTTGGTCTTCTGAAATCTCCATTAGATCCAATATGGGCAAGCAGCAAAGCCACCACTGTACCAGCTTCTTCAAGGTTTCATGCTGTTTCAAACCTCCTGTAGTAACTGAAGAAACCATTAGAGATAGCTCTGGTTCATCTTTTTCTTCATCAATTTCTTCTTCAAGGAAAAGTAGAAATCATGATCAAAATGGAGCATCATCTTCAACATCATGGACATCTAGAAGTGTTAGCTCACTGGATAAGAGTAACAAGAATTCCAAGAAGATGGGAAAGAGAAGTTGGTCAGGAAGTGATGTGAGGTCTAAAGTGAAAGTTGATTGCACTGTTTTGGTGAAGAATGAGATGGCAAACTCTAGTTTGTGGAGGAGGAGATGCGGAGGAGAAGAGCTCAAGTGTCTCAAGCTTCACAAGCACAAGATGCAACACCTTTAATGGTTTTGGAACTCTTTTTTTTTTTTTTTTTTCTCTCTTTTTTCTTATGGGGTGGAAGTTTTGCTGATTCTATTGTAGCTAGAAAGGTTTGAATCAGATTTTACGTCTGTTTTTTTATACATGATGGGGGAAATTACATAATTTTGGAAGTTAGTATGTATGATGTAAATCAAGAATTTGTTCATGCTACTCATTGGTTGCTTTTTGAGGAAGTTTTTCTTTTCTTATGTTTGTTTTTTAATATCTCGGAAAAAAAAAATCTTTTTCACTAGAAAACACTTGAGGGAAAAACATTGATTAAGTGGCCATTATCTTCAAATAAATTGGGCATGCTAACACTTGCTTAGTGTAGCAAGTGCGAGTGGCTAGGCACTTAGACTGTTTTGATCCCATGTTGTGTATGAAGCAGTACTGTTCATGAATTACTGAAAGTTCCATGTGGGATAAGTTGCATGATAAATGATTTACATTCATATTCCGTGATATATCATCTTAGATATATGTAACTCCAGAAATGTTTATGGTTGTATTTATCCATTTTGTAAAAAGAAAATTATTAAAATTACTATGAAAAACCTCAATTATCTTATAAATGCAATTGATAAACAGCATTATTTACAGTATGGCATCACTGAACATAGAACTATAGAGCAACCTCCAGATATTTTAAAGAAGTAAAGAAGCGTTTGAAAGGAGGTTCACACATAGAACTACAGAAAGCTAGTTTGAAAGGAGGTTCCATCTTTACCCTCGCATCACACGCTAAAAAATTACGGCACAGGAAAACCAAGATATTTTAATAACATAAATATATTCAACAAAGACTATAATGAAGAAGGCAGACAGCAGGAGCCCCCCTAAATATTCAACAATACAAGGGAATTGGCAAAAACAAAGACCATATCAATGGAGGTTCCATCTTCTTCACTGGCATACATTTTAAGCACCTGAAAAACAGCGGAGAATAACTACTTAAGACCGAGCGCAAATGACAACTTAGGGCGAGATTTATTCTTGCCCAACAGTTTCATCTGATTAGCTCTCTCTTGCTCTTCCTCCATCTTTTTTCTCCGCATCGCTTCTTCCTTCTGTCTTTGAATTTGTTCCAACTCTCGGTACCGCTCCTCTTCTTTCTTTTGTTGCTCTAGGGCTTCTCTTCTTTGAGCCTCTTCCACCCTCCGCCGATTCTCCTCAAGCATTTTATCCAATTCCTCCTTCTCCCTTCGCTCTTGTTCCTAGATGTCCAAGGTCACAGTTTGATCCAATAGAAAAATGTGAGTGTTGAAGATACGAAACCATTTATTTATAAAGCAGAAGAGTCTTCGGACATTAAAGATTTTAAGAAGCTCAAACTTGTCAATGACACTTAAAAAGGCACAAACTTTCCTATTTCCATGTGTTCTATCTGAGATACCGAAAACGCTGCACTTTTATGTCAATTAGAAGCTAGAACAGATTATGAAAGCATTAATAAAGACAAATACCTAAGAGAGAGACATATATACCACCTGACAGCCATGAACTGGAACAGTTGAAATAATTTGGCATTGTATGCCTGCTGGCACTTTTAAGGCTTGCAAGCAAACTCAACATGCATGCCAACTCAAATGATGAGAAATGGAATTAACATTAAGCATAAAAAACAAAGATCAGCCATGGAATATAAAATTAGCTGGTGGTAGCAAATAGCCAGGTGGTCCACAGGAGAGAGGCTTACTGCTTTCTGTCTGGCTTCAATTAAGGCAGCTTCCTTCTCCTTCTCGAGTTGGGCAGCAACCTCATCAAATAGTTTTTTTCGGCCTTCATCAATTCTTCTTTGTATTTCCAGCTTTAACTCTTCAGAGTTCAAGCTCTCCTCAACCTTTTTACGAATAGCTTCTTCGATTCTCCTTGCAGTCTCTTCTTCTAAAAGTTTCAACTCTGCCTCCTTCTGACGCCTGGAATGAAGGGAAAAAACAAGAAGTTAGCCATAGAAATGCCTTTCATAAGAGCTATTATAACAAGTATAAAACATGGCTTCATCAGGCCGTGTAGCCATAACTGAATCTAAAGCAACATTGCAAGCTTTGTTCATCATGACCAAACAATCTCCCCTTTCGTCCATCTAACATCAAATACAAGCTTATGCTGTCAGGGCATACCTCTATAATTGACTTGTGATCCAAATAAATCAGATTTCATACTGGAACAGTAGATAAACGTGGCACCAATTGGATCATCAAATATAACAAGTGGAACTATAGCAGTAGCTTCCTTCAGAAAAGCCTGTGGAGAAGAATGTCAAGTAACCTGTACCAGGTTTAAAACTAATCACGTAAAGACTTCAAGTCTATCATTAAAGCACAGTTCTGGCACTTTATAGTTTTAAGTTTATTAAATGTGAAGTACAGAATGGGGTAGTCACATCTGCTTGTCAGTGGCACACCAATTGATGAACTAATCACCCTAGATGTTATAGAAGGACAAACCAGTGTCAAACTAACAACGACCTGCTATCTCTTATCTAGAGATACCTGCCTAAACCATGTTAAAATATGTTGATGAACTTTCCTGTAGCTTCAACTTGTTTCCAGAAAATAGCGCAATATGGTTTGTCAACAACCAGATCTAGCGAAAGGCTTTTTTGAATACAAATTTGTAGTTTAAATGTACAAATATTTTAGTCACCGGTGCAGGTATATAGAAATAAGAACTACATAATCACTCCTCAACCTATCTTGATATTGAAATTGAATCACAAGAAAGATCTCTAATGCAAGAAAAGATGTACTATCCAAGAAAATAAACATAAAATTGATGATACAACAGCTCCTTATGTGAAGCTGCTTTCTGCTCTTGCTTATAAAGTAAGCCCAGCTAGTAAGATTCAAATTACAACTACTCCTTGAAATTCAATAGCACAATTATACAGCCAAGCTATATGGCTGCCAGTCCATAATAAAATATTTCAAAAACATATGCATCCTATATTAAAATGCATTCAGAAAGAGGTAAAGCACGTAAATCAAATCGGGTTCAACTTGCCTAGTCTGAGAACCAGGCAACTCCCTAGTTCTGGCCTATCACAGACTGCCACGTGTCCATTTACTTTTTTCTATTGTAATTAATTTTTTCATGTGGACATGTGGCATCATATGATAGGCTAGAACTAGGGATTTGCCTAGTTTTCAAACCAGGCAAGTTGAGCTCACGTAAATCAACTAGGAGTGTTACTGCTAACTTGTTTGATAGGCTCATATTTGTTGATATGCTGGGTAAAAGTAATGCAGTCCACCACAAATAATTGTTGGTGAAAGAACCCAAAGAGTTCTATATTAGGCCACATCAATGTCAGAGCTCTTATTGATGCAGTGCTATATAATTTATACAATGTTCCAACAACTTATTGACATCTCCATGTTGACCAAACCTTGAAGAACATTCATCCCATGACTTCATAAAAAAATTTATAAACCTTATAGGCATAGCATTCATAAGAAATCAACCCTCTTGGTCTTTTGCTCATAAATGAACCTTCCAAATAACTATTTCAGGCTTTGTACTGGTACCAATTTTGTCTGAAGATGACTTTGACAAAATTTTTAATATGTTAAGTGTTCAAGAATCAGTGAGATTATGCAACTTAAAATAGATAATCTAGTCTGTTTGTGATTGCATGCTGTGGTAACACTGTTCATTAAAGTCTGGAAATCCAGAAAAAAAATGCTGATTTAAAATAAACCACCTCTCTGTAGATATTTTGCAAGCATCGTGTACTAAATGAAATTTTATTATGGCAACAAGAGCATTGCAACCCCACCCCCTCCATTTCAAATCAAACAGACAAGATTTATTGCACTCTGTTCAACATGCAGTGTAGTAGTTACAGAATATAACGTCCAAAATCCAACTGATTTTTTGGGAAAACCTCCAATCAAGAACTATGATGCCAACCAAACAACATAAAGTTGCATGTTGAAGATCGACAAAGCACACTATTTCATACCACAGGTCAGGCATAAAGTTAATTAATAGTAATGTGACTTGCACATAAACTATCAAAATAACTGGTTAACATGAAGACCAACATGAACACACAGATCAAAGAAAAATATCCAGTGGATCAGGGTTCTTCAAATCTTCCACATGGAAATGAAAATAAAAGGAGAAAATCAATCTACAGAACAAGAAACTAGGGTTGAAATGCTGTCCTTTTCATAAGTTAATTAAAGAAAACATAGAGTCAAATTTCCTAAAGGACAACCAGGTCCACTCCTAACTCCAAGAATGTATACTAGTAAATAGTTCTACTGATTTCATGCTTTAAGGACACCAATATGAACATGGCTGAGTCTCAGGGCAACCTTTGCAGTAAATATTAATGCATGTATAACCATGAACATGCCTACAAGCATTCACAATTACAACCACTGATGATTAGGTGGACGTATTCACAAAATAATCATAATAACTATTAAGCATCAGTATTATCAGTATTAGTATCAAATAGATTCAAAAATATCCATAAGATGAAATACAACATCCAAACCTTAAAAAGCCAAGTATCAAGCTTCACTCTTTCTGAAACAGAAATTTACATTTTCCAAACAAGCAATCACATAAAACAATTATCATGTTAAACTTGAGCACAATTGTGTGCACTTCTTGATATAAATGTATTCAAACAAAGTATGAAGTGGAAGAATTGAAAAAAAGGAGTTCTTTGACCATGCATACCAAACATATTTCAATTAATATCTTGAGACATAGTGGTTAGGTCACGATTATTGGAAACCAATGAAAAAAATAACATATATAAAACACAAATAAAAAATCATCATTGAAAAATCACAAGTTTACCTTTTCTTTTCCTCCTCATCTTTTTTAAGTTTCTCAATGGCATTTTTGCGCTCAAGCAACCCAATACTGGGGCTTCTAGAGGTGTGTACAGGAGACTTTGATGAGCTCCTGCTTCTTTGTCTCTTGTATCGCCTTGGTGAAGGGGAACGGCTTTTCCGCCGTCTAGGAGATGGAGAGCGGCTTTTGCGCCTTCTTGGAGAAGGAGAAAGGCTTTTTTTCCTGATAAAGGAATAATAAAATATTAGCAAAATATCAGAAAATAACTAAAAATATATCACAAAAATATCAGGCGCGAGATGGCCATCATGAATATTTGATTGCTAGTTTTGTAGAATAACACATACTGTTACCTCAAGCATTGTAATGAGTAATCTTTCCATGCCCCATCTTTTATCACAGAAACTCTTGCAAGTGCAAATCAATCAACCAAAGCATAAACCAAGAGCACTCATCACCTGCTTAGAAGGCTATTTTTTTGTTTTGGTGGAGGTTTCATAGGGAAACTCTCACACGAAATATTTTTATCTGTTCATAGTTGTTTGAATTATTTTTCAGTTTGGTGAACTCTTAGTCATGCGAAGAATAGAACCCACAACATCTCCACATTCAGATGCAAAGTTAAAGACCAAAAAATATAAAGGACATCATTTACCTATTACAAAGAAGAACACGCCATAGCTGCATCAAAAGTTAAATGTTACTTGTACTTAACTGTAGCTATCTTCATGAATGTCCAAGTGGAATAACATAAACAAATTATGATTATAATTGCAATAAATAAATAAATACAACGTAAAAGTCATATAAAACCCACTGTTGCCAGAAAAACAAGTAAAGGTTATTAAAGCATAAAAATGAATTCATCATAATCCATACAAATAGACAAACGAAGCATTTCATCTAAGTGAGAAGATAATAGTTACACTGCAAAGCAGTTGTTTTTATAAACCTTTCTAAATCACATATCTTAACATCATAATCACCGGGAATGATTTTGTGGAGGAACAGAATATAGTCAATAAACATAATACCTATGCTTCATAACTACAGGGGTGATGAGTCAAAAAAAACTAATCCACACAATTAAGAAGCTTGAACAAAATAATACTTTGTTGGCCAAATCATGAGCAGCTTAATTAAATTTACATGTTTATACTTGGAAGAACAAATTTTTCTCATCAAACATGGAAAGCAATACCTTCCTTTGCTAGGAGTTTATGCCTTAAGTGAAATCTCAATCACATAATATACAATGATACATCTTCCTTGTATATAAAACAGCAAGTTGAAATAATCCAAACCAAATCCAAGTAAAATAGAATCTGTCCAGCATGCATTTCACAATAGCCGATATCATGGTTAAAAGTTATTAACAGGGTCGTCAGAAAATGATTTTACTCAACATCTCAGAACAGGAAAATACTTCAACCATTCTATTCCACTACGAGAATCTTCTACGATAATACAGAACAGAGAGAGAGAGAGAGAGAGAGAGAGAGAGAGGGAGAGAATAAAAGAAGCAGAGGGCTTTTCAATATCAAGCGAGATCACCTATAAGAATAGGGGGAACGGCTGCGGTCACGCCTGCTCCTCCTGCTGCTACCATACCTCGCCGGAGATGGCGACCGCCGGCGTCTATACGACGGCGATCGGGATCGAGACACAGTCCGCGGCATCGCTCAAATTACCGCAACAACCAAACAATCCAGTCTCTGTTCTCCTACGCTCCAACGCTTCCAAATCCCTGAAAATTCCCAGCAAAAGATCAGCAGAAACTCCACAAACAAAACCACCCAACAAAAATCGAAACAATCAGAAATCCCTACCAACGAAATTGACGAAAACGATCCCCAAAATCGATGAGGGATTCTTGAAACGAAACCCTAGAATGAGAGTTAGAGGGGAAGGTGGACTCGATTTGGGGCTTCGATAGCACAAAGGTGAAATTTTTAGGAATTAAATAAATAGATAAATAGATAAATATTGGACGGTGGATGTTGCTTCCATCTTGCAATGAAAAAAAATAATATTTAATAATAACAATTATGTCATTAATGATGTTTATTTCATGTAATTAATAAGCATTTAAAACACATTAATGGCCTGTAATTGATTAATGTATATCATCCATTATTTATTTATTTATTATTTATTTTTTTTGTTGGGTGTCATGATGCTTTGGGCAAGGGGTGAGCTTGTGTGTGATTGTGGTATTGAATTTAATGAATTAATTCTCAATATATAATGCGAAATTTGTATTTTTAAATGTTATTTTAATTTAAAAAATGGTTTAATTTTTATTTTAAATTAATGATGAAATGAAGAAAATAGTGGAGAGTACTCCATTTATAATTGTTGTGTTTTCTATTAGTAAATACTAATAAAAGAGGCATGAATATAACATCCCTATATATAGTAAATATAATTTTTTAAAAAAAATAGTAAATATTAATTTAACAATAATCCGATGGATATAACAAATCATGGTTAAATAATTCTTACACAAAAATCTGTGTATATATATATATATATATATAAATATATTTTTTTCTATTTTTTTCATTTATTTCTTGATTAAATGTATATTTTAACATAGTTTGATAATATGTATACATTTCAGGATAGTGTGCAAGAAATATATATTTTGACAAATGGAATAAGAGATAGCACTCTACTTTTATCGGAAAACCCTTGATCTTTAATTAGAAGACGAGCTGTGAACTAAATACCAATATGTTTATGATGTATTTAATATTAGAAATCTTGAAATATAATTTTTTATCACTTGTTTGTTTTGCAAAACAGTATGAGTACAAAGCATAAAATTAATTAAGTGGACATAATTAATATTTTTTTATTACGATATAAAACAACTAAAAGCAAAATTATTATTTGTTAAAATGAATTACAAGATTATCCGTCTCAACAAACACACAATAAAATTTTTATTTTGTTAATAAAACACTTACATAAAATAATACAAACACTCATTGTAATATGATATCTTTTTTTAGGAACCAAGGTATAACCCAGTGTTCCTACTTTGTTTGTGTTTAAGAAGTCTCGAACTCAATATAATATAAATAAAAAAATGCTTGTCAATTTGTTGAAAAGGAAAAAAAGAAAAAAGAAGATATTTTCATTTACATCAACGGTTGCTTTGGCCTATTGGTACTGAATTTTCTACGTAAAGTTCTCATTTTAATGAAAGCTTAAGTAAAGCGAGGGCAAAGTGTTATTGAGCTTGTAGTATACTCCATATCTGTAACTATTGTGTTCATAATTTAAACAGGGTGTTTGTCGCCTAGTGTTAAAAAAAAATAAATTCATTCACCCACCGCCTTGGTGCGAGGCGGTTAAATGTATTTTTTTGTTTTTTTACATTATTTGTACTGTTATTATTAGTGGGGGCAAAATAGAGAGTTGGATCAGTTATGAGAGTTATTCCGGCTCTATTGCGATGCCATTTCCGTCACGTCCCAAAAAAAAAAAAAAAAAGTTATTGATTATAAATGAATTAGCATCTCAATAAAAAGTTAAAAACATGAATTACTTACAAAATTTTAAATATTTCAACAATATAAAAACTCATCAAGAGACAGATTTAAATAGCCATTTTCTCGTTATAAAATTTATCTCTAAGAATCCAACCATCAATTTGGAAATCAATGGACATGATTACAATCATAATTAAATTTAACAATCTCATATATGGTAATCGATTATTATGAGTATATATCCATTTTAATTTTTGGATGTAATAATAATAAAAAATCATATATAATCAATAATTTAAATATTCTATAATTACTTAAAATCCCTAAATATCTACTACAACGGCTTTATTAACCTAATTACAGAAATCCACCTTTTTATAATAATAATAATAATAAATTTATTTATTTTCCAATTTTAGACCATTTTTCTTTCAGTGTTTTTTTTTTCTCCAATTGTTCTTGAATTGAAGGCCAGTGGGAGCATCGCCCTTGTTCTACAGAGAGTGAGAGGGAGAGAGATGGAGGAGGAGGAGAAGGGGAAGACGAAGACGAGAGAGGAGATCGAGGCTGAGATATCGCAGGCTATGAGAGCGCGGGTGGAGGACTTCAAGGAACAAGCGGAGTGAGAAGTCTTTCTGATTTTCTTCTCTCCCATTTTTTTTTTTTTGTGCTTTCAGACTTAGTTACTTCACTGTAGGTTGAAAGAGAAAGGGTTTCTTGTTCTTGAAGTGGTTTCCATTTAGAAAACCCTCTGTTTGTGTTGAGTTTGAGGGTTAATCGGCCAAAAATTTGGTTGGGTGGAAGTGGAGGACTGGGGTTTGGAGTTTTTGCTTGGTTTGGGTTTTTGATGACTTCGCGATGTTTGGTTTATTTGTTTTAATGGGCAAAAGACGTTTTTTTTTTTTTGAGCGTTTGACGATTTTCTTTTGATTTACGGGAGGGTTTTATTTGATATTATTTCTGAGTTTTGCGTTTAAATCTTTATTTTTGTTGCATTGATGTGCAAAGGAGGTTGATTGAAGTATTTAGCATTGCAAAAAATAAACCCTTATTTGCAAGTTTGAGTCGTGGAAGGGTTTTAAGGTCCTTATTGAAGAGAGACTATCCCATCCGGAATATTTTCATATAGAACTCAGATGGTTTTGAAAATCATTCTCTTATGATATTCCATAGGTGTTTTAAGATATTTGGTTTCTTTCTGCACACTCTCAGAAACTGAAATAAGGTTTGATTTAACTGGAGAAGTTTCTTTGATTTGGAAGGTGTACCATATTATTCAACAATGAGATGTGAAAATTTGAAAAGCTACTGAAATTTTTTATTCGGAAATCAGTAGCATTAGTTGGAATTGGTTTACAATGGATTTTGGAGATCTTGTTACTTCCTAACCTCCCTGGAGAACTCATTGCTTTCGAGCTTCTTGGATAGTTATGCTTTTATTTAATGCTTTAAACTTGTACTTGACCTGTGGTTAATCTGTTGCATCATAGTGTTGTGGGATTATTAGAGTTGCAGGTTTTCAATGCAAATTAGTTTATTTTGTTATATAACTTTAATGTATTAAATGTGAAGCTTTAATGAGCATTATCATGAGATCTGCCTTTTTAGTAGAAAGTACTCATTGATTGCGCCATAACATTTAAAGCATAATTAGGAGATCATAGTGTTGCGTTTATTTTCTTGTAGAGATGTTTATGTTTTATTTCATTTACTTGATGTAATTGATTTTCTTGTATATTATGTTTGTTGTTATGATCATGAACACATACTTTATTTCAACTTCTCTTATGTGCTTTGCCACATTAATTTTCTAGAAAATTCTATGGAGTTGATACTTATCACTTTGCAAATCTTTATGCTGCTGATCAAGTCTGGTTATAGTTTCTCCATCATAACCCCAAAGACATTCTTTTCCTGGGGAAATATGTTTCTGTATTTCATTCCTTCTACATCTTTTTATATGGCAATGGAATTTTTAGAAATTAGGGTGCTGTGTTCCTCGTCTCTGTGCGAGACATTGGATTGCCAATTCCTAGTACTGAAAGCACAGATTTTGTGAAGTTCTTTTAATGATTGGTATGGTTGTTGCAGTTCCTTGACTCTTGAGGGAGTTCGAAGGGCGTTGGAAAAAGATCTGGGAATGAAAGCATTCTCGCTGGATGTTCATAAGAGATTCATTAAGCAATGTTTGGAAAAGGTATCACTGCATATTGAAGATTGTTCACTAATTATGAATATCTCTACAGTCTGCACTATATGTGTAACATCCTTTAGTATTTCAGAACCCCATTGTGACTTCCCTTTGTGGATGTTATCTTTAAAATAGTCCATATGTTCTTATGTTCGGCATTTATTCCAATAATTCTTTTCCACTCTTGTTTGTAAGATGAATATTTATGTGTATCATATTCAAGGTCAATATCAAGTGAAAGGGCTGGCATTTAGGTTTGTTGTTTCTTGTAGTAAGAAAACTAATAGAAAACTTATTCCTCTCCAAATTCTCATCAATAAACAAAAAATTTCTGTACTCTTTCGATTCTTTTTACTTGATTTGTCAATCAATAAGAATCGCTATAGAAGTTTGGTGCTGAGTATCACCTGAGCAGAGACAAGCTGTGTAGTTGTCTAGATATTTGGCAAGTTTTTCACTGTGTTTGATGTGGTTTTTCTTCAATCTTTCTTGCTCCTGTGCTATTTTCTACCATTTTAGTGCTCTCTGGCAATCTACTTTCCTGGAGAGTAAGTGGCAATATGATTTTTTTTTGTTGTTGTATTTATAACAGTTTTTCTATGGCCCTGAAGATGAGAGTATTTCCAAATCCTCAGAGAAGTTATCAGTTGAAGCTGATCAAGCTCTAAATGAAGAAACACCTGTAAAAGCTGAAAACTTGTTGGAAGAAAGGGGAAACGATAGCTCTATTCTTGAAGAAAAATCACGAGGATCTCCTGCGCTTGCAGGAAATGAACCATCTGATCAAGTGAATGATAAATATGAAGATATTGAATTAAATGAAGATATTATACGGAAGGCAATAAAAGAAAGAGCTGATCATTTCAGAGCTAATTCAGAGTATGCACATGTGGTTTGCCTTTTACCTTTCATGCTCATAAATTTTTGTTTCTTCGGTAACATGCCCTTCTCATTTCCTGCCAATATATGACTGCTTATCATCTCTATTTTGTTATATAACCGCTTTTTTCAAACTGATGGAAAATGTCTGTTTGCTATTATTTGTGGTTATATGATGCCTCAAGATATCATATTTAATCTTCTTTGTTTATATATTTCTCAAACACAGGACAATTACATTGTCGGGAGTTCGTCGTATCTTGGAAGGAGATCTTAAACTTGCAAGAAACACTTTAGATGCATATAAAAGTTTCATTAGCCATGAATTGGATGAGGTGTGTATTCCTACGCCTCATTTTTGTCTTAATTTTACTACTTAGAAAATCTCACAAAGCATGTGTTTCCTTATTCACCCATTTTTTTGTTTTATATACCAGGTCTTGACACCACCAGAATCCGTGAAAGCCTCAAATGGAGCTAAGAAGAGAGACTTGAAGAAATCAACTGATTCACCAAGGGCAAGAAAGGGCTCGAAAAGAGCAAGGAAGAGTTCAGATTCCTCAGATTCTGATGACTTGTCTAGTGAGGACGAAGAAACTGAGGAGGTGGTAAGAAGACCCAAAAAGAAGGTGGCCAAAGAGCCAAAAACAAACACAAAAGAAAATGTAAAGAAGAAGAAATCACAAGAGGAAACTAGGTCAACTAGTTCCAAGAAAAAGAAGTCAGCAGAACCAGATTCAAATAAGAATTCTGAAAGTGATAGTGAAGGCTCCTCAGAAGAGGGTGACTCTCATTCCTCTGAGGAAGGAAGCAAGGTTTTACCATTTTCTAATTTTTCTTAAGGTTCTCTTAGGCTATAAATTAATAGATGATTATTTTCTTGGAATGTAGAAGAGAGAAAAACCGACTCAATCAGTATATGGAAAACAAGTAGAGCATCTCAAGTCAATAATCAAGTCCTGTGGAATGAGGTAGTTTTCTATCCTGAAATGAGATACTTTTTACTGATATACCATGCTGACTTGTTTGTATGTCTCTATATGGTGTTAGTGTTCCCCCGTCAGTTTACAGAAGGGCCAAGCAGGCTCCTGAGAGCAAGCGTGAAGCCTATTTGGTTAAGGAGTTGGAAGATATTCTAGAAAAGGAAGGGCTATCAACAAATCCTTCTGAGAAAGGTGAAGATCTATTGCTTCATTATTCACAATGATCATTTGACTTCAGTATAATGTCAATTTCAATGGCTTCTGGCTTTTCTTTGGGTTAGTGTTGCATTAAAATGTTATCGTGTATGTATAATTATCTAATTCTGCATTAGATGAAACTTTTCTTTTTCTTGCCCAGACAGTCAGCATAGACGTTCTTTAGAGTGAAATTTCCTATGCTGTATTGGAAGGGGAAATGAAAAGAATATTAGTAGCTAAGAAGCTAAAGAAAATGAGTCTTCTGTTATCTGTTTTTACACCTGTCCTTGGAAAATTATTAGCATTTTTGGTTATATTTAGTACATCTATTGTTATTTCCTGTTAGTTACTATAGAAGGTAATGGGTGGAGAAAGGCGAAGATGAAATCAAGTTATATGAAAGGGGGAACATCATGTTAATTTGGGAGGGCAAGTTTGCTCTTTATTTTACATTCTGATTCTAATTTATAAACCTTCCATTCATTGCTTTGTTTTCTTTTACCGTAATGTGCATGGAATCAGTGTGAACTCAGTTGCAATCTTGGCTATAACTTGCCTAGAATAGATGGATGAGCATGTAAGCTTGATATGCATCAAACAGCTTTGAACTGGTTTAGACATCCTTAAGAGGTAAGGCTAGAAGATAGTTTCTCAAATGGTTTTTGCAGGCCCTGCATAGCGGTTGGCTGCTTGGGTTATTATTGAGTCATTATGGTCATGTTTTGATCATCCTGCAATATAATATCTTTGGATTTATTATGTTATTTGACATGAAACAAGATTTAAACACAGTTTTCATGCACCTATAATTTTGATATTCTGGCACCACCTTTAAGAGCTTGTTGAAATTTGAGAACTTTGCCCCACAACACCACATGTTAAGTTTGACTCTTTGCACTTGCACTACTAAGAAAATGCAATGTCTGTAATTCAGAGATAAAAGCAGTCAAGAAGAAGAAAGAAAGGGCTAAGGAACTTGAGGGCATTGATATGAGTAATATTGTCTCAAGCACTCGCCGTAGAACCACTTCCAGTTACATACCTCCTCCCAAGCCTAAAGTTGTTGTTGAAAGTGAAGATGATGAAGAAGAAGGGGATGATGAGGAAGATGAGGAAGACGAGGAAGACGAAGAAGATGCTGAGAATGAAGAAGATACTGATGATGGAAATGATGATGGTGGAGAATCAAGTGAAGCATCCGACGGAGGTAATTATTTTGTTTTAAATAACTACACCCTATTATTATGCGGTTCAATCTGATAGCTTTCCTTGTGCTTTTGAGTCACTCGTATCATGCTTGGAAATTTCACTAGTCACTTCTTATATTTGGCTCTGAGCTTTGCAATTCAAATCCAATTTGTAAAGCATGTTCGCAAGTCTTCTTATTTAATAGTTTGGCATGCACTTCTCTTTGCAAATCCATCAACTGTTGTTAATTATTGCTGTAGTTTGACTGTAATAATAGAATTATTTTCCAAATATTATATAGTTACTTTATATATAGTATAGTGATTATGTGAATGCCTAACCATAATTTTGGGTGAATCTTCTATATAGTGTTATAGCATGTATTCAGAGGAGACCATATTTAATATGATCATGCTAAGACTTATATCACGTTAACTAGGAAAAAATTATCTTCATGATTATTTTTTGGAATTTCATTTTCACTCTAAGTGATTGGTCACATGATGTTTGCCATATTTTCTTGCCCTCTATTATTATCAAGTAGAGTTTGTAATGATTTTTAATTTTGTTAAACTTTTCAGTATGTATTTTCTTATAGTTTTCTTGTTTATGCTTTTATGTTCATTATTACAAGTAATCACTAAAATCATCTCCAAAAAATCAATCAACAAATTTGTTTCTTATTGAGGGAAAAATTCATACAGAAGAAAACTTTGAGTGTTTGATCTCCTTCGTTGAAATTGCTTCATCTGAACCATTGCCTTGAGGTCAGTGTCATAGCAACTAACAAGTTACCACTGAACACATATCAAAATGATCAATGTGCAATCTCATTTTCTATTGAGAAAAAAAATTCATGTGGAATAACAACATAATTAATTGTCAGCAAAAGTGAAATCATAGTCCAACTATTTTCAGTTATTCTAAGACTCAAATAGAGAATAATTCCTTGGGACCCTGAATATTTATATGGATAGCATTTCAAAAGGAAATTTCCTGGAGGAACTTTATGTGTGTAATAAAATGGAGTCCAAAAGATTTAATCAAATAGTTTTCAAGTATATTTATAAAGATTTGTTCCTATTGACGTGGATACAAGATCAATGCTGCAGTTTGAATTTGCTTGACTGCTAACTTTATTCATATGATGTGATCATTCAAGTCAGCCATAATAAATGCTGGTAGCAGAACAAGAAGTTTTTTTTAGAAGGAGAATATAAGTCTGGAGGAAGGAAAGAAAAACAGAAAACTCTGATAGAATTAATTCGTGGCTTGTTTAGGCATAACTAGAAATTATAAGAAAGCATGATCTTATTTTTGTGGCTTAACCAGAAAGGATATGAGAATGGTTGAAATGCTGGAAGGCATTCTAGTCCTAGATTTCTTAGTTACGCCAAGAGTCAAACACATATAGACGAGCTCAAATTTTAGTAAGAAAAATTATTTAACATCAATTTCCGAATTTAGGGGCCGTTTGGTTCGCGGTAATGATATATTACCACTTAATGAGATTACCGTGGTAATAATATCAGAAATGTTATATGTCCAAGAATGTTGTGGTAATTTATGATAACCATGTTTGGTTGGAAACCCATATTACATAGTAATCAACTTAATAATGCTCTAAATTTCCCAAAATACCCTTGTGTCTACCATTTTGTGCAAATTTAAATTTAAAGTAAAATAAAATTTTGGATAAAAAAAATTAAATTTTCAAAGTTGAATATATTCCCAAAATAATGTTATTCAAATTTAATTTTTTTATCCAATGAATAAAGTATGAAAATTATTATTATTAAATAAAATGCATATTTGTCCAAAAAATGTTTGAGATTACCACCCACTTGGTAATCCAACATGGCCATCTATTTTGATGGTAATGGGATTACCAAGTTTCTTGGTAATCTTTCAAGGTTGGTAATCAAAGATTACCATCAATATTACCACCGCCACCAATCCAAACGTGGTAATCTTTTTAGATTACCATATAATAGGCGGTAATGTTTTCACATTACCGCGAACCAAACACCCCCTTAGAGTATTTCCAAGGATGTTGATGGAAATGCTACTACTTTTATTTTTATATCTTTCTTTCTATTTGGTGTCAAGCACATGAAACATTAACAGGCCAACCTAGTCAATATCGCTATCCATAGTTTGGCTTAAACCTAATTTTTTTCTGATGGGTGTTGGTGGTAACTAAGCATGATTTCATCCATCAAAGTTTTTGACATGATGGATATGAAGTTATAACCTCTTTCTACCAGTTCATCAAAAATTTAGTTCACTTGGGGAAAGTGAGGGGCCTAACTCCCCCATTTTGTGTTCTTTTGGCATGGGGCAGGGTAAGTGCCACTTGCTTCACCACTTTCCCAAATTTATACTTGAAGTGGGAGGAACTGACTAGTACGTGTAAGGAAGAAATTTTTTCTTGCATACTCCTGCAAAAATATGTATTTGTTAGTATACCCTTGTAAACAGTAAACATGTCTATAAAAGTCACTATTATTTGCTTATATACCTCCATGAGCATAAGAACAACTTAAAGCTTTTTATAAGGCTGTCAAACTGCCCCTTAACCTTCTCTTCATCCATTTTGGGGAAATAAAAGATAAATGATCAGTTAGTGTAAAAATTTTTTACTTGGACTTCCATAGGGGGTGTATATAATATAATATAATAATAATTGGGGGTGTTCACTAGTGGGAAGGTGGCCAAAGGGGGATGCTGATGTGGAAGTCCCAGTTTCCTAAAGGTGTCGACTTTTTTTCAGAGAAAATTGTTTGCATTCCAAGGGCTGGTGAAGAATTTTCCCGCTTTTTAACATGACTGATGAAAGGCATCCATATGTGGTAGAATATTAACATGTAAGTTAAGATCTGAATAGATGATTTGTTTACAGCTTTAGAAGCCTTTCGTATCCTCTCCCTTGTCTGCAGTGTCATGGTTAGATCACAAGTGAAGCAAACATTACACACAAATAAAGCTCAATTAAGCCATGGCTACTCAAAAGGTCAAGTAGAGAAATGTCTCTCAGCATGGGCATATTTTCATACTTCCAGCAGTTAGTTCCCTGCAACCTGTGGTGTAGTTTATTTTAGAAGTTGTCGGCATTATATTAATTAATTTGATGCCTTATAGGGCATTGTCCATCAAACATGGTCAATATATATACACATGCACTACATGCGTGCACTTGCTATATTTTCCTTATCAGAACATTGCTTTGAATGTCATGATATGTTTAACCGTAATTGGCATATTTTGTTTTGTTCAGGACTTGTACTTAACTAGCATGACCAGGCTGACTTTTCCTTATACTGGTTTTGCAGGTGGTGAAGACGAAAGTGATTAGAGTTCCAAGATCATATCCCTTGTCTGATTACAAATGACTCATAGATGTTTCTTCTAGGAGAGCTGATGATTCTACTCAAAACATTTGGTATGCAACCAGATATGTCAATAGTGAATGTCGTAGAATGATTTAGGAGGCCAGAACCTCTTTTTCTGATATGGCTGTGGACTTCATTCAGTCTTCTTCTCAGTTTTGCTTCATTGAAGGGAAATCTTAGCCGCAAGACTTTTTACAATTGAACGGTTGTTTTAATTCTCAGTTTGTTGGCAGCCTTTCTTTGCCCTATAATATGTATTGACGGACGAGATTGATGGGATTTGAAATGTCGATTTATTTCTATTTCACGCTGCTGTGGAATTCATCATTGTTGGTTTGTCGAACTGTTAATTGAATATAATTTGCCGAATTAGGATATGTTTATTCAGCGACTCAAGTATGTGACCTGCCGTCGCTTTTTATTGTTATTTGAAGTTTTGAACCAAAAGTTAGGGCTGGCTTCTCCATGCTGCTTTGTTCAGGAGAACTCTTTTATCAACATCAGAAATAGTTTTCCTTTAATCTTGGCTTTGTGGCTTTCAGGATAATTTAAGGTTAGATGTTTCTTATAAATTGTTCAGAAGTTAGAATTGTCGAAGTTTGGATAGAGGATTGTTTTTCTGTTTTCTGATGCAAAACTTTTAACATCATGCCAGGAAACTGTCTTTTACTAATCTTGTTTGGCCAAATATCTTCCATGCTTTGCCTGAAAGCTCAGATCATGTTGTTGTTTTGTGGATTGAAAAACCCTAATTAATTTTAGGTTGCCCTAATTTTCCAGGGGACTTTGGTGACCATGACATTTTTTCGGTTTTTTTTCCATGTTATCATCTGAATCATGTTTGCACCATTCATCATTCATAAACCAAAAAAAGATAAGGCTTGAAAAGTTCAGGGGTATGATTTGAACCACCTGAAATCATAAAAGAACCAATACAAACTTAAATATAATACTTGAACTTTTCCATGATGGATTCCTATCAATTTGAATGCCTTTTTTTTTAATGGATCAATAGTCATCTAAAAAACATGTGATGAAAGGAGTTGGCAAAGAGAATCTTAAGATTTATGTTGGGATGTTGTCATGCAAAGGCCTGGCAGGGATTAAATTTGATGAACCTTTAAAAATCTTTATTAAGCAATTGTCTTCCAAAAGTATATGAATTGTGGTTCAAAAATTCTGAAATCACTAATTGTTTTAATATCAAGTGCATAATTCAAGTAGTGTGTTTCTATATGCCTTCACATTCTGTTCAAAATTTATAAATGAAGTTGTTTTATGAAGTGATTAATTAATCTGTCACAAGTTCAGCAGAATTACTGAAACTATTCCTTGTTTCATCATTGATTGCTGACAGTTCTTTAGTTTTGGCATTAACTGCTAAATCACATTGATCTTTACATTGATCTCATGCTATGACTTTATACAAAGTTCTGATTTGGTACATCATTCCAAATACGTCTCTTGTTTTTCGTATTCTCGTGAATGTTTCAGCTAAACTTACATTTCATAGATCTTTCGAGTCCTTTAAGTGATTTCTGACGAGGAAAACTTTCCGAAAAGGTGAAAGAGTCATGTGAGACCATGTTTTTGTGTCCTCAAGTTATAATTATGTTCATGAACATGATTCATTTATCTTACAATTTCAGTTCAAATTGTTTCGACATATACACAGTCAATGTGGTCCTCTCACTGCAACTTTTACAAATCTGTTTCTATTATTTGAAATACCTTTTCTTTCTTTATATGAAAAAGATCATTCATGAAACAGTTAATATCAGATAGACATGAAGATAACAAATGTCGAAATGTTTATCGATATGATAAACAACCTGACAGATTCATTAGTGTCTGTACAAACCATTTACTTTCACTTTTTGTTCTTCGCCGGGGATTTTCATTTATGTAATTCTTGTACAATCATATGAATATGATACGATAACATGCTCCGGTATGCAATAATCTTTCCGTGTATCATGAATAATATAAAAACAGATCATCGGCAACACGCTTTAGTTCCTAACTTTACGGCTAATCATTGTATCATGTCACAGAAAAGAGCAAATTTTTCAGAGAAAGTCACAGAAAAAAAAGCAGCTTGGCAGAGGCAATTGGGAGCTGATTCAAAGCACATTGACTGAACTTTTTATGGTCCTCTATGACCATCGGTCAAAAAAATAAAATGTCGATAAAAAAAATAAAAAAAGAGTTCATAATTGAGAGCTTTTCTAGTCCATGATACCAACCATTTGTGGTTTTCAAATGTTTTTTGATGAGGCACTCAACAGAAACATCAAAGAAAACAGTACTTAAAAGACAGATTGGCTGCAGTTGTAAGCTAAGTTTGATATTTTTTTCCTCCACAACTTGAAAGAACATTGTTAAATAAAGGATTTGAGGTTTAAAGGAAGCGCAATATATCGATGATTTTATCGCTTAAGATACTTCATGATCAATTATAAAACATTAATTCGATCTAGTGCTCTTTCTTTCAATCTTGTTATCTTGACTGCTGATGAGTTTTGACTGACAAAATAGCTGATTGCAGATTACTTAACAAGATTTTTTTATTGTTCTGATGATTAATTGCAGGAAAAAAGTATCAAGATGAGAGTTGATTTAATTTGTATGATTTGCTTTAGAAAAGAATTCTCTTTTAGAACAATTGGAAAACAAAATATTAAGAAACAAACCATTTTTTTTTTCTGATAATTGATTGCAGAAAAACACCACCAGATCATCACAGTTAATTTGATTTTCAGGATTTGCTTTATAAAAAGAAATATTTCTAAATCTTTTCAGAGCAATTGAAAAGCAAATAAATTAAGAAACAAGACATTATTTCTGCTAATTAACTGTGAAAAACACTACAATGTCATGACAGTTTGATTTGATTTGTATGATTTTGTTTAAAAAAGAAGTCTCTCTTAGAGCATTGAAAAGCAAAAATTAAGAAACAAGACGTTTTTTTCGGCTAATTAATTGTAAAAACACATCGAATCACGACATTTAATTTGATCGTATGATTTCCTTTGAAAAAAGTATTTCTGAATCTCATTTAAAGAAATTGAAAAGCAAAAATTATTAAGCAAGATATTTTTTTTAAAGCTACTTAATTGCAGAAAAGCATATTAAGTCATGACACTTAATTTTATTTTCATGATTTATTAAAAAAAAAAATTCTGTATCTCTTTTAGAGCAATTGACAGCTTACATTAAAAGGAACATTTCTTCTTCTTGTACTAATTAATTGCAGGAAAAAAAACATTATCTTGTATGGTTCTCTTTAGAAAAAAAAAAAAAAAAAAAAAAGCATCCCTGGATCTCTGCTTTTATCTTCATAAAAAGAAATTAAAATGGACAATTTTCCTGCTAATTAATTACAGAAAAAAAACACTAACTTGTATGGTTTTTCTTTAGAAAAGAAGTATTTCTTCTTTCTCTTTTCTACTTTTTGTGACATGTATTACTTGTAGGAAAAAAAAATCATCTTAAATGGAATGTGCACAATGTAAGCAACCTTGCCTTGTGGGTCCTGAATGAAAAAAATTGTTGGTTCTTCCTTTTAGATTGCTTTATTAATATACACAAAGTATATTATTGTTTTTTCATGGTAGATGTTCATAGATTTTATGGAAAATATTAAGTAATATGAAAAAAAATAAAAACAAATTCATTCCTTTTTTTTTTCCTTCAAAATTTGGCAATAAATTACCAATAAGATTGGCCGAAATGGTAGAGACTTGAGTTAGACTCTTATAGAGTTTTTAATAATTTACCCAAAACTAGTTTAGAACTTTAGAGTCTTTGACTTATAAGAAATACTTGGTTCAAATACCTAAAATATAAAACTAATATGTTTTGAGGGTACAGTATCTAGTTATTTGCTTGTCATTTTTTAACTCTACATGTAGCCTTCATCTTATATTTTTTTGAAATTGAAATTTGTCAAATAATAATAATAATAATGGAAAACTCTTTGTTTGTTTATATGAAGAAAATCAGATGGATAACCTATGAGCCTATCACCATATTAATTAGCATTTTTAGAATATTTGTACATATAGCTTTGAAAAAAATGAATTAAGTATTTCTCTTTATATATATGTAAATGATGAAATAAAATCAATAGTTTAATGTAAAACCGGAGGCTCTTGTAAATCCATTGGTTAAAGAAAACAAGATCAATAGAAACAATGGCAAATACAAAGAATAAATTATACTAAAAATTAAGTCCTCCAACAGTATAAAAATCATAATGCATTTGTCTCAAAAGTAAAGTAAACATATACTTCATTAGCAAGTGGAACTAAGAACAAATCATATTAAAAGAGAATAAAAATAATAATAATAATAATAATAATAATAATAATAATAATAATAATAAAACTTCTCAAGAGTACATGCATTAGAATGTTCCAAATCACAACTTTGCTAAGTGGTGGTGGTGAATTAGAGAATCCAAGTCACTCTCCATTTTAACATAACAACACAAACCAAAGCGGCCTCGTTTAGCCACAAAAATTCAACCACTAATCAAATTAATAAATCACATAAATTATTACAAGTACTAATACATTGGTCAAAGTAAACATATATATATTAATGAGAGAAAAAAATAATTTAAAATAAAAAAAGAAAAAGAAAAACAGTTTGACCAAAGTTTTTTCTCCACATAATTAATATATGAGAGATAAGCTCATGATCACAATCCTTTGCATTTTGCCATCCTAACATGACCGCACCAACAATACAAATCCCCCCATAACACTACAAATGCATCACTACGCACTCATAAAAAGAAGTCCACCAAGCCTCCCTCCAATCAAGATTATTAATATATCAAATAATAATAATAATAATTCAAAATAAAAATAAAAAGTTGGTGAACACCCATCACACTCTTAATTATTATACTTTCCTTTTGAAATATATCTCTAACATACATGTCCCATTAAACATTCTTTGTTTTGTGGATAATAGAATCCTAAAGTAGGTAGACTACCCTACGTTTTAGTACATGCACTGTCAATCAAAGGCTTTGTTACTCCTCTATATATAGCTTCTTGTGTGAGCTTGAGAGTCTCATCAAATCACAAGAGTTGGTCTTAATTTTTATCTTCTATTTTTATATAGATAGAAACAAAACAAAAAATAAAAAAGGATGGGTGTTGGAGAAGTAATGAAGAAGGTGAAGCCATACTTGGCTATGGTGTTTTTACAATTTGGTTTTGCCGGGTTGTATGTTGTCTCTGTTTTATCACTTAAGCGTGGTATGAGTCATTATGTGCTCGTCGTCTACCGGAATGCTATCGCCGCCGTCGTTATGGCTCCTTTCGCTCTCTGGTTTGAACGGTATATATATATTTTCGATCATTTCGATCTTGTTATATAGATAATATATATGTATATGTGTGTGTGAATACATTCTACGTCCAAATATGCATGGCCAACTTATAAATAAGGAATAAATAATAATATGTGATAAATAGGAATTATTTAATATAATTTTTAAACATGGTAAAATATCAATAAGTTTTTCTCCTCTCTTTCTACACTATATATGTTTATAATTAATATATTTGTAAGATCTTAATTATTTATATATGAAAACTAACATGTATGAAACATTAATCTTGCAGTTTGTGTTTCATGGAACTTGTTAGTGATACATGATATAAGAGTTATTAATTATTACTTAAAAGTGATTTATGATTGATGGTGATACATGAGACGCAATGTTGTTGCTAAACATGCCAACAACCCATGATATATATATATATATATATATATATATATATATATATATACTTTAAACACATAATATTCCTTCACCTTTTTTTTAAACAAACAAAATAAAGAAAATATTTAATTATTACCTTTTGTTTAATAAAAAAAATATATTAAACACATAATATTTATTTTTGTCACTCAATCTCTATGTAATGCAATCTTAGTTTTTATATTTTAGTTGTCTCTATGTTCTTTGTAGCATTATTTATTTATTTTTCAATAAATTATGATTTATCTATTTTTATTAAAATATAAAAATACAAAATATTTAATTATTTTTGGTGTGCAGGAAGGTGAGGCCCAAGATGACAGCATCTTGCTTCGCAAAGATATTGTTGCTAGGACTACTAGAGTAAGTAAAAATATTCTTCTCAAACAAAACTTTGATAATTTTAATTTCAATTCACAACATATCAAAATATTAATCCAATAAAATTCTCTTCATCTTCAATTACAGACCTGTTTTTGACCAAAACTTCTACTACATGGGAACCAAGGCCACCTCCGCTAGCTTCTCCGCTGCTCTTTATAATGTACTTCCAGCGATGACCTTCGTTCTCGCTGTTATACTCAGGTATCTATATACGTGCATATATATAGATAATAAAATAAATATTGATATGAATATCTAATGTATATTACTTTGATGACATAGGATGGAGAAGATAAAGATAAAGAGTTTACGGAGCCAAGCAAAAATTTGCGGTACAATTATAACAGTTATCGGTGCACTTGTTATGATAATATATAAAGGTGCAATTGTGCATATGATTTGGACAAAAGGCAATGACCAAGAGGATGCTTCTTCAAGTAGCAATGCTCATTTTCTTCTTGGCACATTCATGTTGCTCTTTAGTTGTTTTTGTTGGGCGGCTTTCTTCATAGTACAAGTAATTTTTAATAATTCATATAATTTTTTAATTAAGTAAATATTAATTAATTTTTACTAATTGATAAATGAAATGAAATTTTTATTTTTATTTTTTTTACAGTCAAATACACTGAAATCATATCCGGCGGAACTCTCATTGGCAACATTGATATGTTTCGTTGGTATGATTGAAAGTGGTGCAGTTGCACTAGTGATGGAGAGAAACACTAAGGCTTGGAAAGTTGGGTGGAATGATGGTCTTTTCACTGCTGTTTACTCGGTAAAAAATAATTAGAATAATAATTTTAATACTCTTATATTTATTTAATTAATAAATATGGATAATTTATGAATAAAAATATAAAAAAAAATATGCAGGGAGTTGTGTGTTCTGGAGTAGCTTATTATGTGCAAGGGATAGTGATGAAGGAGAGAGGTCCTGTTTTTGTGACTGCCTTCAATCCATTAGTCATGATCATAGTGGCTGTTCTTGGCTCCTTCATTCTTTCAGAAAATTTGACAGTGGGAAGGTACATATATATATAAATATGGTTAATATAAATTAATAATTATTAATTATTAAAATCTAAGTAATTAATACAATTAATCTTGTATTAATATATTTATATATTTTTTGTTGGTGTTTTAGGATTATTGGTGCAGTGATTATTGTGATTGGTCTTTATCTGCTTATATGGGGTAAGGCAAAAGATCAAGAAGGTGAAAACTCAGAGGAGAAGAAAGGCAGTAAATCAATGGAGTTACCAAAGAGTGTGATTAATGGTGATCAACATGAGATTAATGGAAAGGAGTATTACACAGTTGTGGAGATTCAGCAGACCAAGAACCCTTGATCTTCACTATTATTATTATTATTATAAGTATTATTATTCATTAATTATGAATTATCATCTTTAATTAATGATGAAGCCATGGCTTCTTTAATATGATTGATGTAATGCTAAGGCATCCATCCTTGTAATCAACTATCTTGGGAATCAAAGCAGCTATATATGTGTGTATTTTTTGTTTCTGGTTTTTGTTTTTATTCTTATTTTTTGTTTTTAGATACAAATTGATAAATAACAACTTTGTTAAATAAAAAGAGAATGTATAGTTAAAAAGAATCAAAAGATTAAAAATATAATGTTAATAATATCATAAAAGACCTCATAATCTACAAACGGTAAAAAATGTAGCTTAACAAGAGAAAAATAATGGATGAATACAAAATACTAGTGACATCTAAAAAATAATAATCGAAAGGAATTATTCATCCTAGGGCACAAGAGTGTTGAGTTCTTAGTTTTTTTTTGTGTGCTATATATATATAGTTGATTATATATCAACACGTAACTTCGCAAAGTAATGGATGTTAAATTTCATAATATTCATAAAATTTTCAAACCCAACAAATAATATGAAGAGAAGTGCGGTTCAAGTAAACCACAAATAATTAAACAGTGACCCCAATATATAGAAAAAGACATTTTATTAAAGATAACAAAACTTCGATTTAAATGGTTTGTCATTATCATTCTTATCCGGCTTCATCTGATAACCCTTTTTTTTAGGAAACCACATTAACATTAACATTATTATTATTATTATTATTATTTGATAATATTGACAAGTCACGGCACATACACTTTATTGTTTTTTAACAATGCATTAAAAGAGTGTAGAACTCTGAACCTTCGGTATGTGCATATTTGACAATATGAATATGACACGGCACATACACCTTATTATGTTTCAACTATGTATTAAAAAGATGTATAACTCTGAACTTTATGTATTAAAGTCAAATATTTTATTGCTCACATATTGAGTCGGTGACTATTACTATTTTAATTTTATTTATTATTAGATAGTTATTATTTAAAATCATGCTTTAACTATTTATAGAAAAATCAAAAACAAAAACAGACGGCGGATTTTGGAAATCATTGTGAATATGAGGTTTAGTGATGTGAAAATTTTTTGTTGGATTTATAGTGCTTAATGACAATTTGCACTAAACTTTGTCTTATTTTCTTTAAGAAAAAAAGAATGAAACTAAACAAAATAATTAGAATGAGTTAATCATATGATTCATATCTTTATAGTATTGGAGAAAAAAGGCAATGTATGAAGAAAGCTTGCCTAAGCTGTAACCTTAATGCGTTTGGCCACCTTTTGCATTATTCAACACACTAAGGAATGTACAAATTAGAAAAGAAAACAATATGACAATATTTATTCATAATGCAAAAGTGAGGATAATGATATTTCATATACACTTAATTATATATATCTCTCTAATTTTTGTCCCTTGTTATCTGGATATATTTTCTTCTTTTTTTCATAAAGAAAAAGTGATTAAATTCCATTATTAATAAAAGTTGTTTTTTTAGTATATTTATTGAGAAGAGTTTATTTTAGAAAAAGTTTGAAACTACATTGAAAATGATACTTTACTTTGTTTAGTCTGAAATCTCATTATCTTGTTACACGTATGTTATTTTTTTCTTGTTTTTGTAATTATGTTTTAACTTTTATAATCAATATTTTTAATTTTCAAAGTTATTTATGCGGAAAACAATATGATGAAGGAAAGTTAATATCTTGTGTCACTTTAATTTTTTCTTTTTTTAAAGTATGTATTGTCATTTTTTTTTCTTGATAAAAAACTATGATTATATTAAGTTATGTATTAACTTGTCCATTTAATTTTCCAAATAAGAGTAGTGGTTCTTTAGAACAATGGGCCAAGATTTTGAGCATTGGGCTGGATCATTATTGGGCCTTCAAAACACTTTGGATTTAGTTAGTTTATTAAGAATGGTATTGTTTGTCTCCAAATGAAATTATATAATTCACCGAAATAAAACTATTAGTCATTAATTGTCTTGATTGGGATTTAAAACATTGAATAATTAATCCACCCTTCTACCAATATTTTAATGTGTGAAAATATTATTTTATAAAAAAAATTGTCACTTTATTAGCCTGACAAATTATGCAACTAGTTAGGTGCAGTGTAGATTAACTTCTGATTGATTTTTTTTTTTTTAATTCAATTTAAAACAATAGAATCACTAAGTTAAAGATGCAGGGTATATATATATATTTGTACAGTTATTTTGAGTTTAGTGATTAAAATGAATATCTAAGTATAATTCAAAAAAAATTATTGACTTTTGTCATAAAATATTTTTAAGTTAATAATAACTTTTTATTTTGACAAAATTAGGGATACACAAAGAAATGTAATAAATAAATAAATGCCCACGATTTACATAAAAACTACACCAAAATATTTTTGATTTAATAGTAATGACTCCATTGTAAAAAATATTTTATAATGATTTTCATTATTTCGAGTGAGCTTCTAAGTCAATTCTATGTTAGCCAGAGTGAGTACTAGCCGGACGATCAATTTCCGGTGATGCACGATACTTCTCCATTTTGAATATATATAAAATAAATTAAAGCTCTATAACTCTGTAAGGTTGGTGTGGAAAGGTGGCGTGTTTTTATATATATATATCTATATATATATATATATATATATATATGACTGCACCTCCATGAGCATTAACCAAGCTGAAAAACATTTGATATTTGGCACATTGATGTTGCTTCTTAGTTGCTTATTCTGAGCTCTTTTCTTCTTCACTTTACAGGGAAGAAAAAAAAGTGTATCTAGGGTTTGCATGAAATTTTTTAAAAATAATAATCTCACACATGATCACTTTAATATTCAAGAACATGAGCCAGTGAAAACTTATCACTCCCAGCTCTCATTATCTACAATATGTTATGTTTGTTTTGGTAGCAGTGCCAAGCTCTGATACATTAAAGATTTGGAACGTCACAAATATATATATATATTATAATTTTACATCTTTATTTTTATAAGTTTATGAAGTTTATTATATTAAGTTGCAGGGAGTGTTTTGCTCTGCACTGGCTTATTATTATTTACATGGTAAAGTGATGAAGGAGAAAGCTGCTATATTTTTCTGCTGCATTAAATCACCTTTAATTTATTATTGTAGAAGATATAACAATACAGATGTATTTATTTATTTATTTATTTAATTGCATGACAAGAGAGAAAGAGTCCATGCTGTGTTGATCCAATTCAGTATAAAATCAAATAATTAAATGTTTTTACAAGTTTAAGGATATATATTTAATTTTTGTGGGGCAAAAGTTATGAGGAGCACACACCAACAATTAATGGGAGGCGAGGGAGAAGACATGGACTTAAGTGATGGTGATAAAAGACATATTGATTATATAAACTTGTGCTTAAATTAATGCACTCTTACCTTCATTTATTGGTTTATTTATTTTGACAAAAAGCTTATTGAATATAACAAGTAGTGTGCTAATAAAAATAATAAAAATAACCTCTTCTGTGTCTTGAATCTTGATTGAAAAATTAAGTCAGTAGTACCATAGTACTTATGAGTAGATGAAATCAGAACATATGATGAAAATAAGCAAATTACCAAATTAAAAAGGATGATAAACTTCACTTCATTTCTTGATGCAGAACAAAATAATGCAAAAAAAAAAAAATGTTAATAAAAATTAACATTTTTATAATTATTTGAATAGATGGAATGTGCATAAATAGCTCTGTGGACAAAGGAAATTAATCAATAAAAGATAAACATGATTCACTTCACAAAAAAAAATTGTGATGCTTCATTGATGTTATTTTTTTTTTAATTGTAAATAAAAACTGAAATGCTTTGTTTTTCCACTGGAAAATGTTTGACATGTGTTTCTAAAAAAACAACAAAAAAAAGAAAAAAAATTGTTTTGTTTATGTTCCTGTTTTTTTTTTTTTCATAATTATATGCACATTATCGTATTTTAAATAGAAATACTTATTTTATAAATTAATTATTAAAAAAATTAATATGCATTCACACCACCCTAAATATTAAAGTCAAGATAATTATAAAATAGCAAAAAAAAAAAAAAAACTTAATAGGTATATTAAAAGACTGATAAGTATCAATTTTAATCGCACACAAAGCAATACGGTCTGAAAAATACAAATAACATTATATATATATATATATATATATATATATATATATATAGCAAGTAGGCAAAATTTTTTCTTATTTTTATTAATAAAGTTTTTTTTTACTAATAGGTGGCAAAATTTTTTTTATTTATAAAACTTTTTTTTTATTAATAGACAACAAGCGCCCTCCACTTAAGGAATTTGTCAAAGAAACAAACAACCAGACAGGTACGAAGATGTACTAGTTACGGTAATTTACAGATCTTTTAGAAAAATTTCCTTGTCTTGCAATCTGATGGATGAAACCAATGTTTCTCCCACAAAAGACCGACACCGAACCCGGGTGTACAATGTATGAATAGTATAAAAGCCCCAGGTGAACAATATGTGGAACAGTTCTGCCAATGGGAGGATTTGAACCCATGACCTCCTTTTTTATATTTTGGTATCATATTATTGGGCTACCTAATTGTTGACTAAAGCTCATTTTAATTGTAACTTTAATTTTATAAAATAACTTAATATGGAAAATATGTGGAAACTTTTAATGCTTTTGATGACTTAGTTATGCATGGTTCATGCCTAAACAACCTTTAATTTGTTTTGATACAAATTAAAGTTTCATTCTTTCCTCTCTCACATGGTTCATGCATAAACAGAGCAAACAATATTCATAATACTTCCAAATGGATCATGACAATTTACTAGCTTTTTTGGATTTTCTCTGACTTACTCTACTTTATCTAAACAATGACAGGGAACTGATTATTAACTTATAAAAATAATTAGTTTTTCTTATAATTTTTTTGTATATATATAGGCAGTTTTTGGCAATACACTTGTATAGGTCGTTTGGATTATTAATGAATCCATGATTATTTTAAAATCTTAAAAACTTTATAAAGTCCTTAACTTTGAAAGTATATAGAAGCTATTAATTTCTTACAAACAAGAGTAAAAACTAGTAATTACCATGCACACCAAAACCTAATCATTATTATCACATGGTAAAATTTTTCACATGGGATGATGATGTATGAAAGCACAGTGGTTGTTTAACTACCAAACAACTCATCCTTGAAAAGCAGGGAACTCCATCTCATTTCATAATTCCAAGCTGCCATCTTTGAAACTTAAAAGAAAAAAAAAATGAATATGAATGCCTCCTTCTACCTTCCCAATGATTTAATTTAATAAAAATGGTCACATTCACACAATGAAGCCATCAAAATCACATAATTAAGACTATGTAATACGGATAGACAAAAAACACACACACTGTTCTCAAGCACACAGAGAAATGAGTTTGCAGTTTGCACCCTAGTACCCCACTTGAGGCTTGCCTTCATATCAAGTCAAGGAATGAACAGCTTTGCTTTTTTGATTAATAAAGTACTTCAATGGTTGATTATTAATTTAAGTCATTGATTAAATTAATTTATTAATATGGTAAAAGAACAATGAGATCTACACCATCTCACAAGCCCCACCAGCATGTGTTCATGCCTTGAATTGGTCACTGCCATAAGCTTGAAAAATATATACAACTTATGCTGTGTCTTTGTCCACATCTTTGAATAAATATTTCTTCATGAGACAAACAAGTGAGTTATCATAATTTTTTTTTTTAGATATATCACATCAAGAGTTTCTTAATTTTGATCCATCTACTTACTGAAACCCAACTCATCAAAATGCACACATTACTATTTGAGTTTCAGTTGCATGATATATATTTATATTTGTGTTAATTAAATTAAACACTATATATATCTTTTTATGAAACAAAAAGAATTCCTAATGTGGACACTAATACAAGAACATGGGCATAATCATGAAGTTTTATATAGAAAAGGTTTACATGCAAATGATATGGTGAGGAAAACCTAATAAAGGAAAACCAAAAAGGACAGGACAATACGGTAGCACGTTTCAATGCTGATTAGACAACATTCCAACCATTCTCCCCTCCTCCACTAGCTGTTCAATGAAACTAGTACATGCACCTATTACCATTAAACAATATAGCCCATAGCCACTAAATTTATAAATATCAACTATTTCAATATCTTGTCATCAATCAAAACTAAAGTCTCAGTTTCTAATTAGATGAGTAAACTATAACTAATAATTAATACAAGAGGGAGGGTAAATAAAATTATAGCTGTGAAGCATAATAATAATAATAATAACATAAGAACAGAAGGTCAAAATGTACTGAGAACGCGTGGTATATAATAAATGAAAGAGCATTTAAGACTTCATACTAGAGAGTACCTGCAGGCTGCAGCAGCAGTGGCGTCACAAACGCGCTTACACTCTCTCTCATTCTCCAGTCTCAATATCAATCTCAATCTCAATCTCAATCTCAATCTCTGCATGCCAGGAGTGATCCAGCTGCATGCATGTCTTTCATAATCTTTCAACACATCAACTGACCCCACTCCCCATCTCTCTTCTTGGAACCTACCTCTTACCTTCTATTTCCATGTTACTTATTACCTCACTGTTTTCCTATATAAATATTCGCTTTAAAGCCTTTTCCTTCCTCTCATTATCCATCCCTGCAAGCATCAACAAGTAACAAGTAGAAGCTAATTAAGCAATGGTGAAGAACAAGTGTAGCAGCAGCAGTAATAGCCATAACAACAGCAATGCAGTGCAAGGGAGTGTGAACAAGAGGCCATACAAAGGAGTAAGAATGAGAAGCTGGGGTTCATGGGTCTCTGAAATAAGAGCACCAAATCAAAAGACTAGGATTTGGTTAGGCTCATATTCCACCCCGGAAGCTGCTGCCCGGGCCTATGATGCTGCACTTTTATGCCTTAAAGGCTCTACAGCAGCGCTCAACTTCCCTCACACTTCACCGCTGCTGCCGCAGCATTCTTCCCCTGAAACAATCTCAGGTATTATGTCACCCAAGTCCATTCAAAGAGTTGCTGCTGCAGCGGCAGCAGCAGCAAGCAATGCTATCACTACGTCTCCATCTCCATCTCCATCTCCATCTTCGCCTCCGGTTTCATCGCCTTCACAGTCATTCTATGATACTATAACAGATGATGATACATTAGGTGTTATTGATCATTCGTCTACTTGTGCTGATGAACAATGGATTGATTTCAGTGTGTTCGATTCACCAAAGTTCATGGAGCAAATGCTGAATCCTTGTGGCAGTTCCTTTAATCCTTTTCAGGTGGAAGACTGGGAGGAAGAAAGTGGTGACATCCATCTTTGGAGCTTCTCTTAATTGCATGTGTTTGTTTTTGTCTATCTTTCAGTGATTGTACTGACAGGGTGTGACCAAATTGGTCTTATTTATTTGTTGTTATATGAGTGAGTAAGGTAAGGGAAGTAATTCCAGGGAGCCACAGAATTTTTTAGGTTGTTCCTAGGGATTTCCTAATATGTATTTTTACATGTGTGTGTAAAACCTTGTTGAGGGGGATGATGATATTAATGAAAGTAATAAGTAATATCAATGATTCTCTCGAGTACTAGCGATTAATTGAAACTAGTCAAGCAATGAGTGATTGATTTGTCCAGAAGATGAAGGATGGTTGTCTTGTCATTAAATGGGATGACTTTCAATATTGTGATTCATAGCTACTCCTTTGTTCTTCCTATAATTAAAGAAATAAAAATATCATTTGATATGATTTGAAATAAAACTATATAAATGTTGAGCGTGAGCTATTTGTTTTGTTCTTAATAATGACTTGACTTGTTTTACAGAGAATACAATATAATATAAGTTTCAGATGTATCAACTCTGAGAACATTGGTTAATTTTCTCAGGTCAATGGCTAGTAATTGTTTTTTATGCCTCTTAGTTTGTAAATATTCCAAATCAAAGTCTGATATACTGGAAAATCTGGCATAATCAAACTAAAATGAGTCTATGATCATGTTGGAAACTTAAAGTGAAATAAGAAATTTTTTGGCGACAAATTTGATTAATGAACTGGAAGACGAAGAATGATACCTGGTGTTAAAATTCTGGGGACATCCATTTGAGCATTCAGCTTTTCATATTGTTTAACAAACCAATGCCTGCATGATTAAAACAACCAGTCACACCTAATTGGGCAAAAGATTGTTGCTAGATCTTGTATTATACGCCAACCAAAACATATCATGCACTATGGTTCATGTTTGCAGAAGTACTTCCAAAACAAGTTTAAACTTTAAACTAGTTCACATGAGAACCGTACACACTTTATTATAGAATACCACTGCTCCGCAAACAATGAAGGCAAACTTCATAATAGACATAATATTTAAGCATTATAGAAGAGGGAATGGTGATGGTATAAGCCTTGAAGGAGTATGTTGGGGAATCCAGTGGCAATGCCAATAGGAGTAGGTCCCCTCCCAAACATACGATCCTCCACCTCCGTCAAACTCTTGGATCAACAACTCTTACAAGACACTCCAGAAACTGACATCTGTCCAAATACAACAATACAAAACCAAGAAAGACTAGAAAAAACCATGTTAGAATTCTAAATGCTTTGATGGGAAACAGAACTAAGAAAAAAAAAAAAAAAAATAGAGACATCACATGAGAGAAGGGAGTAGAAAAATAAAGATACATAAGTAGAGAACAAAGGATGTGGCTGTGGTTTTAGGGGTTTTCTCTGAACCTTCTCGTATTCTGCTTATCAAAGGACCATACTTCATGTGAGGGATAAGGTTATTTTCATGGAGATTCTCAAATAAATAGTCCCAACAACCCATCCAGCTCTTAGCTTGTACGGTCACTATTTTGTTAGGGGACCTTAATTAATGAATCCAGGTTATGGGCCGATCCTGGCTACCAACCAAGGAGTTTGAATGGCCCTTCATTTTTTTTTCCGTTTAGTACAAGAGCTGGGAAGGATGGATGACGACAAAAACTTGGCATAAATAATTAGCCAACATAAATGCAGAGGTATTAGCTACTTCGTAGCTCTTCTATCAAAAAAAAAAAAAAAAAAAACATAAATGCAGAGGTCATGCATTGAGAACAAGTATCAGTGAAGCAATGAAAGGTTTATTATTGTTGTACTTTTTTATTGTTAATTGGAGATGTAATCTGTTGTAGATTTATTTTGGGTCTCAGACTATCCAGAGACTGGTTATTGAGATTTGCAGTTTACAATGTCCAATGCCAAAAAGGGTTTTGTTTACCCCGCTCCATAAGTTCCTGATTTTGTTTATACTGCCGTATGCTCTAGGCTTTTGGTCCTTTCCATAAAGATAAATATTGCAGCATTTTTATGGTTAAGCTCTTATAATTTTGCTTTGCCAAAGTTGAACATCTAGAACAGAAGACAGAATGGAAACTTTCAAAAATATTTATGATAAAAGTCCTAGTGACATATGGTCTAGATATTTATGCAAGGCCGATGAGCTATGCTTGCAACAAAAACAGAGAAAAATTAATCATGCAAATGAAATATAACAATAACGATTTTGTAAAGATCAAGGCCACTAATTCCAGCTAAAAATAAGCTGCAGTCAGTTTAGCCAGTTACCTCTGAAGGTCCTCTATGAGTTAAAAAGTACTCTCCTTTATGAGTTAAAAAAGTACTCTGTTGCAAGTTGAGGGAAAAAAAAAGTTGAGGGACCTGCTGAACAAGTATTTTGAACACTCTTTTGGCCTCATGGAAAGATCAAACGATTGAGACATGACCCAAAGCTGACATGCTGCATAGATTAAGATAGAAGTACAAACAATGGTAACATAATTGAAAGTATATACTTGCTCAATATTAGATCCATGATAGACATGTGCCTTCACCCATCAGAGCCATGATAGAAAAACAAGGACCTGTATGTGTCCCCTATAGATTCAAGATCAAAGATCTGGTATCAAATTTCAGTCAGGAGCAGCATGTTGGCCATATCCACTTGTTTGTAACTTGTGAATGATCAATGTAGTTAAGAACAAATAGCATGAGATGAGCTTTTAATACTCATCAACCCTCAGCAGATTACACTACTGATTGTTCCAGAAATATCCATTTGATTTCCTATAAATTTCAGTTGGAGGCTCTTCTTCCATTTAAGTTGTAAAGATGATTAGAGTATACTATAGCACGTACATGAAAGACATGTGCCTCACAAACAGAACAAACCTCAAGCCTAACTTTCTAAGAAAGCTGATACTTTGAGCTGGAATTGCTGGTCAACCGCAATTAAGATGGACAGACAACCATAATAAACAAAATATTCATTTCAACCAATAATATAAACATTTACCAAATATACTGGATTCTTAAGTAGGTTAGGCTCCCATATATAAACCCAAATCTGCAAGATGTGTGCGCATAACAGGAGATACAAATCCTACAGATATAGTCAACAAAAAACTTGATCATTGATAACAATCCAGTTCTCAGAATCCTAGAAAATATCTGACAAGAGTTCCATGCTTACATTCCAATATGACATAAATCCATTATCATGAATTTGTAGCCATGCAAGCAGCTATGTATTAGTTGTTTTATTAAGGAAGCTTCCTGGTTGTATGAGTTTCCTCCTTGATGGCAACACAACTAATGATGTGAAGTGGTTCCAAGCTCTTCACCAATCTCCGTGACTACTATACGATAAGTTTGAGTACTTCATTTGAGCAATACCAGTTTCAAGCAGCAAACAAATAAAAAACTAAAGATTAAGATCAGATGAATCATGAAACTATGCAATTTTGGTCCTGCAGCCTTTTGTGCAATACCCTATGGTAAGTGATGAAGTGGAGAGCTAACATATAAAGGGATGCAACAAATCAAGTAATAAAACTGGGTCTAGCAAATCCACATATCAAATACAAGAAACGGATCACACTGTAGGTTTCATTGATGGCATGTTGTGCAAGCAAGAAGCATGTGATTTATAGTGAAGAGCACCAACGCAACAAATGAGCCTATAATGACCCTATTTTCCATTAAAAGTAAAGGAATTTATTAAGTGGCTTGATATTTGAGAAGAAAAAAAAGGAGCCAAGAGAAACAAAATAAAAAGCTCAAAAGTAATAATATAATGCAGATTATGTTATAGTGGAAAGCAAACTGATCTGATCAACAGGTTATGAAAAGCACGTGCACACCCACACACACACATGAAAAAAAAAAACCCTTCCATCAGGTTTCTTCAACTAGTCACTATTTAAAATGAACCGGATCAACATCTAAATGTATATATAGCCAAGAAGACAGAAAATCAAGACAGAAATTGAAAGCATAAATAAACCAATAACATTTAAAAGGATAAGTATGTGCAGATAGAATACTGCTACAAGAAAATGAGTAGTTTGTAATTAAGATGGCAATTCATTTAGTGTTATTCACCAAATTAATCACAGATAAGTGGAAATAATAAACAAGCTAGTAGATTGTCAAAAGATGAAGGCAGTCTTGAAAATAGTGAAACTAAAGTTTAGGGCATGAAAGATGGTTATGCCTCCAAAAATTCTAACAAAGCTTGAAGATGTGATCAAGATACCATTAAAGATGTAAGTCAACTGAACATCTAAAAGTACTCCTGAGATAAATCTCCACTTCTATACAAGAAGTTCAATGGCTTTCATAGTGCAAAATAGATCAAATAGTCACCACATCAACAACTTCAACATGAAACCATCCATAGAATTTAATTTAGTTCAATCATGTAATCAAATACACTAATTGAATTCACAAAACATATTTAGGAGATCAAAATTGAAGCCAAAAACAACATAAAAAACAAAAAAACTGATGAAATCAAAAGAAAGATAGCTCCATTACCTTCCAAATTGTATCAATTTGCCCCACATAAAAAAGGGACAAAAACACCGTTTCTTTAATCTAAATTTCATACAATCAAATAGACGATAGCAAATTGGACATTTAACGATACAAAAGCCCTAATCTTGAAACTAAAAAATATACCAAAACAGGAACATCAAAAGCAGCAAGAACAATCGAAAGGGCATAGAGGTGTACCCCCAGCATCGGGGTTTCCGAAACCCAGCTCCTCCGCGGAGTATATAACCAATCCATCCCCCGTTCTTCTCCTCTTTGCCCGATTTTCCCCTTCACCTCCGACTACCGAAGGTCCCTTGCTCTTCTCTCCCTTCTTCTTGGACTTTGATTTCTTCTTAGGGTTCGAAATCTCCTCAGGTTTCTCATCCTTAGAAGGTGGTTCCGATCGCCTCTTCTTGCTCTTCTTTGATCTGAATATCTCATCGATCACCTCGGCAGCCTTCTTCTTCTCCTCCATCGGTTCCTTCTCTATGGAGGCGGGTTCTGAGGATTTCTTTAGGGTTTGCGACGGCGCCATTAGAGGAGAAACGCGAGGAAGAGCTGGAGAAGAAGCGAGCTGACAGAAGAGACTCAAAAGAGTAGGCTGCGATCTTTTGATGTTGGGCTCTAACGTTGGTTGAACCGGGTTCAATTTTTTTTAATTTTTTTTAATATTACATAATTTATTATGTTTTTTTTTCCCTGGGGAATTTTATCTGAGTTTTAGTTAATAACAATAAAAATATTTTTTTAAAAAATAATGATTATTATTTTTAATAGTAATATTTTTAATTAATTATTAAAATTATTATTAGACATTATAATTATCTGGGAATATAAATATCATCACTTTAACAGGAGAGTGGTATTTTTTTCTCTTTTAAATTTGAGTTAAAAAAAAACAAATACAAGTTTGAATCGCTCCCCTGAGATCATATTGTCTGAATCACCCTAAATTATTTTACAAAGTAGTTTATGTAGTAAAACAATTATTTTTTTCAAAGATATATTATTTAGAACCTTTGTTTTTAACAAATTAATTTATATAGTATAAAATTATATTTTCGACCAATTTGCATATATATAAATAAATTTTTTTTAAAGAGAACTTTCAAATTTTGTTTTTAATTTTTTGAGTCAAGCACCCCTTCACTTTCCTCCTTGTTCGGTGGTTCTGCCACTAGTTTCACTTATTCATATTTATTTAAAAATAATAAATATATAGTAAAAAATTAATTCAAAATTTTAAAAAAAAAGTGACGGGTTTTGAATCTCATGCAACTTAATTAACATCGCATTAGTGCAATTTCTCTGCTAACCCAAAATGAAGGCGTGTGAGACATTTATTCTACACATGTTTTTTTTTTTGCTAATTCGATGATTTGCCCTTTTTATAAAAACTAAATAAAAAAAATACAAACGTTTGTAATTCTCAAAAGGTTACCATTTAGTTTATATATATATATATATATATATATATATATATATATATATCATATCATATCATATCACCATTTGTGACCAATAGTATTTTTGGTTGTCTCATTTGATTATTTTTAATAAATTGTTATTAAAGTTTTAATTTTAACATTAGGACAGAATCAATGTTATGAGCTATGACCCCCCTCCAAAAAACAAAACAAAAGAAAATTCTAAATTTGTCTATTTTTTTGATCAACCCCATTATACTTAATCAATTTCATTGGCCTTACAATCAGGAGTCATTTGTAATTACAGAAGATACAAGGAGTCATTTATAAAATGCGCTTCTGTTTCAGTGGTCTTCTCCCCAGAACCCTAGTCCCTTGTTGGCCTAATCTCTCTCTCTCTCTCTCTCCCCCCTTACGAAGATGGGATTCACTAAGGAGCAACTCCTTGATCGCCTCAAGGTAATCAAAGTTTGCTCTTTGATGATCAGTATGCTGCTGGTTTTGCTTAGAATTCTTGGTTTGAATTAGAATTTTGACAGGAATGAATATATTCAAGGTTAGAATCATAATTTGCTGAAAATGCCTTAACTTTAGTCGTAGAACTGCAAACAAAGTTGAAAAGGTTTGCTCTTGCGTGTGATTCGAGTCTTCAATCTCAGAAGATGCTTTTTAGGTTGATGTTTGCAATTATTAATTGCCATTCTTGTTGGAATTGCGAAATAAGGCCTAAATTCATGAATGTTATATCTGTAAATGAATCGGCTGAGAAAATGTTATGCATCTGTAGTTGTATAATGTTTCTCATTTCATTTTAGGAATCAATCTTATTCAGAAACTGCTTGATGATTTTTGGTACAACCATTGTTCTTGTTCTCCAACTGAAAATTTTGGCTTTGTTTAGGAACTCCAGATCAATTTTGTGAGCTATGACCATCCTGTGGTGTTGACAGTTGAGGCTCAGGTTAGTAGGAATAGGTATTGACATTTATTTTTATTTTTCTCAGTAAGATTGCATGTGGTATTGATGAAATCTATGCTTACTTTCTGCAGGCAAAATATGTGGGACATTTGGGTGGGATATTGAGCAAAAACTTGTTACTGAAGGTAGTATTTGTGGAGTTACACTCTTTCACAATTATGTCTGTTATTGGATTGGAATATCTCTTAATGTAATATTGTGATCATATATGCATCAAGGGAGTTTGCTTTTGATAGAACTTATTTTAAATCTGAGGATATGTTAGTTAACATTCAACTTTTCTCACTTTTCAAGCTTATAGTTCTTTTTTTTTATTTATCATGGCTGCAGGACAAAAAGCACAGATTTTATGTTGTATCTGCTTTAGCAAATACCAATGTTGATTTAAAAGGTGCACCACTGATGCTGGCTGATATTTTGCATAATTTTAGACATCAAATTTGTATTAGCTAAAACTTCTCTTAGTGTGTAATTTATGGATTTTTTTTGGCTATATGCATTACTGTAAAACATGGTTATTACTTCCATCTAAGCAGTTTTATCCCAAAGGCTTGGCTTGGGGAAAGGAGGTTTGCGGATGGCTCCTGAAGAGTCATTGCAAGAGATACTTCAGGTTAGTATTTTCCTTTTTCAAGTTTACTTTCTGCTGTTATTTGGGTATTCCCAGTGTAGTCGCTCTTTCCTTCTTCTTCAAATGTACAATTTTGCTTCTGCTTTGGAAGGTACCATTGGGCTGTGTTACTCCATTCGCACTGATCAATGAATCTGCAGGGTATGTTTGCTAAAAAAGCTGCCTCCTTTACTCTTTTTGCATGTTACAGCAAAATCTTTGCCAGATTGCTAGAAATTGTACCTCAACCATTTTATTTGCAATAATTATAGAAGCCTTAAAGTTTTAGATATATTTAATCCATGAACTACAAGATATTCCATTATTATAAAGCTTGATGCATCCTGCCACAGTTATGGCACTGTCTGTTGCCTTACTTTGTCTTTGCTTGGTTATTGATTTCTATCCTTCATGGATGCGACTTATTTGATTATAAATACTCAGTCAGAACGTCTGCGACTATTCTTTTGTATTAAATAAAAAAAAGGTTACCCTCAGACTCTATTCTGCTGCGGCTCTTGTCAGGTTCATGTTTTTTTACCACACATAAAGGAGGGTTGTGGGTTTATTATTTGCTTCTTCTCGGTTACCATATAAACATATTCCTTTATTTACTTGTATGAACTGGATGCCCTTGTTACATACTAATAAAATGCATACATATATTATTCCTTCTTTTAGTAGATATATTACTCTTTCTTTTAGTTTATGTTTAGTTGTCAAACTAATACAAAACCATGTGCTCCTTTTGTGAAGAACTGTTTCGTTTCTGTTGGATCAAGGATTCAAATCTCAAGAGTGCTGTTTTTTCCACCCCCTTTCAAATGACACAACCATATGTAAGTGAAGGAGTTTTTTTCTCCATATTTCTTTATTTATTTTGGTTTTTAACTCTTGCTGGTGATAAGGTTCCCTGATTTTTCTTTTTGTGCCATGCAAAGCAACAGATTTCCATGTACGTGCAATTAGAGAACAGTCGTTTCACATTTATTTTTAAGTTGTTTATTCTTTTCTTAAGTTTTTCATTTTTCATTGTCTTCCTTTATAGCATTTTTGAAAGCACTAGCGAGCTTGATTTTATTGAAATTATGCTCTTTCAAAAGGTTAGGTTGATAGTTTATTTGAATATTTTCTTAAGTATTTACTCCATGTTCACTATGCCATGTAGTCATTGTAGTCAGTACTTCAGCAAAATGCTTGAAAATTTAGAGGATATCTTATGGAGATTGATCTCAAAGATCCTACTTGCTGTTAGTCCATAAAACTACAGGATCATAAGATTTCCTTACAAACCATTGATTGAGATGAAATTCCTTGCATCCTATTAAATATATTTAATCGAGCAATTTCATTAGCTCTGGTTGTTGATGAAATAGATATGTATCTCATCTAATATTAGCTTTGCAGCTAATCTTGCTGGTACTTATTATGTCTTTGTTTCAGCTCTTAGTTCAAGTGGACTAGAAAAGTTTTTGACCTCAATCGGAAGAAAACCATCATATGTTGACTTGGAGGTAGTTTACTTCAGTGGCTAGTTTGCATCAATCTATTTTATTGGCTGTGTTTGATAAAAAAATTACCCTGTATCAGGCTACTCCGTTGGTTGGAAAGGACAACCCTCCTGATCTTGCTGCTTTTGTTCCTTCTGGAGTTCCGGGGTTATCAGATTCAGCTGAGAAGGCACCTCCTATTCAACCCCCTGTTGTGACTCAAGCACCAGAGAATGTGAAAAGTACTTCTGGTAACTGACTATCCAAATTCTAGGAGGTTACTGTTTGAAACATATTCTTTTTTGGCACCAACTTTATTTTAGTTTTGTTTGTTTTGTATAACAAGGGTCACCACTTAAACTGCTTTATGTGAAAGAAATTGGTTTGCTTTTTGTATTTTTAACCTATTACGTCATATATTGATTAAGAGGATTCTTATTGTACCTCATTGATGCCAAATATTCACGTGTTAAATTAAATTGTATCTAATGACCATCTCAGCAGGAAAGGCTTCCATCAAAGCCAAAGTTCAATCTGGAACCACTGAGAAGCCTAAAAGCACTGTAAATCCCCTAATTGAAGCAACTGATGTGGAAAAAGTCGTCGAGGAAATTTTTGCAAAGTTTGCATCGGCAGTTCAGTCAGAGGTGATTATACTGCCTGTACATATTCTCTTTAGTTTTCAAAATACCGTTATCACCTTTAGCCAATGCAAATTCTAGCACTTGCAGAACAATCAAGAAGAAATTGAAACTTCATTGTTTGACGGGGTTAGGAAATGCATCACCACCGATTTGCAGATGCAAATGGTTAGTATCTGGCTCTGATACACCTACTGAATGGTCTCTGATGAATAACTTGTATTCTGTTTAGCTACATTTCAAGTACTATTTATTCTCACTGTTCTATGATATGCCTTAGATGAGCCATTGTGATGTGGTGGTGACTGTGGAATCTCCTTCCCTGAATCTCTGATCTAATTAACTGTTCTTCTTGCAGATGAGTTTCAAGAATGCAGCATATTCTCAAGGTTTCCAGGCTGGTGTTGAGGCTGTGCGCATTGCCATGAAGAACATGTCATTCCGCAGTTAAGATCCAATAGAAACATTTCGTCATACTTTCTTTGTGCAACTTCGCATCTTTTATATCTCCCATCCCATTTTCAGATTGTTTTACAATCGCCCAAATGTAATTCTATTTGCTTCTGCTTTAGTCTCATTGCACCAATTTTTTTTTTCCCGTTTTTTAAAAAATATGAACATATCTTAATTTTTGATTTGAACGGAGAATGAAATATTAAATCTCTAAAATACCAATTAAAAATTTATAATGACAAACAATTTCTGTTATGATTTTCTCATGATTATTGTTATTACTAGATGGAACAAAACAAAACAAAAAAATATTTTAATTTAAATATTTAAGTGTAGTGGATCATTATTATTTATTTATTTTTGTATTTTTTTCCCAAATGTGTGGTGTGCAACAGACCAAGTAGTCATTAAGTACAAATTTTCTTCCAATTCAATTTTTTTAATATTATTCATCAATAAATAAATAAAATAAATCTAAGAACAAATTAAAGCACCAGCCTCATCCACTGCTACCCTCTCACACCCGCTGTCAAATCTCAAACCACTAGAAAATGTCAACCCTATATGATCATCTCCAATGGTGGCTCTCCGGCCACCCTACCATAACCACCTTCCAATGGTCTCCTTCTCAAACCCCCTTCTCCTCCCTCCCATCTCTCATCATCTCCATCCTCCTCTACCTCTCCCTCACTCTCCTCCTCCACCTTCTCCCCATCTCTCTCCCTTCCCCTTCTCTTCTCCATCTCTTGTCCTCTCTTCACAACCTCATCCTTCTCCTCCTCTCCTTCACCATGTCCCTTGGCTGCTCCCTCTCCTCCCTGTCCCTCCCTTCTCGCCACCTCTTCTGCTTCCCTCCCTCCTCCACCCTCCCTCAAGGTCCTCTCTTCTTCTGGTCCTACATCTTCTACCTTTCCAAACTCTACGAGTTCATTGACACTCTTCTCATTCTCCTCTCCGGCGGCCGCCGTTTGACTTTCCTCCACGTCTACCACCACGCCGGCGTTGTTCTCATGTCCTACTTGTGGTTGGCTACGAAGCAGTCACTAATGCCCATTGCTCTTGTCACCAACGCTAGTGTTCATGTGGTCATGTATAGCTACTATCTTTGTTCTAGTTTGGGCTGGCGTTGGCCTCCTCGGTTGAAGAGAATGGTCACTGAGATCCAGATTTTGCAGTTCGTTGTCAGCTTTGGAATGTCTCTTGTGTTCTTGTGGTTTCATTTCTTTGATGGGGGTTGTGAGGGAATGCAAGGCTGGCTTTTCAATGCTCTCTTCAATGCTTCTCTTTTGCTCTTGTTCTTGGATTTTCATGGCAAAGCTTATGGTTCCATGAAGAAGAGGGAGAAGATGATCATGATGACCAAGAAAACGGAGTAGCTCTTTTTTTTTTTTTTTTTTTTAATAATAATTTGTGTACTGTTTTTGAATCTTATGAGACAATATAAATAAATAAGAATTCATGCGTTTATTATTATTAATCTCCGTGCTTCCATTGGATCCTAGAGATCATCCTCCCACCAAATCAAATAGAATCCAAATCAAGCTTCCATTGGATCCTAGAGATCATCCTCCCACCAAATCAAATAGAATCCAAATCAAGCTCGACTCTCCCATATTGCACGAGACACACCTCAACGGCCCAAATTCATCATTAGTTCTTGAGCATTACTCTTCAATTTCTGAAATCTTGAATTAATCCTCTTCCTGATAAATTCAGATTCTTTGGTTTGATTTTGAACCCAATTTTATCAGTTTAATATTTTATTAAATATCTTGTATTCTCTGTATCTTTAGCTTAATATCATTAGGATTAAATGTCTATCGTAAATAATACTGTGAAAGAATTATAACCCAATCAAATTAGTTCCACTACCAAAAATATGATATAAAACTTTCAAATATCTCTTGTTCAAATTCCGTTGGATGTATATGATAGTAATAACTAACAAGTCCGATTTGCAAATTAAATCTTGTGTTATCATGTATAGAATGAATAATCAATTTCTCTGATATGCACATGCCATTAATTTATTATTTGTGATTATCACATTTATATATAAAAAAAACTAAACTGATGCTATTAATTTGAATATTTGTTGAGGGATGTATATATATATATGCAAACTACGACAATATGAATTTTTTTAAAAGCATATAAGAAATTGGAGATTTTTGGGGCACAGATACAAACACACAAATATATAATTTATTCAATTTTAAAAATTTCCCAAGGTCCATATGCAAAATACCCCTTATTTAATTTATCGCTTATCGGGTCCAGATCCAAATCCGCAGCTAATATTCGGATTCGGGTCTCTTTCTCTTCATACCCGACCCAAAATGGATCCGATAAAACACTGTCCGTCGAACTCCTTCCTTCCTTCGTTCCTTGTCTTTCTTTCCCTCGTCCGCCATGGATGCGATCTCGTAGAGAAGGCCACCATTGAAGCTCTCTAAGGTGCAACCTTAGAGCTTGAAAGAGCTTCAATGGAGTCTCAGATGCTCACAAGGATTTCCTTCTCCTTCCGCCGATCCTCCATTCCAAGCCTCTCGATCTACTTCTTCTCATTCTTCTGTCTCTTTCTTCTCTTTCTTTCTCTCATAAAAGGAACTCCAACGCTTCAGAATCTCATCTTTGTTTCGCTTTTGATCTCTGTTTTCTTCTTTGTTGTGAAGAGATTGGCGTTCTCGGTGACCAGCAATGGCACCAGAGAAGGCGAATCTATAAGGTGGTTCATTGGGGAAGAGGATAGGGTTTCGAGGAAAGAGAGGTGTGAGAAGGATTGGGAACGGGAAGGTGTGGAATTTTACAGCAATGGTGACTGCTACGAAGGGGAATTTTACAAAGGGAAGTGCAATGGCAGTGGGGTGTATAACTTCTTTGTGAAAGGGAGGTATGAAGGTGATTGGGTGGATGGGAAGTATGATGGGTATGGGATTGAGAGCTGGGCTAAGGGGAGTCGCTATAGAGGGCAATACAAGCAAGGGATGAGGCATGGCTTTGGTGTTTATAGGTTCTACAGTGGGGACTGTTATGCAGGGGAGTGGATGAATGGGCAAAGCCATGGCATTGGGATTCAGGCTTGCTTTGATGGGAGCTCTTATGTTGGGGAATTCAAGGCTGGAGTCAAGCATGGTTTTGGCTGCTATAAATTCAGGTGAGAATTTCTCAATTAGAAGAACAAAACATGTTGCTTTATTTTTCATGGGAATTGTATTGATTTGCTGAATTCTCTTATGTTGCAGAAATGGTGATAGGTATTCTGGGGAGTACTTTGGCAATATGATCCATGGTTTTGGTATCTATTACTTTGATAATGGCCATTGTTATGAGGGTTCATGGCATGAAGGACGGCGACAAGGTCTCGGACTGTATACATTTAGAAATGGTGATACGATGTCCGGAGATTGGAACTCTGGAGTGTTGAAGATCACTTTGCCTCCATCTGATCAGGCAATTCAACATTCTGTTCAGGTATACATACTTTGTTGCATTATTTTCATTTCTCTCATAAATAAATTCTTAGTAATTCTCATGCATTTGATTAGGCTGCAAGAAAAGCAGCAGAAAATGCAAGACTTCTTCCTAATGTAGAGGAGCAAGTGAACAAGGTAGTTATGGCTGCAAACCGCGCAGCGAATGCAGCTAGAGTTGCAGCAATCAAAGCTGTTCAGAATCATAAAGATGACAAATTCAACAACAATGATCAGTAAGACTGCGCCTTTTGTTAATTGTACATTTTTTTTCTCAGTGAGTTTCTGATCAAAGATGATAATCAGTACATGCTTGGCATCTTGTTTACACACCACAACCATCCCATGCTTGTAAGATGTACATAATGCCATAAGTTTATGGCCTGAAACACAAGCTGTTCAAAGGTGTTTATCATATGCTTGCTGAAATTGAGGGCCTAAAGCCATGTGCTATCATCTTCAATTATGATAATGTGCAGAAGAATGCTTGCATTCTCACATGGAGGGGACACTAACTTTTGGATATAATATCAGCTCATGAGTCATGACCCAAGAGCTCAATACAATAAGATCAATTGCATCCTTAAAGTAATATATTAAAGAGAGTAGTGGGAATAGGGTGTGATCACTAGGGATGCTTGCATTTTTTGTTCTTAGTTCTGACATAGCTTGGCTGCATGGGTTGTCTGCCAATGCTTTAAATTACCCTCATATGCTTGTTTTCCTTCACCTTCTCCATGAACATGCTACATGCTTATCAAACATTTTTTAAGGAGATCATTTTGACTTCATTATAAAGAATCCGATGTCTTGTTTGCATCTTTCTCGACATCTGGATTTCTGAGATGCAATTTGGAGGTCCATTTGGTGTGTGTTCATCCACATTGGAAAATTGACTGCTCTGAATTAGCCCTTTCTGATTGAATAAATCTCAAAACTAAATCCTATATTCACAGCCAAATGGAAATTTAATACTTATTTGAATTAGAATCTCATAAATTACAATATTATCGTTTGATTTTTCCCTTATCTATTAAGCATCGTTGATTATCACCCACTTGGATTTGGATGACATCTCCACCTAATTTAATTGTCTTTAATTTGTTAAGCATGTGCCATGTTTTATGCAGAAATGCAAGTTGGTAGGGTTGGTTGTCCCCTAGTATAATTCATGCTTAGCTTGATCAATTTCAGGCAAATTTGGTGTTTTCTCGTTTTCTTTGTTTTAGATAAGCCATAATAATTAGGCTACCTGTCAACTCTAGTTCCACAAATTTTCCATTTCTTAGAGATTTCACTAAAACTTCATTGTATGCTTTATCAAAGTCTTTGCGAGTGGAATGAGATAGCGGAAACGATCAAATGACAAGCTAAGTCTTCATAGGTATTTCATCGAACACCTTGCGTGCATGCCTTGTAGCAACACCTTGTCATGCACCTAAGTGTACAAGCTTCCAAATTACAAAATACCTATTAGATATAGCATACCAAAACAATATATCAAAGAACACTCAGATTTACGTGGAAAACCCTTGCGGGAAAAACCATGGGTGGCGGTGAGTCAATCAATCCACTATGGAAAAGAAGCAATACAAGGTGGAAGCCAACAACAATGAGGAGGCTCCAAATCCCCAATCTCTCTCACAAAAGAATAGATATGATGCACTCAATTCTACTCTTTCTTCCTCTCCCAATTCCTAGCTCTATCTAGAAAACAAAACGCAAACAACTCACTGTTTCGGATTGAAAGATGAGCTTAATAAAACATTATTCAGACAGCCCCTGAAGTTGCTAAATATTACAAATAGCTTCTTTTCAAATATAGAAAAGAAAAGAAAGTGAAAGAGAAGCCGAACTTCACAGTCTTCCATCAACATAATTATATATAATGATAGCCTTTATTATCATGTATAATCAATCATAATATCATTTTTTTTAAAACATGGGCCTGATTCATTATTGTGCTTGTCAGTTGGGCTTTGTTAATAATCAGCCTGCTCGGGCCCAATCTGTACATTATAGGTCAGGCCATGAGAAGTTTCGAACTCAAAACCTCTTAAATACAAAGAAACAAGATAGGAAACTATTAGGCTATGCCTTGGTTCTTTATATGTATATATAATATATATATAAACAAAGACAATGAAACAACAAATAAAACACCACAGTAATATAGCAGCCCAACAAAAATAACCAAACACAGTAAATAAATAAATCTAAATGGACGGTGAAGATTCCATCATCAAAACATCCAAGTCCCCATCCAACGGTGGTAACCAAACAGAAGCAGAAAGAAGCCTCTGAGACTTCCAAGCAAGCAGAAGCTTATTAACCTCCATCTCTTCCACTCTAAACCCATCATGAAACAACCCAATCAACAACCTCGCTTGACTCTGGTTAAACAAACTCAACCCAACTCTCCCAAACCCCATCCCCACCATCCATTCCGACCACCCTCCACCACCACCTTCTCTTCTATATGCCCTTCCTACTGCTCCGGCGATCCTCGGCCCCATGAACACCTTCTCCACCAACTCCCTCGCTTTCCCATGCATTGGAAACCCTGCCTCTAATGAATCACTCACCGCTGAGTACCTTTGCAACACCTCCATGAACCTTCTCACAAACCCACCATCTTCTCCTTCTTCTTCTCCTCCTCCTCCTTCTTCCTCTTCTACTACTGTCACTAGTTTTGCACTCAGGCTTCCAGCTCCGGCGAGAAACGATGCTACTGACGCCGCTGACCTCTCCGGCGAGTGAGGTACATGGAGCATGCAGTTCATTATAAGTGCTTCTCCTTTAACTACCTTGACTGCTGATGGCCGGAACTTCTCATCGGAGTCTAACCGGCACTGATTGAAGGAAAACGGCTGGCCCATGCTCACCGCGAAGGCTGCCAACCGCCGCCCTGTCTCTTGTACTGAACTCATGCTCCTTTTGCCTCCACCACCGCTGCCGGTCCTCGTCACGGCCGTGATCCTAAGATGCGCCGGCGGTGATGGCCCTTCATTACGTGAAGCTAGAGCTTGCATTAAAGACGCCCATTGAATACCTTCCATGATATCGTAATCCACTATGTGGATTCTCCGGTCACCGGCGACGGCCTCAAGGATGGCTTGATTGGCCGTGAAATGACCGAATTTTATATATGGTGACATGTCTTGCAAGAGCTGAAAAGCCGCAAGCATGTCATGGTTGTTGTTGTTGTGGTGGTGGTGGTTGTCACGGTGGCGACCGGCACCGGCATCGAGCAAGCCAGACAGTGCATCGGTGAAATGCACGGCAAGACGTTCAATGGTGGCGCCGCCAGTCACCGGCAACAACTCCTTGAGCCGAACCAATATCACCCGGGCTAACTCCCGGCTATCTTTGTCGCCGGCGATAGCCTCGGCGGCGGCCATTAACAAATGCACTAGTTTGACACCTTTGAGGTCGTCGTCTCCGTTGGATCTTGGTGAGCTTGGAGTGCTGGTATTGGTGCTGCTGATGCTCATGGTGGTGGTGGTGGTGGTGGTGGGGTGGGGGTGGTGACGAGGTCTGTGGAGTTGGAGGAGAAGAGGGAGTTGAAGTCTTCATCGGAGGCGGGGCCGGAGAAAGTGACCCAGTCAATGAAGGAGTTCCAGTCCGGCCATGGGAGGTCATCGTCGATGGTGGTGGTGGTGGTGGAGCTGCAACCGGAGATGGCTTCTATTGATCTATGATCCTCCATGACTGCCTCCATCATCTTACTTTTTATGTGTATTATTTTTGGTTCTTACTTCATATGCTTATTATTTATTATGTGTTTCTCTTGCTTGTTATCTATTTATATATATAGAGAGAGAGTGAGAGATATGGAGAGGAATGGACTAGCTTTTGGGGTACAACATCATGATGATGGTGATGATGATTGATGAAAGTTTAATTGTTGTTTAAACTAATGGGTGGAGATTAAAATAAAAAATAAATCAATTAATTATTTGACTCAAATTATATGTGTGTATATATAATACAAAATATATGAAATTACAAATATTAAAGAGATTTGTGTGTGTGTATATATGTGTGTGAAAGATATTTGAATGTTAATTGTTATTTACTAGTTTATGTAGAGAGGAATTATAATATATATTAACAGAGTAAACATCAATTTGAAAGGTTTGCAAGATTCCTAGTTTGGTTTGGCCGGCAGAGATAGGTAACTTGATACTTGGCCTGAGAGATTAGTTTTTGGAGTATAATCTTGAGACAATGAACTTTTAAGTATATGACATACTTGAAAAAACATTAACTAATAAAACAAGCTAAATCAATTAGTATTATTATTGTTTTTAATTCACTGGGTTTTTTTTTGTAGTTATGTGTTCTAAATCAGTCCAGGTGAAACTCAAATATCTATCTGATCAAACAACTTTTGTTAGTTAAGCAAATTATTTTTATTTTAACAAAATAAATAAGTAAAATACTAAAATTTTAAACTTTATATTTAGGTAAAAGAGTTACAAAGTTTAGTCCAATAAATTGAATCCAATAATTACTCAACATTATTTAAATAAAATTAAAAATTAAACTTTTTTTTTTCCCGAATTCACTTGCAAACTAAATTGAAGGGAGCTAATTGGATTATTAATAGAGACATTTGAGTCAATACTCAAATTGGTAGTGATTGGGACATTGGTTGCACTTTGATTTGAAATGTGTTAATTTACGCACTAAGAATTAATTAAACTTTGATTTGTTCTTGAGTTTACCAATTAAGAACTTGTCTTAAAACTATCAATTAAAAACATTGTCCTTTGTCATTTGTTTGTCAATTATTTGTCATTTTATCAAATACTTCTCCAAAATCCCAATGGCAACACAAGAACGCAACCTCTTTAACTCTATTGACTCATTAGTTAATGGATCTATGGAGAAAATGAATTAAAACATAACAAAGTTTGCTGTTAAATGAAAGGGATTAATAGCAACAACAACAATGCATGGTATGCTTGTTTCCAAGGGTGCAAATGAATGAGTTTTGGGTCAAGTCTAGTGATTAGAGGTCAACCATTGTCCTAAACTAGATGATATCTTGACCTAATTAGTCTATTATGTTTTGGTCCTTCTTATCTTTAATTTTTATACGGTGATGTTGGTGGTTGGAGAAGCTCCTTTCATGGTTGGGGTTGACATTCCTTTCTATTTTTATTTTTTATTTGCGAATGTAGAAAAATATAAACAATTATTATTTAGAGGAAAATGATACTAACATTTGTGATTTATCCACCTATTTATAAAAAAAATTATGGTAAAAAGTTAAAAACTATGGATGTAAGTCTATCATTAACCTTAAATTTACTTTTTGATGTTCTTTTAAAAGAAATTTGATAATTTTAATATGTTTTGTTATATTTTTGAGCATCTTAATAAGAGTTAGTTTGTGTGTATATATATATATATATTTTTTTTTTTAAAAATCTAATAAGTGCATATACAGGGTGATAGTCTGCACGTGCATCTTCACCCAATTGATATGGGGTTAGATTGCAAATCCACTTTTATTGTTAGGGATCTTTGGTACCACTACCTTTAGTGTGTTTTGAAACTGAGTAATAAAAGTCCTGTAAACCAAGGCTTTTATAGTTGGGTCAATATTACCAGATCAAAATTTTTTTGTTGTAGAAAATAATTTTCAATTACAAAAGTTGGTCATATTAAAGAGAATATTTTTTTTATATTATTTTGATGGTAAGAATTAAAAAAAAAAAAAGTAAAATGAAGAGAAATCACTAGTAGTTTAGTGGTAACTTATCACAAATCACACAGGGTTGAGGAATCAAAATCTTGTTATTCATGCATTATAAGTACTATTCTCTAATAATATTTATTAATTTTGGTGTAAGTCTCATGTAAAAAAGAATAAGTGCGCTTTTGACCTTTATTAAATAAGAAAAAAATGTAGAATGGAAAAAAAAAAGGGAAAAAACATAAAAACCATCACTACATGTGAAAGAAGCGTACTTTTTTATTATAATAAATTAACTAAAACCTATCAAAACTATTAATTTTTATTATATTTTAATATGATCAATAGGATAATAATTAAATTACATTAAAAATTTAAAAACAAAAATGCATGCACAGTAATTGTGTACTGTGTTAATCAAAATATTTATTGAAATCCAATGTAACACCTTGCTCTCGTCTTGTGTAGGTTCAATCTCGGGACTTATCTAAAAAAGATCTGATACTACTAGGTCAAGCAACCGTTAATTATATTAAAACTTTCTCGGGTTGTTGATAAATTTTCTTTGAATCGAAATATATCAAAAATTCTGAAGAAGATAAATTAATATCTAACTCTAATTAGGTCTAAGTACATGAAACCGCTAAGTGGTATAAGGTCCATACTACCTTTTGGGGGTAGGAAAAAAAACTTGGTAAATATAATCCAAAGTAATTTATTATAGATCTTTCTTGACGTAGAAACCACTTGTAGATATTAAAAACCACTTGAAGTTATGGATTTTAGTGTAAAATAATTTTTAATCTAATAGATTCTTTCCCATCTTTATTTTATAAAGATTCTAAAGAACATTATTTTAAAAAAAAACTTGTTTATTATAAATATCAATGGAAGACTAGACACATTATCATCCAATTAGATGCTCTAATCATAGTTTAATACGTGTCATTACATTAGCAAGGTTTATTTAATTAGGGAAAGAGTTGTTTAAGGATATGTTATTAATTTCCTATAATATATATATTTATTTAAGTTCTCATTGGAGCTTTTTTATAAATATATTGAAGAATAAACTTAAGCATAAACTCCTAGCCTCCTAGGTCTTCTCAGGTATGATGACATCTTATTCATTTAATTTCTACTCATATGAATATTCTAACCTTAACTGTTTTTTTAATTACATTAACTATTCACAACAAAACAATTAAAGATGGCAATTACTCACCAACTATTGGGTATAGATCTAAATAAGATATTGAAAAAGAAAAAGAAAATATAATTGTCAAATATGTTAATTTGAGGTGTGGGAAAATTTTCCCATGCATTTAATGTTTTTTTTATATAATGTTGAATGATATTCTTCTATATTTGTGATTTATTTATATCGATCTTTTCATAATTTTATATTCCATGACTTTATCATAAACCATGGATATCGATTTATATATTATATTTTATTCTTTTATTTATTTTCTATTGAAATAATATTATTTTCACAAATTAGCTGAAAAAATAGCATTATTATTATTGAGGGGACTAATTTTTTTTCATAAATTTATTCAAAATCACTCTTATTCCCATTAGAGAAAACAAAAACTAGCCGGTTTCATTATTGATAATAATATGAAGATTAAAAAAATATAATATGAAGTACTTTTGAAGAAGTTTTTCTATTAGTAAATTAGCAAAACATATATTTGTACTACTGATATAAAGGAGTACAATGCACTTTTTTCTCTACGTCATTTGTTAAAGGTGCTTAATTTCTTAATTCTGGTTGCCGTCCAAATATGCAAGTTTTTATTTAAAGAAAAAAAAAGAAAACAATGACATTTGGCGTATTCCACAAGTTCGCATCATTTCAATCAATATTATCAAGTGATATTTGCATCGATACCATTTTATTATATCATTGAATTGCCTTGTCAGCCTTTCATTAATCGGTCTAAAGTGATGGAAAGTGACTTGAATTTTTTTTTTCTTTGCATCATCACCAACAATCATCGATAACAGCTCCTCTTTTATCAAATATTTTTTTAAATATGAGAGTGTGTTTTTTCTTCTTAAACATGGATAGAAATGTTTCCTTCTTTATAAAATTAAGTTTCAAACACACCATAGTTAGTAGATTGTCACTTTCTTTACAATTTATTCAATGTTTATGCTCTTTGTACTCTCAGCAATGATTTGTTCTTTCCTTTAAAAATGAATTTTATTTTTCTAGTTTCATTGTCTTCCACTTTTACTAGTTCCTCTCACAGACTAAATCTTTACTAATTAATATAATATATAATATAATATAATATAATTCAAGTTGTTATCCTAGCAATGTGAATGATTATTAACTAAAAAAAATTTAGTATCATTAGAGTTAATATATAGTTAAGATGATTATAATTAACTAGGACAGCAAATTGAATTTATATTATAACCTTCACATTATATATATAATTTCATGTTTCTAAATGTTTCTAGAGGATTTAAAGACAATTAGAAGCTCTGTCATGAGATGATGGCTACACTCTTAAAAACAAATACTAGGCCGCTTTTGACTATGATATATATGACCTATTTCAGCATTCATGAGTTCATCATCAAGCATCTTTTATATTTTATGTTTTTATTTTTTATTCAAAATATGAAAGATGAAGAACCGAAATATTTGACTTTAAACTATGTATTAGTCGGTGATTGTGAAAACTAAAACAAAAATGAAATATGAGCCATTTATTTGTCAAGACTGTGTTTAAATATTATATGATATATGTTGATTTACCAATGGGCTTGTAATCTAGCGGTACCTCGGGTCCTCTCGTTTGGGTGATATGCGAGTTCGATTCCCCCTGATCGCCCTCCCCAGTTTCAAGAGGGTGAGGACTTTGTGCTTATCGCCCTACATCAATATATATATCATTCGCAGATATTTTCAAAATACATGCTTATTGTTTAAGGATTATAAGTCTTATTTAATTTTTATCTTAATTTAAATATTATATCATGTAATATTAACCACGCAAAGTAGTGAACTGAATATCATCTTAAAAATGATCAACAAAAGCATAGAGATGCTTGACTGGGAAATAAGAGTATTATTAAGAGAAATTTTTCAAAAAAGAAAATTTTTTATTTGATTTCACAAAAATATGACTTAATTAATTTTAATTAAAAAAATTAAAATTTAATTTATTTTTAAATAGTAATAATTGTTCATTATATTATTTAAAAAAAAATAAACTATTCAGTATATTTATTTAAATTTTATTCTCCCAACCAAACAAACATAAGTGGAGATGAACAATGTATTAACTTAATTAGATTTAATTAAATTATTAATTATTGGCATGGGGCTTGGCCTAAGTATCTCCAACTAAATTTGGGCTATTGGGCCTCATTCACCTTCATTCAAGTAACTATTTTCTAGTATCAGCTATACAAAGGCCTTGCTATATTTTTTTATAATATTTTTTTAAGTTAATCACTAATAATATTTGTTTGTATTCCAAATTTATTATTATTATTATTATTATTATTATTATTATTATTATTATTATTATTATTATTATTATTATTATTATTATGATTCTTCTTCTTCTTCTTATTATTATTATTATTCATTTGAAAATCAAACAATAAATGGGGAAACATTTATAATTATTTATAAATATAAGATATTTTTACAATAAGAAACATTTTATATATGATTTACTCTTAAATTATAAAATAAATTTAAATTTAAAATAAATTTGTTTTTGATAAATAACATGCTTTAAAGTTATTTTAATTTATCAGTCATTTGAGAGGATAATAAAGCAGTATTTTATTTTATTTCACTTACAAAATTAAGGATAATATATGGATGTTGTTCTTAAAATGTTTTTTTTTTTGTATTTAGATCTCATAAATTGGGTTTTTTCTTTATTAATGAATAATTTTCTTTGGATGGTTTCATTTATAAATGTGTGATCTAAATAATATATATATAATATTAAAATCATTCCAAATTAAAACTGGTTAAAATTTAGGCTCAATTTTTTTACAAATAAATTGAATTCTCATCAAGAATGGTGGATAAATATGAGAAAAATGAATTTATAATATAATTGCGATAATAAATAAAGAAATATCTAGAAATATTATTGTCACACTTAACATGAGTCATTATTAACATATTATTATTGTCAAAATAAGTGGGGGTTATATTATTGGATCACTAATTAAAAAGCCCAATAATTACATTGGATCCCTCCAAACAGCAAAATCAAACCAGTCGAAGTGTGACAAGTGTCAATGGGCCCCACATGTCGGGCCCACTTTTAAAATAAGCATATCATTTCCTCGTCAAATCCACCGTCGGATTCGCATCATGATTGATGACAAAACTCCATCTTCGGATAATTGTACGGTGGATCTCAGCCCTCTCACTCTTCTAGTTAGACTCTTTATATCAGCTTTGCTTCGCTCCGCGATCTGGTCACCGTACACCGCGATGTCCCTCATCTCCTCCTCCGCTCTTCCCGTCACCGCCGTTTCCCCCCGTTCCCACGTTTCTACCCATGCGTTTCCCCATATAACCCTCGTTTCCAAACCCAAAAAGATCAGATTCCCTCCAATATGCGCGTTTCCCTTCGCGTCAGAGAAGCCCGTCCATTTCTTAAGCCCGGTCCCGTTTCTCGCCGTTTCCGCCGTTTCCGCCGGATTCCTGTTCTTCAGGTCGTTTCTCAAGGTCCTCCCGCCGGACTTCTCAGATCGATGGCACCAGCTGCTGGCGTTCTCGGAGGGGGCGGAGACGAAGGTCACGCAGCTGCCGTATCACTTGATCCAGGCCGTGATGGCGTCGGAGGATCGCCGGTTCTTCTACCATTTGGGCGTCGATCCATACGGTGTTGGACGGGCGGTGGTTTACTTCCCTAATGGCGGCGGTGGGAGCACCATCACTCAGCAGGTCAGCTAGCTTGAATGCTTCTTTATCAATGCTCTATGTTTGTTTGTGATTAATGTGATGGAATTTGGTATTTTATATGATTGGTCGATAATGGAGATTGGATTGAATTGTTGTTGCGCAATGTATGTTTGGATTGACGGAGAGTAGAGGTAAGGGAAAAGAAAACAAAATTAGGGTGTAATATCATTGAAATTGAAACCTTGGGTATGAAATTGTACTAGATTTTACTTCGCACGTAAGGAAAACATCATGAAAAAACGGAACAATGCTGTTATTTTTCAGTGTGGAGTTGTATTTGCTTTGATGTTCATAATTATTAATTATTTTGGAAAAAAAAACTAGGCCTTTTTTAACTGATTTTCTTGTATGGTTTATTCTAAGTAGTATTGTAGGAATTTCACAGTCATACATTTTGTATATCTTGAATGTTGAATGGGCTATTGGTTATATTGGCACTCTTATTGTGATCCTTGTAAAAACGTTTGAAATTTTTTCTATTTTGTGATGCATCCGTCATTGTTCAATTTTGGACTACTGATCCTCAAGATTGATGAAATTGTTCAATTTTTTGGTTTTTTTGGGTTTCAAACAATGATGAGTATGGTATTTCTTCTGCCTTTTGATGAAGACTTGAAAACTGTTTGTCTATTGCAGCTTGTCAAGAATGTCTTCCTGACACACGAACGTAAAATGTCAAGAAAATTTGTTGAAGGGATATTGTCATTGATATTGGAAAGGAGACTGTCAAAATGGAGAATTTTGTACTCCTATTTGAATAAGGTATCAATTTCAAATTCAACCATCACCGCTTTCAACTTTAATTTGTTTATTTTTCTAAAATAGCAAATACTATACCTTGCTACCTAACTTGATAGTAATTTTATAGTCTTTAGGTGCTTGCCTCTTGCAATCTATTATGCAGCATGTGCAAATGAAGGTTTTTGCTATGTAACCACTTATTTTATCAGTTTGATAGTTCCAATGGTAGTCATAGAGATGAGGTCCTCTTCTACTGTATACTAATATTTCTGAACCTTGTAGAAGAAAGAAAGGAGATGAAAAAGACTCCTGAGAAGTGTCTATCTAATCATGTATCATGTTTCTTTTTTGGATGCATTATATTCGTTCCTGCCATCAAAGTCATGCATTGCCTGTGCTAACCATTTTCCAGTATAACATCTATTCTTCTGTTTTATGTACTTGTAGAGTACTGAGTCATACTAAGCATTTACTTGATATTGTTTTATAGATGTACTGGGGTCATGGGAAATTTGGAATTGAATCGGCATCTCTTTTTTATTTTGGAAAGCATCCTGCCCTCCTAAATGTTGGCGAGTCTGCATTGCTTGCTGGAATTTTACCTGCTCCTGAGACTTTAAGCCCTTATACAAACCCCCAAAAGTAAGTTACTTGATTTTGAATATAGACAATCGTTTTTTTCTCTGTTAGGCTGAACTCTAAGTCTTTTTTTCATTATCCTATTATTGTCATATGAGATGGCCACGTGTTGCACACTATATGTTTGCAATGAGCACCTTTTTATATGATCGTTTCAATCATTTCTTTTTTCTTTTTTTTTCAAGGGGGAAGTATTCACAAGCCAGGGTGTTAAGGCGAATGGTGGCAGCTGGTTTTCTTGATTTGGAGACAGCGCTCAAGATTGTGAGCCAGCCTCTTTCCCTGCGAGCTGATGGGCCTGTGCCTGCAAATGTGGTAATATTTTTGCACAAGATTTTGGGTAGCATCCTTGAGGACTATTTCCATTTCCGTTTGATGATCTTATTCATATCAAATATAGCAGGTTTTTTGAAGTTGGAGGGTTAAATATATTTTTGGAGCCTTATGCGTCAAATCAATCCACACACCTAGAAATCCATATTTAGGGTATTAATTATTGTCATCCACTTCACACTATTCCAGTTAGCTTACTCGAGAACCAGCCCAATATCTCACTTAACAAAGATTTACTGTGTTTATTTCTAAATAATTTACTAAACTGCATATCATTCATAATTATGGTTAATGGTAAATGGAGGTTTTCTGGTCCCATAGCGCTGGCTCATGGCTTATCTATATTATTTCAATGATACTATTGGTAACCTCTAAATCAGGGAGACTTACATTGTTGGAGAATTTCATATGAGCCTGTCAACCATATTTGCTCCTATTCACTAAGACATTTATCATGGGAAAAGTGTAAATTATCTATGTTGTGAGGAGTAAATTGTGATTATGTAGCTTCTCTTTTATTTGCTAGAGTGTAGTAACTTTTCATGGTGACTGCCATAGTCCAATCTCCTGGTACTACATAATATGTTTGTGTTGTACACTTATACTTTTAATATAATGTATGATAAAATATCCTGTTTTAGAAAGAAAGATTGAGAAGGTAATTAGTACTTCGTCTTGGTTGTGAGCTGATATTTAATTTGCAAACCTGTGAATTGCTCATGAATGTAAACTTAGGATCCAATATTTTTGATAACCAGAACACTGAAGATCTGGTCTGTTTTATGTTTCGCAGAAATAGATGTATCACTGGTTGTGGGAATAATTGATAAAGTATTCTGATCTCATATTTCACTAGCTTACTGCATGGTTCAAAAATGTTTTACTCCGAACATTCATCTCAAAGTTGAGATTCTTCAGTAGGACGGCTCTCTTATCTTTGCTCATACAAGAAAACAAAGTTGGTGTTTCTACATCAAGATATGAGGATGTGATGATTTAGCTGGTGGTCATTTGGCTGATTTTTCTATTGGAGGCATGAAGCTCTTGTGACTAAGGTCACCGCATTGAACTTCTTGTTGGCCATGTGGCTTGAGGAATTATGCTGATTATTTTGTTGTGTCAGCCTTCCAGCATCATTGATATCTACCTCTCACAGTATTCATCTCTCACAATTGTTCGTTTCCCACTATTTGTATTTAGACTTACACTAATCAGTATTTGTGAAGAAGTTTAATTGAAGCACTTGTCCTTCCAAAAGATCTGATATGATTATATATCTGAAGGCATTATTTGTGAGGAGTATATAGACCAACAGTTCTTTTGAAGATGGTTTATGATTATGGATTCAAAGATCTTATTTCTGAAGAATTGTATTTGAACCATCAATTCTTTTGAAGATAATGATATAATTATAGCTTCAAAGACATTATTTGTGACGAATTGTATTTGGAGCATCAGATTCTTTCAAAGATGTGTTATGATTATAGATAAGAAGACATGTTCATCATTTATAAAGAGTATTAGGTGCTTTCCTCATCTCCATTTATTGTTATTTGAACTGCTAAGAAAGGTTTGAAAAAATTCACTTGGTTAAAGTGAATTTAGGCGTGCTATTGCTTCCTCACTGCAAAATTGTTCCAAGTAATTACTTACTGTGATTGCTTGCCAAATATGAACCATTTAATTAACTTGTTTAATTTATTATTCTCTGGGCCTTGAACTTTTACTTCAGAGAACTGTGAAGGCAAGACAAGGCTATGGAGGAATGTGATCTATTATTATTAGATTTGACTATGTTGTGCCATTCAGCAGACCATTTACCTATAAACATTTTATTTAGTTGCCATGCCTGCTGGCAGGAGAGCAATTGCATGGAGTGTATTTCCAGTAACAAAGCTCAAGTAGGCAAGTGTGAATTACTTGATAACCAGTGTGTCAGTATACTTGTTAAAAGCATTTATCCTTGTTTTATTTGATGAATGACATGTTTCTAACACTTACATGGCATATTCCTAAGAAACTTTAGAACTCTAAATCACTTGCAAGTTTTTGTCAGTTATGTGATGTATTTCTATTTTTGCAGGAGCAAGAGATGTTCAACACACAAATAAGGGAAAAGTCAGCTATCAAGAACAATTGGGACTGGGAAATGGCCAATGCATCATGGGAGATGAGGGATCATATGGAAAAATGGGCCTTGATGAAGAATAAAAGCAGTCAATGATCATTTCCCTTGCAAAAGTAGCATGAACATCCACTTGGGAACAGGTAGTAAATTGCAGTATGCCTGATGTGTATGGTTTCCCTGACAATTCTTCACTAAATTTGCTTTGTGGTTGATAATCCTATATTTTGCATTGTCTTGTCTAGTTCCTCAACAAAATAAAATTCTGGTTCAAATTCAATGTCCGAATTGTATGAGCTGTAACTATCTTAAAGAAATCAATTTACTGTCAATGTACATTGTTGAATGTAATTATCAGGTTTCATAGTTTTGCATGTGGTATTGCTGAGCTGAACAGATTAACTCTTATTTTATGCCTGATGGTATTGTATCATCAAGTTAATATCTCAGTGGATTTCTCAGACCTGCACAAGTTTGCCAGGGGATCTAATGAGAGTTGAGATGTTCTTTGAAAAGCACTAGCTTACAGCAGGTACCAATCTTTACCATCTGGATTTATTTTAGGTGCCGTTTAGTTCACGGTAATGATATATTACCATGTAATAAGATTACCGTGGTAATAAAATTAGAAATGTTATATGCCCAAAAATGTTGTGGTAATTTATGATAATCATGTTTGGTTGGAGACTTATATTACATAGTAATCAACTGGGTAATGTTATAAATTTTCCTAAATACCCTTGTGTCTACTATTTTGTGCAAGTTTAAATTTAAAGTAAAATAAAATTTTGGAATTGGAACATATTCCCAAAATAATATTATTCAAATTTAATTTTTTTATTCAACAAATAAAATAAGAAAATTATTATTTAAAAAAAACATATTTGTCCAAAAATTATTTCAGATTACCACCCACTTGGTAATCCAACATAACCACCTATTTTGGTGGTAATAAGATTACTAAGTTTTTTGGTAATCTTCCAAGGTTGATAATCAAAGATTACTATCAACCGTCACCAATCTAAACGTGGCAACTTGAAATTGACGGTAATGTTTTTACATTACCGGGAACCAAACGGTTCCTTATTGGTATGCTCGATGAGGTGATGGCATTGCCATGTTGAGAGACATTTTCTTCTATCCTGTCAAGAGTTTATGGGATAAATATGAAATTTAGATAAACAATATTAAATAATACTTTTTCAGGCCATGGTTATCCAGAAATTATTATCCATTCAAAAAGACACATTAATGGTTATCCAATAATTATTAAAATTTGCAGAATAGTGTATTTATTTGCTAAGCCTTTCTATTTCAGAACTTATTATGTGTTATAATCCTGGCTTATATATTTGCAAATTTGGAAAGAAAAAAAAAACTCCCTCATTTAAATGTCATATAAAGCTGATAACAACCAATAAAGCTCTGCCACGGAAGTTCTTTAAGCTGACGTATGACCAATAAGAACCTGCCACGTCAGATTGGTGAGGTAGGCTTCTCGTCAAGTGTGAAAAATACATGTGAAGTTTCTCGAAGTCATCGTCTATAAAAGGCGTCAAGTGTCTTCTTCTTCTTCTTCCTCTCAGAGAGAAGACTCCGGGGTGTTCGAAGGAACCCTAGCCATGGCTTACGTCGAGAACGGTAATTGCTTTGGTTTCTTTTTCATAGGTTTTTCTGGGCTTTATTATAGATCGAATCGAGAATTCGATAGATTTTTTTAGGGTTTTTGTTTAGTAAATCTAATTGGGGACCGAAATGCTTTTCCTTTATACCCTAATTGTTGTTTCCGCGGAGGATCGGGATTATTATTGAAAAATTAAGGTTCTATGATTGTTGTTTTGTTTGTTGAATTTGGTCTTCCTATTGCTAGTTCTCTGGTCTGTGATAATTTAGAGCAATTTCAGATTGGATCATGGATGGACTAATTATTTCTTGGTTTAATTATATGTATTGAAATCCATGATTTAGAATTTAGGCCTGAGATTTAGGTTTTGTGTGAATGTTAGGGATTGTTGTTACCTTCCTAAATTGTTGTTATTTATCCTTGAATTGAATATTAAGAATTGCTGTTTCACATCCGAAGTTGTTATTTTGTTGGCTGAATTTGGCTTTCCTACTCTTAGTCGTCTGGTCGCGATGATTAGGGCAATTTCAGATTGGGTCCTGGGAGGACGTATTTATGTTTTTATTTTTTATTTTTGGAATTTAATTACAAACATTGAATTCCGTGTTTTATTGGAATATTTGCCTGAAAACTAGGGTCATTTGTGTGCATATATATCTGCAGTGAACATTAGGGATTTTTTTTTAACTTCTCTGTTTTGAATTTGTTATTAGATTTTTTCTAATATTGTGATTGTTTCAAGTTAAATAATTCATGATATGTGAGGTCATTGTGTTTGCTTTCTTTTTCTTTTTTTCAATTACTCATGGGGATTCATCTCTTGCCAATGTCCTAGAATTGTTTGCTTTATGTTTCTTGGTGAATGAATTGTAATGAATTTATGAGTTAATCGGGTCAAGATTGCTAAACATGCTTGGGATAAACTATTCTTTATCACTATTTTATTGATGTTGAGATATGATAATTCCATTAACCTCACCTTATATTTTTTTAGCTTTGTAATATTCTTCATGTCTTTACCAATTTCTTCTCGTCTCTGGCTGTGTTTTTGCATACCCAATTGGGCATATAATGTTGTAGGACTTTGTTCCATATTGAAAAGAAATGATTCATTGAAATATTGAGAGATTTGCAATTGAGAAATGTGTTTGTGGCTGCTTGAATCTATCAAACTCCAAGTTGCGTATTAATATGATCAAACTAGGTTTTCTCCATAAGAATCACATGAATTTTTGGTGATTGATCTAGCAGCAATCTATTATTTTGCTGCTTTTTTTTTATTTAAGGTGAATGTGAGGGTGTGTTGGTGAATTTTTTTTCCCTTAAAGAAATGCTCGTGCATAAGTTTTTGTCTGTGAAAGGTTTGAGTGACAGAGTAGTCATTCTTTATCATGTTCTATCATCAACGAACTAGGTAAGGTGTTTCCTCATTGTGACTGAAAGTGTGGTGCTTCAATTTTAGTGGTTTTGATTATTTCAAATGAATTTATAAACAAAACCGATACTGTTCATGTTTGCTCAAAGGCTTAAATCTATACTGGTCATACATGCGACAGGCACACGTCCACACCCACACACGCGCTCACGCACACACACAGGGAGGATCATGCACGCACTTTGTATTGGAGTTAATGGAAGTCTACTTGTTGTGGCTAATTAAAATACCGTTTGTATTGTTTGCATCCTACCACAGGTGTTATGAAACCAAAGAGGACAATCTGGAGGTTGAGCATAATCAGTGATTTTTTCTGGGCTATAGTGAACCTCATTGGGGTGTTTTTCATCACAATGTTCTCAGTATGCATATCTGTGCTCATCTCATTTAAGGAATCTACATAACCTGCTTTAAACATCTACTTGATACTATCTATAAACTGCCCTTTTCAGTTGGACAAATCAGATGAGTACAAGAAAGGCACCGGTGCCACTAAGAGATATGGTGGTGGTGGTGGTGGTGGTCCAGGTGGAGGTGGCGGCCCTGGTGGTGGCCCTGGAAGAGGACCCCGTGGCCCTCGCTTCATGTCTGATATGCGCTCAAATGACCACAGTAAGTAATCCATTCAAGTTATACATCCGGCAACTACCACATTGTACATATACTCATCATCTCCCTAATCCTTGCTTGCAGATTCACTTCCTGCATGTGGCTCCTGCTGCGGTGGTTAACACGTATGAAAATGAGAAATGTTTGGAATCAATAACAACGTTTGTCCGCATTTATGGTAATATAGAATGCAATTTGTAAAGACTTTGAACAGTGGATGTAATTTGTTGGCCTTTCCTTTCTCAACTACATTTTAATGGACAAACGACTGGTACTTAATCATTAATCGTGTTCCACTCTCCAAGCAAAGAAGTTTGCATCCATCCAGCTTTTATGTTGTTTATCACCATACCAAACAAGGGCATTCTTATTAAGTTTTTATGTGGAGAATGTGACAAACTTTTGACTTTGTTTATTTATAAACAAACCAATGATACACAAATAATGCACCTATTATTATTGACTGCCTTCTTGTTAGTGGATAACCACTCTCAGCACAAGAAGCGAGCTAGCAACTTAAGTATCTTTATTATGTCTTATCTAATTCTCGGTAATAAGCTCATTTTCTTATATATATATATAAGCCAGATAAATGAGATCAAATTGGACTGAACCCTAATCACAAGTCAAACCGGACCCATTTCATCCTCATTCTTACTATCCCTCTCATCGTACTCTACGGGGCCCACCACCCCAAATTGGCGGTAATCAATTGGCTCCGGCCCAGCCTGAACCAAAAGGCCCCGCCCTTAAAAGCAACCGACTAACGCACGCCAAAACTAACCCTAAAAAAAGGACCACCCTCCATTCCCCTGACCCTCTTACTCACCGTACCGACCTTAATTAGGTTCTCTTTTCACATCTAAAGCCCTCATATCATCCAAGAGCCAGCACATTTCCTCTCTGGCACTACAATCTTTAGCTGTCCATCCTCAAACAGCTTCAAAGGCTGGGGCCCATTATTCGTCCAATGGAAACGTGCCACTCAATCACTACCAATTTTCCCTGTTCAAAACGAAATAGCTGATCCGACCCAAATCCCACTCTTAATTACAACAAAACATTAAGGAAACCATTAAATGTAACCCACCAATCTCACCCACGAATACAAAGTTACCAACACATCCATTGTGGGCCCCTTGAGAAATGATAGCTTAGCAGGCCCATGCGGTCCGAATTTTGGGTCTCCATTCCACTCCTTCCCTCCTCTTCCTCTCTGGATCGCAAGAGATAACCTACGGAGATCGGGTAGGGTTAGGGTTAGGGTTGGGACGTCGTCGGAGAAGCTCGGCGGCGGCGATGGCTTCGAGGGAGGTGAGGGCGGAGAAGGTGCGACGTATATTTGATCGCTTCGATGTCAACCGCGATGGTGGGCTCGACCGGGCTGAGATGGCGGCGCTGGTGATCGCCGTGAATCCTCGCGTGAAGTTCAGCGACGAACAGATCTCCGCCATCCTTGACGAGGTATTTCGCACCTACTCCGACTTCATCCTCCCCCACGACCGTGGTCTGTCCTTCGACGGCCTCCTCCGGACCTATGACGATGGCGCTGGTGACGTTGATCGGGATTTCGACGCCCTCGGCCTCAACCTCCCTTCTTCACCTTCGCCTTCAGAATTGCCTCCGAAGGAGGAGGTGGCGGCGTTGCCGCCACCGGCTCCGAAGTCGTCGGCTGCGTGGGCGTCCACGCCGAACCACGGTATCGCTTTCGACTCCACTTGGTCTCTCATCGACGACCTTGAGATCCTCATCAAGCGCCTACGGTCGAAGCAAATCAAGAGCAGCACCGATAACAACAATAACAACAATTTCGATTCGTACTCCGACGCCGGGTGGTCGCGGGAGATTGGCGGAACGGACCTCTCGGATCGGCGGATCCACTGGGATGATTCCACGCCGGAGTATGCAACTTTTGTCCGCGAGCTCACTGCTCTGCGCGCCCGCGCCGACGGCGCGCGGGCTAGGGAGGAGGCCTTTGATGGGCATATGGCTATCGGCCGTGGGCTCTACGAGCACCAGCTTTTTCGTGAGTCTCTCAATAGCTTCAAACGCGCGTGCGAGCTCCAGCCCACAGACGTCCGCCCCCATTTCCGAGCCGGCAACGCTCTCTACGCACTCGGGAAGTATCCAGAGGCGAAAGAGGAGTTTTTGCTCGCATTAGAAGCTGCGGAGGCGAGCGGGAACCAGTGGGCTTATCTCCTTCCCCAAATCCATGTCAATCTTGGAATTTCAATGGAAGGCGAAGGGATGGTTCTCGGTGCTTGCGAGCATTACCGTGAGGCTGCCATTCTTTTCCCGAGCCACTTCCGGGCTTTGAAGCTCCTCGGAAGCGCCCTTTTTGGTGTGGGTGAGTATCGAGCAGCTGAGAAAGCCCTGGAAGAAGCTATCTTTTTGAGAGCGGACTATGCGGATGCACATTGTGATCTAGGATCGGTGTTGCATGCCATGGGGGAGGATGATAGAGCTGTGCAGGAATTTCAGAAGGCTATCGACTTGAAGCCAGGGCATGTTGATGCCTTGTATAATCTCGGAGGCTTGTTTATGGATGCTGGCCGGTATCAAAGAGCTTCTGAGATGTATACTAGGGTCTTGGCTGTCCGGCCAAACCACTGGCGTGCACAATTAAACAAAGCTGTTGCATTGTTGGGTGCAAGAGAATCAGAGGAGGCAAAGAAAGCTCTGAAAGAGGCATTCAAAATGACAAAAAGAGTGGAGGTCTATGATGCCATTGCTCATCTCAAGATGCTTCAGAAGAAAAAGAAGAAGGCGACAAAAGGGGGTGGTGGTGATGGGGAGGAGTTTGTTATTGTTGAGCCATCGAAATTCAAGAGAGTGGGAAGGAAGACAACTCTGAGGGTAGATTTGGCTAATGCATTGGAGATCAGGGCTTTCCAAAGGCTCACGAGATTGAGTCGCTGTGATGTAGATGTCTTGAAGAAAGAAATGAGCGAGACAGATGTCCCTGTATCTTATTCTGGTAATGGTATTCCTGAGAAATCGATTCGCAAGGCTGCCTTGGAAGTGATTCTTCGGAGGATGTTGAAGTTTCTCAAAGCTGAGACATTTCAGGGGGCAATGAAAGCGATCAATGAGAGGGTCCTCTCTGTCTTGGATGTGTCTGGCTCAGGACGAGTGGATTTAGGCATGTTTTTTGCTATTCTTGCTCCGATTTGTTCAGGTCCTACTGACAGGCGGAAGAGAGTGGCCTTTGATGCATTATTATGGAGGCCTAACAATGAAGGTGGGGCTCAGATAAGAAGAAGTGATGCACTTGCATATCTTAAGCTATTAAGAGCTGCTTATATCCCTTCGCATAGCACCAGTGATGAATTGCGTGGAGAAACTGATAATTCAGTTGTCTCATATGCTGAGTTTCTCGAGATGTTTAATGACCCAGATTGGGGCTTTGGCATATTAGCCACATTGGCAAAACTTGAAGCTGGGGATCGGGTGCGCCATGGCCGGCATACGTGTTCAATATGCCGATATCCAATTATAGGATCACGGTTCAAGGAGACCAAGAACAGTTTTAGCCTGTGCAATCGTTGCTATAGCGAAGGCAAAGTGCCATCTGCTTTTAAGCAGGAGGAGTACAAGTTCATAGAATATGGAACAGAGAGTGAAGCTCTGAAAGATAAGTGCAGCTGCTTTAATTTGCATTCAAAGAGCTTGGAAAATGATCCTTAGCTAGTTAAATGACCTACATATGTCCAAGTTGTTAAAGGTCCAATCATGTGCCTCATGTTATACATATTTGTTTTTGCCATGTATTATTAGTAGCTCTTGTCCTTGTAAACTACTTCTGTAGATCCTCTTTCTGTTTATTGTCTAGTCCAACTTGTGTAGTTTCATCCATTGTTTGTTAGTGCTTCACTGGTGGCAATATTATGAAGGAGCTTTTCTCTATTTGTTGTAATCCCTAGAGCCTTCTTTAGGCCAATGTGATTAACCTAGTCAAGAATTGTAGATTATATATGATGCAACAGATTTTGTTTTCTATGTATTCCCAGTGTTAGAAAGGAGGAAATGTACATACATGTTTTTTTAATCGTTATTAAATCTACTTTAGGTCATGTTATATTGAGGAATTCAAAAACAATAGGTTTACCTTTTTTCGTTAAGTCTAATTTGTGTTCCTGTTTGTATATCTAACTAAATCATTGGTAGAGACAAGGGTTCTGTGATAAATCTGCTTGGTTTCTGCTTACAAACAGATCTAATTCATTGAGTAGATTTAATAGGGAGGCAAAAGTTCCTAAAATTTTCTGTGTTAAAGATAGCAGCACTGATAGCAATCCTGTGAATAGATCATTCCAGCAATGATGATGAAGAAGAAAAACTTTTCTTGAATGAGTCTGTCAGAACCTTCAAACATCCTTTTCTTTTTTATCTTTTTTCTTTATAGGATTAATTATTACACCTTGATATCTAGACTTGATTATTGCATATGTTCCTAAATTTGTGCTGAATAGTTATAACTAAAGGAGTTGGTATAGTAGTGAACATTACGGTGACAGAAAGCAATCTTGATGAAATAGTGTCTTGTTCTTATAATGGCCAATACCACAGGCAACCATATTTCTATTATATAAGTAGCCCTGGTTTGAAATGTGAGATTTTATTGTTCTTTGGTGCCCAAAATTTCATTGATGTTGTTTGATGATTCTTTTTCTGCAATATGTGTATTCCCAAATTTCTGCAAATTCTTTAGTGCAAGTTGATTTTATCTCTTCCTCACAGGATTGTGCTTTTGCTTTCTGTTTTGTGGTTATCTCATCAATTAAAACTGCGCTTATTCAGATGTTGGCTTGTACATTTTGAGGCGGCCTAACAACTGCTTTTTCACAATTGTTTTCATGTGAACTCCCATTTTTCATGATATCAGAAAACAGATACATGCGTCGTTAACTTTCTGCAGATGTGCCTGTTTATAAACTACACTCATTTCATATGTAGTGATTCAATGTGATCATTCTATGTCTAGCACACCATTATCAACTCATGTTCTGAACTGAAACTGCTCAATCAGAGTGATTGTTCAAGAAGCACAAAGTCACTGCTCTGATAAGTTGTTTCTTTCCCATCTTTATGACCATTTTAGTGTTCATCTGTGTTCATTTAGGCACTTATCATTGCCCAGGTCACTTGATTTTACTGGAAAACAACTCAGTTAAATGAACTTTGTGCATTGAATTAGAGGATATCCTCGCAAATCCTTAGAACATCTGCTAAATATAGTCTGGATTTCTCTTTCTTTTTTGTCGGCTTTTTGAGCAGATGTTTGCTGGTGGCTCTTTGACTTCATGGATAACTTAATTAATTGTGATAATTCATGTTTGTAACCAATGATGTGAAGTTCAAGATAAGGAAGATGAAGAAGGTATTACAGCACATGAAGACTGTGGGAAGTATCATTAGGCCTGTGACATGCTGCAGCACATGAAGGAAAGGCAATGTGCATCCCAAGTTGTTTTTGTATATTGGATAAGATAATGAAAGAATACTTTCTTTGTAACCTTTTCATTTGAGGTAAAGTAATAGCTAATGAATAATTGCCTCTAAAAATTTTTCTATTTTTGTATGGTATGGTTTTGATCTATTTTGTTGATTAATTGAATGAAATGTTTTTTTTTTTGAATGATAAAGAAAACAAAAATTAGCACAGCCATGATTAAAATTGTGTAATTGTTCATGCAAATTAACTCTTCAGTATTTTAAAAATTACATATAATAATCAAAACTTTGTGCGACTTGTTAATCAAATTTACCCATTTAGACATCAAGATTATAAAAATAAATAATATAGTAAAAAAAAAAAACTTTATGATAAGGGCTTTAGAGAATAATAATAAAAAATTTAAGAAAAAGTTTAATTATTGATATACTATTCTTAACGGAAAGTGATGTTAAAAAAAAAATAAACCCACCAACAACAACAACAATAGTCACTAAAAGAGTAATTGAACGGTTGCTATTAATATGGTTATCTTTCTCAATCAAGGAAAGAATAAATTTTAGGCTTATGGTTCTCAACAAAAGCTTATTCAAATCATTCAATAAAATTAAACATAAAGTTTGATTTTGATGCTATAATTAAAAAATTATAGTTTTATCTTGCCAAAAAAGGAAAAGAATATAAAAATTAGACATGCTTTTAAAAAAGCAACTAGCGAATATTTCAAAGCTACTAAAAAACCAAATTTGTCTGTATATACCTCTCATAAAAAATGCTTATACTTCTCCCCACTAAAATCATTCCAAAAAAAAAAAAAAAATTATGCATATCCCACTATATTTATTTGAGTCAATAAAATTGGTTATTATTTTACCCACATAATTATCAATGATACAAATATTTTATTAATTTTAGTAAACCATTATGATAATTGATAACATATAAACAAGTCATGATCACTATGCTACTTTTTTATAAATTTTGAATTTTATCAATTAAACTATATATACATAATTATGCACAACTTATACATGCAAAAATCAGTATTAGTGTTTCCTCGTGATGAAAAATTTGTAATCTAATCGATGATTTTTCCCTTATATCTTGAGTAGCTTATGAAGTTATAACTTATGAAAAATCAACTAGTTGACCAAAATTGTGATAAATGATATAAACTATAATAAATTCAAAATATTAATTCAAAATATTTATAGTTTTAGATGGTAGGTGAAGATAATTTACTCAAAATTTTATCATAGAGCAAGTTTACTATTGATTAAGATTATAGGTTTTTTTACAAATGTTATATACATCAGGACATTCGCACGGAACGAAAATTAATTATTCAACAAGTGTGTTCTTATTTAACCAAGTAGAGTTTGAGTAGAAATCCATACCCACAAGTGCGATTTGAACTCGAGACTTTTAAATGTCTCACATTTGCTTTTCACAATGGCTCCAATACCACTCAGCTATGATTCTTTTGGTTTAAAATTACGTTTAACATATAAAACATATATATCATATATTTGATAAATATAGTTTGCTTGCATTTGCAGGGATAGGTTGTCATTAAACAACCTTCTTATGGTTTCTTTAGTTTATCTTGTGACATTATTGGGCATCATTTTATAATATTATCATATTTTTATTGTTAGAGTGGAAAAAGAAGATAGGGTGAATGATAAAAAAGAAAAATAAATAAAAGGTCTCATGCATTCAGATTCCATGTATCCAATTCAAGCTTTCTTTGCAGAGAACCTCTTCCTTTTTTCACATTACATGTTCCTCCATATATATATATATATTGATTGTCACCCACACATGCACGGACACACACACTTTATTCTATGGAGAGAGACAAAGAGAGAAAGGATGGGTAGTATTAATTTGTTTTGCAACAACCAATAAAGAAAAGGAAAACATTAAACATTAGTATCCTAATCCAAAATCTTATATTTGATCTCCCTTGTAATGAATATTATCAAGTTTTATCAAAATAAAAGAAAAAAGATATATAGCTATTGCCTCTTTCTAAAACCTTGCTTCATTGTTTTAAGTTCTATATATATATATATATATAAACAAATTAGTACTCGTCTCTTTGTCTCTCAAAAGTAATCTATATATATCATGAGATATCCTAATTAGTTTTTTATTACAATATCATTAACATATATATACATATAAGTGCACCAACGTAAAGATGCATGCATGCATGCATGGAAGAAGAAGTGGTTGGGTACTCATTAATTTAATATGATAATGTTTTAAAGGAAACACAAACAAACAAGATATGAAAATGAAAATTCCAGTAAAATGGGAACTGCTCAAAGTGGTTAATTTTCACGTCTTGTCTATGCCTGTTTTATATCTTAATTACCAACCTCACATAAAATCCTTTCAAAAATATAGTCAACAGCTGTTTTCAAGACAATGTCAAGTACTTGTCTCTAGTTTTTTCAAGAATGAATTCAAGAATGAAAGGGATAAGACTTCACAAAACATGGCTCATTTCTCAAAAACTTTACACTCATTAATGTTAAATTAACTCACCATCTTTTCTTTCCAAATCTTTATATATATATATATAAAGATTAGAATTAGAGCTATGCTTTCATTTGAGAATCTTTATACTTGGAATCTATACCATCAAATGGAAAGGATCATATATAATGTATTTATTAACATTATCCTATCTAACTTTTTGGATGAGCACTAGAATTTTTTTGCTACTTTTTTTAAAAACATTTTCACAATAAAAAGATCACTTCTAAACCAGTTTATGAGTAGGTTAAATTCATGCATATATGGTTTCATATCTCATTATTCCTCTCTGACTCTTCTCACGTGCAATTCGTCAATACATGGTCCCACTTAATTTTCCAATCAGAGACTGCCAAATCTACAAACTAAAATAATAAATATAACAACATTTGTGACTTGTGGTTAAGTCATTGACTTGTTATCAAATCACACTTAATTAAAAACTAATTAAGAATTGTTTTATGATGATTTGCTTAATTCTCACTTTAGAGAGAGTCACACATGCAGAGAGACAATAGCCACCATTTCCATTTAAGGAAAGCTGAAAACAGTGAAAACAAAAGTTGTTTGCTCATAAGAAAAGCAGGTGGACAAAGCCTGCATGAACTTCTTGTGAGCCAAGAGAAAGAAAAAAAAGAGAGTATTAGATACCCTACAAATAAAGACCAACACCTTTTGTGATTACAGAACTCACACCAGTCCCCTTCATTGTGTTACATATTCATTTATATCAACCTCTTAATTAATCATACTAGAAGCAAGATAGAAGTTTCTCAACTAATATATATATATATGTGTGTGTGTGTGTGTGTGTCTATAGGTTTGCAAGTAGGATGTGTATATATATATATATAAATAGATATATATAGAATCTCTGCCACCTTCTGAGAGCTAACTTTCCCCATCCTCTCTGATAGATAGGCTTCAGCTTTACAGCTCTTTTATCTCTGAGAAAAGTGGCAGGAAACTAGCTAGGGATGGATTTGGAGTACATAAATGGGAGCACAGAGAACCAAATGGAGCTGATGGCTATGATGATGCAGATGGAGAAGCTCACTGAATTCTCTGAAACAACATCTGCTGCACACTGCTCTAATATTGGTCCCCAACCACAAATCAACAACAACAACTTCAACAACTACTTCATGCCAACCAGTCAAACCTCACTTCCTTTGCTCACCAACTTGCACAACAACAACAGCCACAACAACAGCATGTTTGGGTTGGGATTTGGAGAAAGAGGAGGAGGGACCATGCAAGTGTACCAAAACTCTAATAATGATCACTGGACGTCAGTGATGGCAGAGCAGCAAGAGAAGAAGAAGGAAACATCAATGGTGATGATGAGGGAGATGATCTTCCGCATTGCTGCCATGCAACCTATACACATTGATCCCGAGACTGTGAAGCCTCCGAAGAGAAGGAATGTAAAAATATCAAAGGATCCTCAGAGTGTTGCAGCAAGACACCGGAGAGAAAGGATCAGTGAGAAGATAAGGATTTTGCAGAGACTGGTTCCTGGAGGAACTAAAATGGACACTGCATCAATGCTAGATGAAGCTATTCATTATGTTAAGTTTCTCAAGACACAGGTTCAGTCACTCAAATTGGCTCAGGCTAACCGGAATGTTTCCGGCTTCCCCGGAGACTTCACCGGTTTCTCTACTGCTAATTATCCTCATCAGAATTGCTTCATGAATAATCCTAGCCAGACAATGAGCTGAGTTCTTGTGTCTTTAATTACTTAATTTTATGTTTCTTAGATTATATACTTTCTTTGTAATGTTTGGAAGGAGACAACCTAGTGCATTATTGTTAATCTTTTTATCTTGGACAAGAAAACTTAGTAAGGTGAAGAGGATCTAATGTTGGTCTTGTGTTGTGTTGTTGTCTTTAGAGATATATATATATATATATTTATATGTTTTAATAAAATAAACCAAGAAACATTGGATCAAACATTGCCATTGTTCACACTTTGAAAACAAACATGCACATCATGGTTGCCACCTTTGTCACTGTTGCACATGAACTCATAAGTTGATGAGAATAATACTGTTTCTTCACTTTGAAGTTCATAAGTTTGGATCAAAGAAGTGCAAGGATGAAGAGAGAGTGAGAGAATGGGATCCAAATGATGCATTATGTGTCAAAAGATGAATGGGAGTTCCACGTGAAGCTCTGACATATATTGGATGAATGGACAAAGATCAAAGACAAGCGTGCACTCAGACATGATCATTTTGTTTTGAGTTCTTAATTTGTTTGTCTTAGAATTAATTCACTTTTAGTTCATTAAATAATCAAGGTTAATTTGGAATAATATTAATTATTTACCTTTTCCTTTTGTCCACATACATGCATGAGATTTGATCAGACATTTGAACAGTTGATCCACCACCAAACTTTGTACCTTAAGCCTTGAATAGAAACACAACAAAATTGATGTTTTTTACCTTACGAAGGAACTGTATAGATACATAGATATTAACATAATGCTAATAAATTAATTAATTAATAAATAAAGCTGGTATGCATTGAAAGGCATGACATGAATGAATATTAATGTAAACTGAAACATTAGAGGAGGAGCTAGATGAAGTCCAGAGAAGAAGGGAAATATTATTTCCTTGTTTCTAAGTCTGCAATGCATTCAAGTAATATCATGTGATCAATGAATAGAAACAGATGAATGGATTGCAGACCAACTCTGACACCTTCCATACAATAAAGGACCATATCACTTCTTCCCTTACCTTTTTATCTTTCACACATTCTTCAACATATATATATATATATATATATATATATATATATATATATATATATATATATTAATCCTCTCCCTTTCTACTAGTTATATATATATTAATCCTCTCCCTTTCTACTAGTTTTAACTTTTCAAACCAGTACCATATACACAATTAAATCAATTAATATTACAAATTAAAACAAAAGCATATAGACATATAGGTCGGCAGAAATAATGCCTAAGAGTTCCATATTTTTGTAGCTGCTTGAATGGCTTACCACAGTCTTATTAGTTGAAAGGTATTATCAAATGGCCCACAAAATTTATTGTGACTTGTAGTTATGATAATATACTCTAGGACTACATAAGATTTCCAATTAAGAATATGTACATGTTTAGGAGTTGGGCGCATTAAATGATTTACTGAGAAATTCTACATTGTACAACTTGGTCATAGGTAACAAACAAAACACATAAAATATTAATATATTTTCTAATAATAATATCCATGTTCAAAATCTACATGACATTTCGAAATATGTAGAAGATAATAATTAATAAAATATTATGTGCTTCACTAAACTCTTGAATCTCAGACCAAAACATAATAATTATTATCAATAATAAACTTGCTCTAAATAAAAAAAAAATCACTTATATATTATATAAACCAATAAAAACATAAATATATATACACATGAGAGCCCTGGAAACATCTGTAAATTAAAAATCTACAGATATTGACTAGAGTCATTAGATGATCATTCAACCGTCCTCCTCCGCCGCTGGAACCGATTCAACCCTATTTTACTATATACCAACCCCTCCCGTCCTATATATATATTTACAAAACTCATTAATGATATGCAGCGAGCATGGTATTTATTCTATTCCTCATTTACTTTTTCTTAGATTCACATTAATCTTACAAGAAGGGGAAGAAGAGAAGTATCTAGATAATATATATATACATCCCACCTGGCTAAAAAGGATGAAAATATGAAATTTGATTTGGTGGGTAGGGAAAGGGTGGGGGCATCTAAAGAGCTAGACAACTCCCTCTCCATCCATAAGTCCATGTCCTATTCTTTGCCCATACTTTGCCATGCCCCCACTTCCTGTTTATCTTATTATTTTATATGCCTTTAATGGCCTCTGCTTCTTCCTCTCCATCTATGATCTATCTCATTACAAATTGTTGCACAAATACAATGAACTCCCTCTTTGTTTCTTTCTCTTTATTTATTTATTTTTTTAAGGATATTCATTTATTTGGGGTATTTAAACCCCCATGTGTTGGGGATGTGGAGGTTTTCAGTAGCCTGATTTGGAAGCAGGTGGGAAGATTTTACAACAAAGGGCGGTTGAGGTTGACCCTTTTGGCTTAATTTACTATTTGTTTCTTCTCTTTTTCTCTGTTTTGGTGAATAATAAAACATTCCTTCATGTGCTAATTTGGGGAATATATTAGTTTAATTTTCTGAGGTTTGGACAGCTCATGATGAACAAATACTAAGTTGTTACTATTATATTTTAATATTGAGAGAATTTAATTGCTAGTGGTTGGAAGGGCATCCATGAATAATAAACTAATAATAGCTTCTTTATATTTGTTTTCTTTGTAAATACTTTTCAAACTTGAACAGGGTCATATATTTAATTGGGATGTGTTCATTATCAGTGAGGTGAAGGGAAATGTTATACATTATATATTTAATTTTAATGTGAAGCAATTTCCTTCTTGTTTCATTAACTAATTTCCTTCTACATATATGTATATATATAACTTCAATTCACAACACATGCTTTTGGTAATAATGCAACCAAGTCCCTAAAAATCTCAAAAATATAAAACGCCTTGACTGCAATGACAGAGAGCTAGTAATTCACTCTTCACTGTTTCTAAGTGGCATGTCCACATTTTGCAAAAACAACATTTTTTAAGAAAAAAAAAAAAGAGTAATTGTTGCAAACAAAACCTACATTGCTAAGAGTGACCACATTCCAAGTATGATAATAATAAATATAACACAATTATGATGTTATTCACCAGACCACACACTAAATGATATTCTTGGCTTCATTCATACAACAAAGGATAAGTATTTGTCAAGGAAAAAAAGTTATCACCTGCTGCATTCAACAACTCTAGTTGTAAAGGAAATGTAAAACAAGTTAGTGAGTTCATCTATTTAGTAGCCTGCATTTGATATTTGAGAATCTGCAGAAGTTTGCGGCAAAGCAGTTCACATGCGCTAATATGGTCTGTACCTCCACTCTGTTCTGGTCGACGGCCTGCTTGAGCTTGCACCATAACCATACTGCAATACAATAAAATAGATGACATAAAAGTTAATCTATGAAGACAAGAACCAGGCAAAGTATAAATTTAGGTACATCAAGCTCTAGCCAACCTGACAAGAAGATAAGATACTTCCCTTGTTTTATTTTATTACTTAGTTGACTATAAATTGATACTTACATTTTCAAAATCCATGCTTCCGAACATCCTGCCATAAGAACGGACAGGGCCGCCGTAACCCCCATATGCATCAGCAACATCCATGTAATGACCACCAGGACCAGAATCATCAAGCGGGGTAGCAGAGTCTATTGCCACCTGCAGTACTCACTTGTTTTATGAGAAATGAAACGGTGCAACAAATAATGAAACTAGAATATCAGGATGATTTATTTACTGACAATATTGCAAATGGAAAGAAAGACTATTCATTTAGTAATAACAATTGAAAAATACACATATTAACCGTAAGAGGCTAACAAGGAAATAGCAAATTCAACACCCTACTGCATAGCTCTTCCTGCTGAGTTCAATGCATTCATTTAGAGATGAAAGATACTAACTTAGAAATTCGCATAAGAGGATCTCTCAATCCAATTATCCTTTCATTTCTTTGAAATCCAACTTTTTTACACTTCAATGGCTTAGGTATCACTACCAAAATATCATATCCTATTGGAATAAATTCTGATAACAGGAGCTAATATTTTTAAAACCACACATATAGAATGATTAATCTAGGTTTTTTGCAAGATGCCAAAGTATTCCAAGCAACCAGAGGGTGCATAGCCACAATTCCCTGACATTTAAGGTGATAAGTTGGTGTTATATTAAGCTGAGATGAGTTAGAGACTTAAGACTTTATGAAGTTCCTTTCAGTTGGAAACCACTTTCCTTTTGACGTCATTGGGCATAATCTATTTCAAATGTTTTACTTTGTAATCCATGAAAAACAGTACAATGTGTAATACCCAACTTAAATGTTTATATCAAAATCATAGCAAAGTACCTCCTGTCCCAGAATTTCATGAGTCCTTCGTGATACACGATCTGCGACACCATCCTCAGCAAAAGTGACAAAACCAAATCCCCTATGTCCACTCCTTTTGGGATCCTGAAGAATAAACATGAAGAGGATTATATATCTGAAGCAAAAGCCATAAACAAAGCAAGCAGCATCATTTACCTTCGGAACATACACATCTAAAATACGGCCAAATCTACCAAAATACTGGCGCAGATCATCACCACCTGCTTCCTGGGGAAGCCTGCCCACAAAAATCTTTTTACCCATTCCACGAGAAGGCCCAAAAAACCCTCCTAGACAATGATTGGGAGAAATTAACTTCTATGTATGAACAGAATTTGTATATTGCTAAATCATTGCAATGCACAATGCTTACTTCCATATGCAGACCCAGGGTGATCATAAAGTGTAGGAGCACCTAGTGCTGCATATCGAGTTGCTGCAGTAATATAAGCATTGTAAGCACCATATCCACCCTGTGTGACTCTGCTTGGATATCTTGCATCTTCCTCCTATACCAAAGAGCCACAAAACACGATTAGCAGTCTACCACAAGCATAATTACCCAATATTCATAAATTCAAGATTAAAATAATGACATGTATTGCAAGGAGATCATGAATCCTGCAAGTCAAGGCTTTTGTTGCATGTAGAAAACAATCTGAATTATAAAACCATATATAGTGGAACGTAGGAACTTGCCTTTGGTGTTGCACGGTCAATTACAACAGCAGATCCGCCTAATTCATGATTCTCTGCCATCAAAGTATCCACAGAATCTGCTCCATTAACCACCAATAAATGGTTAACTATACAACTAAATATAGTGGAACACAAAACCAATCAACAAAAAGGACAGGCAAATAAATAAGGTAGTAATAAAAACACAGAAGATGCTCAAGAGCATCGATTACAAAAATGAAGATCAAAACATCAGAAACCAACTTGAAATAACTTCAAAGTTCTCCACACTTTACCTTGTCAAGCCCCCAACATTTTACAAGCTACTGGGATGAAGTTGGATAGTTTGATTTGCAAAAGAACCCCCAAGGAAAAAGCATAAAATGAGGCATATGGATACTCAATAATGAAAAACCAATTGCCCTATTTTCCACTGTATATGGTAGACCAACTAATAAAAAAATATATGGTTGGGAATATTCATCAAATTCCTTTTATCTAGCGGAGAGAAGGACCGGTACACAACAAGGTGCAAACTCATGACATTATTGCCAATTTCCCATCATATCAACTCAAACTATAATTGATTCCAATGCTTCACGAATGATTTCAAAATAAGATCAAGATGAAAAGTATCTTAAGTAGCTGGCTCTAAGAACATATCATACTGACAGGACTCCAACACATGAACTAACACTATAATTGTTTCCAATGCTTCACGAATTATTTCAAAACAATAGCAAGATGAAATGTATCTTAAGTAGCTTGTTCTAAGCACATAACATGCATTAAAATATATACATATATATATCTTAAAGAGCATGTTCTAAGCACATAACATACATCACCTGATTGAGCTAACATAAAAACACAAACCCAGTTATCTCCATGGTCATGTAAGTAAGTTACTCACAATCCACACTGATCGCATGCTCAACTAAAAGAAATAATTACATGATTAATCAACCCTTCCACTCAAGTTAGACTTATGAGATTTTCGCACAACTGTGAGACCAATAAATGTTATTTAAAGGGGGAAAAAAGACATGACAAAACATTTAGGGTAAGAAAGGAGGGATGCCTGACACCTGCACTAGCAAAAGTGATAAAACCGATCCCACGATGTGCCTTTGAACCTTGATCCTGCAAGTATATAATACAATCAAGAGAGTTTCAGATAAACTCGCCAATATATATAACTCAAAAAATATAAGCCTCATAAGTAAACTAAATTACAACAATCAAAAGACTAAATTTATGATATCCATTTGCATATATTTTCTTATATGTGAAAGTCGAAAATTGGTCCTAATCAATACCCTAATGTTCATTTTGGTCTTTGGGCCTGAAAAAAAGTCACTTCTGTTCATGAACTACACAAAAATGTTCACTTTACTCTCGAACAACACAAATATATTCACTTATGTCGCTGAATGAGAATAAATGTGTTTTTAATACATGAATTACACAAATATGTTCATTTGGGTCCCCCTTCTAAGACACCTCAACTGCATGAAAAACCAATATAATCTATTTGATGAACAAACTGCAATGCCATCACCAATGTAAAACAAAAGGAACAAAATCAAAATTTTTTGTGTAGTTTAGGGACCAAAGCAACGATTTTTTTGGTTTAGGGGTCAAAATGAACATTTGAGTATAGTTCAGGAGTCAATTTCTCACTTTAACCTTTCTTATATAACCAATAGGGTCAAAGAACTAAGCACCCAATGCATGGATTTTGGGTCATTCTATGATATAAACTACCTTTTTTGCCATAGTAGGCAGATAGAGCTTAATTATTTCGTGTTCCTTAAGGAGACTTGTAACTTGAGAGAAAGGGAAAAGAAGGAAAATAAGTAAACAAGAGTCATAGGTAATCAAGAAAATGCATGGCCAATAGAAAAGAGTAAAAGACAAAACAACTTAAGAACTAGAACCCAGTAAAATAAATAAATAAATAAACAAAACAAAATCTGATACTATGCAAGGCTCAATTATTTCTAATAACATTGTTCAAGCAGCACCAGTCAGGTTCCAAATTAAATCCCAAGAAAACTCACCACCCATAACATAATATAAGACAAACGTTCATTTAAAGGGTAAACAAAGCATATACCTCAACTATTCACGAGAAAAAATGACAGAATGATCCACTTTCATCAAAGCATAAAAGAAGTCCAAATTTCATAGAATTGAGAAATTTATGACATTTTAAGATAGATCAACCAATAATACTATAGGACATCTGGCACAAAGAAAATACTCTGGAAATTTTAACCAGAAAAAAAAAATTATATATATATATATATATATATATATATATATATATATATATATATAAGAGTGCATGTGCAGTTCATAAAACAATCCGTTATTGACACTCAACAGTAGTTGGAGTAGGCACTTATACAAGTAGGGAAGAACAAATACTCACCTTTGGCATGTATAGGTCTGTAATCTCTCCATAGGATGCAAAATATCTAAAAGAAAAGAAAAATCATTACATAAATCTCTCTCACACAATCAAAATTCCCATATCTAGAAAAATGGATTTGCAAGGAAATAACTGATAAGAGAATTTACTCTCGAAACATTGACTCTGTAACAGAATGAGGGATTCTCGCTACAAAAATGCGTGTAGCCTTTTTTGGTGGTTGTCTCATTTCTTCCTACATATAAAGCAACATAAAAGCAGTAAATTTTATTTATAAATGTCTATTAAAATAAAATTCAGCAGAAGAACAAGGTGGCACATTCAAGAAAATATGCATTTTTCATAAAGTCAGTATAAAAGAACATCATAAAGTTACCCATTAAATAAGCAAAATGATTTGACTTCAATATATACCTTTGGTGTGGCTATTTTCACTTCAAGCGTTCTGTTTCCAAGAATATGTTCACTTTCCAAGGCAGTCTGCAAAGGAGTATGGAAGTAAGTGTAAACCTTTTGAAGACAATAATATATGGAACACAAAAGCCACTACAATTTTCAAACTCGCTTGCACAATTTTGTGCTGCTAACGTATATTCTCAAGTTACGTAAATCATCATAGAAATTCAGACTACAAGCATATATGCATACCACTACTAGCAGTTGTCACGCAGACACCTATAAATCAGTCGTAGTCAATTTAAGAATAAAACCTTAACACTAAATACGAAATTCTCGCAGAGCATGCAAGAGAAACTTCTACACAAAGCCTAATGCACCATCAGCAATCATCAAACCCAATGAGTGCTTTATCCACATATACAGCCATTTTCTCAACTTCATTATTAAACACTGAACAAATCTCCTTGGCTTTCTCTTATACAAGAAAATGAAGAATATATACCAAACAAACTAGTTAATTAAGGAACACTATGCAGATATAAATATGTATATCCACTATAGAAGTCATTTTGAATTGACAAGAAAGCTTTGAGGAATCAACAATAATAAGTCCTTTAACTCCATGTCACAAGAACTAGTAGTAACCAAATATCCAACATTCTTCACATCAGAAACAGTAATAAAAAATTGAAACTATTAAAGCATAAACATGGTATTTGCATCATAACAATACCAATTAGAAATTTATAAAGCCGAAAAAACATGACTCACGAAATATTGAATCAGAATGATATTAGTACCTTTGCATTTTCTGCAGACATGAAGGTTACATAGCCAAATCCACGAGATCGGCCAGTTGACCGCTCCTGATGTTTAAGATACATAGTTACTATATGAAACATATCATCTTCTTGAAATCTAATCTCGGAGTTTGCATCTAATTCAATTTATATGAGAACCACATAGGATAAACATGTCCATGTAATAAATCTGAAAGAGATTCCTTTCTTGCATAAAGAATTTAAAAAGCTTCATTGCCTGCTAATTGATATGGGTTAAACACATCAATTCATCACCCCAAAAAATGAAATTCCTAAACGACGGGACAGAAATTCTACTTTAAGTAAACCCCAACAAGCACAAAACCACCTGATTTTATGACCAAAAAAAAAAAAATGAAAATTCCAAACCTTCATAACAATGCAATCCTCCAGCTCACCAAACTTGCTCATGTACTGCTTCAGCCCATCGGTATCTACATCCCACGGGATTCCAAGAACCTGCAGTAAAAGCCCAAATCTCATAAGAAAAAAAAGAAACCCCAAAATAAATTAAAAAAAACAACCAACAGCTAAAGAAGACACGGCCACTAACCACGAGCTTCGTCGCCATGAACCAAGAGAGTGCGAATCAGCACCACAAAACCACACACAAAAAAAAACCCATTTTTTCGCTCTCCAATCAAAAGAAACACTCTTCCTTTCCTCTTCGACCACTCTACCTCTCTCCCTCAATCTATGACCCTCTCTCTCGGCACTCGAAATCTCTCACTCTCCTGCAGATGAGCACACAAACGCACACCCTCGGTTTATTTCGCATAGATTGCGGTGCCCTTTAGCTATTCGACCAAAGGCCGAGAAGAGCACGAGAGGAAGGAGAAGGGGCGGAGAGAAGGACCCCATAGGGTATGGCGATCGCGCTCACAAACGCTCTTACCTCGCGGCACGCAAGCTCGCTCTCGCTCTCGCTCTCGCTCGCCCTCCCCGGCGCTCGTCTCGACGCTCCGCTTGTGGGTTTCCTTCTTGAAATGCTTTCTTTCAGTGGGATCGGGGTTGATAAGAGCCATTTCCAAGAGGTGGACAAATCCTGACCGTCCAATGGAAAGATTGTCTCGTGATCTGTACTCATTAGATTGCTTATATTTAGTAATAAAAGATTTTACCCGTTGGAAAGTTTGCCACCTGACCTTCCAAAAATTTTGACACACAAACCAACCAATCTTTAGTTTTATTTTTTTAACATTTTTTTTTATTTTGAATTTAATTTAAATACATTTTTTATGTTCAATTCTTTGTGTAGAGATTTTTTAAATGGAAAGCCGTGATTTATTCATTAAAATTTATGATTTTTAGAAATAAACTAATTATAAATCTAGTTTCTAATTTAAAACATCAAAATTAAGCAATTTAAATCTAATTTAAAACATCAAAATTAAGTAATTTATATATATAGTTATTTAAATCTAATTTAAAACATCAAAATTAAGTAATTTAAGGAAAAAGTAAATGATAATCTGGCTTTAATTACCTATTGAGTTAGTGGCGCACAACAAAGTATCATGAACAAGTCTAGTTTCTTTTATAGAGATTTGTTAAGCACAAGCCATTTATTTTAAATTTTGCATTGTCATAGATACATTATGGCGTCTGACGAATGAAACTTTACAGGGGAGAGAACTAACTTATATGCTAGTTCCAAAGTCACATTCTGAAAACACCAAACTTTGTAGGCTCTGGAGTGTTTTTGATGGAGGCTGATAAGCACAAACCCAGTATTTTTCGAGTGTCCGCAGGGTCTATGATGCCATCGTCCCAGAGCCTTGCTGTAGAATAATATGGGCTCGCTTCTTTTTCATATGCTTCCACAACCCGGGCTTTGAATTGTTCTTCGTCTTCTTCACTCCACTGTCAGAACAATGGAAACATCACTAAAGAGTGACGATAATCTTTTGTGAATTACAAAAGGATGAGACATAGGTGCCAGAAGGCAATCCAGGATTTCACAACCATGTATATTCATTAATGGTTGGCTGGTGTTCTACATACTGTTTATTCATGCACAACGATAGCAATGTCTTGCTAAACAATGATGGAAAAGAGATGCCGAATCAATACCTCGATTCCTTGCCTCTTCTTGTTGCTCCTTTCTATCTGGGCCAGGACACCAGCTGCCTGCATGTGAAACAAATTACATAGTAGGAAGATTGTAGGATACACTATTCGAGTTATCCACATCAAAATTTTCACATGTTTATGAGGAG